>OU830603.1:53934978-55134978 GCA_917563855.2 Limnephilus lunatus
TTAACCCTTCTTTCAATATCTCTGTCAGCCATTCCATCTCTCTTAAGAGTGTATAAGCAGAGAAACCAGAAATATGTCATTTTTAAATCAGTGGTTAGACGTATTGACTCTTTTCCACAAAAAACTATAAATGGATTTCAAAAGATTGTTCTTTTATCTAGTAAACTTATGTTTTAGATTTTGAGAAAAAAAAAATATTTTTAGAATAATAAGGTTATACCATAGGTCGTTCGCAGATTTGTTCAATTTTCAAAAAAGTACATTTCTTATACAACACCCATTTCAAATCATATAATCATGCAGTAAAATAAATCAATACATTATCTGGTAAACGTATGTTTCAGAATTTTAATTTTAGTTTAAATAAAATTATTAAAAAATATATACGGACATGTGTTTCTTGACGAAAATTGGTCGGTTTGTGCATTTATTTGTGCACTTACAAACAAATATATTTCGGATTTTTTTACATACTTATTTTGCTAAGACGTTATTGACAAATCATAAATAATTTGATCGTAAAATAATTTCAGGAAGTATTTAATTTTAAATAATTTTGAACATCGCATTTTACCATTTTTATCGCAGCCCGTAAACACAAATTTCAGATTTCATTACGGGCCCAAACGCGGCCAGGAGAGCACGTCTTCGTGACGCTTTGAATAATAATATTTGGAAATGAAATTTGAAAACGAAATTTGAAATAAACACGAATTCCTTGATTCATGTTTGTTAAATCTACAGGGTTGCCAGGAATTTTCATGTTCATTGAATATTTTTTTGCAAAAATTTTTATAATTTCGAATATTTTTTTTATTTTAAATTTTTCTTGTGTGAATACCGCACAAGAGTCCCAACTGCTCCAAAATATTTTTTTGGGGTAAATCTTTTTTACGCACGCTCGACACTTGGGGGTAAACTGGTGAATGGGTTACGAAAAGTGGTGATAGTTACGAAAAATCACATGCGAACGGTAATCAATGCGAACGGTGATCGATTGCTCGGCGGGTCGGGCCTTTACGCACGCTTGTTTTTCGTGTTATTGTTATATTGTTAATGGACTATTTGTCCGTAAATAAATAAATAAATTATATACAGCGGGTACCCGGCATGCGTTTCATGGGCACTGTAACCTCGCGGTCAACTAAACTGTTATGGTTCCATCACAAGTCCCGGGAATTATAATGCAAGCGCCTGCACTATATAACATTATATACAGCGGGTACCCGGCATGCGTTGCAAGGCCACTCAAAGAAATAAAGGGTTTGTGCGCTTTAATTCTGTTTGTTGAAGTGCTTATTATTAATTATGCACACGAATAAATATTTCAAAATGCGACATTTTTTACAATCCAACTGAATATTACTCGTTTTTTTTCATGAATACCGCACAAGTCTGGAGCCAGTGGGACTATTGCATCCCCAATTTGGAGTATGTTGTAAGACTGAAGGTAGTGGGGAGGGGAAGGATATAGGGAAGAGGAAGGTGGGGAAGTACATGGCTATTCAGATCTGACCACTAAACACGGCTAAAGCCATTTCAAGCAACGTTTCAATACTTAATGGTGGTCTTACACCAGGGCGATACTGAGAGTATCTTCCACTCTAATGGCCGTAAAATACAATTGAAAAACAAAAAACCAAAATATTAAAAAGAATATAACAAATTGTTTATTCATGTAGCTATCTACTTAATACCTACTGTGTTTACGCATTTCACTTGTATCTATTTATGTTTATGCACTTCAATATACAACTAACTATTACTAATTAAAATTCTGGAAGCGAGAATAGTAATATAAAGTAGCAATAGTAGCGGGTAGCCCTAGCTTGAGTGAACAAAACCCTCAAAACTCGGATTGCCGCGGAACGAAATTTAGTTCTGAAAACGCCCGCTCGCGAGCCCTGATGTGTTAGCGCTAGTGTCGGAATCGAAGTTGTCATGTGCTGGTTATTCACTCTTAAACATACTATCCAGATACACAAACTCATCCACCTGCTCCAAGTATTCATCATTCAAAACTATATTGCATACTGTTTTTGTACTTCCTCTTTCAAACACCATGACTTTAGACTTACTTACATTCATCATTCAGCTTCATCTTAATGATAAATTAATTTAGGTAATCAAAAAAAAATTATTCAGCAAAAGGTATCGCATTACTATTTTTTTTAAATATTAAAGTATTCGTATTTCCCATCCCACCTCGTCTTGTCGCAGTAGTACTAAACGAGCGAGCTGCAAGCTGGGCGGTAAATACTACTAAAAACCGCATTTTGATAGAAAGGACTGTTTTGTAATAATTGAGTCAGGCTCGCTTTCCTACTATCGCTTTGACCATTTTGCGTTAAAGCTGAAAACTGGACAATGGTAACCGGATCATTCCGTCTCGGTAGCATCCGGTCTCTGGCTAGGATTTTTTAAGAAACATTAATAAAATTGCATTTGTCTCTGTTTCTCATACAAAATACAAACAGATTAGAAAGAGAGATTTATTTAATTTAAAATTGAACTTGCGGTGCAAGGCTGAAAAAGTCGAAGGGACTCCCTCAACCATTCTCTCCCGATCCGGCCTGAAATGCAAATAGTGAGCAGACGCGTTCGTGGCCAAGACACCACAAACCTCACCCCATGATCCTGGGTACCCCGGCTAAGTCACCAAACGTAGAGAACCTCTTAACCTATACTAAAAGTTTGAGTGGGTATGGGTACCGCCGCCTCGTGAACCATTTTTTGGATGACCAACACCTCTGTCACGTTTCGCTACTTTTGGTGTCTTAGCAGAGGTGCCCAGGTTCATCGGGTGAGGTCAGTCTAGGTCTTTTCGGCGAATACGTTAGCCCATCCACTGCGTGGCGGGCCGGATCAGGACAGACTGATTGAGGGAGACCTAACCTGACTTTGTAGGGGTGCCCTGGTTCAACGGATGTGGTTTGTATACCGTGTACCTGCTTGTGTACCGCCACCCCGGGAGCCATTCATCGGATAACCAACACCACTTCCGTAGGTTACCCCAAGTAGTTCATAATTAAATTTTAAAAAAGCTTCACATCCTATAATATTATTTGATTATTTTAAAAAAATAATACTTTTTCTCTTCATCATTGTTACTAACTTACAAATAATGATAATATCTTACAAATGTAGCTATTCTTATTATGTTGTTTCCAGATTTTCTTAATTTTTATTGTTTCATTGGAAAGAAGGTTCGTTTCCTGTAGTGACGACTGACGACTGGCGTAGTCTAGTGGTAAGGCTCTTGACTCACACACCGAAGGTCGCGAGATGTAATCCCAACGTGGCAAAAAAATATGATTAATTTTTGTTTGCACAATTTATGCTTTTAAAATAATATATAGTTTATTTGCGGCACGTTCCAGAGTGGATGATACTCTCAGTATCGCCCTAATGTAAGACCACCATTCAGAATTGTAACGTTGCTCGAAATGGCGTTAGCCGTATTCGGTGACCAGATCTGAATAGCCAGGTACTTCCCCACCTTCCTCTTCCCTTTCTCCTTCCCCTCCCCACTACCTTCAGCCTCACAATACACCTCAATTGAAGATGCCATAGTCTCACTTGGCTGACTAGACGGGAGCAGCTGAGACTCTTGTGATGTATTACTGTTAAAAAAAATTTACTCAACATGAAATATATTTTACTTATTATTTACCCACCATTAAACATTTTCAAAGTGTCTCTTTAAGTTAAATTATTTGCATATATTATAAATAGAAATATTATTTCATTGTTGGAATATTGTAATATTTAAATACCTATCGTAGCAATTTTATTTTCGATGTTTAATCTGCCCAACTATATTAGGTATATCTTTCTCAACTAGATTAAGAAAGGGACCAAAAAGATTAAGAAAGGGCCCCTCAGATGGTTTGGGCATGTAGAGCGAATGAACGATGAAAGCAGTGTAAGAAGAATATACGACGTAAATGTGAATGGTAGAAGAAGTCGGGGACGTCCGAGGAAGACATGGCACAATCAAGTGAATCAGATACTTGAGTCGGGCCATGTCAAAAGTCAGAATAATAGAAGAGAATGTATGAGACGATGTATGAATGTGAGTGAGGCAAAGAGTGTGTGCCAAGACCGAGTTGTTTGGCGGTCCGTCCTCTCTGCCTACCCCTGCGGGGAAACGGCGTGATGATTAGTTAGTTAGTTAATTTCTTAACTATTTCTTACTGTTTTACAACCTCACTTGAGCTGTATTTTTCATGTTGTTGCTATACACTATGTTATATTATGTAAAAGCCGAGCAGGGCAAACGATTTTATCGAAATTTGCCATATTAGTTTATACATATTTCGGTCGCTTGTGTCGCCCTCGTCGAATTTTTAAATCAATTCCGCCAAAAGTGAATGTTCATTATTACTTCAAACTTCAAATGAGTTTGATCCCAGTATCCGCTCGTAAAAACCCGAAGTTACGGGTTACGGCGATCATTCCCGAACACGTATTAAAAAAGGAATATTACATGTTTGTCGTTTTCGTGGTTGGTTGAATTTCGATTTTTCCCTATAACGTGGGGAAAAATACCCTGAGATTCCCTATTTTGTTGAAAAATAATCTTCAATATTACACGAACAGCTTTTAAAAACTGACAGATATCCAAGTTTCAAATATTATGATTTTAAAATTAAATTGGGAGATGTTTACTCGGTTTTAACACTACATTCTATGTTATTTTTAATCTTAAAAATTATAAACCTCAAAAAGTTTACCAAGTTCTATAAAAATCAGCTTCTTCTCAGTATGTAGTGAAAATTAGAGGGGTATTGATATATTTCATATTACTAATATTCCCACATTTCACGAGTAAAGTACATAATTTTCCATAAATACTGGGAACTTTTCTACCTCTCAACACCGAACACCTGCTAGTAGCGTGCCTAGCAAGGCTGTCGTGAAGTCCATCTTCGCCTGTGCAAATTGATAGGGCTATCAAAACATGGACATATAAAACAACGTTGAAATATTCATTTATTTATTTAAAAGTTTAGGTTTCTTGCAAAATAGAATAAAATAGTTTTTATATTAAAAAAAACACAAGCTTACTTCAATACATAATTCTTTAACTACGTTTTCGATGCTTCAGATTTTATTTCCGGGTTAAATCTTCCCCACAGGAAACCCTTCCACACCCTATTCCAAAAACGATTGTCTAGTAAATCCACGCAATGTAAGTGCACTATATAAGTATAATAAATACAAAACAATACAAGAACAATACGCCAATCCACCAGAGACCAAATGGCAAAGTAATTCACCGACTCCAGATATTTTCATATCAGACGGTTCGGCTCGATAGAACTCAGAAAATTATACTCATAAACAATGCAGGAAACGACTAGTTTAAGAAACTTGCACAAAAAAATAAAGTAAAAATATTATTGAATTTGATCAATAAAGTATGTAAGTACAAAATATAAAAAATCCATCGATATGAAAAAATCCAAAATAGTTACATTTTTTTTCTTTCAGCCGACAAAATGCTGTTAAATGTATTAGTCAATTTAAATAGCTTTAACAAAATATTCCTCTACTAGATGAAAAAACTTCAATAAGGTTTGCTTATATATTAAAATTGATGTACTAAATATATCAACAACATCGGAGTTTTTGTTTCCTAGCTGTTGAATCGTCGCATAGGAGTGTTATATTTGGATATTGATGTGGAATTGCTACAATAATATGGTAGGTACTGTCTTGTGACTGACCTACCTGGAGTATGAAAAGAGATTTCATAGAATAATGTCTTGCTCTGGTGGAATTTATTTATTAACTTATTTTTATACGTTGTTTATACGGCGTTAACATACATACATGAAAATATTACAATAAATTATATTTTTGTACCGTACCATTATATTTTGTATTTGTAAAAAACTGATACAATTTAGAAAATAAAACTTGACTTTAAAGCTAAAATGTAGCCATATGGATACAATTGTTCATGTGTGTTACAAACATTAAAATAAAGATAATATGATGTACTCGTACGGTATCGAGTTTTAAAAGAGAAGAATTTTGTAAAAAGAAAAAAAAATAAAAAAAGTTAATTATAAAAAGATAGACTGGCGGGAATATAACACCGAGATCTCGTATCTGCAATACTCGAAGAAACTTAGCACCACTCATAAAAAGGGTAAAATGAAAAGTATTTTTACTTTTGTAAAAATTTAAAAGTAATCTGGCATTTACCAATATTTCACATTCCATAGTGAAAGAAGACACTCTCAGTATCACCTTTATGAAAAACCACCACTCAGAATCCAAGGGTTGCTTGAGATGGCTTTAGCCGTGTTTGATGACTAGATTTGAATAACCAAGTAGTTCCCCTCCTTACTCAAAAAGGATACTACATTATATGAGAAGATGCAAGAATTTGTTACAATTTTGATAGAAACAACAGTTTTGTTTTCATAAGGAACATAATACAAGGTAAAAGACAGAGTGTACATGGCCGGTATTAGTTATTAACATTTCACACAGAGCGCATGCAAAAAGATCGCTCCATAAAGATCATCTGAATTAATAGCGTATAATACATAAAAAGGTTAAACTAAAGGTATCAAGAAATATTTCACAAAACGTGCTAAGAAAAAATAATAAAGCTTCATCATAACTCTTACTTCAACATTGCGGAATTCTATTGAATGTGTGGCTGTAGTGGGTTCATGAATGTCATACACACTTTGATCCTAAAAAAAACATAATCATGTGTGAAAATTTTTTCATTCACTTTGTTGATAAATTACCCAAATAATCATTATTTGATGTTACTTACTGTTGAAACTATATTCGTAGGTAGTTCAGTACTGAAATTTTCAGAAAAGTTATCCTCGACAGCATTCTCTTCTATTACCTGAGATCTTCGAGAAATCGATCTGTACACAAAATAGTCAAATTTAATTTGATTAATTTGTGTCATTTCACAATTAATTCATTTGAAATAATACACAGTATATTTGTGGCACGTTCCAGAGTGGAAGGTATTTTTAGTATCGCCCTGGTGTAAGACCACCATTCAGAACTGAAACGGTGCTTGAAATGGCTTTAGCCTATAAATTTTATGCAATAAATAGGTTAAAAATCATACTTTTTCATTCGGAGCCTATTGAGCTGACGCCAAGTTTTGGAACGCCATTTGTTTCCCATATTTAAATTTTTATACTGAAAAAAAAAATACAAAAACTAATTAAACAAAGTGAATTTTTTGTAATTATTCAATAAGTAATGTTCATTTCTTTGAATCAACACGATAATAGCTAGATTAAATACTTAAATGATTATAATAATTATTCACCTATTTGCACAGCCCTTAAACTTTTGTCGGATGTAATCCAAGATATCATATTATGATATCTTGGAGGCAACAATAACATTTGGCTGTCAACAGTTTTTTTGTTTTGCTCTTTCAAAAATCATCTTAAACCAATCTTTTAATTGTTTTTTGGCTGTAAAAAGTGTAGTGTGTTGTGTCTTGAGGACTCTTCTCCCCCTGATCTTCCAGGAGTCACTTCTTGCTGCTCATTTTCAGATATTTATATACTTTTCTTTCTACTTTTACTTCTGTCACTTTTTGTACTTCCTGTAACTTGAACAATGGATGAGTATTTCCCTCCTTTACCTCCTACAAAGCCCCCAGATCCCCCTCCTGACCCTCCAGATGGAGACATTTCGGACATTTCAGAACCCTCAAACATTTCAGACCCTTCAAACATTTCAGACAGTGAATCTGTCATCCTAACCTCAATAAAAAAAAAAAGAAAATTCAATCCCTCTTCCCCAAAAAAACATGATTCGCCTTCGTCTTCACAGTCCCCACCAGCTCTTCCTCAACCTTCTCCAACAAACTTTTACTCTACACATTCCCGTGGCCCCTTCATTGTATATGCGCAAAAAACTGAACAAGGTAAAACCATACATCCTCTTGAATTTGGTAAATTCCTTTCAACCAACAAGAACCTTTCGATTAAGCCCGAAGGTGTAAAAGCCGAGGGTCGCTTCCGAATCTCTATTGAATTCCTCTCAGGTTCAGCCGCCAACAACTTCATCAAAAACATTTTTATTACATCTAATTCTAAATTCAAGGCGTACATCCCAACTTTCAATGTCACTCGAATGGGCCTGGTCAGGGGTATCTCGACCGATCTGTCCATTCCAGAAATTCTGTCCTCTCTTTCAACCCCCCAACATATCGGCAATCCCATAAAAGCCAGGAGGCTAAATTATAAGGACACCTCTGAGGGCATCGGCATCCTGGAAGCCCTCCCAATCTGTTGTGATCACATTCGAAGGACAATCTCTTCCCTCCCATATCTATTTATTTTTCAACTCCTGACCAGTTGAAATTGTTGGAAGTGTTTATTAGTTGATGTATGAGTGGATAGAGAGTGTTTGATGAGGAGATCCTCTCCACGTCAGGCAGGATTGCCTTCATACGTTACCGATATTGAGGTTAAAATGCTCCTTGAGATCACGGCACTTCCAAGCCGTGATCTTGTGTTCAGGCTTATAATAATGATGATGTATAATTGAAAACACTTAATTATCCACGATATTAAGTTTTACTTAAAATATTATTTACAACGAATATACATTCGCGTACAAACTGGTAGTGAGGTAAAATTGCCGTGCAACCGGATGGATCGAGTACTAGAATCGGAATAATAATATGATCCTATCTCGGGGCAATCGGTGACATTTAGTGTCGGTCATCTGGGATACCATACGCGTGAAAATAAGTAATGTGAATAAGTACTGCCATATACCTCCCCACCAGCGTTGCACGCGAATAACAAAATATGGCATACGAAAAGAAAATAATTATATACACCTAAATAGGGTTTAGTATGTGTCTGAGATATACATATCTATATACAATGTTTTTCATACTTGAAAATATAATTTTTACATAAGTAGTTTTGTGAACAATTCTAAATTTACATCATTAACTTAGAACATAACATGCCTATAAAAAGAAAAAATAACAAAAGTTACAAAATGTTTTAAAAATTATAATGTTATTTATTTACAAGTCCTAATTATCATTAGTAATAGGAGTAAGTACCTATTTCTCAGTCGGTATTGACCGATTAAAATTATTATTACTTGTTCCTTCTTACGGCTAGACATATAGTGTTGAGGTAGGTAGGTACTGCTAGAATGCGTAACGGTGATTATTTACAAAGGCGAGTAGCTGCTGGCTGACTCGGTACATACTTATTATGCGTTTATACAATTTCAACGAAAGTAAACATAACTATGCGTAATTGAATACAAGTGTTATTTTAACGTGTATTAAAATATAAATAAAATACATGAACCATATTATACAAAATTAACTTTATAAATCTTAGACTAAGGAGTGAATTCGTTTTTAATCGAGGGAAAATAATAATTTGAATTCCAAGTGCTGTCTTTGTTTATTACCTGACTTTAGGTACGTAGTTCCACAGTGGTATTGGAATGTCGAATTATTATTTATTATATTGTTATTGTTAAACAAATACAGTTTGGTTAGCATTTATGACGGTCCGATCTAATATGTGGCTTCTTTTTAATAAGATAACACTACGTAAAATTAATAGATATCGGAAATTAACAGAAATTATTTACAGGTTGGATAACATATTTGCTAAATTTGATATACCTTACTAATCTTATTAATTAGTTATTTACAAATAAAATGTAGTCTGTATACTGTTCAGAATTCGGGATACGAAAATGAATTGATATAATATTATTATTTGTTAGAAATACTGACTACGTAATAATACAATAATTTATATGGCGGTGTTTCGCTAGCTAAATACCTAAATAAACTTAGTTTTATTTCACAGTAGTTAGTTAGAATTTTAATTAATTATGAGGTACCGTGATACAAATCGTATAATAAATTTTGGATACATCAATATAAGTTTTCTTATTAATTTGTTTAAACGATAGCTTTTTTAATTGAAGTATTGCCAAGTATTACTTTTACGACTGGTACCTTTCAGGAAAATGTACGTGTCTTCCACAGCGTGTTTTTCTTGTTGTTATTGTGGGCAGTGTGCTTGCCGTTTTTTGCGGTATTTCCTCCGAATTCTGGAAAAATGCAGGTTTGAGTCGGTCACAGTTGGAAACATTAATTTAACATAGGACGAGGGCGGAGTCATCTTTTGCCTTAATATAATCGTCAGGTTGACTCTGCGCTTTCCCTTCAATCCTTGGTTGCTTGTAGTAGGACAGTTAGTCTCTTCAGATTGAGATATTGTGTCAGCTACTGTATATATACATTATTGGAGATGTTGAAGTTGAGAAGATGGTGGTAAAACGATTTGTTTCTTTAAAAAAATTCGAGATCGTAGCTATTCAGTAGATATTCATGAGTCCATTAGTATTCCTGTTGTTCCCAGTTGCTCGTTGCCCGTTTACTGGATCTCGTCCAGTCGCATGTTTCTTGTTATCTGGTGATTTGTTGTTCCCAGTTGCTCGTTGCCCGTTTACTGGATCTCGTCCAGTCGCATGTTTCTTGTTATCTGGTGATATATGTTGACAGTTCCCAGTTGCTCGTTGCCCGTTTACTGGATCTCGTCCAGTCGCATGTTTCTTGTTATCTGGTGATATCTGTTGTCTGTGCTTGTTAAATAGCTACAAGTGTTTATGTTACTTGTGCGTAAGTAAGGAAAGTTACGATGGACTGCTATTATTAGCAAAATCACACTTATTGTGTGGCGTTGCCGTTGTTTTTAATTATCTCTGTGAAATGTGCATGGTGGAATGCAGTTGAATGATCTCTGCCCGAATTTTTTATGGTATCTGCAGTAGTCGTTTGTTTAGTGAAGTTCATTGTTATTGTCCGTTCGATCGTTCGACCGGGATCGGTGTTGGCGGTCGGTATTGGAGTACAACGTCGATGGATGACGCCATTCTCGGCGGGGGCTAGGATTACGCCGATTATAAAAATGGTGTACGGGGCTATGACTGTCTCTGCGACTTGACTTTAGTTGTTTGACTTCTAGAGATAGTCCAGAAATTTGTTCACGTAGGCTCTGAAGAACGGAAGTGATGTCGGGATCTTCTCTGTAATTGTTATCTCTACGTTGATTTTTGTTTATCGCTCCGCACTCGGTCGTCTGGTAGATTTCCAGGATTTTATCGGCTGCTGACGCAAGTTGTAGTAGATTGTCGTCTGGCCGTGCGGTCAATATAGCTTGTACATGTTGGGGAAGTCTTTGTAGCCATAACGTGCGTATGATTGCGCTTTCAGCAAGCTCGGGACCGGCGAGTTCGTGCATCAATCGAAGTAGTCCGGATGGTTTCCTGTCGTCCAACTGTAATCCGGTTAGTAGTCGGGTGAGACGTTTTCCTTCGGAATCTTGCAACCTCGTGATGAGTGCAGATTTTAAGGTAGAGTACTTGTCCGTTGCTGGTGGCTTGATGACGACATCGCTGACGGTCCTGAGGGTTTCGATGTCCAGGGAGGCGACAATAATGTTGTACTTCGTGGTGTCATCTTTGATTCTTGAGTTGGAGAACTGGTTTTCTGCCTGGGCAATCCAGAGCTGTATGTTGTCACACCAGACGGGGGGTAGCTTATTAAGAAAGTAGTAGCGGGATGTAGGTATTTTCGTACGCTACTGAATTTGGTGGACAATAACCAATGAACAATGTTGGACAATGATGTTCTTTACTGATTTATCTTGATATGATTCTAATGTACATACTGGACCTACTGAATTTAAGTTAAAAAATTGAAATGTTACTCACAAGATTGGGGTGTCCAGGATTCCGCATTCCAGTGCTTTTATTATTAATTTTACCTGACTACCAGTTTGTACGCGAAAGTATATTCGTTGTAAATAATATTTTAAATAAAACTTAATATCGTGGATAACTAAGTGTTTCCAATTAAACATCATCATTATTATAAGCCTGAACACAAAATCACGGCTTGGAAGTGCCGTGATTTCAAGGAGCATTTTAACCTCAATATCGGTAAAGTATGAAGGCAATCCTGCCTGACGTGGAGAGGATCTCTTCATCAAACACTCTCCATCCACTCATACATCAACTAATAAACACTTCCAATCACGTCGGGGTCACCAATGTTGGAAGTGTTTATTAGTAGATGTATGAGTGGATGGAGAGTGTTTGATTAAGAGATCCTCTCCACGTCAGGCAGGATTGCCTTCATACTTTACCGATATTGAGGTTAAAATGCTCCTTGAGATCACGGCACTTCCAAGCCGTGATCTTGTGTTCAGGCTTATAATAATGATGATGTTTAATTGAAAACACTTAATTATCCACGATATTAAGTTTTATTTAAAATATTATTTACAACGAATATACATTCGCGTACAAACTGGTAGTGAGGTAAAATTGCCGTGCAACCGGACGGATCGAGTACTAGAAACGGAATAATAATATGATCCTATCTCGGGGCAATCGGTGACATTTAGTGTCGGTCATCTGGGATACCATACGCGTGAAAATAAGTAATGTGAATAAGTACTGCCATATACCTCCCCACCAGCGTTGCACGCGAATAACAAAATATGGCATACGAAAAGAAAATAATTATATACACCTAAATATGGTTTAGTATGTGTCTGAGATATACATATCTATATACAATGTTTTTCATACTTGAAAATATAATTTTTACATAAGTAGTTTTGTGAACAATTCTAAATTTACATCATTAACTTAGAACATAACATGCCTATAAAAAGAAAAAAATAACAAAAGTTACAAAATGTTTTAAAATTATAATGTTATTTATTTACAAGTCCTAATTATCATTAGTAATAGGAGTAAGTACCTATTTCTCAGTCGGTATTGACCGATTAAAATTATTATTACTTGTTCCTTCTTACGGCTAGACATATAGTGTTGAGGTAGGTAGGTACTGCTAGAATGCGTAACGGTGATTATTTACAAAGGCGAGTAGCTGCTGGCTGACTCGGTACATACTTATTATGCGTTTATACAATTTCAACGAAAGTAAACTTAACTATGCGTAATATTAAAATATAAATAAAATACATGAACCTTATTATTCGAAATTAACTTTATAAATCTTAGACTAAGGAGTGAATTCATTTTTAATCGAGGGAAAATAATAATTCGAATTCCAAGTGCTGTCTTTGTTTACTACCTGACTTTAGTGGTATTGGAATGTCGAATTATTATTTATTATATTGTTATTGTTAAACAGGTACAGTTTGGTTAGTATTTATGACGGTCCGATCTAATATGTGGCTTCTTTTTAATAAGATAACACTACGTAAAATTAATAGATATCGGAAATTAACAGAAATTATATACAGGTTGGATAACTTATTTGCTAAATTTGATATACCTTACTAATATTATTAATTAGTTATTTACAAATAAAATGTAGTCTGTATACTGTTCAGAATTCGGGATACGAAAATGAATTTATATAATATTATTATTTGTTAGAAATACTGACTACGTAATAATACAATAATTTATATGGCGGTGTTTCGCTAGCTAAATACCTAAATAAACTTAGTTTTATTTCACAGTAGTTAGTTAGAATTTTAATTAATTATAAGGTACAGTGATACAAATCGTATAATAAATTTTGGATACATCAATATAAGTTTTCTAATTAATTTGTTTAAACGATAGCTTTTTTAATTGAAGTATTGCCAAGTATTACTTTTACGACTGGTACCTTTCAGGAAAATGTACGTGTCTTCCACAGCGTGTTTTTCTTGTTGTTATTGTGGGCAGTGTGCTTGCCGTTTTTTGCGGTATTTCCTCCGAATTTTGGAAAAATGCAGGTTTGAGTCGGTCACAGTTGGAAACATTAATTTAACATAGGACGAGGGCGGAGTCATCTTTTGCCTTAATATAATCGTCAGGTTGACTCTGCGCTTTCCCTTCAATCCTTGGTTGCTTGTAGTAGGACAGTTAGTCTCTTCAGATTGAGATATTGTGTCAGCTACTGTATATATACATTATTAGAGATGTTGAAGTTGAGAAGATGGTGAAAAAACGATTTGTTTCTTTAAAAAAATTCGAGATCGTAGCTATTCAGTAGATATTCATGAGTCCATTAGTATTCCTGTTGTTCCCAGTTGCTCGTTGCCCGTTTACTGGATCTCGTCCAGTTGCATGTTTCTTGTTATCTGGTGATTTGTTGTTCACAGTTGCTCGTTGCCCGTTTACTGGATCTCGTCCAGTCGCATGTTTCTTGTTATCTGGTGATATATGTTGACAGTTCCCAGTTGCTCGTTGCCCGTTTACTGGATCTCGTCCAGTCGCATGTTTCTTGTTATCTGGTGATATCTGTTGTCTGTGCTTGTTAAATAGCTACAAGTGTTTATGTTACTTGTGCGTAAGTAAGGAAAGTTACGATGGACTGCTATTATTAGCAAAATCACACTTATTGTGTGGCGTTGCCGTTGTTTTTTGAATTATCTCTGTGAAATGTGCATGGTGGAATGCAGTTGAATGATCTCTGCCCGAATTTTTTATGGTATCTGCAGTAGTCGTTTGTTTTGTGAAGTTCATTGTTATTGTCCGTTCGATCGTTCAACCGGGATCGGTGTTGGCGGTCGGTATTGGAGTACGATGTCGGTGGATGACGCCATTCTCGGCGGGGGCTAGGATTACGCCGATTATAAAAATGATGTACGGGGCTATGACTGTCTCTGCGACTTGACTTTAGTTGTTTGACTTCTAGAGATAGTCCAGAAATTTGTTCACGTAGGCTCTGAAGAACGGAAGTGATGTCGGGATCTTCTCTGTAATTGTTATCTCTACGTTGATTTTTGTTTATCGCTCCGCACTCGGTCGTCTGGTAGATTTCCAGGATTTTATAGGCTGCTGACGCAAGTTGTAGTAGATTGTCGTCTGGCCGTGCGGTCAATATAGCTTGTACATGTTGGGGAAGTCTTTATTAGTTGATGTATGAGTGGATAGAGAGTGTTTGATGAGGAGATCCTCTCCACGTCAGGCAGGATTGCCTTCATACGTTACCGATATTGAGGTTAAAATGCTCCTTGAGATCACGGCACTTCCAAGCCGTGATCTTGTGTTCAGGCTTCATACGTTACCGATATTGAGGTTAAAATGCTCCTTGAGATCACGGCACTTCCAAGCCGTGATCTTGTGTTCAGGCTTATAATAATGATGATGTATAATTGAAAACACTTAATTATCCACGATATTAAGTTTTATTTAAAATATTATTTACAACGAATATACATTCGCGTACAAACTGGTAGTGAGGTAAAATTGCCGTGCAACCGGATGGATCGAGTACTAGAATCGGAATAATAATATGATCCTATCTCGGGGCAATCGGTGACATTTAGTGTCGGTCATCTGGGATACCATACGCGTGAAAATAAGTAATGTGAATAAGTACTGCCATATATCAGAAGGTTGCGTGTTCAGATCACGTCGGGGTCACGGGTCACCAATGTTGGAAGTGTTTATTAGTTGATGTATGAGTGGATAGAGAGTGTTTTATGAGGAGATCCTCTCCACGTCAGGCAGGATTGCCTTCATACGTTACCGATATTGAGGTTAAAATGCTCCTTGAGATCACGGCACTTCCAAGCCGTGATCTTGTGTTCAGGCTTATAATAATGATGATGTATAATTGAAAACACTTAATTATCCACGATATTAAGTTTTATTTAAAATATTATTTACAACGAATATACATTCGCGTACAAACTGGTAGTGAGGTAAAATTGCCATGCAACCGGATGGATCGAGTACTAGAATCGGAATAATAATATGATCCTATCTCGGGGCAATCGGTGACATTTAGTGTCGGTCATCTGGGATACCATACGCGTGAAAATAAGTAATGTGAATAAGTACTGCCATAAAATGTACACTTACCCCACCACCCAATGTTACAATTACTGCCGTTTTGTTCATACCAAAACTACATGCAGATCCCCTCCCAGATGTTTCAAATGTGGAGAAAACCACACGGCTGACCAATGTTCTTCTCTCTCTTCACCTAAATGTTTTAACTTCTCAGGCGCTCATTAACTCTTCTTGCCCTGAACAATCTCGCCAAAAAAATATAAAAATTTCCATGGCCTCTGAGAACTTGTCTTTTCTGCAGGCTTCTAAACTATTCCCGCCTGTCAAAAAATCTTTTGCCGAGGTTTTATCCAGTAACTCTCCATCCAACCCTCTCCCCTTCTCCTCAACATCTTCTCGTTCAACTAAATTTATGTACAAAAACCCTGTCTCTAAACCGGCTCCTGGATACGATCGGCAACAACACAACTCACTTCTCTTAAATCCCAATGGTTCTCCTCTTTCAAATGCCACAAATGGGTGCGCAAACAACTATAATTCGTCCTCAACAAACCATCAAAAACTTTCTGAACAACTCTCACAAGATAATTCTTCATTTATACAAACTCTTATTATGCTTCTAATTGACCTAATTTCTTCTCAAACTAATCTACCGTCCAACGCTGCTTCTATTATTTCCACGTTAAAATCATTTGTTCAAAATGGCACTTCAAGATGTCAGAATACTTCAGTGGAATAGCCGCAGTGCTATTTCTAACAAATCGAACCTTCTTAATCTATTAAATTCAAACCTTGTTTCTGTGGCTGCTGTCTCGGAGACATGGTTTACTCCATCCACCCACTTTAATGTGGGAGGGTACTCCTGTCTCCGTGATGATCGCCCGGAAGGTACGGGCGGCGGTGCGGCCCTTTTTATTAAAAAATCCCTTCCGTTTTCCCCAATAAATAATATCAAACCCCCCAATGCTGACTATCAAATGGTTGCAGCTAAAATAAAGGACACATTCTTTGTTTCTATCTATATTCCCCCATCATCGCACTTCAATAAGCAAGCTTGGTTACAAATTGTCCGTCAACTAAGCCCTCCATTCTTTTTATTGGGCGATTTTAATGCCCATTCCCCCGTCTGGGGTTCTGCTTTCTCTGATCGAGATGGTCGAAATGTTTTGGATTTTTTAGATGAATCCAACCTTTTCCTTTTGAACGACGGATCTCCTACGAAAATCTCTCGCCCCAACACAAACCCCAGTGCAGTGGATCTCTCCATATGCTCTACAAATCTGGCACCTCTCTCCTCGTGGGTGGTGTCCCCCGATCCTTGCTCCAGTGATCATTTCCCGATCACCATCACTTATCAAACTTCTTTCCATTCAGACAAGTCCCATATTTCGACGAAGATTAAAACAAAACACACCAAATGGGACGAATTTAACTCGCATATGGATAAGTTTATACAAAATTTACCCTCTTCCGATATATTATCTGTCAAAGATGACTACGATAACTTCAAATCGATGCTCATAACTGCAATAAATAAATCAAATCCTCCCCCTAAAATCAAATCTCTTAAAAAACTCCCTCCGACTCCCTGGTGGGATGAGGAATGTTCTAAGGTAGTGAGAATTCGGAAAGCTAAATCTCTTTCGTATCGTCACAATATGACTATGGAGAACTATCTTACATACAAAAATGCCGAAGCCAATGCCAAAAGGGTATTGACGTCAAAAAAAAGATCCGGGTGGTTCAACTTTTGCAGTTCAGTATCTCCGAATACTCCAATTTCGGAAGTTTGGTCTATGATTCGAAGATTTCGATCCTCTTTCAGTTCAACATCTCCTCGAGCGTCTCATTCTAAATGGATAGATGAGTTCTTGGACAAAATTGCCTCCCCTTCTGTACCTAATTTAGATGAAATAACTCCCATCCACAACACTCCTATGTCTGATCATTGGCTAGATTCTCCATTCACTTTAATTGAATTAAAAAATTGTTTATCAACTGTCAAAGACTCATCTCCAGGCAGAGATGGTATTCCTTATAGCATTATCAAAAATAATAATGATAATGTTCTAAATCACTTCCTAAGCATCTTAAATAAAATCTTCCAGTCTGGCATAATGCCTGATGACTGGAGTTCTCAAATAATCATCCCAATCCTAAAATCAAACAAATCACCCAATTCTGGATCCAACTACAGGCCAATTGCTCTTTCATCTACCCTCAGTAAAATTTATGAAAAACTAATTAAAAACCGGTTAGAATTTTTTGTCGAAAGTAATCAGCTTCTCTCTCCATCTCAATTTGGATTTAGGAAAAAAAAATCTACGCAAGATAACCTTGCCATCATCAGCACTGATATTAATTTATCCATTTCTAACCATGAAGTATGTCTTGCAGTCTTTATAGACATAGAAGGTGCCTTTGACAATGTTTCCATCCCAATCCTTAAAAAAAAACTTTTAGGCCTTGGCCTTCCCCCCATGTTTGTCCAATCTATTATTAATCTATTTCTTGATAGAAAAAATTTCATTGAACTACCAGATGTTACTCCTCAGAGTAGATCAATTTGGAAAGGTTTACCCCAAGGCGATGTATTATCCCCTATACTGTATAATATATACACGTACGATATGCATGTCTCTATTCCCCCTCAAGTAAAAGTTATTGAGTTCGCAGATGATTTAGCTTTCTTCTTATCATCCAAAATCATCCCACTTGCCGTCAAATATCTTAATGCAGCCATGGATGCCCTTTGCACATGGCTCACTTTAAATGGTCTAGAACTTTCAGTTCAAAAGAGTCAGTGTGTCACCTTCTCAAACCGTCATAAAAATCCTCCTGTTCAAATTTTATTTAAAAACTCTCCAATCCCCAACGCCTCTGAAGTAAAATTTTTGGGAGTAACATTTGATAGGAAACTTAAATGGTCTTCCCATATTCACAATATAGTTACTAAATGTGAAAAAAATTTAAATATCATCAGATCATTGACTGGCGTTTGGTGGGGTGCTCACCCTACCTGCATTAAGTTGCTTTACAATGCACTTATTCGAAGTCATCTCGACTATGCCTGCCCACTTTTTAGTACTGCCTCCAAAAATGCACTCAGTAAATTAGACAAAATTCAATCGAAGTCATTGCGAATAATAACTGGAGCGATGCAGTCGTCACCCATCAATTCCCTTCAAGTGGAATATTCTGATCCCCCACTTTATTTAAGGCGACAACTGTTTGCTGACAAATTTGTTCTTAAATGTTTAAATTCTAAATGTCATCAGGTTATTCCCAGAGTTTCGTTGTTCAAAGACTCAACACATTCATCTACAATCAGAGCTCGAACTAAACCTCTTCCTGCCATTTGTAAAAATTTTCGCTCTCTCTCAGAGCTTCAAATTATCCAAAATGATCTTCTTCCACTATACAAATTAAAATATAGTCACGTCACCCTATCCCCAACAATTTTGGAAAGGATCGGCATCCTTAAAAGTCATTCCAATCTCCCAGCCCGTACTGTTAATAATATGTTCAATGACATTATTTCTTCTAAATGGCCCAATTCTTCTCTTTTATTTACTGATGGCTCCAAATCTCCTGACTCACCTAACTGTGGTATAGGTATTAACGTTTACCACAATAATTCTAACGATAGAATATTTTATTCAATTTCAAACCAATTTTCAATATTTTCTGCTGAGTGCATTGCAATAATTGAAGCACTCAAATATATAATCAAAAATAATTGTGAACATTCCCTTGTTCTCTCTGACTCTCTCAGTTCCCTCCAAAAACTTAAATCCTGTCCTCTTCTTCATCCTGATGATCACTTTGTATGTCTCATTAGAGTGCTGATAGCCTCCATTCAAAGCTCTGGAAAAACCGTAATTCTTGTTTGGATCCCTGGACACATTGGCATAGTGGGTAACGATATTGCAGATTCTTTGGCAAAACAAGAAGCGTCCAACCCTATTGTTACCCTCGTAAACCATATTCCCCTATCTGATATTTTTTCCATCATCAAAGATAGATCCCGCAATGTTTGGACAGAGTATTGGAACATTGCCAGTCAATCCAAGGGAGCTCGCTACGCCTCAATACAAAGGACTATCCCATCAAAACCGTGGTTTCAAAAATTTCCCCATTTTTCCAAAAAAGAAATTTCCTCACTTATTCGAATGAGAATCGGTCATTGTTCCGTTCCTTCTCACCTTTTTAAAATTCACATCCTTGACTCCCCAGATTGTACGTTCTGTGGTCTAGATGTGGGCACTTTAGATCAAATATTTTTTGGTTGTCCCTCTCTAAATAAATATCCTCTCTTCTATCAAGCGTTATCTTAAATTGCCTCCCCTCCATTCAACATTTCATCTCTTCTAAGTCTGAACTCGACTCCAATCTTCCATATAATTCTGAAATTCGTACATTTAAATAAAATTAATATATAAATTCACCTTTCCCTTTCTCTGTAATTTTAAATGATGGCCTAGAACACCCTTGAAGGGTGAAAGCCAGAAATAATTGAAAAAAAAAAAATGATATCTTCAAATCGTTTCAATAATGTATTGTTAAGGGGTCTCCACACGGTGCTGCCGCAGTACCAACTGCCGCAGAACTGTAGTCAAAAGCGCCAGCCGTATTGTTATTATAACAATACGGCTGGCGCTTTTGACTACAGTCAACTACAGTTCTGCGGCAGTTGGTACTGCGGCAGCACCGTGTGGAGACCACTTTACTGTGGTCTCGCTCTGACATATCCACGGCGCCGCGCTAGAGAAAGAGATCACAATACAATTAAAACTTGCTTTGTTGTTCGGAGTAATGGTTATGAAACCACGGATTATACATTCCTCAATGCACAAAATACATTCATTCACCGCGCTTCACTCATCTTTAACATGACATACAGTGAATTCGACTTATTTAACACAGCACCTAACATTTTCAAATCTAAAATGAATAAATAACATTTACACATACATACCACTATTTACACAGAAAAGATCCATCCCTTTCCCCTCCCTTCCACCATCCCATCCACATAACCTAATTTAACTATTTTTCTTTATACCTACGCACTTAATAATTTAATATACATCAGTGAAAACCTGTTATTGGTTAAATTTTTATACATATGTATTTCATCAAACATTATTGTTATAAACTGTTGGTTTTCCAAATAAAATAAAATAAAAATAAAAGTAGAAAACCTATCGTCTTGCATTTTAACGTGGAGAAGAGTAACAATTTGGGAGTTTAATAATTAAAATTTAGAATTTGCGCTCCGCCGCCTCGGGAACCATTTATTGGATAACCAACTCCTCCTTAATAGGTCCCCCTTTGCGGCGATGCGTGTGCCCACCTACTGCGCGGCGGGCCGAATCGGGAAGGACTGATTGAAAGAGACTTGGGAGAGAGAAATTGGGAGATGGGTATGGATACCGTTTCTCCAGGAACTATTTATTGGATAACGAACACCTCTGCCGTAGGTCAACACAAGCGATTCATTACGTAGGATTAAGTACTTTCGCACTCCACAATTTGAATTCCACCACTTCCGAATTCGTAGCCAAGATCGTAGTGCAACGCATTATCGAGGAATTATATCTACATATTTATCAAAATAAAATTTACTTGCGCACGTCATTTAAACTTGCGACATCCAAATTCGTACTCAAGATCGCAATGCACTGCATTATTGTTGAATTATACAAACGTATCAAATAAAATTTACCTCCGCCCGCCACAATTCGAACTTGCGATATTCGAATTTGTAGCCAAGGATCATAATGCATCGCATTATCGAAGTCAAGATCGCAATGCACCACATTATTGTTGAATTATACAAACGTATCAAATAAAATTTGCCTCCGCACACGGTGAGAAATCGATTTTTGCCCTAACGATAAAATAACAGGACTGATCATTGAAATATCATTCTAAGGATATGTTATCGATCTAATTTGATAATACATCATGACAATACTAAAGAAATACGGTATAACAATATTATATAAGTTCAAAATTTGATGATTGATAATTTATTTAGACGATTTCCTAATAAGGTATTCGTTTAACGTAATGAAAATTCAACGATATTCTGATGCTTTGATTAGTATCTAACATGACGTCCTGATATTTGAAGTGACTCCATAAGAAGACATTACTGTAACAACGCATTGTCAGGCTTTCCTGTTATATTGTTCGTACAAAACGGTTCATTCGTGATTTCTTTCCTAATGCATACAGCGATTTATTCTTGTTATATAATGGGTATTCCACACCAAATATTGTCCTGATAACTTATTCATATTACGTACATAATACGATGACGTCACAATGTCCAGACGAATAAAAACGCAGTGCCCGCGTTGATGCGACGTGGAGCGTGCTTTGCTGAGAACGTTTGGTGCTAACTTCACATCAGTTTACTGTTGTGCTGTCAGGCGCTAGGTGCATTGTTTATAGCGTTTTTAAATAACATTAGTTTCATATTTTGATTATAAAGCCAAAACCTACTAAAATGGATCGACACTCAACAGTCTCAACACACTCATGTGTTAGAAAAATGAGAATATTGGAATATCGACAGCTGGTAAGTTTTATCAAATTATATTTCCAAATTATTTACATGTTACGACACGATAACTGTATTTCTACTTGTTCATTTTTAGATATTATTTATTATTAAGTAATGTTGCCTAAATTGTGTAGCTTTTATTATAAAATTTCTATTGCAACTATGTAAAAGACCCTTTTTTGTGAAGTGTAAAGTATTATTTAAAAATGGCCGCAACCCTTTACAACGGCCTACATTGTAGCTTGTAGCAATTATTAGCAATGCAGTTTGGAATGCTAAAAATTCAATTGAGAACACGATCAAAATTATAGCGAACCTGCAAATTTACTTGGATACATGTTGAATGAAAAACGAATGTTTGATTTTTTTTTGCTCATTTATTCAGCTTTGCATCCAACCAAGGAAAATTTAATAAATTCATTGCAATAACTATCCTTTTCTATTAACATTTAATATTTATTTGGTTATATTATTGAAAAACCATATCAACTATATTTGTGAATTTCTTTTGTACACAGAGTGATGCCATGCCGCTCTGCTTTATAAAAACCTGGGATATCAAACACCTCCAATTGAAACAGAATGGAAAATTAATACTAGATCTAACGACAATGTGGATCATATATGACTATAATGATAATATGGACAATAATGACAACATAGATCCAATGACAATATTGACAATATGGATCTAACGACAATGGATAAGACTGGATCTAACAACATAGCTTTCAATATATGATAGCGATATTTTGTACCTGTATTGTGCAGGTATGATATGTTACCTTTTTAGATGCTTTTCAAAGTAAAATTTTATGAATTCATTGCGATAACTGTCCTTTTTCTATTGACATTTTATATTTATTTGTTTATATTATTGAAAAGCCATACCAACTAAATATTTGTGAATTTCTTTTATACACAGAGTGATGCCGGAGCATTATAAAAACCTGGGATATCAAATACCTCCAGCTGAAACAGAATGGGAAATTAATACTAGATCTAACGACAATGTGGATCATATATGACTATCGCGACAATATGGACAATAACGACAATATAGATCTAACGACAATATTGACAATATGGATCTAACGATAATATTGACGATATGGATCTAACGACAATGGATACGACTGGATCTAACGATATAGCTTTCAATATATGGTAGTGGTATTTTTGTACCTGTATTGTGCAGGTATGATATGTTACTTTTTTAGATGCTTTTCAAAGTAAAATTTTATGAATTCATTGCAATAATTGTCCCTTTTCTGTTGACATTTTATATTTATCTTCTTCTTATGATATATTACATTGATGGGAATAAACTTAAAAAAGTTATAAAAAGAAAGTTTTCTTATAAAATTAAATATTCATTTCTTTTATAAAAATAATATCTATCCGAGACGCTATCCAGGTTACAAACCAATTCTTAAAATGTTTGTTTCCAATAAAAAGGATAGTTGCCAGTAATATGGAAAAAGAATTAGTTGAAGATAATATTGTTAATTCTAAAATTTGAAATATGAGATTGACAATTATGACGGTTTGACAGAAGGTGGCAATAGCGAAATTGGGTAACGCGCACGTCCCGGTTAGACGAGAGGTCTGGGTTCGAGTCCCAGTTGCGACCGTTGTCTTTTTTTTTTGTCTTGTTCTCTTTCGTATTTTCGTTTAGATTAATATTGTTATCTTCTTCTTCTATGTTAAATTTATTTGTATTATTATTGAAAAACCACATCAAGTATTAATATTTGTGAATTTCTTTTATATACAGAGTGATGACGCTAGACTCCCTCTATTATACGAACCTGGGTTATCAAACATCACCAGTTGAAGCAGAATGTGAAATTACTACTGAATCAGTCAATCTAACGAAATGGTTATCTATATATTTATTGTTTAGTATATATTATATGTAAGTGTAATTATTATTTCTTTAGACGCTTTTCAAAGTAAAAGACTTTATATACTAAGTGAATGTTCTGGAAGTGCTGAATAAGATAAAGAAGAGACGAGCCTCGCTTCACACATGTAAGGAACACAGGCGGATTGTTGAGTTTGGCTCAGAGTAAAAAGCTAACGGGTTGTTAATCAGACATTAATTAGAGAACAACTTTACCACCGGCATCCAGAGTACTACCTGTTATTTTTAATTTATTGTATGTGACGTATATGTGCAGTATTATTGTGAAGGTGATTTTTCTCAAAAATGGCACTAATAATAATAGATTATCCAATTTGTTGCATTATGTCATTAATTATTAATAAAATATACACTTTATGAAAACTACACATATTTATGGATTGTTATATGTATATGAAAAAAACCTTCCTCTTTCATGTCTTCTTTCCAATCTCCTTCCTTCACCTTTCTCCCCTGCCCCTTCATCCTCACTGTGTACACCAAATGAGATGTCACAATCCCACTGGCTCCACGGAAGATAAAATAATTTAAGTATTTTTTATTTGTTCCAGTTTTATCGATACTTTTATGTATGCTGTCATGTTAATTAAATAATTACCATTACTTACTGATAGAATAATATTGTAGATCTTCTTAGTTATATTTTTTTGATTGTGCTGAAATTACATAATTCCAGTTTTGGCCGGGATGATGTAATGTTAGTGTAATCCTTAAAAATATTAGTAAGAAGTCCTAAATTCTATCAGTAAGTAAATGGCAATTAATATGACAGTACCTATGCATAAAGTATTGGAATAAGAACGAATTGATTATCAGTACTTTCCTTATGGAATATCAGGAAGACCCTATAAGAATTCGTATGAGAACGAATAAAAGGTTCGTAATTACCTATAATATATATATATATAATATTAGTAAGGCCTTGTAGAGTTTTCGTATAAGAACGAATAAAATGTAAGTAACTTTGGTATAAGAAGGGATAAATGGCTGTTTTACTGATAAATATTAGGACAGCTGTCAAAAGTTTCATACAAGGACTAATAAAATATTAGTAATTACTGGTCAAGTAACATGAATACTCCTAAGATATTCGTAATTGTAATGCAAAAATATTAGAACTGTCATGCACACGATGTGGAAATTGCGGGCAATCATGACGATATATTCGTAATTTATCAGGACATATTGACAGACCCCGTCCGAATATTTATTCGTTCTAGAAATCTAGAATTCCTGTTATTCGTTCGTAAGAACTGTAGTCCCGTATTTCCGAATAACCCGACAAGAATTCCGAATGCTTTCGCCGAACATTTTTCTTCGGGCACGCCACAATTCGAACTTGCGACTTCCTAATTCGTACTCAAGGATCATAATGCATCGCATTATGGAGGAATTATACATTTTAATCAAAATAATAATATTCACTTGCGCACCCCACAATTTGTTCTTGCGACTTCCGAGTTCGTATTGATCGTAATGCAATTTGTTCTTGCGCCTTCCGAATTCGTAGAGATCGTAATGCAATGCATTATCGAGGAATCATACGTATTTGTCAAAATAAAATTTATTTGGCCACGCCACAATTCGAACTTGCGACTTCCGAATTCGTAGTCAAGATCGTAATGCAACGCATTATCGAGGAATTATATCAAAATCTTTATCAAAATAAAAATTACTTGCGCACGCCACAATTCGAACTTGCGACTTCCAAATTCGTAGCCAAGATCGTAAGGCAACGCATTATCGAGGAATTATACATATTTATCAAAATAAATTTTACTGGCGCATGCCATTTAAACTTGTGACATCCGAATTCGTAGTCAAGATCGCACTGCACTGCATTATTGTTGTATTATACAAACGTATCAAATAAAAATTACCTCCGCACGCCACAATTCGAACTTGCGACTTCCGATTTCGTAGTCAAGATCGTAATGCGCCTCGATATCGTTGAATTATACAAATGCATCAAATAAAATTTACTTGCGCTCGACATAATTTGAACTTGCGACATCCGAATTCGTAGTCAAGGTTCATAATGCAACGCATTATTGAGGAATCATTCATAGATATTTATCAAAATAAAATTTACTTGCGCACGCCAATTTTGAACTTGCGACTTCCGAATTCGTAGTCAAGGATCATAATGCAACGCATTGTCGAGGAATCATACATATTTATTAAAATAAAATTTACTTGCGCACGCCACAGTTTGTACTTGCGACTTCCGAATTCGTAGCCAAGACCGTAACCCAACGCATTATCATGAAATTATAAAAAATATCAAATAAATTACTTAAAAACTTTTTATGAAACCCTGAGAATGAGAACATCGCTCTAGAAACATATCGAACCTTTGTTGGCGGTCTTATATATGGCGGCTTATATATGGATCAACAAAAAAAAACGTGTAAAATGTATAAGACACCAAACAATGGGCGTGGCTTACAGCTAAATCTTAATGGTATAAATTGATCCACATGGATCAGGATGTGTATGCCAGCTTGTGTAATGGATCAGCATATCCGGATGGATCAACACGTGCAAACGGATCAACTTAAAACTGGTGTACCTTCGCGCAAGATCAACGTTTTACGAGAGGAGATAAATATATATATATATATTGTCGCGCAAGATCAACGTTTTACACCAGTTTTAAGTTGATCCGTTCGCACGTGTTGATCCATCCGGATATGCTGATCCATTACACAAGCTGGCATACACATCCTGATCCATGTGGATCAATTTATACCATCAAGATTTAGCTGTAAGCCACGCCCATTTTTCGGTGTCTTATACATTTTACACGGTTTTTTTTTGTTGATCCATATAAATGCCAAGTTTTGACCGCCAACAAAGGTGCCCGTCTGTGGTACTTTTCAGCTTCTTTTAGTAGGTACCTGTACGTTCTTATTTCAATTCGTTCTATTTCATTTCTTTTTTAATGTATTTTGGTTTAAGATTAAATTTTTATTTTGATTTTGTTTTTGATTTTGATTTGGATTTCGATTTTGATTTTGGTTTGAGTTTTTAATTTTGATTTTGATTTTAATTTTTATTTGCATTCTTATTTTGATTTTTATTTTGATTTTTTAATTTTGGTTTTAATTTAGATTTTGATTTTTACTTTCATTTTGATTTTGATTTTGATTTTGGTTTGAGATTTTGATTTTGATTTTGGTTTTGATTTCGATTTCGATTTCAATTTCAATTTCGATTTCGATTTCGATTTCGATTTCAATTTAGATTTTGATTTTGATTTTGATTTTGTTTTCGTTTCCGCTTCTAAGACCCGCACAAACCTCACCCCATGAACCTGGGCACCCTGGTTAAGTCACCAAACATAGCGAACCACTTAAGGTATACCTTAATTTTGGGAGGCGGGTATGATTACCACCGCCCCGGGAACCATTTTTGGGTAATCAACACCTCTGTCATATGTCACTTTGCAGTGACATTCGTGACTTAGCAGGAGTGCCCGGTTCAAGGAGTGAGATTTGTCTAGGTCCGTGCGGCGAACGCGTTCGCTCACCTACTGCGTGGCAAGCCGGATTGGGAGAGACTGATTTTTTGTGACTTAGCAGGGCTGCTCGGGTTCAAGGGATGAGATTTGTCTAGGTCTTTGCGGTGAACGGGTTTGCCCACCTACTGCATTACGGACCGGATTGGGAGAGACTGGTTGAGGGAGACCTTATTTTTTTTACATTAACTCCACACAGGAAGCTCTGAAGAAAATAAATCCTGTCAAGGCCTATGTCTTCTTTGGTGATGCAATGCATTATCGGGGAATACGTATGATTCCTCGATAATGCATTGCATTACGATCTCTACGAATTCGGAAGTCGCAAGAACAAATTGCATTACGATCAATACGAATTCGGAAGTCGCAAGAACAAATTGTTGCTTGCGCAAGTAAATATTATTTTGATTTAAATGTATAATTCAACGATATCTAAGGGGCATTGCGACCTTGACTACGAATTCGGGAGTCGCAAGTTCGAATTGTGGCGTGCAGAGGTAATTTTTATTTGATACGTTTGTATAATACAACAATAATGCAGTGCAGTGCGATCTTGACTACGAATTCGGATGTCGCAAGTTTAAATGGCATGCGCCAGTTAATTTTATTTTGATAAAAACATATAATTCCTCGATAATGCGTTGCCTTACTATCTTGGCTACGAATTCGGAAGTCGCCAGTTCGAATTGTGGCGTGCGGAGGTAATTTTTATTTGATACGTTTGTATAATACAACAATAATGCAGTGCAGTGCGATCTTGACTACGAATTCGGATGTCGCAAGTTCGGATATTGATTTTGATTTTGGTTTTGGTTTGAGATTTTAATTTTGATTTGGACTTTGACTTTGATTTTGGTTTTGGTTTGAGATTTTGATTCTGAATTTGATTTTGACTTTTGATTTCGATTTCGATTTCGATTTTGACTTTTGATTTTGATTGTGATTTTTATTTTGATTTTATTTTTATTTTCGTTTTAGTTTCCGCTTTTAAGACCCGCACACCCTATGAACCTTAGCACCCCAGCTAAGTCACCAAATATAGCGAACCACTAAACGTATACCTAAAATTTGGGAGGCGGGTATGTTAACCACCGCCCCGGGAACATATTTTTTGGGTATTCAACACCTCTGTCATATGTAACTCCAAGTGGTTCGCTACTTACGATCACATTCACAAAGCCAAGATGCTTTCGAATATTTAATACCTACTTTGTTTTTAAAACTCTATTCATGGTTTTTTTCCTTAACCTTACAAACTTGTATTATATTCAGCAATGGTTTTGGAGGGTTATTATTTTTCAAAAACAATTTATTCTCAAATTAAATTCGGTTAATTTTGAAAAAAATCGACGTTAATCGCAATGTTTGCATTACCACTTATTTTTAAATATCTTAAGTTTTTTAAAAAGCAAAACTAGCGAAAACCATTAAAATTATGTCAATACTGATCTGATCTGCCAAAATTTTGATTTCACATGCTCGGCGCTCTGGTTGCGCTAATACATAACATTGTTAATTAGTTTTAAATTCGTTAATCCTAAAATCCTATATCTTTCCAAACGTTCGGCACCATATCACGCATGTTCAAGGTTTTGTCATAAATCAGAATGCCTCTCCGCTAGTGCACGCGTGCGTCATATATCTTCACTACTCTAACAAGTCAATTTCCGATATGGTTCTCTACCTGTCTTGCTCTTTCACCGTTCCAGCCTCTGTAGACTGTCCCGGTAGAAATATCATATTATCATATAACGTCTCGGCATAACAAAGGGGTCTCCACACGGTGCTGCCGCAGCACGTTCTGCCGCAGAACTGACTAAAAATCGCATGGTCTGTAGTCAAAACCGCCAGCCGTATTGTTATTATTCACCAACCGTATTATTATTTCCCTTCTGCCGGGCCCCCCCATTCCTTAAAATTGGGCCGTTAGTGGGCGGAACGCCTTCGGTATTGTTATTATTCACCAGTCGTATTATTATTTTACCTGCTGCGAATTCGCTGTTGTTGCAGCCGCTGAAGGTCCGCCCTCAACTTGACTTGTTAGGACACGTCATTTCTTCATTTCTCGTCGGAGAGCGTTTCGTGCGGTCCTTGACAGCGCCTTGTACGAAGTAAATATTATTATTTTACTCATCGCGCCTGAAGAGGAAAAAGAAGTTTGGGTAGGAATTTTTGATTTATACAAGACTTGTACAAGGACCTTCGATGCTTGTGGGATATTTCCGACAAAAATTATTTGCGGTGAGATATTGGTAATAAAGCCATGGAGTTGTTGATAATAACGTTTATAATAAAATATGAAGGTATGGGTTTTTATTTTTTTAATATAAAATCCGGCTAATTTGTTCGGCTTTTGAAACAACTCATATAGGTCTCATCGCTGTGTCTCCCTTACTACCATAATTATAAATATGATCTAAACGGTGCTGTGTTAGAAAGATAAAACACCACGTTTTATATTCGAATCTAAAAGTTAACCCCAAAATAACAGAAAACGTACTTACACCTTTATGAAACTAAAGTTTTCAACCAAAATCTGAAAAAAATTTGTGAAATTGTGGGAATTTTTTAATTAATTTTATTTTTACAAGAAACGACAAAGATGTGAGTGGTTGATAATGTTTATAATAAATTTGCCTAATAAAATATGCGTGTGTTTTTATTTTTTTTTCTTTATCGGTAATTTTTGTTAGAAAAATACCAGGACGTAAAGTGGGACATTTTTAAAACTTTTTTATTTTGCGTATCAAAATTTTATGTTTCGAAAATTATACAGGGTGTAAAAGCACGTACCCGAGAGATTTTAACCAGCGATTAACAGCTTAACTAACTAACTAACCATCACGCCGCCGTTTCCGAAGACGGACCGCCAAACAACTCGGTCTTGGCACACATTCCTTGCCTCGTTTACATTCATACAACGTTTCATACATGCTCTTCTATTATTCTGGGTCTTGCCGACTCAAGTATCTGATTCACTTGATCGTGCCATGTCTTTCTCGGGCGTCCTCGACTTCTTCTACCATTCACATTTGCGTCATATATTCTACTTACACTACTTTCCTGGTTCATTCGCTCTACATGCCTAAACCATCGGAGCGTCCCTTTCTTAACCTTACACATCACACTTACATCAGCCTTGCATTCTTTGCGTATCTCCACGTTTCTCACACGATCGTACATGGTTTTACCACAAATTCGCCCCAGGGATCTCATTTCTACAGCATTCAGTCTACTTTCATCCTTCCTCTGCCAGTTCCATGCCTCATTGACATACATCAGGGTAGGTACCAGCACTCCATTATGGACAGTTTTTTGTTGGTGCCAACGGCGTTCAGTCCTCCATTAATAGAGTTAACAGCATTCATCCTTCTTTCAACATCTCTATCAGCCATTCCATCTCTCGTAAACTTACTTCCCAAATAAAAGAACTCATCCACCTGCTTCAAGTATTCATCATTTACAACTATGTTGCACATTGTTTTCGTACTCTCTCTTTCATATACCATGACTTTAGACTTACTTACATTCACGATATCGTCTTTTGAAAGTGGAAGAAATTTGGCAGACGTACTATTTCTACGAAAAATAGCTACCTCTATTATATCTACCATAGAGGTAGCTATTTAATTAACTAAGAGTGAATTACTAGAAAGAATTTAACTAAGTGTGCCTATCAGACAAACCAGACAAAACCACGAATTATACATTCCTCAATGCAACACTAACTCTAAACAAAATACAATCATTCACCGCGCTTCACTCATCTTTAACATGACATACAGTGAATTCGACTTATTTAACACAGTACCTAACATTTTCAAATCTAAAATGAATAAATAACATTTAAAAATACATACTACTATTTACACAGAATTAATCCATCCCTTTCCCCTCCCTTTCACCATCCCATCCACATAACCTAATTTAACTATTTTTCTTTACACCTACTCACTTAATAATTTAATATACATCAGTGAAAACCTGTTATTGGTAAAATTTTTAAACATATGTATTTCATCAAACATTATTTTTATAAACTGTTGATTTTCCAAATAAAATAAAATTATTAACTCATTCTTCATGCATACTTCGTTCATCCTGGACACGAGAGACTGTAGACTGTAGATCTTCCATACTGTTAGATATCAGCACCGCATCATCAGCATGCAATAGGCAACATTCTTTCAGATTACTAAAGTTAAAGTACTTTATAGTACGTAAGTACTTTTTCCCGAGATTATTTGGAGTAAAAAAATTTAAAATCATTTTGTGTTTTCATTAAAACATTAAAAATATTATTCCATCACACGCCGCAACTGATAATTCAATAGAGAACGCGTTTATGGCCTAGCGGTCATTTGACAAGCGTTGCGTCTCGTTCTAGTGGTACTTTAAGCAAACGAGACAGCGCTAGTTTACTCAAACCACAGCCGTTCTTAAGTGAAGTCAAGCCATGGTGTTAGACGTGGCAACAATGCATTTAGTCTATGGTGTGACCGGGTGCGAACCAAGGTTATATCTGACAGGTGAAAGACTTGTTGTATTTCATGCGTTTGTAGTAGGATTTTCGAAGAGGAAATGTATATTTCCGGTCGTTAATGGTAGAATTGCCTATGTCAATTTTGGTAATTTGATTTACGTACCAGAAAGTTCTCTTATTTGAATGTTCTGAATACCGACGTTAGGTGCTCTGGATATAGAGTGATGGCACTTTCCCAAAACGTTTTAAGGACCAGAAGGATTCCTCTACCGGTTCTCACGTCAAGACTCTACTTTTGATTTTAAAACGAAGCTACTGTTAAATGATTCTAAAAGCCCCCGACTGTCCCTACACGGCACAACCTACATTTATACATACCAAAAACTTTAAAGTTCTCTTCCGAGGCAGTTTGTTCCTGTTCTTGAAGCTAGTGGAGATATATATATATATATATATATATAGAGGAACATACATTATAAAGTAAAAGCATATTCAAACACGTTCCTACGGCAGTGTACAACACAAGAACCGCATCTAGAGCTTCTGGCAAGCCACAGGCAGCTCTATCGAGAGACAGTGCGATGGGAAGGTGGTCCTTCAAATCATTCACACCGTCCCCGGCAGCACAGTGGCCAGACGTGACCCCTATGAAGACGGTGGGATAGTGGAGGAGAGACTTCTGAAGAACCCAGGGAACTAAGTAACTCACTCCAGCCGACAGGACCACAAGCGAACTGGAGATCGGGGTCGAAAGAAACCCCTCCTCTCACTTATACCGCTACGTCAGGGGTGGTGCAGTGGATAGTGCAGGAAACTAGGCGCTTACTTAAGATATGAAACAAAGACACCACCTGCGCCAGGCAGGGACAAGGGGGCTATTCGACCCCCTTTTGGGGAGAGAGTAACAGTACAGACGAAGAAGCAGTACAATTCTAGCCTGTTTGATAATAAACAGTTAATATAATAAAAGATCAGTATCATTCCTAGAAGAAAACAAAAAAAAAACAAAGAAATTCTTAAGATTATAGCTGTCAGTAGGACGATAGATAGAATCAGGGCAAAAAAATTAAAATAACAATTAAAGTTACATAGTATAGGATCGTTGCCTTCCTATCTAATGAAAAAGTCAAAATATTGATACAGCATTTTTTGCACCACGAAATGAATAGACAATCATCCCCGGTCCCAGGGATTCGGGGCGATTCAGTAGCTAGGGCATTGCTAGCGGGCATTAGGCCCCACATGTATTTTACACATTCAACATTCATTTTAATCAGAAGAAAACAATTCTTTTAAAACAGCAAAGTTATCAAATGGATCAGATAATAATAGTTTAGAATTTTTTACCTGCATATATTATGATGCTAGATGTCATCAACATTTAATTTTAATAAATGCCAAAAGGATTTGTTAAAATTTAGAAATAAAGTTCGCCAATAAAAACTTAGTTCCGCATTCATTAAAAAAGCAGATAAAGGATAATTTATAAAAATTACAATAAAGGCACTTTACAGTAAAAAGTAAAGAATCAGGTTCTGTAAGAAAATTCTGGTGATTTTAATGGTATGATGTATGTTTTATGTATTAATAAAAAAATTAAATAAGTATACATACGTACCTATTAATTAAAACAAACTTACTGTTTTAAAACACTTTATTTAATTTCATTGTCAACCAATTACAGAAGAACCCTTCCTTTCTTAGAACAAAATACAAATTAACAATACAATTAATGACAATAACCAAATAATTACAATAACCAAAATACAAAGAGAAAAGTAATTACAATTACCAAAATACAACTGGAGTGCAAGAGTAAGCCATGATTATGTTTTATTTTATGTTATTCAAATATTGCTAAGAAACGATGGCGATCAATAGATATATAATATTGAGGATTTTAAATGCATATTTTTTTTTTTTTATGTGAATACCTCATGAGAGTCTCGCTACTCCCGTCTGGAGCCAGTGTGACTATGGCATCCCCAATTGGGGTATGTTGTGAGGCTGAAGGTAGTGGGGAGGGAAATGATATGGGAAAGAAAAAGGTGAGGAAGTACCTGGCTATTCAGATCTGGTCACCAAACTCGGCTAAAGCCATTTAAAGCAACCTTTCAATTCTGAATGGTGGTCTTACACCAGGGCGATACGGAGTGTATCTTCCACTCTGGAACGTGCCGCCAATATACTATATACATATTATTTTAAATGAATTAATTGTGAAATAAAATTTATTTTGCCACCCCGGGATTCGATCTCGCAACCTTCGGATTGTGAGTCAAGAGCCTTGCCCTCAACCACTGTGGTTTGTGTGCTGCCATACAGTTCCGATATCCGATTGCAATAAAACTTTAGTGCTTTGTTGCGCGCACGCCCGTAAAGGTTATAGTCTATATGTATGTTAATTTGTATAAATAAAAATGTGTGTATTTCATATATTTTAGTGGCAGGGAGGAAAGGCAGGGGTGGGGAACGGGGGGTTCGCAGGAGAGGTGACAAGGGAGGGGTAAGGTGGTGAAGGTGGAACGGAAACGCGGGACGTGAACGGGGGCATACAGAGAGAATCAATTTATTTTTTTGAATGGCATTGCAACGCATGCCTAGTACCAGTTAGTATCATATAGAAAACTGATTACGGTAAAAACAAACTTATTTTTCCATGTTTAAGAGAAAACTTGACATTTACTTGAATAGCATTTAGGTAGAAGATTAATTATGCTGTTGTATTACGACTATTTTATTGCTTTATCCACAAGCAAAATGCTTCTAATCTTTTCTCTACCGGTATTAAAATGGAAGATGCTCCGAGGTACTAGCGTCGTTGACCCCTTCGACACCGTGCATAGCTCACGTAGTACAGTATCAGTACACGGCTCAAATTTGTCATGTGAGAATGGGTCGTTTTTAAGTTCAACAGCTCGGCTATGGAAAGATTTTCCAGCCACCGTGTTTCTTACCTTCTACAACCTTCCTCTCGCCAAAAAGACTACACAGCACCCCTATAGATGACATAGGCCTTGAGGGAAATTATTTTCCTCAGGGGCCTCCTGAGTGAAGTTAAGGTGATTATCAAAAGAATTCATATTCTACTCTTTTATAAGCGTGCATATAATTATTTTACAGAAAATAACGCTTTTGGCGCCAATCAAATTATTTTAGGTTTTTAATGCTTTTTGCACGTTACGCTTTAAAATTTTGGGGTAAATTAATTGTTCGCGCCTTTACATATTTAATTAGAACATAAATAAATAGTTTTGTCCATAAACAAGTCCATTTCAAGGTTAAAAATTCAATTTTGTATGGGTGACTCAATCCAATATTGTATTTTTCAGCCTTTTTTGAAAGATTTGGGTTTGTTTATGGACAAAACTATATAATTATATTCTAATTAAATGTGTACGGGCGCCAATTAATTTGCATTAATATTTTAAAGCGTAACGTGCAAAAAGTATTAAAAACCTAAAATAATTTGATTGGCGCCATCTGTGAATGCGTAGATTATAACGTACGTGACATTTAACCTTAACATGAATATAAATAAATAGTTTTGTCCATAAACAAACTCAAATCTTTCAAGAACGGCTAACACATTATGGATGGAGTCACCGATACAAAATTGGATTTGTCAGCCTTTCTTGAAAGATTTGGGTTTGTGGACATTATTCTGGTACTAGCAGTTAAAAACCCGCTTGCTGCTAGGCCCTGCGAGCGGTTTTTGCTTCGGCTTCGCCTGGTTAGTGTTGGTGACCATTGACTATTTTATAAATCCAATAGGAACTAGGAACTGGTCCCGAAAATAGCCCGTTCCTCGGATCCACTGTCATAGCTAGTCACCGGGGCAAAGTAACCGGGACGGGCAATGACGTCATATGTAATACATACATAGTTGGGTGATGCAACTAAGTACTACCGTCAATCTTTCCATATATCCAGAGAGATGCAACAAATTCACTAATACATAGTATTTGCATCTGCCCGGGAGACGTCCACAAGAGACTGCTAACGGAAGTAGCGCCATCTATTGCCACATTCTTGATTTTAAAACGGAATTAGAAAGGTAGCTTTGTTTGAAATTCCATGTACACAGATGTTATTTGTGGCGCGGCGCGTATGGCGGGGCTCAGACATGCAGCGAAGCCGGGTTCTGAAATTCAAACACACAGACGGTAAGCTATTAATACTGTTTGATGATGATTATATTTATTTAGTATTATGTATAATCTAATATTTATTCTAGTTCATATTGAATATGTGTGGGCGCAAACAATTAATTCACTTTAATATTTTATAGAATAATTGCAAATGTCAAAAACCTAAAATATTTTAATTGACGCCATCTGTGAATGCCTAGATTATAACGTACGTTACGTTTAACCTTAAGGTTAAACGTCACGTACGTTATAATCTACGCATTCACAGATGGCGCTATTCAAATTATTTGAGGTTTTTAATGCTTTTTGCACGTTACGCTTTATAATATTAAGGTAAATTAATTGTGCGTGATCGTACATATTTAATTAGAATATAAATAAATAGTTTTGTTCATAAACAAACCCAAATATTTCAAGAAAGGCTGAAAAATTCAATTTTCTATCGGTGACTCAATCCAATATTGTATTTTTCAGCCTTTCTTGAAAGATTTGGGTTTGTTTATGGACAAAACTATTTATTTATATTCTAATTAAATATGTACAATCGCGAACAATTAATTTACCCTAATATTTTAAAGCGTAACATGCAAAAAGCATTAAAAACCTCAAATAATTTGATTGGCGCCATCTGTGAATGCGTAGATTATAACGTACGTGACGTTTAACCTTAATATAAATACAATGGAAGTGTATGTAAATCTGTTATTGAGATACAAAACAACTCATTGAACAACCGAACAATGCGTAAGTGTCGTAGGGGTGATATTTCACAACATACATTTTATCATTATTTTTAGCCTGAGAAACAATTTACTAAATACTAATAATTATTTAAATTACATAGTAAATTAAATGACTGACTTAATTTTTCTGGCAATATCCATTCCAAATCATGATCTGGAGTGCATTATTTTTTTATAAACAACTTCTTGCTACAGTCCCATTCACACATCGTCTCGTACTCGTACATACCATTCTTTTTATTCCATTAACTCCACACAAGAGGCCCGGGGAAAATAATTTACCTCTGGGGGCCTATTTCATCTTTGGAGATGCTGTGTGGAGGGTCTTTTTGAGGAGAGGAAGGAGTGAACATGGGTCTTGAAGTTTTCTATGTTGTAGGAGGAAAGAAACACAGAGGCCGGCAAATCATTCCACAGCCGAGCTGTTGAACTCAAGAACGAGTCGTAGAAGCGACCCATTCTCATATGACAAATATCAACTGTGTACATAATATGTTGGGCGTGTTTCCCGACTATGCACCGGTGCCAAAGGGATCAATGACGCTAGTTCTTTGGAGCATCTTTCATTGTAATTCCGGTAGAACAACGACAGCATAGCTACCTGACGATGCTCCGCTAAAGATTGCAATTATCAAACAGACCCCCGTATCTGCACAGAGTTTTTTTCACGAATTTTGGGGCTCCAGACCAGAGGTAGCAGCTAAATTCAATAATAGGGCGCACTTGCGATTTATAAGGATTAGCAGTTGTGTACTATTAACGTATCTGCAGGCCCTGTACAGTACGCCCAGCTTCTGACAGGCTAGCTCGACTCTGGCTTCGATGGAGCCCCCGTGCCTGAGCTGGTCATTTAGAGTTACACCAAGCATATCAATAGAAATATCCTTCTGTTATTTTGACTCGATCATGCTATCTATTTGGTTCACTTGATCTGCCATGTCTTCCTCATTCGTCCTCGACTTCTTCTACCATTCACATTAGCATCATAAGCTTGTTCTTCTTACACTCCTTTCTTTGTTCATCCGCTTTACATGCCCAAATCATTTAAGCATTCGTTTCTTAATCTTACTCATTATGCTAAACCAGCCTTGTATTCTTTGCGGATCTTCACATATTTCACTTGGTCGTCATGGTTTTACCACACATATCTCGTTTAGGGATCACATTTCTGCAGCATTCAGTCTAAACAACATCATAAATGAAATAAATTCCAGTCATATTTCATGATGCCAGAGCCATAATGTTGAAGAGTTTTTAGCGGGACATAAAAACAGATTGTACATCCTATGCCTCCGGGATCTCATTTCTACAGCATCCAGTATACTTTCATCCTTCCTTTGCTAATTCCACGCCTCACTACCATGCTTCAGGGTTGTTATCAGCACTCCATTGTGGACTGCTGTAGTCTACATTTAGAGTGTAAAATATAATAATATTCACATGACTTACTTGTACATTCCGTACTGGGTCCACAGTTAATTAAGTTTTAAAATTGTCAACAAATTCACTACAATTTAAAAAATGTCTCTTTTCAGAAACACATCAATTTGATTATTTGTCGAAATAACATTCTTGTCGCACTGAAGGATTTTCGTTTTGATATGTAAATATTTATGTAGATTCCACATGGACTTCCATCTGTCACTTCACTAATCACTTCACCGATGGCCAAATCAAATTTGCATTGTCGTCACAGATTCAGCTCCATTTTTCAAATCAATGTCATGGTTTGACATCTCCCAGGCTCTCTCATTTCTCTAAAACAAGAAATATAAAACATTACCTAATATACGCTTTGAATAGTGTTTGACAATGTGTAAAATAGTAATGTAGCGATTTACGTTAAACAAGTTTACGTAATGCAATATTTACATCATTGATTGCACTTATATCTCTTTATAGAAATTACTACTTATTTATTTATTTTTATTTATTTATTTATTTTATTTTAGGGAAATCAACAGTTTACAATAATGATTAATTTATACATGTATAATTAACCTAACTGAGAAACCAATTATAGATTTCCTCATTATACTATTACATTGTATGTCTAGAAATTAAACAGTAATTTTAGAGAATTAAAAGATAGTACATTAAAAGATATAACATAGGTATAACAGGTGGAAGGTAGTACATAATATATCATTAGATTTATGAATTTTGTAGTCATTTAATACATTTTAATACACTTTTGATAGAATTTTTATATTTATTTTCGTTACAATTGAAGATATCTATATCAGAGAAAATGTTATTATATGTTGAACACAGTCTTATAAGGCAAGCATTTTGGTTTGAATTGGTTTTACAGTGTTTTTCCTTAAAAATATTACACGAACGTGTGTGCCGTGCCGTGTAGGTACTTTAAAATCTATTCTGTTCAATAATTCAGGACAGTCGGTTATATTATTTACGATTTTATATAGCAACATCGCATCTGAGAATTGTCTGCGTACACTCAATGCATCAATTTTGAAGAAATTTATTGCATCAAGATAATTATTAAATCGATTGTACGATTTGTAAGAAAGGTATTTTATGAATTTTTTCTGAATCGATTCAATTTTATTTATATGTACTGCATAAAATGGAGACCACACAGTTGACGCAAACTCTAAATGGCTTCGTACATACGCAAAGTATAGTTGTTTGATAATTACAGTGTTTGTGAATTCTTTTGTATTTCTTACTATGAAACCAAGCATTTTAGCAGCTTTATTTGTTATTTGATTGATATGGCATTGATATTGTAACTTACTATCGAGAATCACACCTAAATCACGAATATTGGAGCAGGTTTCAATTTTGTTTTCATTTAACAGATATTGATGTACAATTTTTTTGTCATTTCTTGTGAATATGATGTGATGACACTTTAAACTGTTTAAAAATAACTGGTTATTCTCACAATACATAGCTACGCTGTTCAAATCATCTTGTAATTTGATACAATCATTTAGGTCATTTATGGGTTTGTACAGTTTGGCGTCATCGGCAAATAATTCTAATTTGGAGTATTTTACGACATTCACTATGTCATTAATATATAAAATAAAAAATAATGGACCGAGATGAGACCCTTGCTGGATGCCTGAAGAAATTTCTTTGAAATCAGATTTAAAACCCTTTAATGCTACCGCTTGTAATCTTTTGAGTATGTAGGAAGTTACCCAGCGAAACAAGTTACCACGTATGCCAAAAGACCAAAGTTTCTTTATTAATAATTCTTGATTGATTTTATCAAAAGCTTTAGAAAAATCAGTATACAGAGCGTCTACTTGGGTGCGGTTGTCCATGTGATTAACAATAAAATCGGTGAATAAAACAAGATTGCTTTCTACACTTCTGCCTTTTATGAAACCATGTTGTTGTTTTGTTATGATATGGTTTAGTTGTGAACTTAAACATTGACAGACTATTTTTTCCATTAATTTACTAAAAATTGATAATTTAGAAATGGGTCGATAGTTTTTAACATTACTTTTATCGCCATTTTTGTGGACTGGAGTTATGAAAGCTTTTTTCCAGATATCTGGTACAATTCCTTCAAGCATTGATTTATTAAACATAATACTAAGAGGTTTAGCAAGTGTTTTAGCGCAATTTACAATAAAGTAGGATGGAATATCATCACATCCAGCGCTCGTATTTATGTCAAGGGCCCTTATTTCTCGTAATACAATTTCCTTTGTAAATTCAATTGAAGTGATGTTTATATTGTTTGATATATCTGGTACTTCTGAAGTGGTAAAATTGTTTTCAGATATATATACAGATTGGAAATATTCCGCGAACAAGTTACAGATTTCTTGTCCATTTTCTGCTATTTTACCCTCAAGGTGCATTACTCTAGGAAGTGAAGATCTGCTTTTTTTTAGATTATTAAAGTGACTCCAGAAAAGTTTTGGGTTACCATACATGCTTCTTTCCGTATTACGAATATAGTTAATGTAAAGTTCTTGTGTTATTATTTTTTGCCTTGATCGTAATAGAGAAAAAGTTTGGTAGTCACAAGGATTATTGAATTTTTTAAATTTTTTGTGAAATTTGCTTTTCTCTTTAATTATTTTGATAAGAGGGGTTGTATACCATGGAGGATAGTTACTATTTTTAACATGTTTTATTGGTACAGATTCCGCTATTATCTTATTAAGTATATCATAAAAGATATTAACACCGGTTTGAGTGTTTAAATTATTTAGTGTAGTATCCCAATCAATATCATTAATTTTTGAGTTAATGATATTATAGTCTGCAAGTCTAAAATTAAATATTTTCTGCGGGTCCTTTTTTAATTTTTTAATTTTTTTTATGGGAATAGAGATTAGTAGAGTTTTGTGGTGTATATCTTCTGCTACTAGTGAATTTTCATTATGCGTTATACGCAGTGCTATATTGCTTAAGACTAAGTCTAGAAGGTGATTATTCAAATTATTTCTATGTGGGTTATATTGTTTTAAGTTATTAAATGACAAAAATTCAATAAAATCTAAGTGAGCAGAATTTAACAAATTCATGGGTTCGGTGTACAAGAAATCACATTCGTCATTTATTGGTACCCACGTGAAGTGCGGCAGGTTATAATCGCCCAGCAATACAAAACTGTCATTGGAGTACTCTGTGATATTTAGTGATACTTTGTTTAGATGTGACGTGAGGTTAATGAAATGCCTATGATCTGGTGGGATGTATGCAGTGCAGATGTGAATATTTTTTCCAGATAGTGTAATAGTTATCCAGATATCCTCCGTGTTAGAACACCATTCTACTCGTTGAAACGAAATAAACTTTTTCTTAATTGCTATGAGTGTTCCTCCTCCACGTTTCTGTTTGAGATTTGTATAATCTCTGTCACGTCGAAAAACATGATACCTAGAGTCAAACAGTTCCTCATTTAGAAATGAATCATTTAGCCAAGTTTCTGTGAGACAAATAGCATCATAGTTATTGAGTTGCATATTTTGCATGAATATTTTAGTTTTTGACCTGAGACCTCTCACATTTTGGTAATATATTTGTAAAGTTTCCATTTTAGTATACAAGTTACACATAATTACGATAAAAATAAATTAAAGTTTGTATATTCTGTTATTAGGCATCGATGACACGAGTATCTCGTTTTTTTATCTTTTCTAAATCATAAAATGAATTAATACATACGTGGTTTGAGTTTTCATTCAACCTAAGGAAAATTTTACAGTTTTTAATCCAGCAGAATTTATATTTTTGTTCTTTTGAAAATTCTCTGACATTTTTATAGAGAAGCTTATTTTTGGGGGATAGGTGTTCGTTTATGAAGATGTTATGTCCTCCGTGCATGTTGATGTCCTCCGCTGTGAGGCCTTTCCTCTTGCGGATTGCAGCAATGATGTCGTCCTTTTGTTGCCTCCGTTCCAGCTTCACAACAACGTTCCTCGGTCTTCCTTCAATTTTCTCACGTGGAGTAACGCGACTGGCATACTCGATGTGTTTCGGCATCTCTACTTTTAGTTCTGAATAGATTTTTTTTAGAACGTCCATTAAATTTTCTTGGTTTTTTTCCGGGATTCCGATAATCTCTATGTTGTTAACACGAGCATATTGTTCACTGGCCTCAACTTTCGCTTGTAATTCAAAGAAATCCTTTTTTGTGACATGTTATTTTCGTTTATTTTTTCCAATTCCGTAATTTTTTTCTCCATATTTTTAAATTTTAATTCGTAATCATCAATTTTCAAGCTCAAATATTCCACAGTTTTCACTAGATCGCGTATTTCCGATTTAAATGTATTATTTAACTCACTGAATTTGATTTCTATGCGGCTTAAAACATCAGATTCTTCCGCTTGTATTTTCTTTGGTGGCATTGTAAAGTTGATTTTTTTTATATATATTCACTGAAACTGATAAATTCAATTATATTTTCAATAAAAACTGGTGATTGAACACTTTATAATGATATATTTAAATTATTTTAATATTCAGTTACTTGACAGTTCAAAACCATAGATGATAGATGTTATGTTATGGATATATTACTGTAAAAATGTGAATAAACGTTACCTTGTAGCTTTATCCAATGATGATTATAAACTCTTATCACAATATTTTGTGACGTATATCTTTACACAACGTGTACTTCGTTAGAATCTGAAAATCAACATAAGCATTATTATAGGTTATTATACGCCGATGTCGCCGACAGTTGAAAAGTGTAAAACCATATCACACATCATTATTAAACATAATATTTATTGTAAAGGGTGAATAAACACTCCATTCAACGGTGACTAAAAACTGAGTCTAGTCTGAACATAATCACAATATTTTTTATCATAAAACACGTGTATTTCGTAAAGAAATGACTGGTTTATTTATGGTAAAGAATTTGTAAAAACAACACTGCAAATACTGGCGGAGACGCGTTGATGCTTGTAACTCGTAAAACGATAGTTAACATCATATTAAATGTAATATTAACTGAAAAAATGTGTTTAAACGTTACCTTGAAATTTTATTAAAACAATGGTTACAGATTGAGAACCGAATCATACATTTTTAAATGAAAATTCATTATCACAATATCAACAGCACGTAGACATCAGAGGGAAAAACTCGAAAAACTGTTCGAATGAAATTACACGACTACTAGCAGCGTTGCCGGATCTCCAAGGCCACGTCTAGTAATACTGTAAAGGTGTCTATGTTCAAACCCATCCCATCGTGATGGGATCAGTAGCGTCATGTGATCGAAAAACACAAATATTTTTGTTTTTAATAAAAAAATATATCATTTTTTGCTCAATAATTTCTTTTAGGAATCGGATTATTATTTTCTGTTGTCAATAAAGCCAACGCTAGTCCAATACGTTGAAATTTCGAAAGTATTGATCGATGTGACGGAGCCATGACACGTTTGCGCACAGCGCGGGCGCTCCGAACACGTCTGCACAGCGCAAAAACTAAGACCTTTCTGCAAATTGAATGGTGTAGTGGCAACCGTCAATCTGCTGTACAGCCTGCAGCACAGCAAGAAGTGACTAGAAATCGCATGGTGAGGAGGCCACTTAAAGATGCACGCGTTGCTTATTCGGATGCGCCGGAGTCTATTACGCACGGAGAGCTTTGATTTGTAAAAGAGTTTTTTAATAACCGTAGAATTATATTAAATTTTACGAATGGTTTATATGTATTATGCGAAGTGCAATATAAAATAACTTAATGTCTATTTTTAAATTATTGTGGCATTGTAAATGAGGTTTTTTCGTAACTCAAATTCTCAATAGAAATCAACACAAACAGGCAATTCCAAAAGCGTTGTTAAAATCAATGAAATAGACGTAAGCTTCTATATTCATTTTAATTTTAAAATACTTACATATTACAATGTTATTTTAACTAATTAATTATTTTGACAAATGCCTATTTATTTGACCGAAAATTAGTTACTGTTGTTGAATAATAATATTAATTATAAGACATTATAATATCTATGTATTTACAAATGACAACAATTGGGATTAGTTTTTATTTTTATCGTTTTATTGTTGAATCAAAAAATATTATAATATGAAAAAAGTTTAACATTTTACTAACATTACTTTGCGAAACTAACATCAAATATCATTTACTAACTGACCATAAACATATAACAAAATACAATAAAATAAGGTATAAAGGTTGGTTTTATTTTTTATTGTAACTGCAAAATTTCATCGACGGAGGAATTAATGTTTGGGATAGTCTCATTTTGAGCCTTTATTGACTGGCCTACAAGGCAGGGGCCGCCTCTGGTTACCGGCTATTTTAAAATTATGTTTTCATAGCTTTTAAGGCGATCCACTAGTACAGGAAAAAATCGAAATTTGAATTCACGCCCTTTTTTGGGAGGAGTTTAAAAATACTTGAGAAAAAGCTTTTGGAAAGGTTGGAAAAGATATTTGAGAATTTTTTTTACATGTTGATTTCGTAAAGGCCTGTAAAAAACATTAATTCCTTTTTTATGCATTGTTTATTGTAATAAAACGGAATTTTTAATTGATTTCACGAAAACAAGCAGCGCGGACCCTAACACGTTGTTTCTCCGCTATATAAGAAACTGAATTTGCCACATTATGCAATAAAACCATATCCGAAAAAGTGTTTATAAGTAGGAGAGTTTGCACTAAAAAATGTTTTTTATAAACCTAATATTTTATTTTTTTCTAAGCTTATTAAAAGACATTAAAAAAATGACCGATATTTTTAAGGGCAAAGGTATGTTCTACACGAAGTATTAAATTGAAGCATTTATAATACGTCTAAGCGGTCAAATTTTCAAAACAAAAACATACGATTTTGTATGATTTTGCATTATTTAGTATGGCTTCATCTTAATGACCTGAATTATGAGTTAGTTTCTTTCTGAGTTTGCATGGAACCAATCTAACACTATTTAAAGAGGAAAGATTTGATTGTTTGTTTGTTTGCATTGAATAGGCTCCGAAACTACTGAACCGATTTGAAAAATTCTTTCATTGGTAGGAAGCTACACTATTCATAGTTGACATAGGCTATTTGATATTTTCAATAAAAATTAGGGATCGTTACTAAAACTCCAATAGTGTAGCCCAAGGTGTAAAAAAAATACCTAAAATATTCTTTACATCGCGTGCGCTGCGAAAACTATTAACAATAGAATAAAATAATGTAGTACGACTTTGCAAAAAACATCATTATTTACAAAAAGTTTCGCCACAGCATATGTTTAACTATTATAGTTATGCCACAAAAAGTGTTTATTTATTTTAAACATTTAATTAAAATGACGCCGCGTCAAATGGCTCTTTATTTGTATCTTGGTTTTAATCCTTATCAAAATAAATTACTTCATATTCAAGACTGCTTCAATACCTTTATTTAACTTTTTGAATTATTCAATTCGGACATTTTATTCTAAAGATACCACGAGTTTAAAAATAGCCCCGTTTGGGGAAAGGGTTGAGAAAGTCTGATTGGAGAATTCATAATCCATCCGGTCCGCCACGCAGTTGGTGGGTAAACGCATTCTCCGCCAAGACTTAGACAAATCTCAACTTCTAAACCCAGGCACCCCTGCTAAGTCACCAAACGTTGTGAACCACTTGGAGTAACCTACGGCAAGGATGTTGGTTATCCGATAAATAGTTCCAGAGTTACACATATCCGCCTCCAAATTGATATTCCTTTGTTGGGAGACGGGTCGAGGGACTAATATAGGTATTTTATGAATGTACCGCACAATAGTCCCAGATGCTCTCTTCTATCTGGAGCTAATGAAGCTAAAGACGGGTTCTTTCAAAAAATTTTACGGATTCATTAAATATTTGAAATTATTTTTTTACGACCTGTGTAAGTTCTATTCAAATTCTGTATTATTTCAGATTGATAGAGCAACTGGCCTATAATGATATAATGACGGAACTTGAATAGAACGTGAAAATTATCTTAAAATATTTGATTATATTACAAAATTACAATTTGAAGTTTTACTCATAGTTAAAAATAAATATTCCTCCTAGACTTGCAGAAAAGTCAATAGACGTCGCATATTAAATAAAAATTGATAACTTTATCCAAGACACAATCTAGATTATATTTAGTTCTGGTTGAATTTTGCAATCTTTCATACAGATAGCAGCCAATAAAATTTGCGTTACGAAAATGAAGATAATGTTGGAAGTTTCTAGTCGAAGTATGAAACGGTTAAAAATGACAGAATCGGATGGGGACTAATTAGCGCAATGGTTAGAGCTGGTGCCGGAAAGCCGAAGGTCCTGGCTTGGAGTCCCTGATGTGACCGTACCTCTTTCTGATTTTTCTGTTTCAGATTTTGGATTGAGTTTCGCTAATATTGTCTTCATTTATTTAAATTTTACAATTTGAAGTTTAACTCATTGTTCGAAATAAAAATAAATATTCATCCTAGACTTGCAGAAAATTTAATGGCCGTCCTTAACCAGTCTCTCGATCTCGATCCGGCCCGCCACGCAGCAGGTGGGCAGAGGCATCCATCGCCAAGACCTGGACAAATCTTACCCGAGGAATCGGGCACGCCCACTAAGTCACCAAACAGAGAGAACCACTTGGGGTGACCTATGGCAGAGGTGTTGGTTATCCAATAAATGGTTCTCGGGGCGACGGTACACTTATTAACCTCCCATGTTATTCCCAGTTTAAAGGCGAGACGAGGGAGTTCTAGGTTAGGACTCCTTCAATTAGTCTCTCCCAACCTGGCCCGCCACGCAGTAGTTGGGCACACGCATTCCCCGCAAAGACCTAGACAAACTTCACTTTCTGAACCCGGGCACCCCTATTAGGTCACCAAACACTATTTATTTATTATCTATTTATTTATTCATAACATTTTTATTTTTATAGATATAATACTTACGCTGGACTGACCACATAACATATATCACAAACAAACTGAAATGAGTCATGCATCTGATAATGACAATAAAAAACATATTTCCAATAACAATCCTTAGAACCATATTCTTTGCACTTTGCCAATCCATTATTACATATGGCATACTTGCTTGGGGAAGTGCAACGAATATAGCAATAGATCCATTAGAAAAAATTAGTACATATTTCACTCCTATGCGACGATTCAACAGCTAGATAACAAAAACTCCGATGTTGTTGATATATTTAGTATATCAATTGTAAAATATAAGCAAATATACCTTATTGAAGTTTTTTCATCTAGTAGGGGAATATTTTGTTAAAGCTATTTAAATTGACTAACACATTTAACAGCATTTTGTCGGCTGAAAGAAAAAAAATGTCACTATTTTGGATTTTTTCATATCAATAGATGTTTTTTTATATTCTGTACCTACATACTTTATTGATCAAATTCAATGATATTTTTACTTTATTTTTTTGTGCAAGTTTCTTAAACTAGTCGTTTCCTGCATTGTTTATGAGTATAATTTTATGAGTTCTATCGAGCCGAACCGTCTGATATGAAAATATCTGGAGTCGGTGAAATATTTTCCAATTATGTTTCTGGTGGATTGACATATTGTTCTTGTATTGTTTTGTATTTATTATACTTTTATAGTGCACTTACATTGCGTGGATTTACTAGACAATCGTTTTTGGAATAGTGTGTGGAAGGGTTTCCTGTGGGGAAGATTTAACCCGGACGTAAAATCTGAAGCATCAAAAACGTAGTTAAAGAATTATATAAGCTTGTGTTTTTTTATTATAAAAACTATTTTATTCTATTTTACAAAAAACCTTAACTTTTAAATAAATAAATGATATTTCAACGTTGTTTTATATTTCCATGTTTTGACAGCCCTAGCAATTTGCACAGGCGATGATAGACAAGCTAGCACGCTACTAGCAGGTGTTCGGTGTTGAGAGGTAGAAAAGTTCCCAGTATTTATGGAAAATTATGTACTTTACTCGTGAAATGTGGGAATATTAGTAATATGAAATATATCAATACCCCTCTAATTTTAACTACATACTGAGAAGAAGCTGATTTTTATAGAACTTGGTGAACTTTTTGAGGTTTATAATTTTTAAGATTAAAAATAACGTAGAATGTAGTGTTAAAACCCAGTAAACATCTCCCAATTTAATTTTAAAATCATAATATTTGAAACTTGGATATCTGTCAGTTGTTATAAGCTATTCGTGTAATATTGAAGATTATTTTTCAACAAAATAGGTAATCTCAGGGGAAATTTCCCCACGTTATAGGGAAAAATCGAAATTCAACCAATGACGAAAACGACCAACATGTAAGAAATATTTGAGAAACTAACTAACTAACTAACCATCACGCCGTTTCCCCGCAGGGGTAGGCAGAGAGGACGGACCGCCAAACAACTCGGTCTTGGCACACACTCTTTGTCTCACTCACATTCATACATCGTCTCATACACTCTCTTCTATTATTCTGAGTTTTGACATGGCCCGACTCAAGTATCTGATTCACTTGATCGTGCTATGTCTTCCTCGGACGTCCCCGACTTCTTCTACCATTCACATTTACGTCGTATATTCTTCTTTCACTGCTTTCTTCGTTCATTCGCTCTACATGCCCAAACCATCTGAGGGTCCCTTTCTAAATCTTACTCATTATTCTTTCATCAGCCTTACATTATTTGCGGATATCCATCGGAGGGCCAAGTCAGAATAATAGAAGAGAATGTATGAGACGATGTATAAATATAAGTAAGGCAAAGAGTGTGTGCCTAGACCGAGTTGTTTGGCGGTCCGCTCTCTCTGCCTATTCCTGCGGGGACGCCAACTTCCGGTCTGCTAATCCTGTTGGTTTAAAATTTTTTTGAATATTGTTATAAAAGCATGTTTTCATGATAATTTAATGTGGGTATACAGACGAATAACGTAGGAGGCGTATCTGACTTATTACAACATTTGGTTTTAATTTACGGAACCACTCGGAGTGGATGTGTTGGTTATCCAATAAATGGTTTCCGGGGCGTCGGTACTCATACCCGCCTCCCAAACTGTAAGTCCAGGTTAAGTGGTTCGCTACGTTTGGTGACTTACTTATCCGGGGTGCCCGGGTTCATGGGGTGAGGTTTGTGCGCGTCTGCTCACCATTTGCATGGCAGGCCGAATCGGGAGAGAATTTTTTAAATAAAATTTACTGGTGCACGCCAATTTTGAACTTGCGACATCCGAATTCGTAGTCAAAGATCATAATGCAACGCATTATTGAGGAATCATACATAGATATTTATCAAAATAAAATTTACTTGTGCACGCTAATTTTGTACTTGCGACCTCCGAATTCGTAGTCAAGGATCACAATGCAACGCATTATTGAGGAATCATGCATAGATATTTATCAAAATAAAATTTACTTACGCACGCCAATTTTGAACTTGCGACTTCCGAATTTGTAGTCAAGATCGTACCGCAACGCATTATCGAGGAATTATATCTAAATATTTACCAACATAAAATTTATTATTTTTGAACTTGTGACTTCCGAATTCATAACCAAGATCGTAATGCAACGCGTTATCGAGGAATTATAAAAATTTAACAAAATAAAATTTACTTGCGCACGCCAATTTTGAACTTGCGACATCCGAATTCATAGTCAAGGATCATAATGCAACGCATTATTGAGGAATAATACATAGATATTTATCAAAATAAAATTTACTTGCGCACGCCAATTTTGAAATTGCAACATCCGAATTCGTAGTCAAGGATCATAATGCAACGCATTATTGAGGAATCATACATAGATATTTATCAAAATAAAATTTACTTGCGCACGCCAATTTTGAACTTGCGACATCCGAATTCGTAGTCAAGGTTCATAATGCAACGCATTATTGAGGAATCATACATAGACTTTTATCAAAATAAAATGTAATTGTGCACGCCAATTTTGTACTTGCGACATCCGAATTCGTAGTCAAGGATCATAATGCAACGCATTATTGAGTAATCATACATAGATATTTATCAAAATTATATTTACTTGCGCACGCCAATTTTGAACTTGCGACTTCCGAATTCGTAGTCAAAATCGTACCGCATCGCATTATCGAGGAATTATATCTAAATATTTACCAACATAAAATTTATTATTTTTGAACTTGTGACTTCCGAATTCATAACCAAGATCGTAATGCAACGCGTTATCGAGGAATTATACAAATTCAACAAAATAAAATTTACTTGCGCACGCCAATTTTGAACTTGCGACATCCGAATTCGTAGTCAAGGATCATAATGCAATGCATTATCGAGGAATCATATATATTTATCAAAGTAAAATTTATTGCGCACGCCAAAATTTGAACTTGCGACTTCCGAATTCGTAGCCAAGATCGTAATGCAACGCATTATCACCCCTCGAACCCGGGCACCCTTGCTAAGTCATCAAAAGTATCGAACCACTTGGGATGACGTATGACAGATGTGTTTATCCAATAAATGTTTCCCGGGCGGCGGAGCCTAGCCGCAAAAACCCGCGGAAGTATATTATTAGAATTTTATAAAAAACAGAAAGATATATTTTTCAAGTCGGTGCCGCGGCCGTTATAATATTACGTTTTGCAACTTCCATATCGGTTCAACCAATGAGCAGTAAAACCAGATATAGGTATATGTTTTTTTATGACCAATCAGAAGGCTTCGTTCATAACGCCATCTTGAACGCCATTCTGATTGGTCATTGTCAGATCAACAATTTTATAGTAAAAACACATATAGGTACATAAGATATACGATTATGTGGATCAACAACGCATGGCAATTTGGGCGGATCATCAACGCATGGTAAATTGGGCGGATCAACAGTTACGAAGCGTATGATTTCCATTCAAATATCGAAAATTTTATGTGTAGTATTTCGTTTACCTTTACTGGGAAACTGGCAACCTTGCTATTTAATGTAACGTTGTTGCAAATTCATACAGAAGTAATCCATTAAAGCCAAGTTATATGGTGTTAAAGGTGGATCAACACTGTCAAATAACTTCTTACTGGATCAGCATATTACGAGAAGAGGTCAATATTTATGTCCTCTCGTAAAACGTTGATCTTGCGCGACGGTACACCAGTTTTAAGTTGATCCGTTCGCACGTGTTGATCCATCCGGATATGCTGATCCATTACACAAGCTGGCATACACATCCTGATCCATGTGGATCAATTTATACCATCAAGATTTAGCTGTAAGCCACGCCCATTATTTGGTGTCTTATACATTTTACACGTTTTTTTTGTTGATCCATATAAATGCCATGTTTTGACCGCCAAAAAAGGTCCGATATGTTTCTAGAGCGATGTTCTCATTCTCAGGGTTTCATAAAAAGTTTTTAAGTATTTTATTTGATATTTTTTTATAATTTCACGATAATGCGTTGGGTTACGGTCTTGGCTACGAATTCGGAAGTCGCAAGTACAAACTGTGGGGTGCGCAAGTAAATTTTATTTTAATAAATATGTATGATTCCTCGACAATGCGTTGCATTATGATCCTTGAGTACGAATTCGGAAGTCGCGAGTTCAAATGGCGTGCGTGAGTCAATTTTATTTTGATAAATTTGTATAATTTCTCGATAATGCATTATGATAATTGACTACGAATTCGGATGTCGCAAGTTTAAATCATGTCGAGCGCAAGTAAATTTTAATTCATGCATTTGTATAATTCAACGATATCGAGGGGCATTACGATCTTGACTACGAAATCGGAAGTCGCAAGTTCGAATTGTGGCGTGCGGAGGTAATTTTTATTTGATACGTTTGTATAATACAACAATAATGCAGTGCAGTGCGATCTTGACTATGAATTCGGATGTCGCAAGTTTAAATGGCATGCGCCAGTAAATTTTATTTTGATAAATATGTATAATTCCTCGATAATGCGTTGCCTTACGATCTTGGCTACGAATTTGGAAGTCGCAAGTTCGAATTGTGGCGTGCGCAAGTAATTTTTATTTTGATAAAGATTTTGATATAATTCCTCGACAATGCGTTGCATTACGATCTTGACTACGAATTCGGAAGTCGCAAGTTCGAATTGTGGCGTGGCCAAGTAAATTTTATTTTGACAAATACGTATGATTCCTCGGTAATGCATTGCATTACGATCTCTACGAATTCGGAAGTCGCAAGAACAAATTGCATTATTTTTATTAAAATGTATAATTCAACGATATCGAGGGGCATTACGATCTTGACTACGAATTCGGAAGTCGCAAGTTCGAATTGTGGCGTGCGGAGGTAATTTGTATTTAATACGTTTCTATAATACAACAATAATGCAGTGCAGTGCGATCTTGACTACGAATTCGGATGTCGCAAGTTCGGATATTGATTTTGGTTTTGGTTTGAGATTTTAATTTTGATTTTGACTTTGACTTTGATTTTGATTTTGGTTTTGGTTTGAGATTTTGATTTTGATTTTGATTTTAATTTTGATTTTGAATTTGATTTTGACTTTTGATTTCGATTTCGATATAGATTTCGATTTTGACTTTTGATTTTGATTTTGATTATGATTTTGATTTTGATTTTGATTTTGTTTTTATTTTCGTTTTCGTTTCCGCTTTTTAGACTCGCACACCCTATGAACCTGGGCACCCCGGCTTAGTCACCAAATATAGCGAACCACTTAACGTATACCTAAAATTTGGGAGGCGGGTATGGTTACCACCGCCCCGGGAACTATTTTTTGGGTAATCAACACCTCTGTCATATGTCACTGCAAGTGGTTCGCTACTTTTCGTGACTTAGCAGGAGTGCCCGGTTCAAGGAGTGTGATTTGCTTAGGTCCGTGTGGCGAACGCGCCCACTTACTGCGTGGCAAGCCGGATTGGGAGAGACTGTTTGAGGGAGACCTTTTTTTTTCTTACACACAGGAAGCCCTGAAGAAAATAAATCCCCTCAAGGCCTATGTCATCTTTAGGGATGCAGTGTGGAGCGTATTTTAGGAAAGGAAGAAGAGTATGTTCAGGGAAGGAATGGGGTAGTAAGTGTGGGTAGGAATCTGGGGGTCAGTGTGTCTAGGAGTGACGGACGTGTGAATCCATCCCTCCCATTTCGGTGCAAGACGATGTTCCGAAAGGTTCCATGTCAATTCAGAAATAAACCAACTCATAATTCATAATTAACGTTCCGAAAGGCGAGAGAGTACGGCTAAAGAACATCTAATCTAGCCTACTGAAATATAAAGAGGAAAGATTTGATTCTTTGTGTGTTTGTTTGCATTGAATAGGCTCCGAAACTACTGAACCGATTTGAAAAATTTGTAAAACTTATATTATTGAAGGGATCTTCGTCCAAGTGTTCAAAATCTTCAATTTCATCATCTCCGTTATTTTCTGGAGATTCCTCCAAACTCTCCAAATTTTCAGGTATATAATCTTCATCATCACTCATCGAAAAATCTGAATCGCAATCCAGCACAAAGTTTTCAATGGTTTCTTTATTCATTTTTACGGATTAAAAAGCTAATCTTAGTATTTATTTTCAACAGACAGTCAAATAGGCAAAACAATAAAATAATATTGAATTCACAAATATTACGCACAACATAATAATAAACTCGAACGAAACACTTCATAAAAGTAAATAATTGCACAAAAACACTCCAAGAGTAATAAAAAAACGGACACCCTAATATAACAATAAACAGTATATAGCTGAGCGGCCAGCAACTCGGCACTCACACGGCGAAGTGACAACTAAGACTGTATGCGTGCGCTGAAAGAAATGAATCATGTGAGAAGAGATACAACTTACTAAAAGTTTTGTTAAAAAAAAATTAAACGTAAAAAGGAGAATCTGTTATAAGGATGTGGTAGAAAATAAACAACTTTACTCAACAGATTTTTTACTTCGACGTTTTACTGATAAATTTACTAAATATTTGGCGATGAACATGACAAATGCTCAAAACTACACTTGTAGTGCGCCGTTCTGTGGGAGAATTTTTCTTCCACTACAATTGTAGTTGGCCGTCTCCTTGATCTACTCATTCACAGATGGCGCCAATCAAATTATTTTAGGTTTTTAAGAGTGAATAACCAGCACATGACAACTTTGATTCCGACACTAGCGCTAACACATCAGGGCTCGCGAGCGGGCGTTTTCAGAACTAAATTTCGTTCCGCGGCAATCCGAGTTTTGAGGGTTTTGTTCACTCGAGCTAGGGCTACCCGCTACTATTACTACTTTATATTACTATTCTCGCTTCCAGAATTTTAATTAGTAGTAGTTATTTGTAATTTGTATAATATTGAAGTGCATAAACATAAATAGATACAAGTGAAATGCGTAAACACAGTAGGTATTAAGTAGATACCTACGTGAATATACAATTTGTTATATTCTTTTTAATATTTTGGTTTTTTGTTTTTCAATTGTATTTTACGGCCATTAGAGTGGAAGATACTCTCAGTATCGCCCTGGTGTAAGACCACCATTAAGAATTGAAACGTTGCTTGAAATGGCTTTAGCCGTGTTTAGTGGTCAGATCTGAATAGCCAGGTACTTCCCCACCTTCTTCTTCTCTTTATCCTTCCCCTCCCCACTACCTTCAGTCTTACAACATACTCCAAATTGGGGATGCAATAGTCCCACTGGCTCCAGACTTGTGCGGTATTCATGAAAAAAAACGAGTAATATTCAGTTGGATTGTAAAAAATGTCGCATTTTGAAATATTTATTCGTGTGCATAATTAATAATAAGCACTTCAACAAACAGAATTAAAGCGCACAAACCCTTTCTTTCTTTGAGTGGCCTTGCAATGCATGCCGGGTACCCGCTGTATATAATGTTATATAGTGCAGGCGCTTGCATTATAATTCCCGGGACTTGTGATGGAACCATAACAGTTTAGTTGACCGCGAGGTTACAGTGCCCATGAAACGCATGCCGGGTACCCGCTGTATATAATTTATTTATTTATTTACGGACAAATAGTCCATTAACAATATAACAATAACACGAAAAACGAGCGTGCGTAAAGGCCCGACCCGCCGAGCAATCGATCACCGTTCGCATTGATTACCGTTCGCATGTCATTTTTCGTAACTATCACCACTTTTCGTAACCCATTCACCAGTTTGCCCCCAAGTGTCGAGCGTGCGTAAAAAAGATTTACCCCAAAAAATATTTTGGAGCAGTTGGTACTCTTGTGCGGTATTCACACAAGAATAATTTAAAATAAAAAAAATATTCGAAATTATAAAAATTTTTGCATAAAAATATTCAATGAACATGAAAAATTGCGTTCGGGCAACCCTGTAGATATAACAAACATGAATCAAGGAATTCGTGTTTATTTCAAATTTCGTTTTCAAATTTCATTTCCAAATATTATTATTCAAAGCGTCGCGAAGACGTGCTCTCCTGGCCGCGTTTGGGCCCGTAATGAAATCTGAAATTTGTGTTTACGGGCTGCGATAAAAATGGTAAAATGCGATGTTCAAAATTATTTAAAATTAAATACTTCCTGAAATTATTTTACGATCAAATTATTTATGATTTGTCAATAACGTCTTAGCAAAATAAGTATGTAAAAAAATCCGAAATATATTTGTTTGTAAGTGCACAAATAAATGCACAAACCGACCAATTTTCGTCAAGAAACACATGTCCGTATATATTTTTTAATAATTTTATTTAAACTAAAATTAAAATTCTGAAATATACGTTTACCAGATAATGTATTGATTTATTTTACTGCATGATTATATGATTTGAAATGGGTGTTGTATAAGAAATGTACTTTTTTGAAAATTGAACAAATCTGCGAACGACCTATGGTATAACCTTATTATTCTAAAAATAATTTTTTTTTCTCAAAATCTAAAACATAAGTTTACTAGATAAAAGAACAATCTTTTGAAATCCATTTATAGTTTTTTGTGGAAAAGAGTCAATACGTCTAACCACTGATTTAAAAATGACATATTTCTGGTTTCTCTGGTTATACACTCTTAAGACTTGTTGCACGTTACGCTTTAAAATATTAAGGTAAATTAATTGTTCGCGATCGTACATATTTAATTAGAATATAAATAAATAGTTTGTCCATAAAAAACCCAAATCTTTGAAGAAAGGCTGAAAAATACAATATTGGATTGAGTCACCGATACAAAATTGAATTTTTCAGCCTTTCTTGAAAGATTTGGGTTTGTTTGTGAACAAAACTATTCATTTATATTCTAATTAAATATGTACGATCGCGAACAACTAATTTACTTAAGTATTGTAAAGCTTAACTTTCAAAAAGCATTAAAAACCTAATATTATTTGATTGGCGCCATCTGTGAATGCGTAGATTATAACGTACGTGACGTTTAACCTTAAAGTACGTTGATTTACGTAGTTTAAAAAATTTAAATACGTCTTACTTAAGCTACATTATAAAAATATATAAACAGGTTGAGATGTTTTCTATTACAAAATATTTTTATATATCTTTTTCATATTATATACGATTACAGATGGAAACAAACCGGGGGTCGACTGACGATTTATTGAAAACTGCTATTTTATAAACAGTTTTAAAGTAAGAATAACTTTTTTTGTTAATATTTAAATTTAACTGGGGGCTTACAACATACATACATCTAATAAAATATTATGACAAATATTTTTTTTAATGTGCTGTTACGTGCACAGAAGATTTTGAAAACACGCTAAACCACAAAACATCGAAAAATATTGAAAAATCCCTTGTGCCCTATAAAAATAAAAATGTTATGAATAAATAAATAGATAATAAATAAATAGTGTTTGGTGACCTAATAGGGGTGCCCGGGTTCAGAAAGTGAAGTTTGTCTAGGTCTTTGCGGGGAATGCGTGTGCCCAACTACTGCGTGGCGGGCCAGGTTGGGAGAGACTAATTGAAGGAGTCCTAACCTAGAACTCCCTTGACTCGCCTTTAAACTGGGAATAACATGGGAGGTTAATAAGTGTACCGTCGCCCCGAGAACCATTTATTGGATAACCAACACCTCTGCCATAGGTCACCCCAAGTGGTTTTCTCTGTTTGGTGACTTAGTGGGCGTGCCCGATTCCTCGGGTAAGATTTGTCCAGGTCTTGGCGATGGATGCCTCTGCCCACCTGCTGCGTGGCGGGCCGGATCGAGATCGAGAGACTGGTTAAGGACGGTCATTAAATTTTCTGCAAGTCTAGGATGAATATTTATTTTTATTTCGAACAATGAGTTAAACTTCAAATTGTAAAATTTAAATAAATGAAGACAATATTAGCGAAACTCAATCCAAAATCTGAAACAGAAAAATCAGAAAGAGGTACGGTCACATCAGGGACTCCAAGCCAGGACCTTCGGCTTTCCGGCACCAGCTCTAACCATTGCGCTAATTAGTCCCCATCCGATTCTGTCATTTTTAACCGTTTCATACTTCGACTAGAAACTTCCAACATTATCTTCATTTTCGTAACGCAAATTTTATTGGCTGCTATCTGTATGAAAGATTGCAAAATTCAACCAGAACTAAATATAATCTAGATTGTGTCTTGGATAAAGTTATCAATTTTTATTTAATATGCGACGTCTATTGACTTTTCTGCAAGTCTAGGAGGAATATTTATTTTTAACTATGAGTAAAACTTCAAATTGTAATTTTGTAATATAATCAAATATTTTAAGATAATTTTCACGTTCTATTCAAGTTCCGTCATTATATTATGATTATAGGCCAGTTGCTCTATCAATCTGAAATAATACAGAATTTGAATAGAACTTACACAGGTCGTAAAAAAATAATTTCAAATATTTGATGAATCCGTAAAATTTTTTGAAACAACCCGTCTTTAGCTTCATTAGCTCCAGATAGAAGAGAGCATCTGGGACTATTGTGCGGTACAGATTTTATTTTTCCCATACAAATTTAACGGTTTATTCATATTACACCAAAATATTCGTAGTATTTTCCAAAATTTTGATGAATTTATTATTAAAATCAATAACCTAATATTTCAACCAGACTGTATAATATTAACAGAGACATTTACAAATGATGAGTCACCAGCTTATCAGTTACCTAACTATACATACATCCCGACCAAAATAAATATCAATAAAAATAGTGGAATCGCAATATTCGTTCACACCAAATTCAGTATTGTCACGATTTTAAAACACCCAATATTACTGACTAACTGTATTCAAATTGAAATAAAACTCAATAAATACATTTATCACATTATTGCCATTTACAGAACACACGAATCAAATATTTCACATTTTATAACTCAACTGAAAAATATTTTACTACCGCTTAAAAATTTCGCTTGTTTTATTGCAGGCGATTTTAATATTAACATTAACGAAAAATCCGAAAATATTTTCAAAAATGAGTACCTAAATTGTATTACTGAATTAGATTTTAAATCATGTATAAACAAAAATACTAGAGAAATGAACGGACAAAAATCGTCTTGTTTAGATAATATTTGGGTTAACATAAAATTACAAAACCTATATAAAATCAAAACAATGGTTTGGCAAACAAATATTACTGACCACCACACTTGCTTATTATTGTATAATAATGAAATGAAATCACAAATAAATGCTCCAATTACTATAAAAAAACCACAAATATTGTCACTTTAGAGAAAAAACTGAAAGCAGAAACTTGGTGTACGATATTACAATCTAACGATGTCGAAAAATGCTCAAATATGTTTGAAAAAAAACTTATGGATCATATTGAAACCTCCACAACAGAAGTCTCAGTATACACGAATTCAAAATTCAGACGTATAAAACCTTGGATCACTTGTGGCCTAATAAAATCTATTAGACAAAAAGAATACCTATATAAAAATACAATTAAAAATCCACACGATGAAAATGCTAAGATGTTCTCAAAAAATATAGAAATAAATTAACAGCTTTAATTTAAAAAAGTAAAGACGACTACTTTAAAAAAGTAATCTCTACTTCAGAAAACAATCTTAAAGTTATTTGGAAAACGGTAAATTATGCAATTGAAAATAAGAAAAAAAATAATTCTATAAAATATGTTAAACATGAAAATAATATCATAGATGTATCCAAAGACCCAAAACTAACAGCAAACATTTTTAATTCTTATTTCTCTAAAGTAGGAAATAATCTCGCTGAAAAAATCTCTAAACCTTTACAAACGCCAAAACCTATAACAACTAATACACAAAAACAAAATACACTATCAACTTTTTAAAAAACTACTGAAACTAAAATACAACTTTTAATAGAAAACATGAAAGACGGATCCTCTCCAGGTTTTGACCACATTTCTGTGAAAATTCTTAAGGCAATGAAAATGTATCTACTGAAACCACTAAACCACCTTATTAATCTTAGTCTGACTAAAGGCATATTCCCAACAAATTATAAAAAATCTATAATATCCCCTATCTTCAAAACCGGCGACCCGCAAAATGTTTCAAATTATCGACCGATATCACTAATATCGAATATAGCAAAAATATTTGAAAAGATTGTGAAAAAACGGGTTATAGATTTTCTAGAGAGCAATAAAATATTACATTCCAATCAATTCGGATTCTTAAAAACAAAAAGCACACAAGACGCAATAGCAAATGTAACATCATTTATATACTCGGCACTTGATGAAGGCAATAAATGCGCAGGAATATTCATAGACCTAAGAAAAGCATTCGATAGTATCTCACACGAAAAGCTTATCAAAAAACTGAAATTAAATAACATCAACGATAAAGCCGTCCAATGGATAGAAAGTTATTTGAACAATCGTGCACAATTTGTTAAAATAAATGACCAAACTAGCGACCAAGAAACATCAAATTTTGGTATCCCACAGGGCACCGTGCTCGGACCAATATTGTTCATTTTGTATGTAAACGACATATTTATTCAACCATTACATGGTCAAATTATCTCGTACGCCGATGATACAGTTCTTCTAATAAAAGAAAAAACATGGGAAAAAATTAATTTAAAAGCCACAGAAGACATAAATAATCTAAAGATATGGTTTGATAATAACCTCTTGTCGTTAAATAGTGATAAAACATATGTCATTCCTTTCGAAATTAACACTAACATTTTACCCCCACATCTTCAAATATTCTTACATAATCATCCTCTCGCACAACACGATACTAATCACTGCCGACAAAAGTGTACGCTTCTGAAAATAGCGGATAAAATTACATATCTTGGAATAATTATTGACAAAAACCTAAAACGGAAAGATCATATCGGCCATACAATAAAAAGAATTAGGAAATTAATTTATATATTCTTACGAATTAGAAACTTCTTATCAACAAAAAATCTATATTCAATATACTACGCACTAGTACAGTCTATTCTTCAGTATGCCATTATCAGTTGGGGAGCAGCTTACAAAACTAGTCTGACCCCAATAGAAATCGTTCAAAAACTCATAATAAAAATTATACTTAAAAAACCTCGAGACTTCCCCACTGAACGCATTTTCGAAGAATTCAAAGTTCCAACATTTAAAAACTTATTTGTGAAAAATTCAATCATACAAATTATAAAAGAAAAGGATAAATACTCATTCACTAGCTTATGCCCATTGCAAATGCAACTAACGGGTTAAAACTAACTTGACTTACTAACTAATAGAAAAAAAAATCAAAGTAAGCGGGTAGGTACCTACGGTTAAACATACAAACATATATAAAGCCACCCACAGGGCCTAGCAGCAAAAATCTGCTATACGTTAGTATATAAACACCATTGTAGAAATTCACACATCAAATCCCCAAAGTTTCATCACAATCGGATGAACGGCTTAGCAATGCGTAATTTCGTGTTGCCAGAGCTCACTATTGTATACAGGAACCAGGAATCCCCCCCCCCCCCCTTCCTCACCAGCGTCCTCTTCCCCTTTCCACTCCGCCTCCCTCACCTTCCCTCACCCCACTTCACTCCTAGGCTTCTCCGTATCGTAAACCCCCTCCCAAGTTCCCCTCCCCCCTCTTAGGCTCCCCTCCCCCTTCCTGTTTCCACCCCCCCCCCCCCCACCTGCCGCATTACATATACTAATTCCCGGTACATTTAGTTTTCAAACAGCTCGCGCGCCACCCATAATTTTTTTTTACAAATTTCGTAATGCCAGAACTCACCAGTAATTTTATACAAACCTTGTACTAACAATAACGAACACAACAACAAAAAAAAATTTTCAAATTGTTGGAGTCCTTCGGAAGTTATGAGCGTACATACATTTTCATACAAATTTTATAATGCCAGAACTCACCTGTAGTTTTACTGCTTAACCCTTCGAATAATAAGAAAATAATATCTGTAACCTTTTGCCTGTCAAGGTTCGCGTGCAAAATTCCTGGTTCTTGCCATGCATCTTAAATTTTCCTATTTATGGGTTATTTTTTAACCCTTTTGGAAAAACAAAAATTGTTCTAAAATCTAGATAAAATAATCTTTCCGATGTGTTTATTAGAAATCAACTTTTTTTTTCTAAATATTAAAATTTTGATATTGGAAATGTATATTAGCTAAAAAATGCATACCTGCGAATATTGGAATTAAAGTACTTAAAATAGAATAAACTTAAAATTTTAAATACAGATTCCTTTTTTTAACAAAATTTTTAATAAAACTGTCACCTCACTTTTTATCACTTTCATACAATTTTATTTTAAAATTAAATGTTTGTTACGTCAAAAATTGGCTCGAAATAAAACCGTCACTTATGATCGGGTTTGTAAAATATCTCAACAACATAGCTCATATAATCCTAATACAATGAGAAGCATTATTTCTTTGGCTCTCTAACATAAAATAAATCACAAATATTCGCATGACAGGAAGAGAGATATATAACTTTTAATAATGCACGGTCGCTCTGGGACAATCTGGGTCTCTTGTTATTATAACGGCATATGATGTTTTGGGACAACTTGGGTCTCCTGTGATTAGAAGGGTTAAAATAAAGCGCTATATGAATTTAATACTTTTAAAAAAATATTCCGTTCAACTTCGAGTAATTTAATTGTAAAATTAGAAAACTAATAGGTATGCAATATTGTTGGATGATATCGAGTTTTTATGTGCAGATGGGTACCTACCTAAATTCCGAGTGCAAAAAGAGTGAGTAAGAAAACACATATTTAGGCTGGGTTGTTTAACAAAATTAAAAATTCTTCAATTTTTCAAGTCAATTTTAACGTTCTGTAAAAGTTCGGTTCGAATTCTATTCAAGTTCTGTAATTATTTCAGTTTTATGATGCAACTGGCATTTACTGATAAAAAAACAGAACTTACACAGAAAGTGAAAATGAACTTTAAAAAATTGTTAAATTATTCAGTATCGTGGAAACAACATTACCTTAGTAAATTAAATTGCATCAAAAACCTAAATAATTGTTAAACTACCCATTCCGGTAGGTACCGGCGCATCTCCTTACAAAATTCCGGCAATGGTTTTGCTTTTTTCATCATATTTGCAATACTACCGAGATAAGTAGGTACCTACCCTGAATTAATAACATAATTTGTACTGGCCGGTAAATATCCACCCTACTGAAGTGAATCTATGGACACGTATTTTCTTGTTTTTTTTGGAAAATTTTATAGGTTTTTCGGCGACCCTGAAATTTTTTACATGGAACGGACACAATATTTTGGTGTTAAAAGTTGCCTTATATTGCCGGGTACCGAATTTTTCAAAAACATCTAACCGGGGATCGTTTTTTCGGCTGCAATGCCGTTTCCCGAAAAACAACAACCCAAACCGCTGAGAGATCCGTTTTGTTTTGACATCTCGGATAACTGATAACTGACCTGTCTCAACATTCTCTCTAGTATTTTCCATTGCATTGAAACTAAGGCCTAATTTGTGCTTTTTTTTTAATGCGAACCTGTCGGCGGGAACTATAACTGAGCCGAATTGGTTGATTTAATGAGTAGTTCCAGTTTTCGCCGCAAATTTATATAATTTTCGCTCTTAAAATGTGTCAGTTCAATTTTATGTGAGTTTCCTGTCTAGACTATTTTTTTTGTGAAAATCATGAAGCTAGCGTATTTATTTAAATTCAGACGAAGCTGCCATTTCGAACGGATGAAAATAGAACTACAACAGTATTCGATAGACATTTGATTTTTTCTAATGTGAATAATCCATACTTGTATTCCGCACCGCTAGATGTCTCCCGTAAAGTTTTGGCAAACATATTGAAATGTTTCCCCTATCAAAAAAAAAAAACAACTGCTAGTGGCTGGAAAATAATCGACTCTTCGAAGGATTGTGAACTTTGAAGCGTTCCAAAATAGCGAGCGCTAATGTCCATTCTCGCGTGTCAGCCGTCGGGACAATTTCCTTTGAACAAAATTGAACCTTGAGGTGTGCGAAACTCGAGGATCGGAGAGGGCGTTTTGGCGTGCCAGCGGCATTTTTGCGTCGCCAAGCCAAATTAAACCTTGAGGTTGGTGAAACGCGAGGGGCGGTGAGGTCGATTTTCCCGTCAAGCGAAAAGTGAGTTTTTTGAAAAACCAAACAATACTATATAACTAGCTTATGCCTATTGCAAATGCAATTAACGGGTTAAAACTAACTTAAAAAATTCATAGTAAGCGGGTAGGTATCTACTGCCATAAAAGCATGGTAGGCATGCGCACATCAAAACCTAAAGTTTCATCGCAATCCGATAAATGGTTTAGCAACGCTTAGCGGTTATACATACAAATGTTTATAAAGCCGCCCGCAGGGCCTAGTAGCAAAAACCTACCATATGTTAGTATATAGACACCGTTGTAGGCATGCACACATCAAATCCCCAAAGTTTCATCGCAATCGGATGAACGGTTGAGCAATGCGTAATTTCGTGTTGCCAGAGCTCACTATTGTATCCAGGAACCAGGAATCCCCCCCCCCCCTTCCTCACCAGCATCCTCTTTCCCTTTTCACTCCGCCTCCCTCACCTTCCCTCACCCCACTTCACTCCTAGGCTTCTCCGTATCGTAAACCCCCTCCCGAGTTCCCTTCCCCCCTCCCAGGCTCCCCTCCCCCCTTCCTGTTTCCACCCCCCCCCCACCTGCCGCATTACATACACTAATTCCCGGTACATTTATTTTTCAAACAGCTCGCGCGCCACCTATAATTTTTTTTTACAAATTTCTTAATGCCAGAACTCACCAGTAATTTTATACAAACCTTGTACTAACAATAACGAACACAACAAAAAAAGAATTTTTCAAATTGTTGCAGTCCTTCGGAAGTTATGAGCGTACGTACATTTTCATACAAATTTTATAATGCCAGAACTCACCAGTAGTTTTACTGCTTAAAATAAAGCGCTATATGAATTTAATACTTTTAAAAAATATCCAGTTCAACTTCGAGTAATTTCATTGTAAAATTAGAAAACTAATACGTATGCAATATAGTTGGATGATACCGAGTTGTTATATGCAGATGGGTACCTACCTAAATTTTGAGTGCTGGTACTTGCATACATACGTAAAAAAAAACACATATTTAGGCTGGGTTTTTTTTTTTTTTTTTTTTTTTTTTTTTTTTTTTTTTTATACACTTTACAAATACAAGACAAAAAGTCCCGATAAACTACTTTTTAGCAGTTTGTCTAACGGGTTCTTTACGTTAAAGATCGTATTATAGTGATTTAATAGTTACATTTTTACAATTATATAAAATAAAATTTAATTTTTTACAGAAATATAGATAAAAATAAATAACATTTTTAAAGTTTTTAGAATAATATGTCATTGTGAGCTAATACAAATTAATTCTTTCCGTAAGCCAAGTCTTCAGTAAATTCATCAATTGTTTGTTTTGGGCACAGTTTTTAATTTCAGCAGGTAACATATTTAAACAAATGGGAATCATGTAATTTAACGTTCTTTGTCCATATTTATTTGTATGCTTAGGTACAATTAGCCCTTCATTAAAGTTAAAACGAGTATTATGGTTGTGTTCCAGCCTGTTAATATATAAAGGATTATTTATGTGCTGAAATATAATTTTGTACCACAGAATTGCTCTGACTGAAAGAACTTTGAGACTCTGATAAAAGTATGGAATATTATGCCTTTCTTTGTATAAATTTTTTTCAGCTAATAATTTAACCAATGAATTTTGCACTGATTGTACATGGTCTATATTTGTTTTACAGGAAAATCCCCAAGCTGTTATTCCATACCTTATAACAGATTCAGCTAGAGATAAATAAATTATTCGAAGTGTGCAGATAGGAACAAAAAATTTTAGTTTATACAATCTGCTTACAATTGATCTTAGTCGTGCACAAACTTTGTTTATTTGTATATCCCACTTGAAAAAGCAATCAATAATAACACCTAAATAAACATATTCTTTAACTAGTTCCATATTTTCACATGTACACGTTGCAGGAATACCATTGTGTAAGCAATCTGATGTATGTGTCTTTATTTCAGGTGTAATATATACCTTAACATTAGGGGATCTTATATGTAACAATTTAGTTTTTTTGGCATTTATGATTAAGCCAGAGTCATGAGACCACTTTAAGAGTTCAATGTAGTCTTTTTGTAAAAGATCTATACAAGTTTGCAAATCACTGCTAGAAATCACTAAAGCAGTATCATCCGCGTATACAAAGTACTTTACATGTCTAAAAATTAATTTAATAAAAGATACATATATAATATACAGAATTGGACCTAATATGGAACCTTGAGGAACGCCGGCAAAAAACTTCTTTTTTTTACTTAAAGAGTTTAAGAGTTTTAATTTCATGCATCGGTTGTTTAAGTAATTTTTAAAAAGTTTTAGTAGTTTTCCTCGTATTCCTATAATTTCTAGTATTTTAAGTAATTTACCATGATCAATAGTATCAAAAGCTTTCGAATAATCTATAAATAAGACTAATGTATGTTTTTTACAGTTTAATTCGTTATTTATCATGTTGGCAAATTTTTGAAGCAGCAATTCTGTACTTTTTTTTTTTTTGGAAACCGTATTGATTAGTATCTATTATAGAAAAATCTTCTAAATATTTTATTAATTTTATTTGAATATATTTTTCAAGAATTTTTTCTAGAGATGGCAAGATACTAATTGGTCTGTAGTTACCCAATACAGTGTGGTCACCTCCCTTATATACAGGTCTTATGATACTACATTTTAAGTCATCGGGGATTTTTGCTTGAAATAAGATTCTGTTTATAAAATGGGTTATAATTGGACCTAGGATTAAAATATGTTTTTTAATATCGCTCATTCTGATACTATCAATTCCTGGAGAAGAACTCTTCATTTGTCTAACAATGCTTTCTATATCCGCCGCTGTTGCCCTCGGTAGGTACATGCTTTGAGGCATCGCCTCTGGTTCAAATTTAGTTGTCTTATGGTTGCACTTATGTAACATATTGTAAACACTTTCAGAGAAATAATCAACAAAATCATTAATTAAACCTTCTTTTGTTCGACCTTTCATCAGATATTTAGAAGCATTTTCATCACAGTCATTTTTACATTTAGTTCCTAAAATTTTATTACACTCCTCCCATGTTTTTTTTGAGTCTTGAAAATAGTTTTTGAATTTATCATTATAGTAAGAAGTTTTTAATTTAACTAATAATTTATTTAGCACATTTCTAAAACATTTATATTCTTTCTCGTAATATTTGTTTGTTGGAGAATTTTTCCAGCGTTTATATAAATTATCTCTTTTTTTAATTTTACATAAAACATCAGAAGATATCCAATCGTTTTTAGCATAAGGACGGGTTTTGGATTTTTTACTTATCACAATTGTGCTATTTTTATACAAGTCATCAAAATAATTCTGAAATTTTGAGTAAATAATAGAACAGTCATTTTCTTCTAAAAGTGAATTCCAATCATAATTTTGGATATTATTGTCGATATGTCTCTGCGAAAGAATCGTTATATTTTCAGTTTTGTTCAAGTTTACTTGTTCTATAGAATCTAACTGAACATTAATAGCCGTGGTGTGGTGATCAGCAATATTATAATCACATACGCATGAGGAAATTGAACTCTCACCTGTGAAAGCTCCAGCGGATTGTCTTCCGCTAATCCTTACAAAAAAATGATCGATACACGAGCTGTTTATTTTCTGTTGAACTATCACTTCTCTTGTTACATCATCTATACATTTTATTAAATAATTATTTGCAAGGATATTTTCATAAGTTATTATGACTGAATCATTTCTATTTAATAAGTTTAAATTGATGTCACCAAAATATATGACACTTTCATTTGGGTCAATATTATTTTTAAACACAGAAGATATTTCAGACAAAAATGCTTGTTTATTGAGATTCGGAGGTCGGTATATAGCTAAAAGATTTAAATTTTTGTTATTTTTAAATGTCAATTTTCCAAAAACGTTTTCAAAATATATTGTGTCTATAAATATTTGCGAGAAGGTGAGATTATTTCTTACATATAACAAGATACCTCCACCGGATTTGTAACTTCTGCAATAGTGATATGAATTAAATCCGGGAATTTCATATAAACCAACATGTTCTGAACGTATTGCTGTTTCACAAAGCATAAGTATGTCAATGTGATTTATACAGTTTTTAAAATAAGCATGAAAGAGATCCCAATACTTGCAAACTGACCTAATGTTTAGTTCTACACAAGTTAGATTATTTGTTTCACATTTTCTTGTAGTCTGCATTTGAATCCATTCATGCAAATTATTAACTTTACAATAATTTACATCTCTTTCATCATCAATATAACTAAAAGACATTTTTGATTTGAAAATATTCACCTGAAATCCTACCATCAGTATGTTTAGAGTGTAATAGGCGTGAAAAATAAAAATAAACAATTATTTTTATAAGAGAGTAACATGTAACACTGTTATCAATATAGAGTGAATTTGTTTTAGTTATACAGTTTGATATATTATACATTAAACGTTGTTTAACGACATTAAAAATTCTTCAATTTTTCAAGTCAATTTTAACGCTCTGTAAAAGTTCGGTTCAAATTCTATTCAAGTTCAGTTATTATTTCAGTTTTATGATGCAACTGGCATGTACTGATAAAATAACAGAACTTGAATAGAACTTACGAAGAACTTGAAAATGAACCTTAAAAAAATGTTGAATTATTCAGTATCGTTGTACAACAACCTAACCTAAGTATTGCATTTAATTGTGTAGCTACGTATTCGGGTAGGTACCTCCGCATTTGTTACTAAAATTCCGGCAATATTTGCTTTTTCATCATATTTGCAATACCACTGAAATAAGTACCTACCCTGTAGGAACATATTTAAACTGGCCAGTAAAAATCTCCATTTCTGAAATCTATGGCACGCGTTTTCCTCATTTTTTTGGAAAATGTTATATGTTTATCATATCCTCATGAACATTTTTTCATGAGACGGACACGTAAAATTACTGTTAAAAGTTGACTAATATTTCAGGGTACCGTATTTTCCAAAAACATCCAAGCCAGAATCGTTTTTCCGGCCGCAATGCCGTTTCCCGAAAAACAACAACCCAAACCGCTGAGAGATCCGTTTTCTTTTGACATTTCAATTTGCTGTTGAAGCGCGGGTAAATCTAGCGCTTTTGTATTAAGTACTTACCTACTATATCATACACAGACAGATAATATTCCATAATTATATTTTTTAAACAGGCAAGACCGATGCACAAATTTGCACAATTCCCGCTTAAATTAAGGCCCTGCCGAACGACACAAATTGAAATCCGCCATTAAAAAAAAAAAATTCTTCATACAAAACCTATTAGGGCGGGGTCTGCTTTTTTTAAGGTGGTAGTGGCTTTTAACGCCATCACGACTCCATCTTCAGTGTTGCAAAGTTTGAGAAAAATTATAAAATTTTAATATACCAGCCAATTTTACAGGCTGCAAACGATTTGCATTTATCGATGAAAGCGAATTTTTCGCAAATGTCAGAAAAATGTCGAATTTGAATGCAATATTGTGAAACATTTTCAAGGGGAAGCTAAACATGTTTTGAATTTAAAAGTTTCTAAAACTTGTATTGTTTATGTTTATTAAAAAACATCTCCGCCGGAAGGTGTACTTTTAACGCAATCTTTAATTCCGTAATGCCCCTATAAGATGTCAATTTTTCTCAAGAACTTTCTCGAAGCCGTTTAATTATTTAGAATAAATTCCTAGCAAAATCAGTTTTGTATGGGAAACTAACTTTTTTTTAATTCCCTTCTCGATCCGACGTTTTTAAAGGGGCGAACCTGTCGGCGGAAAATATAACCTAGCCGAATTGAGTGATTTTATGAGTAGATCCAGTTTTCGCCGCAAATTTATATTATTTTTCGCTCTTAAAATGTATCAGTTCAATTTTATGTGAGTTTCCTGTCTAGTCTATTTTTTTTGTGAAAATCGTGAAGCTAGCGTATTTATTTAAATTCAGACGAAGCTGCCATTTCGAACGGATGAAAATAGAACTACAACAGTATTCGATAGACATTTGATTTTTTCTAATGTGAATAATCCATACTTGTATTCCGCACCGCTAGAAGTCTCCCGTAAAGTTTTGGCAAACATATTGATAACGATGAAAAATGTTTCCCCTAACAAAAAAGAAACAAAAGCTAGTGGCTGGAAAATAATTGACTCTTCGAAGGATTGTGAACTTTGAAGCGTTCCAAAATAGCGAGCGCTAATGTCCATTCTCGCGTGTCAGCCGAAGGGACAATTCTAGACTTCAAGCCAAAGTGAACCTTGAGGTTGGTGAAACGCGAGGGGCGGTGAGGTCGATTTTCGCATCAAGGAAAAAGTGAGTTTTTTGAAAAACCAAGCAATACTATATATACTAGCTTATGCCTGTTGCAAATGCAACTAACGGGTTAAAACTAACTTGACTTACTAACAGAAAAAAATATTAATTCATAGTAAGTAGGTAGGTACCTACTGCCCTGCAGGTATGGTAGGTATGCGCACATCAAAACCTAAAGTTTCATCGCAATCCGATGAATGGTTAAGCAGCGCTTAGCGGTTAAACATACAAATAAATATAAAGCCCCCCGCAGGGCCTAGCAGCAAAAACCTGCCATACTTTTGTATATAGACACCATTGTAGGCATGCACACATCAAATCTCCAAAGTTTCATCCCAATCGGATGAACGGTTTAGCAATGCGTAATTTCATGATGCCAGAGCTCACTATTGTATACAGAAACCGTCGTGGGCATGCAATCATCAAATCCTCAAATTTTCATCGCAATCGGATGAACGGTTTAGCAATGCGTAATTTCATGATGCCAGAGCTCACCATTGTACACATCAAATCCCCAAAGTTTCATCGCAATCGGATGAATGGTTAAGCAACGCATAGCGGACATACATACATGCATACATGCACACATTTTTTTGATTTTATATATAGAAGATAGCTAGTACCCAGAATGCGTTGCTATCCCTTTTAATAAAGAAAATGTTTCTACCTGCGTGTCCTTTCTCCTTTGTCCCGATCTCCTTCCGCCCCCCCCCCCTCTCTTCCTCACCCGCGTCCTCTTCCCCTTTCGCGTTTCCACTCCGCCTCCCTCACCTTCCCTCCCCCCACTTCACCTCTCCCCTTCTCCGTCTCGTAAACCCCCTCCCGTTTTCCCCTCCCCCCTCCCAGGTTCCCCTCCCCTTTTCTTGTTTCCCCCCCCCTGCCGCATTACATACACTAATTCCCGGTACATTTAGTTTTCGAACAGCTCGCGCGCCACCTCTTAAAATTTTTCAAACAAATTTCGTATTGCCATAACTCACCAGTAGTTTTATACAAACCTTGTACTAACAATAACGAACACAACAAAAAAGAATTTTTCAATTTGTTGCAGTCGTTCGGAAGTTATGAGCGTACGTAAATTTTCATACAAATTTTATAATGCCAGAACTCACCAGTAGTTTTACTGCTTAAAAAAAGCGCTATATGAATTTAATACTTTAAAAAAATATCCCGTTCAACTTCGAGTTATTTCATTGTAAAATTAAAAAACTAATACGTATGCAATATAGTCGGAGGATATCGAGTTGTTATGTGCAGGTAGATAGCTACTTATATTTTGAGTACAGCTACTTGCATACATACGTAAAAAAAAACACATATTTAGGCTGGGTTGTTTAAAGAAATTAAAAATTCTTCAATTTTTCAACTCAATTTTAACGTTCTGTAAAAGTTCGGTTCGAATTCTATTCAAGATCTATAGATATTTTTGTTAATGATACAACTGGCATTTACTGATAAAAAAAATAGAACTTACAGAGAACGTGAAAATGAACTTAAATTTTTTTTAAATTATTCAGTATCGGTGAAACAACATTTACTTAGTAAATTAAATTGCATCAAAAACCTAAATAATTGTGTTACTATCCATTCCGGTAGGTACCGACGCATTTCTTTCTACGAAAATCCGGCAATGGTTTTGCTTTTTTCATCATATTTGCAATACTACCAAGATAAGTAGGTACCTACCCTGAATTAATAACATTTCAATTTGTACTGAAGTGAATCTATGGACACGTATTTTCTTGTTTTTTTTGGAAAATTTTATAGGTTTTTCGGCGACCCTGAACTTTTTTTACATGGGACGGACACTTTATATCGTTATCAAAAGTTTCCTTATATTGCCGGGTACCGAATTTTTCAAAAACATCTAACCGGGGATCGTTTTTTCGGCTGCAATGCCATTTTCCAAAAAACAACAACCCAAACCGCTGAGAGATCCGTTTTGTTTTGACATCTCGGATAACTGATAACTGACCTGTCTCAACATTCTCTCTAGTATTTACCATTGCATTGAAACTAAGGCCTAATTTGTGGTTCTTTTTTTTAATGCGAACCTGTCGGCGGGAACTATAACTGAGCCGAATTGGTTGATTTAATGAGAAGTTCCAGTTTTCGCCGTTAATTCGTATGAGAAAATAAATCGCTAGCGACGTTAATTTTGTCTACAAAAAACTCTATTTCCGCGATTGAATTTCACCTCCTCAGTAAACGGTCTCTCAGAAACAAAAGCTAGTGTCAAACAAATTCAAAGGATTGTGAACTTTAAATTGTTCCGAAATACCGACCGCCGAGGTCCATTCTGGCTTGAGATGATCGACACATTTTTTGGCTGGATTTTTCCCATACAAAGGGTGGGCCGCGGGCCTTTGAGGGAGAGTGACCTTTAAGTGTGCGAAATTAAAACAGGCTAGAGGTCTTTTTGGCGTGCCAGCGGCATTTTTGCGTCGCCAAGCCGATTTGAACCTTGAGGTTGGTGAAACGCTAGGGGCGGTGCGGTCGTTTTTCGCATCAAGGCAAAAGTGAGTTTTTCAAAAAACCAAACAATACTATATAACTAGCTTATGCCTATTGCAAATGCAATAAACGGGTTAAAACTAACTTGACTTACTTACTAACAGAAAAAAAAAATTTCATAGAAAGCGGGGAGGTACCTACGGTTAAACATACAAATATATATAAAGCCACCCACAGGGCCTAGCAGCAAAAACCTGCCATACGTTAGTATATAGACACCATTGTAGTCATGCACACATCAAATCTTCAAAGTTTCATCGCAATCGGATGAACGGTTAAGCAATGCGTAATTTCATGATGCCAGAGCTCACTTTTGTATACAAAATCCGTCGTGGGCATGCACACATCAAATCTACAATTTTTTATCGCAATCGGATGAATGTTTTAGCAACGCTTAGCGGTTAAACACACAATTATGTATAAAGCCGCCCGCAGGACCTAGCAGCGAAAACCTGCCGTACGTTAGTATGAAGACACCATTATAGGCATGCACACATCAAACCCCCAAAGTTTCATCCCAATAGATGAACGGCTTAGCAATGCGTAATTTCATGATGCCAGAGCTCACTTTTGTATACAGAAACCGTCGTGGGCATGCACACATCAAATCCTCAAATTTTCATCGCAATCGGATGAATGGTTTAGCAACGCTTAGCGGTTAAACATACAACTATGTATAAAGCCGCCCGCAGGACCTAGCAGCAAAAAGCTGCCACACTACATACACTAATTCCCGGTACATTTAGTTATCAAACAGCTCATGCGCCACCTATTAAATTTTTTATACAAATTTTGTATTGCCAGAACTCACCAGTAGTTTTATACAAACCTTGTACTAACAATAACAAACACAACAAAAAAAGAATTTTTCAAATTGTTGCAGTCCTTCGGAAGTTATGAGCGTACGTACATTTTCATACAAATTTTATAATTCCAGAACTCACCAGTAGTTTTACTGCTTAAAATAAAGCGCTCTATGAATTTAATACTTTTAAAAAATATTCCGTTCAACTTCGAATAATTTCATTGTAAAATTAGAAAACTAATACGTATGCAATATAGTTGGATGATATCGAGTCGTTATTTGCAGATGGGTACCTACCTAAATTCCGAGTGCAAAAAGAGTGATTAAAAAAACACATATTTAGGCTGGGTTGTTTAACAAAATTAAAAATTCTTCAATTTTTCAAGTCAATTTTAACGTTCTGTAAAAGTTCGGTTCGAATTCTATTCAAGTTCTGTAATTATTTCAGTTTTATGATGCAACTGGCATTAACTGATAAAAAAACCGAACTTTCACAGAACGTGAAAATGAACTTTAAAAATTTATTAAATTATTCAGTATCGTGGAAATAACATTACCTTAGTAAATTATATTGCATTAAAACCTAAATAATTGTCTAACTACCCATTCCGGTAGGTACCGGCGCATCTCCTTACAAAATTCCGGCAATGGTTTTGCTTTTTTCATCATATTTGCAATACTACCGAGATAAGTAGGTACCTACCCTGAATTCATAACATAATTTGTACTGGCAGGTAAATATCCACCCTACTGAAGTGAATCTATGGATTTTCTTGTTTTTTTTGGAAAATTTTATAGGTTTTTCGACGATCCTGAAATTTTTTACATGGAATGGAAACAAAATTTTGGTGTTAAAAGTTGCCTAATATTGCCGCGTACTGAATTTTTCAAAAACATCTAACCGGGGATCGTTTTTTCGGCTGCAATGCCATTTTCCAAAAAACAACAACCCAAACCGCTGAGAGATCCGTTTTGTTTTGACATCTCGGATAACTGATAACTGACCTGTCTCAACATTCTCTCTAGTATTTTCCATTGCATTGAAACTAAGGCCTAATTTGTGGTTGTTTTTTTAATGCGAACCTGTCGGCGGGAACTATAACTGAGCCGAATTGGTTGATTTAATGAGTAGTTCCAGTTTTCGCCGCAAATTTATATAATTTTCGCTCTTAAAATGTGTCAGTTCAATTTTATGTGAGTTTCCTGTCTGGTCTATTTTTTTGTGAAAATCGTGAAGCTAGCGTATTTATTTAAATTCAGACGAAGCTGCCATTTCGAACGGATGAAAATAGAACTACAACAGTATTCGATAGACATTTGATTTTTTCTAATGTGAATACTTGTATTCCGCACCGCTAGAAGTCTCCCGTAAAGTTTTGGCAAACATATTGATAACGATGAAAAATGTTTCCCCTATCAAAAAAAAAACAACTGCTAGTGGCTGGAAAATAATCGACTCTTCGAAGGATTGTGAACCTTGAAGCGTTTTAAAATACCGAACGCTAATGTCCATTCTCGCGTGTCAGCCGTCGGGATAATTTCCTTCGAACAAAATTGAACTTTGAGGTGTGCGAAACTCGAGGATCGGAGAGGTCGTTTTGGCGTGCCAGCGGCATTTTTGAGTCGCCAAGCCAAATTAAACCTTGAGGTTGGTGAAACGCGAGGGGCGGTGAGGTCGATTTTCCCGTCAAGCGAAAAGTGAGTTTTTTGAAAAACTGAGCATTAATATATAAACTAGCTTATGCCCGTTGCAAATGCAACTAACGGGTTAAAACTAACTTGACTTACTAACAGAAAAAAAAATTTCATAGTTAGCGGGTAGGTAACTACGGTTAAACATACAAATATACATTAAGCCGCCCACAGGGCCTAGCAGCAAAAACCTGCCATACGTTAGTATATAGACACCATTGTAGGCATGCACACCTCAAATCCCCAAAGTTTCATCGCAATCGGATGAACGGTTTAGCAATGCGTAATTTCAAAATGCCAGAGCTCACTTTTGTATACAGAAACCGTCGTGGGCATGCACACATTAAATTTACAAATTTTCATCGCAATCGGATGAATGGTTTAGCAACGCTTAGCGGTTAAACACAAAACTATGTATAAAGCCACCCGCAGGACCTAGCAGCAAAAACCTGCCATACGTTAGTAAATAAACACCATTGTAGACATGCACACATCAAATCCCCAAAGTTTCATCGCAATCGTATGAATGGTTTAGCAATGCGTAATTTCATAATGCCAGAGCTCACTTTTGTATACAAAAACCGTTGTGGGCATGCACACATCAAATCTTCAAATTTTCATCGCAATCGGATGAAAGGTTTAGCAACGCTTAGCGGTTAAACATACAAATACATATAAAGCTGGCCGCAGGGCCTAGCAGCAAAAACATGTCATACGTTAGTATATAGACATCATTTTAGGCATGCACACATCAAATCCCCAAATTTTCATCGCAATCGGATGAACGGTTCAGCAATGCGTAATTTCATTATGCCAGAGCTCACTATTGTATGCAGAAACCATCGCGGGCATGCGCACATCAAATCCCCAAAGTTTCATCGCAATCGGATAAATGGTTTAGCAACGCATAGCGGACATACATACATACTTACTTGCAAATATTTTTTTGATTTTTATATATATAGAAGATAGCTGGTATCCGGCATGCGTTGCTATACCATTTAATAAAGAAAATGTTTCTACCTGCGCGTCTTTTCTCATTTGTTCCAATCCCCCCCCCCACTTTTCCTCACCAGCGTCCGCTTCCCCTTTCCCCCACTTCACTCCTACGCTTCTCCGTCTCGTAAACCCCCTCCCGAGTTCCCCTCCCCCCTCCCAGGTTCCCCCCTTCCTGTTTCCACCCCCCCCCCCCTGCCTCATTACATTCACTAATTCCCGGTACATTATGTTTTCAAACAGCTCGCGCGCCACCTATTCAATTTTTTTTAACAAATTTTTGTCAAGCCAGAACTCACCAGTAGTTTTATACAAACCTAGAACTAACAATAACGAACACAACAAAAAAAGAATTTTTCAATTTGTTGCAGTCCTTCAGAAGTTATGAGCGTACGTACATTTTCATACAAATTTTATAATTCCAGAACTCACCAGTAGTTTTACTGCTTAAAAATAAGCGCTATATTAATTTAATACTTAAAAAATATCCCGTTCAACTTCGAGTAATTTCATTGTAAAATTAGAAAACTAATACATATTTATGCAATATCGTCGGATGATATCGAGTGTTTATGTGCAGGTAGGAACCTACTTATATTCTGAGTATAGGTACTTGCATACATACGTAAAAAAGAACTCATATTTAGGCTGGGTTGTTTAACGAAATTAAAAATTCTTCAATTTTTCAAGTCAATTTAACGTTCTGTAAAAGTTCGGTTCGAATTCTATTCAAGTTCTGTAATTATTTCAGTTTTATGATGCAACTGGCATTTACTGATAAAAAAACAGAACTTACACAGAAAGCGAAAATGAACTTTAAAAAATTGTTAAATTATTCAGTATCGTGGAAACAACATTACCTTAGTAAATTAAATTGCATCAAAAACCTAAATAATTGTCCAACTACCCATTCCGGCAGGTACCGGCGCATTTCCTTACAAAATTCCGGCAATGTTTTTGCTTTTCTCATCATATTTGCAATACTACCGAGATAAGTAGGTACCTACTCTGAATTAATAACATTTCAATGTACTGGCCGGTAAATATCCACCCTACTGAAGTGAATCTATGGACACCAATTTTCTTGTTTTTTTTTGGAAAATTTTATAGGTTTTTCGGCGACCCTGAACTTTTTTACATGGGACGGACACTTGATATCGTTATCAAAAGTCGCCTAATATTGCCGGGTACCGAATTTTTCAAAAACATCTAACCGGGGATCGTTTTTTCGGCTGCAATGCCATTTTCCAAAAAACAACAACCTAAACCGCTGAGAGATCCGTTTTGTTTTGACATCTCGGATAACTGATAACTGACCTGTCTCAACATTCTCTCTAGTATTTACCATTGCATTGAAACTAAGGCCTAATTTGTGGTTCTTTTTTTTTAATGCGAACCTGTCGGCGGGAACTATAACTGAGCCGAATTGGTTGATTTAATGAGAAGTTCCAGTTTTCGCCGTTAATTCGTATGAGAAAATAAATCGCTAGCGACGTTAATTTTGTCTACAAAAAAACTCTATTTCCGCGATTGAATTTCACCTCCTCAGTAAACGGTCTCTCAGAAACAAAAGCTAGTGTCAAACAAATTCAAAGGATTGTGAACTTTAAATTGTTCCGAAATACCGACCGCCGAGGTCCATTCTGGCTTGAGATGATCGACACATTTTTTGGCTGAATTTTTCCCATACAAACGGTGGGCCGCGGGCCTTTGAGGGAGAGTGAACCTTTAAGTGTGCGAAATTAAAACAGGCTAGAGGTCTTTTTGGCGTGCCAGCGGCATTTTTGCGTCGCCAAGCCGATTTGAACCTTGAGGTTGGTGAAACGCTAGGGGCGGTGCGGTCGTTTTTCGCATCAAGGCAAAAGTGAGTTTTTCAAAAAACCAAACAATACTATATAACTAGCTTATGCCTGTTGCAAATGCAACTAATGGGTTAAAACACTGTGCGATTTGACATGTAAATGTGGATGAAGCGAGGAGCGGGTGTTTAATTAAATATATGAAGAAAAAACGACGTTTGAATGTGGATAAGGCGAAAAATTAATTCATACTTTCAGTACCTACTCACTGACTGCACCAATTTATTTTGAGACAGCTTTTTCCCGTTGCAAGCAACTAACGGGTTATAACATAAAGCGAGGAGCGGGTGTTATATTGAATATATAAAGATAAAAACTATGTTTGAATGTGGATAAATCAAAAAATTGTTCCTACTTTCAGTACATACTCACTGAGTACATCAATTTATTTTGAGACAGCTTTTGCCCGTTGCAAAACAACTAACGGGTTAAAACTAACTTTACTTATTACAAATATTATAATCAATAATTATCAGCCTGAAACACTCTTACTTATTAACTAACAGATAAAATATTTCATAGTAAGCGGCTAGGTACCTACTGCCCTTATTGTGCTTTTCCACAAAATCGACGCTATAAAAATGTATTATTCAGAATTTCATAAAAACTAAAACTTTGATTTATCGGGACGAAAAACATTACAGAATAAATATTATTTTATAGTAAGCGGGTACGTGTTTAGTAGGTATTGTTTTTAATTTCTTACAAAATAAAATTTAATTTATCGGAGTTAAATAATAATAGAAAAAATATATTTCATAGCCCTTATTGTATTTTTTTACAAAAAACATTATAAAAATGTGTAAATCAGAATTTCCAAGAAACTTTGATTTACTGCAGTTAAAAAAATTACAGAAAAAAATTATTATTCATAGTATTTCATAACAACTCACAAAAACTCATAACAACTCATAAGAACTCATAAGAACTCATAAGAACCCATAAGAACCCATAAGTACCCATAGGAACCCATTAGAACACATAATAACTCATAAGAACTCATAAGAACACATAAGAACCCATAAGAACCCAAAAGAACTCATTAAAACCCATAAGAACTAATAGAAACCCATAATAACCGATAAGTTTCCATGAGAACCCATAAGAAACCATAGGAACCCATAAGAACCCATAACAACCGATAAGAACCTATAAGAACCCATAAGAACTCATTAGAACTTATAAGAACCCATAAGACCCTATAAGAATCTATAAGAACCCATAAGAACCGATAAGAACCCATAAGAGCTTTTAAGAACCCATAAGAACCGAAAAGAACCCATAAGAATCCATAAGAACTCATAAGAACCCATAAGAACTTATAAGAACCCATAAGAAGTCATAAGAAGCCATAACAACCCATAATTTGCATAAGTACCTACTCATTTTGGCAAAAAAAAAAAAAAAAAATAAAAAAATCCTTCAATTTTAACGTTCTGTAAAAGTTCTGTTCAAATTCTATTCAAGTTCTATAATTATTTCAGTTTTATGTTGCAACTGGCATGTACAGATAAAATAACAGAACTTGAATAGAACTTACACAGAACGTGAAAATGAACTTTAAAAAAATGTTGTTGAATTATTTAGTGTCGTGGAAACAACACAACCTCAGTATTGCATTTAAACCTATTGTGAATTTGCCTTAAGTAAAACCTATTGTGATGCTGCCTTAAATAAAAATTTCCACTTCAGAATGTTCTATGGCCACGCGTTTTATTCATTTTTTTGCGATAAATCAGTTCCCACTGATAAGTACGTACTGGCGAATAAAATGTGAATGCAGCATTATTAAATCTTTATCGTTTTATTTAGTTTTCTATGGAATTGAATACCTTCGTAGTAGTACGATTTGGTTTCATATACCTTGGTACTATTTATTTTCTGCATGTAAATTATTCGCCTTTCAACGCCGGTAGGTACCTACCAAGAATTCATTTTAACTGGCCGCAAAATTGTTCATTGTCGAGGACAGATTAATTTCCACAAATGTCAGAATTATTTCAATCTTTGATGCAAAATTGTCAATTATTTTGAATGACATGCGGTCATGTCGTGGATTTAAAAGTTTATAAAACTTGTATTGCTTATGTTTAATCAAAAACATGTCCGCCGGAAGGTGTTTTTTTAACGTAATCTTTAATTCCGTAATGCCCCTGTAAAATGTCAATTTTTCTCAAGAATTTTCTCGAAGCCGTTTAATTATTTAGTATAAATTCCGAGCAAAATCAGTTTTGTATGGAAAAAAGTCTTAATTACATTCCGTGAAAAACGCGACGGTTTTTAATGGGCGAACCTGTCGGCAGGAAATAGAACTAAGGCCGAATTTCTTCGAAGGTGATAGATTTAATTATAGTTTTCGCCGTTTGGTGCGCTGTAAACCGTGCACGGGTTTTTTGTATGGAAAATGGTCCTAAATCGGGACACGATTTGAGCACGCTACCCTGAGTCCGAAAATGGTCTCTGCGGTCTTTGAAACTCGAGGAGCGGAGAGGTCACTTTCGGATCCATCAAAAGTCTTAATCGACTTTACCCGAATGTGAACCTCGAGGTTGGTGAAACTTAAGGGGCGGTGCGGTCGATTTTGGCGTGCCAGAAAAAGTGAGCGGTCGATCGAAACCAGACAATACTATATAATACTAGCTTATGCCCGTTGCAAATGCAACTAACGGGTTAAAACTAACTTGACTTACTAACTGACAGAAAAAAAAATCATAGTAAGCGGGTAGGTACCTACGGTTAAACATACAAATAGATATAAAGCCGCCCACAGGGCCTAGCAGCAAAAGTCTGCATACGTTAGTATATAGACACCATTGTAGGCATGCACACATCAAATCCCCAAAGTTTCATCGCAATCGGATGAACGGTTTAGCAATGCGTAATTTCCTGATGCCAGAGCTCACTTTTGTATACAGAAACCGTCATGGGCATGCACACATCAAATCTACAAATTATCATCGCAATCGGATGAATGGTTTAGCAACGCTTAGCGGTTAAACATACAACTATGTATAAAGCCGTCCGCAGGACCTAGCAGCAAAAACCTGGTATACGTTAGTATATAAACACCATTGTAGAAATGCACACATCAAATCCCCAAAGTTTCATCACAATCGGATAAACGGTTTAGCAATGCGTAATTTCGTGTTGCCAGAGCTCACTATTGTATACAGGAACCAGGAATCCCCCCCCCTTCCTCACCAGTGTCCTCTTCCCCTTTCCACTCCGCCTCCCTCACCTTCCCTCACCCCACTTCACTCCTAGGCTTCTCCGTATCGTAAACCCCCTCCCGAGTTCCCCTCCCCCCCTCCCAGGCTCCCCTCCCCCCTCCCCGGCTCCCCTCCCCCCTTCCTGTTTCCACCCCCCCCCCCACCTGCCGCATTACATACACTAATTCCCGGTACATTTAGTTTTCAAACAGCTCGCGCGCCACCTATAATTTTTTTTTTTACAAATTTCGTAATGCCAGAACTCACCAGTAATTTTATACAAACCTTGTACTAACAATAACGAACACAGCAAAAAAAGAATTTTTCAATTTGTTGCAGTCCTTCAGAAATTATGAGCGTACGTACATTTTCATAAAAATTTTATAATGCCAGAACTCACCAGTAGTTTTACTGCTTAAAAAAGCGCTATACGAATTTAATACTTTAAAAAAAATATCCCGTTCAACTTCGAGTAATTTCTGTAAAAGTTCGGTTCGAATTCTATTAAAGTTCTATAGATATTTTTGTATAATGATGCAACTGGCATTTACTGATAAAAAAAAAATAGAACTTACACAGAACGTGAAAATGAACTTAAAAAAATTGTTAAATTATTCAGTATCGGTGAAACAACATTACCTTAGTAAATTAAATTGCATTAAAACCTAAATAATTGTCTAACTACCCATTCCGGTAGGTACCGGCGCTTTTCCTTACAAAATTCCGGCAATGGTTTTGCTTTTTTATCATATTTGCAATACTACCGAGATAAGTAGGTACCTACCCTGAATTAATAACATTTAAATTTGGCCGGTAAATATCCACCCTACTGAAGTGAATTTATGGACACCAATTTTCTTGTTTTTTTTGGAAAATTTTATAGGTTTTTCGGCGACCCTGAACTTTTTTACATGAGACGGACACTTTATATCGTTATCAAAAGTTGCCTTATTTTGCCGGGTACCGAATTTTTCAAAAACATCTAAGCGGGGATCGTTTTTTCGGCTGTAATGCCCTTTTCCGAAAAACAACAACCCAAACCGCTGAGAGATCCGTTTTCATTTGACGTCTCGGATAACTGACCTATCTCAACATTTTCTCTAGTATTTTCCTTTGCATTGAAACTGAGGTCTAATTTGTCTTTCCTTTTTTTAATGCGAACCTGGCGGCGGGAAATATAACCTAGCCGAATTGGGTGATTTAATGAAAAGTTCCAGTTTTCGCCACTGATTCGTTTGAGAGAATAAATCGCTGGCGACATTTATTTTTTCGACAAAAAAAACACCTCATTTCAGCGACTGAATTTCAATTTGACCGACAACGAACCTTAAGGTTGGTGAAACTCGAAGAGTGGAAAGGTCGTTTTGGCGTGCAGGGGGTCGTCTTAAAATGGTTTATCCGAAAGCGATCCTTGAGGTTGGAGAAACTTAAGGGGCGGTACGGTCGATTTTCCCGTCAAGCGAAAAGTGAGTTTTTTGAAAAACCAAACAATACTATATATACTAGCTTATGCCCATTGCAAATGCAACTAACGGGTTAAAACTAATTTGACTTACTTACTAACAGAAAAAAAATATATTTCATAGTAAGCGGGTAGGTACCTACGGTTAAACATACAAATATATATAAAGCCGCCCACAGGGCCTAGCAGCAAAAACCTGCCATACGTTAGTATATAGACACCATTGTAGGCATGCACACATCAAATCCCCAAAGTTTCATCGCAATCGGATGAACGGTTTAGCAATGCGTAATTTCAAAATGCCAGAGCTCACTTTTGTATACAGAAACCGTCGTGGGCATGCACACATTAAATCTACAAATTTTCATCGCAATCGGATGAATGGTTTAGCAACGCTTAGCGGTTAAACACAAAACTATGTATAAAGCCGCCCGCAGGACCTAGCAGCAAAAACCTGCCATACGTTAGTAAATAAACACCATTGTAGACATGCACACATCAAATCCCCAAAGTTTCATCGCAATCGTATGAATGGTTTAGCAATGCGTAATTTCATGATGCCAGAGCTCACTTTTGTATACAAAAACCGTCGTGGGTATGCACACATCAAATCTTCAAATTTTCATCGCAATCGGATGAAAGGTTTAGCAACGCTTAGCGGTTAAACATACAAATACATATAAAGCCGGCCGCAGGGCCTAGCAGCAAAAACATGTCATACGTTAGTTATAGACATCATTTTAGGCATGCACACATCAAATCCCCAAATTTTCATCGCAATCGGATGAACGGTTCAACAATGCGTAATTTCATTATGCCAGACCTCACCATTGTATGCAGAAACCATCGCGGGCATGCGCACATCAAATCCCCAAAGTTTCATCGCAATCGGATAAATGGTTTAGCAACGCATAGCGGACATACATACATACTTACTTGCAAATATTTTTTTGATTTTTATACATATAGAAGATAGCTGGTATCCGGCATGCGTTGCTATACCATTTAATAAAGAAAATGTTTCTACCTGCGTGTCTTTTCTCATTTGTTCCAATCCCCTTCCCCCCCCCCCCCATTTTCCTCACCAGCGTCCGCTTCCCCTTTCCCCCACTTCACTCCTACGCTTCTCCGTCTCGTAAACCCCCTCCCGAGTTCCCCTCCCCCCTCCCAGGTTCCTGCCTTTTTCCACCCCCCCTGCCTCATTACATTCACTAATTCCCGGTACATTAAGTTTTCAAACAGCTCGCGCGCCACCTATTCAATTTTTTTTTACAAATTTCGTCAAGCCAGAACTCACCAGTAGTTTTATACAAACCTTGAACTAACAATAACGAACACAACAAAAAAAGAATTTTTCAATTTGTTGCAGTCCTTCAGAAGTTATGAGCATACGTACATTTTCATACAAATTTTATAATTCCAGAACTCACCAGTAGTTTTACTGCTTAAAAATAAGCGCTATATTAATTTAATACTTAAAAAATATCCCGTTCAACTTCGAGTAATTTCATTGTAAAATTAGAAAACTAATACTTATGCAATATCGTCGGATGATATCGAGTGTTTGTGTGCAGGTAGGAACCTACTTATATTCTGAGTATAGGTACTTGCATACATACGTAAAAAAGAACTCATATTTAGGCTGGGTTGTTTAACGAAATTAAAAATTCTTCAATTTTTCAAGTCAATTTTAACGTTCTGTAAAAGTTCGGTTCGAATTCTATTCAAGTTCTGTAATTATTTCAGTTTAATGATGCAACTGGCATTTACTGATAAAAAAACAGAACTTACACAGAAAGTGAAAATGAACTTTAAAAAATTGTTAAATTATTCAGTATCGGTGAAACAACATTACCTTAGTAAATTAAATTGCATTTAAACCTAAATAATTGTCCAACTACCCATTCCGGCAGGTACCGGCGCATTTCCTTACAAAATTCCGGCAATGTTTTTGCTTTTCTCATCATATTTGCAATACTACCGAGATAAGTAGGTACCTACCCTGAATTAATAACATTTCAATGTACTGGCCGGTAAATATCCACCCTACTGAAGTGAATCTATGGACACCAATTTTCTTGTTTTTTTTGGAAAATTTTATAGGTTTTTCGGCGACCCTGAACTTTTTTACATGGGACAGACACCTCATATTGGTATCAAAAGACGCGAAATGTTTTCGGGTACCGAATTTTTCAAAAACATTCAAGCCGGAATCGTTTTTCCGGCCGCAATGCCGTTTCCCGAAAAACAACAACCCAAACCGCTGAGAGATCCGTTTTCTTTTGACATTTCAATTTGCTGTTGAAGCGCGGGTAAATCTAGCGCTTTTGTATTAGGTACTTACCTAATATATCATACACAGACAGATAATATTCCATAATTATATTTTTTAAACAGGCAAGACCGATGCACAAATTTGCACAATTCCTGCTTAAATTAAGGCCCTGCCGAATCACACAAATTGAAATCCGCCATTAAAAAAAAAAATTCTTCATACAAAACCTATTAGGGCGGGGTCTGCTTTTTTTTAAGGTGGTAGTGGATTTTAACGCCATCACGACTCCATCTTCAGTGTTGCAAAGTTCGAGAAAAATTATAAAATTTTAATATACCAGCCGATTTTACAGGCTGCAAACGATTTGCATTTATCGATGAAAGCGAATTTTTCGCAAATGTCAGAAAAATGTCGAATTTGAATGCAATATTGTGAAACATTTTCAAGGGGAAGCTAAACATGTTTTGGTTTTAAAAGTTTCTAAAACTTGTATTGTTTATGTTTATTAAAAAACATCTCCGCCGGAAGGTGTACTTTTAACGCAATCTTTATTTCCGTAATGCCCCTATAAAATGTCAATTTTTCTAAAGAACTTTCTCGAAGCCGTTTAATTAATTAGAATAAATTCCTAGCAAAATCAGTTTTGTACGGGAAACTAACTTTTTTTTACTTCCCTTCTCGATCCGACGTTTTTAAAGGGGCGAACCTGTCGGCGGGAAATATAACCTAGCCGAATTGAGTGATTTTATGAGTAGTTCCAGTTTTCGCCGCAAATTTAAATAATTTTTCGCTCTTAAAATGTATCAGTTCAATTTTATGTGAGTTTCCTGTCTAGTCTATTTTTTTTGTGAAAATCGTGAAGCTAGCGTATTTATTTAAATTCAGACGAAGCTGCCATTTCGAACGGATGAAAATAGAACTACAACAGTATTCGATAGACATTTGATTTTTTCTAATGTGAATAATCCATACTTGTATTCCGCACCGCTAGAAGTCTCCCGTAAAGTTTTGGCAAACATATTGATAACGATGAAAAATGTTTCCCCTAACAAAAAAGAAACAAAAGCTAGTGGCTGGAAAATAATCGACTCTTCGAAGGATTGTGAACTTTGAAGCGTTCCAAAATAGCGAGCGCTAATGTCCATTCTCGCGTGTCAGCCGAAGGGACAATTCTAGACTTCGAGCCAAAGTGAACCTTGAGGTTGGTGAAACGCGAGGGGCGGTGAGGTCGATTTTCGCATCAAGGAAAAAGTGAGTTTTTTGAAAAACCAAGCAATACTATATAACTAGCTTATGCCTATTGCAAATGCAAATAACGGGTTAAAACTAACTTGACTTACTTAATAACAGAAAAAAAATTCATAGTAAGCGGGTAGGTACCTACTGCCATAAAGGCATGGTAGGCATGCGCACATCAAAACCTAAAGTTTCATCGCAATCCGATGAATGGTTTAGCAACGCTTAGCGGTTAAACAAACAAATGTATATAAAGCCGCCCGCAGGGCCTAGTAGCAAAAACCTATCATACGTTAGTATATAGACCCCGTTGTAGGCATGCACACATCAAATCCCCAAAGTTTAATCGCAATCAGATGAACGGTTTAGCAATGCGTAATTTCATGATGCCAGAGCTCACTATTGCATATAGAAACCATCGCGAGAATGCGCACATCAAATCCCCAAAGTTTCATCGCAATCGGATGAATGGTTTAGAAACGCTTAGCGGTTAAACATGCAAATATTTATAAAGCCGCCCGCAGGGCCTAGTAGCAAAAACCTACCATACGTTAGTATATAGACCCTGTTGTAGGCATGCACACATCAAATCCCCAAAGTTTCATCGCAATCAGATGAACGGTTTAGCAATGCGTAATTTCATGATGCCAGAGCTCACTATTGCATATAGAAACCATCGTGAGCATGCGCACATCAAATCCCTTAAGTTTCAACGCAATCGGATGAATGGTTTAGCAACGCTTAGCGGTTCAACACACAAATATATATAAAGCCGCCCGCAGTGCCTAGCAGCAAAAAACCTACCATATGTCCTCTTCTTTTTTCTCGTTTCCACTTTACCTCCCCCACCTTCCCCCCCTCCACTTCACTCCCCCCCCTTCTCCGTCCCGTAAACCCCCTCCCGAGTTCCCCTCCACCCTCCCTGTTTCCCCTTCCCACAACTCCCGCGTTTCATACATTCATTCCCGGTACATTTAGTTTTCAAACATCTCGCGTGCCACCTATTGAAATTTTTTGTACAAATTTCTTAATGCCAGTGCTCACCAGCCAATAATCAACACAACATAAAAAGAATTATCCGGTTTGGTGCAGTCGTTAGAAATTTATACGCGTACATACTTTTCGGCGATTAATTTTATACAAATTTCATAATGCCAGTACTCGCCATTAGTTTTATACGAACCTTGTCCTAACAATAACAATAATTACATAAAAAGAATTATCCAATTTGGTGCATTCGTTCGGAAGTTATAAGCGTACATGCATTTCGGGGATTCATTTTAATACAAATTTCATGATGCCAAAGCTCACCAGTAGTTTTATACAAACTTTGCCCTTACAATAACGAACACAACAAAAAAAGAATTTTCCAATTGCTTGCATTCTTTCGGAAGTTATGAGCGTACATAAATTTCGGTGATTCGTTTTATACAAATTTAATAATGCAAGAGCTCACCAGTAGTTTTATAAAAACCTTGTCCAAACAAAAAAGATCACAATGTAAAAAGAATTATTCAATTTGGTTCAATCGTTCGGAAGTTATGTGCGGACATGCATTTTGACCATTCACATATAATAATAATATAAATACATATTCGTAGATATAGTTTATTGGGTCCCTACCTAGTTCATCTCAATATTCTAAAATTATTTTTTCAATGCTGGCAAGACCAACGGAAAACATTGTCAAAAAGCACCTCAAACCAGGTCTGAAAATCGAATAAAGGCATCGTTTTTAAAAAAAATTCCATACAAATAAGCTGTCCTGGCCTTGCCGAGGGATGGAGGTGGTATGTTGGGAATTGGAATATCATTCCATTTTCAGTGTTGCAAAGTTGGGGAAAATTTAAATATCTGCCGAATTTTATAAGCGATTTTACAGGCTGCAAACAATTAACATTATCTATGAAAGTGAATATTTGGAAAATGTCAAAAAAATGTTGATTTTGAATGCAATATTGTGAAACATTTTGAATGAAATTCGGTACATGTTATGATTTTAAAAGTTTCTACAACTTGTATTGTTTATGTTTATTAAAAAACATCTCCGCCGGAAGGTGTACTTTTAACGCAATCTTTAATTCCGTAATGCCCCTATAAAATGTCAATTTTTCTCAAGAACCTTCTCGAAGCCGTTTAATTAATTAGAATAAATTCCTAGCAAAATCAGTTTTGTATGGGAAACTAACTTTTTTTTACTTCCCTTCTCGATCCGACGTTTTTAAAGGGGCGAACCTGTCGGCGGGAAATATAACCTAGCCGAATTGAGTGATTTAATCAGAGGTTCCCGTTTTTCGCCGTTAATTCGTATGAGAGAATAAATCCCTAGCAGCATTAATTTTGTCGAAAAAAAATAAACTTACAAAATCCAAGTACTGAAACTTGGCTGATCGTGGTTTTTCCTCAAGCGAAAGTGAACCTTGAGGTGGGTGAAATGTAAGGGCGGAAGGGTCGTTTTTCGCGTGCGATTTAGGTCGTGATTTAGGTCATTCTGGTCTTTCCCGCGATTGTCTGAAACTGAATTAACCGAAAGTGAACCTTGAGGTGGGTGAAACTTAAGGGGCGGTGCGGTCGTTTTTAGCGTGCCAGAAAAAGTGAGCTTTTTGAAAAACCAAACAATAATATATAGTATATATATATATATATAACTGAAAATCGAACAAGACTTAAGCATGTATTTGTATGCCCCAAACTAAACACTTCTTTTGCCCAACACCACTATACACACCAAGGAAAATACTTCTTTAATAACCTACCAGTAGAAATTAGAAGCATTAATAACAAGGTACAATTGTTGAATTCTATTAAAAAGTATTTTAGAGAAATAATCAATGGGAAAACTGCTGCTTCCCCCATTTCCACATGAATGTCACATTAAAACTATACCTGTTTTTCTTTTACTGAGTACATGGATGTTTATGTTTTTTTAGTTAAAGGGTCTTGATTATGTGATTTATGTATATTAACTATATATTAACTGTATCTTACTATATATGACACACGTGACTGTATTAACTGTACATATGTGAAATGTAAACTCTTCTTCCATCCACAAGCAAATGCTTTTAATGGAAGATAAGTATTATTATAATATGTTCTAATTTTTAAGATCAATAAATAAATAAATAAAAAAAAAAAAAATCATAAAATACATATATTAGTCCCTCGACCCGTCTCCCAACAAAGGAATATCAATTTGGAGGCGGATATGTGTAACTCCGCCCCGGGAACTATTTATCGGATAACCAACATCCTTGCCGTAGGTTACTCCAAGTGGTTCACAACGTTTGGTGACTTAGCAGGGGTGCCTGGGTTTAGAAGTTGAGATTTGTCTAAGTCTTGGCGGAGAATGCATTTACCCACCAACTGCGTGGCGGACCGGATGGATTATGAATTCTCCAATCAGACTTTCTCAACCCTTTCCCCAAACGGGGCTATTTTTAAACTCGTGGTATCTTTAGAATAAAATGTCCGAATTGAATAATTCAAAAAGTTAAATAAAATTATTGAAGCAGTCTTGAATATGAAGTAATTTATTTTGATTAGGATTATAACCAAGATACAAATAAAGAGCCATTTGACGCGGCGTCATTTTAATTAAATGTTTAAAATAAATAAACACTTTTTGTGGCATAACTATAATAGAATTGAAATTAAAAAACATTTTCACTTTGTTCCACTTATTTATTATTACCAGGACCGGTTTCATCCTACTACGGACATTTTCAGACTGGTAAAAATCCTTCATGTTTGCAACAAAGGACAAAAATTAGACAGATTAGAGTCATTAGAAATCAATCGCTTAACGAAGAAAATAGATCTTAAATATGTTATGAATAAACAGTTAGAACATAATGTTCAATCACCATTAATTTACCCATTATAATAATCTTAGAATAATTTTACTTCAGAGAGCAGTGGTATAATTTAAGTATGTACTTTAAAAATGTAATAACCCAAATATGTGGAGAACCCTAGCAATAATAAATACTTTAGTGCTACCAATATTTGACAATAAGCCTAAGCAACAACGGGGAATATCCCAACATTACAAAAATAAAATTTCAGAAATCACAAACCTTTTTAATTATATAAATTCTTTTATATTCATGTGAACTAAAAATAGTTACTTACTATGTAACATTATTCATAATTTTTAAAAATACACTTTATAATTACCTAATGTACCCTAAATTAACAAAATAACTTATAATACCTTAAATTAACAAAATAGAATCATTCAGCATATATAGACAATGTTGTGTACCCCTGCCTAAGTTTGTATAAAATCAATAGCATAAGAGTTTCAACTACCAGTCTGAAAATGTCCGTAGTAGGATGAAACCGGTCCTGGTAATAATAAATAAGTGGAACAAAGTGAAAAAGTTTTTTAATTTCAATTCTATTACAATGGAATTCCACCACGAATTAACAGTGCAAAAACTAGACTCATAACTATAATAGTTAGACATATGCTGTGGCGAAACTTTTTGTAAATAATGATGTTTTCTGCAAAGTCGTACTACATTATTTTATTCTATTGTTAATAGTTTTCGCAGCACACGCGATGTAAAGAATATTTTATTTTTTTTACACCTTGGGCTACATTATTGGAGTTTTAGTAACGATCCCTAATTTTTTTTTGAAAATATCATATAGCCTATGTCAACCAGGAATAGTGTAGCTTCCTACCAATGAAAGAATTTTTCAAATCGGTTCAGTAGTTTCGGAGCCTATTCAATGCAAAAAATCAAATCTTTCCTCTTTAAATAGTGTTAGATTGGTTCCATGCAAACTCAGAAAGAAACCAACTCATAATTCAGGTCATTAAGATGAAGCCATACTAAATAATGCAAAATCATACAAAATCGTATGTTTTTGTTTTGAAAATTTGACCGCTTAGACGTATTATAAATGCTTCAATTAAATGCTTCGTGTAGAACATACCTTGGCCCTTAAAAATATCGGTCATTTTTTAATGTCTTTTAATAAGCTTAGAAAAAAATAAAGTATTAGGTCTATAAAAAACATTTTTTAGTGCAAACTCTCCTACTTATAAACACTTTTTCGGATATGGTTTTATTGCATAATGTGGCAAATTCAGTTTCTTATATAGCGGAGAAACAACGTGTTAGGGTCCGCGCTGCTTGTTTTCGTGAAATCAATTAAGAAATTCCGTTTTATTACAATAAACAATGCATAAAAAAGGAATTAATGTTTTTTACAGGCCTTTACGAAATTAACATGTAAAAAAATTCTATATCTTTTCCAACCTTTCCAAAAGCTTTTTCTCAAGTATTTTTAAACTCCTCCCATAAAAGGGCGTGAATTCAAATTTCGATTTTTTCCTGTACTAGTGGATCGCCTTAAAAGCTATGAAAACATAATTTTAAAATAGCCGGTAACCAGAGGCGGCCCCTGCCTTGTAGGCCAGTCAATAAAGGCTCAAAATGAGACTAACCCAAACATTAATTCCTCCGTCGATGAAATTTTGCAGTTACAATAAAAAATAAAACCAACCTTTATACCTTATTTTATTGTATTTTGTTATATGTTTATGGTCAGTTAGTAAATGATCTTTGATGTTAGTTTCGCAAAGTAATGTTAGTAAAATGTTAAACTTTTTTCATATTATAATATATTTTCATTCAACAATAAAACGATAAAAATAAAAACTAATCCCAATTGTTGTCATTTGTAAATACATAGATATTATAATGTCTTATAATTAATATTATTATTCAACAACAGTAACTAATTTTCGGTCCAATAAATAGGCATTTGTCAAAATAATTAATTAGTTAAAATAACATTGTATTACGTAAGTATTTTAAAATTAAAATGAATATAGAAGCTTACGTCTATTTCATTGATTTGAACAACGCTTTTGGAATTGCCTGTTTGTGTTGATTTCTATTGAGAATTTGAGTTACAAAAAAACCTCATTTACAATGCCACAATAATTTAAAAATAGACATTGAGTTATTTTATATTGCACTTCGCATAATACATATAAACCATTCGTAAAATTTAATATAATTCTACGGTAATTAAAAAACTCTTTTACAAATCAAGGCTCTCCGTGCGTAATAGACTCCGGCGCATCCGAATAAGCAACGCGTGCATCTTTAGTTATGCCGAGACGTTATATGATATGCATATGATATGATATTTCTACCGGGACAGTCTACAGAGGCTGGAACGGTGAAAGAGCAAGACAGGTAGAGAACCATATCGGAAATTGACTTGTTAGAGTAGTGAAGATATATGACGCACGCGTGCACTAGCGGAGAGGCATTCTGATTTATGACAAAACCTTAAACATGCGTGATATGGTGCCGAACGTTTGGAAAGATAAAGGATTTTAGGATTAACGAATTTACAACTAATTAACAATGTTATGTATTAGCGCAACCAGAGCGCCGAGCATGTGAAATCAAGATTTTGGCAGATCAGATCAGTATTGACATAATTTTAATGGTTTTCGCTAGTTTTGCTTTTTAAAAAGCTTAAGATTTTTAAAAATAAGTGGAAATGAAATCATTGCGATTAACGTCGATTTTTTCAAAAGTAACCGAATTTAATTTGAGAATAAATTGTTTTTGAAAAATAATAACCCTCCAAAACCATTGCTGAATATAATACAAGTTTGCAAGGTTAAGGAAAAAAACCATGAATAGAGTTTTAAAAACAAAGTAGGTATTAAATATTCGAAAGCATCTTGGCTTTGTGAATGTGATCGTAAGTAGCGAACCACTTGGAGTTACATATGACAGAGGTGTTGAATACCCAAACAATATGTTCCCGGGGCGGTGGTAACCATACCCGCCTCCCAAATTTTAGGTATACGTTTAGTGGTTCGCTATATTTGGTGACTTAGCTGGGGTGCTAAGGTTCATAGGGTGTGCGGGTCTTAAAAGCGGAAACGAAAACGAAAATAAAAACAAAATCAAAATAAAAATCATAATCAAAATCAAAAGTCAAAATCGAATTCTAAATTGAAATCGAAATCGAAATCAAAAGTCAAAATCAAATTCAAAATCAAAATCAAAATCTCAAACCAAAACCAAAATCAAAGTCAAAGTCAAAATCAAAAATAAAATCTCAAACCAAAACCAAAATCAAAATCAATATCCGAACTTGCGACATCCGAATTCGTAGTCAAGATCGCACTGCACTGCATTATTGTTGTATTATACAAACGTATCAAATAAAAATTACCTCCGCACGCCACAATTCGAACTGGCGACTTCCGAATTCGTAGCCAAGATAGTAAGGCTACGCATTATCGAGGAATTATATGTTTTTATCAAAATAAAATTAACTGGCGCATGCCATTTAAACTTGCGACATCCGAATTCGTAGTCAAGATCGCACTGCACTGCATTATTGTTGTATTATACAAACGTATCAAATAAAAATTACCTCTGCACGCCACAATTCGAACTTGCGACTCCCGAATTCGTAGTCAAGGTCGCAATGCCCCTTAGATATCGTTGAATTATACATTTAAATCAAAATAATATTTACTTGCGCACGCAACAATTTGTTCTTGCGACTTCCGAATTCGTATTGATCGTAATGCAATTTGTTCTTGCGACTTCCGAATTCGTAGAGATCGTAATGCAATGCATTATCGAGGAATCATACGTATTCCCCGATAATGCATTGCATCCCCAAAGAAGACATAGGCCTTGACAGGATTTATTTTCTTCAGAGCTTCCTGTGTGGAGCTAATGTTAAAAAAATAAGGTCTCCCTCAACCAGTCTCTCCCAATCCGGTCCGTAATGCAGTAGGTGGGCAAACCCGTTCACCGCAAAGACCTAGACAAATCTCATCCCTTGAACCCGAGCAGCCCTGCTAAGTCACAAAAAATCAGTCTCTCCCAATCCGGCTTGCCACGCAGTAGGTGAGCGAACGCGTTCGCCGCACGGACCTAGACAAATCTCACTCCTTGAACCGGGCACTCCTGCTAAGTCACGAATGTCACTGCAAAGTGACATATGACAGAGGTGTTGATTACCCAAAAATGGTTCCCGGGGCGGTGGTAATCATACCCGCCTCCCAAAATTAAGGTATACCTTAAGTGGTTCGCTATGTTTGGTGACTTAACCGGGGTGCCCAGGTTCATGGGGTGAGGTTTGTGCGGGTCTTAGAAGCGGAAACGAAAACAAAATCAAAATCAAAATCAAAATCTAAATTGAAATTGAAATCGAAATCGAAATTGAAATTGAAATCGAAATCGAAATCGAAATCAAAATCGAAATCGAAATCGAAATCAAAATCGAAATCGAAATCGAAATTAAAAATCAAAATCAAAATCTCAAACAAAAAACCAAAATCAAATCAATGTCAAAATCATAATTAAAATCTCAAACCAAAACCAAAATCAAAATCAAAATCGAAATCCAAACCAAAATCAAAATCAAAATTAAAATCTCAAACCAAAACCAAAATCTCTAATCAAAACCAAAATCAAAATCAAAATCTCAAACCAAAATCAAAATCAAAATCAAAATGAAATTAAAAATTAAAATCTAAATTAAAACCAAAATTAAAAAATCAAAATAAAAATCAAAATAAGAATGCAAATAAAAATTAAAATCAAAATCAAAATTAAAATCTCAAACCAAAATCAAAATCAAAATCTCGATCCAAAATCAAAATCAAAATCAAAATCGAAATCCAAATCAAAACCAAAAACAAAATCAAAATAAAAATTAAATCTTAAACCAAAATACATTAAAAAAGAAATGAAATAGAACGAATTGAAATAAGAACGTACAGGTACCTACTAAATTTTTTTTTATTAAAAATGGCTCTTAGTGATAAAGCTTCGCAGTACATTACTAAAGTAAATGCGATAATCAGTGGATTGATCTCAATTGTTCATGATCCAAATAATAAATTTTCGAAAGAAAATATCGTAAAAATAATACCAAAAACTACCGAATTAATGGCAACGATTGGTGAATTGGTAGTTGATTTTGGAGTAATGCAAGGTGAATTGAATTCAATGAAAAATAATACCCAACTCACGACGCCAATCGGGACTAATCCGAAGGACATAAATATGTGTGATATTGTTACCGAGATGGAAGAGAGGGCAATCAGATCCAAAAATGTCATATTGTATAACGTCCCTGAGAGCTTGTCAGAAGAAAAGGCTGTCACCATTACGGAAGATAGAGATAAAGTTTCTTCGGCTGTAAAAACCGTTGACCCCTCATTAAATCTAACCAACGTCAAAGTATTCCGACTGGGTGCCAAAAAAATAGCAAACAAAAATCGTCCAATAAAATTGGAATTTACTGACAACATCGCACCGAGAATTCTCCTACGAAACAGCATAAAATTTAAGGATGGCATCAAAGCGAGTAATGACTTAACTATCCTCCAACGGAATCAATTGCTGGAGCTAAGAAAGCAATTATTGTACCGTCAAGAGAATGGTGAACCAAACCTTACCATAAAGTACATAAACTCCAAGCCAACTATTGTTACAACTATTCCAAAAAACGACACAACCAAAACAAATTGAAGTGCTATTACCAAAATGTCAGAGGCATGAAAACTAAACTTAAGGACTTTAAAATACATGCCCCGACACTGCAACATGACATTCTCATTCTAACGGAAACCTGGCTGGAACCATCCATCAACTCTGCTGAACTTGGTCTACCCCACCATCATATTTACCGGTCTGACAGAAGTCAACATACCAGCTCTAAATCTAGAGGCGGTGGCGTCATGATAGCTGTCAACAAGGCTCATCCTTCAAAACTTCTGAAAACCAAAAATTGTAATGTCGAGCAAGTTTACATCTTACTAAACGGTAAAAATCAAAAAAATATCATAGGCAGTGTTTACATTCCACCGTCATCGGACATAAGTGTATACAAAAGTCATTTTGAGGATATTGAACAACTGTCGTACAAATTTCCAAACAGTAAAATCACTATCATCGGTGACTACAATTTACCAAAAATCAATTGGGGCACCCGCGACAATTCTACAGTATCACAAAACCCTAGCCTATCTGAAACAGAAAAAGAAATAGTTGAATTATGTGATTTCCTTAACCTAGTTCAATTAAACAATGTAAAAAATGACAATAATAGATTATTAGATCTTGTTCTTTGTACCGACATGTCAACTGTGGTTGATAAGTCACTCGACTCAGTTCTTGCCCCTGATTCTCATCACCCACCTTTAGACATTACTATATTATGTAACCCTATAAAATGCCAAATTAAAAATCAGACGCAATTTCTCAACTTTAATAAAGCCAATTATGCTGCAATACGTGATTATCTATATAACACTGACTGGTCTATACTAGAAGGATGTAACCTCGATGAAAATATTAAAGCCTTTTATGATCATCTATATAAAGCCATAGAAATGTTTGTTCCGATTAGTTATAAATTATCTTCAAATTTCCCTAGCTGGTTTAGCAAGGACCTCATTAACAAAGTAATTGAGAAGAAAAAAGCCCATAAAATATACAAAGAAACAAAAAGTCTTTCTGATTTTACAAATTTTAGCAAGTTGCGAAAAGATTGTAATCAATTATCAAACATTTGTTATAATAATTATATTAAGAATGTTGAATTTTCGATTGTTAACAATGTAAAATTTTTTTTCAACTATTGTAAATCCCAAAATAATAATAACCTAGGCATACCTAAAACTATGCACTACAAACTGAAAACTTCCTGTAAAATCAATGAAATTGTCAATTTGTTTGCAGACTTTTTTAAGGATGTATATGAAACAGATATCCCTGATGAAGACATTCCAAACTTTGAGTCAGATATAAATTTACAACTATCTCAGATACATATTGAGATTAAAGAAATTGCAGTATATATCAAACTATTGGAACCTAAATCTAGCTCAGGGCCAGATAAAATTCCACCCGTATTTCTTAAAAACTGTGGGGGTAGTGTCTCTTACCCACTGTACCTATTATTTAATCAATCACTTTTAACAGGCAAGTTCCCGCAAATTTGGAAAAATAGCTTTCTCACTCCAATATTTAAAAGCGGAGACAAGTCTTTAGTTGAAAATTACAGACCAATATGCATACAATCGTCGATACCAAAAATTTTTGAAAAGTTAATTCTTCAAAAAATATGTTCTTGTATAAAATTTAACATCTCATCATTTCAACATGGTTTTATCTCTGGACGATCTACCTTAACTAACCTTACACTGTACGAACATTTTATCTCAGGTTCCCTTGCTAATAGAGAACAAGTTGACTCGATTTATACAGATTTTAGTAAAGCCTTTGATAAGGTTTGCATTAAAATTCTTATAAATAAATTGTCAAAACTAGGAATAAGTGGTAACTTATTACTCTGGATTAAGAATTACTTATCAAAACGTGTACTTACTGTCTTTATTAAAGAACACTTGTCTTACGAATTTGAAGCCACTAGTGGCGTGCCTCAGGGTTCGCACCTTGGTCCAATATTGTTTATTCTTTTTATTAATGATGTCACTTCCATATTCTCTGATGTTAATGTATTATTATTTGCCGATGACATGAAAATATTTAAAATCATAAAAAATATGTACGACTGCTTGTCCCTACAATCCAATTTTTTAAAATTCGCAGAATGGTGTACCATAAACAAACTTACACTTAATATTAAGAAATGTCAAATCATGAGTTTTTACAGAATAAAAAACCCTATCAAATACAATTATTCACTGTACAACCATAGTTTATTGTCAGTATCTGAAATAAGAGACCTCGGTATAACTTTTGATACAAAACTATTATTTACTAACCACATTAATATCATTACTAGTAAGGCAATGAAAATGTTGGGCTTCATTACAAGAATATCGAAAGATTTCAAAAATATATTTACATTTAACATACTTTATTCAACTCTAGTTAGAAGTCATTTAGAATATAATTCTCCCGTATGGAACCCCTTCTACAAAAGTCATGCAATTTCCATTGAAAGAATCCAACACAAATTTCTTTGATCAATAAATTTTAAATTATGAATTCCTGTGGATGAAATTAACTATGATTCTCTTTTACAAAAAATGCGACTGTTATCGTTAAAAGATAGAAGAAAACTTAATGATCTAATTTACTTATTTAAAATAAACAATAACTGGTTTGACTCCCCTGAACTAGTTTCGTTAATAAACTATCATGTACCTAGTAGAACAACTCGACTCAAAACACCTTATTATTATTTTATTTTTTTTTTAATTCCTTTATTTTTCCCATATTTTACAATTTATATTTACATATTTGAAAATCATAACAATAATGTGGGAACCCACTAAGGCGCAGCCTGTGCGTGGGTAATATATTTAAAAAAAGTTTTTTTTTTAGTACCTAGAAAAAAAACAAACAGGGGTATATAAAGCAAAAACAAAAATTGTTTAAAACATTTTGTACAAAAAGTGTATACAATAGTGTACGGTTAAATAAGTGTAAGTGTAATTAATGATATACATTGTAATAATAGGTGTAAAGTTTGTGAGAAAAGTGATATAAAACTAAATAAATAGAGTTTTTAGAAACATAAAGTGAAATAAAACTAAATAAATAGAGTTTTTACATCTGTATGGTTTAGCCATAATTTTAACTCTTTTACGAAATGCGGAAGTTTTGTTGCAACTTGAATATGTTTTGGTAAACTATTGAAGGTACGAGGTCCAATAAAACTACTGTGAGTTTGCATTTGTTTTGTGTGTGTTTGGGGGGTATAGAATACATTATTATTTCTAATGTTGATTCTGTTTACATTTTTTTCGAATTTGTTTACGTTTTTAAAGATATATTTCATAGTTTGCAGTATAAATAGTTTACGGAGACTGAATAGTTTAGATTCTTTGTATAAAGCATCTGTCGAAAATGTTTTAATTCTATTATACATAACTTTGATAATATAATTTTGAGTTGTTTGTAAAGGTTTTATAAAAGTATCAAGGGCACCACCCCATCCTATTATTCCATACATGAGTGAAGATTGCACCATAGAATAATAAATCATTTTCAATTTGTCAATATTCAATACTTCTTTGAGTCTGTAAAATATGTATGTAAGATATCTCAATTTAGAAACGGTATTATTTATTTGTGAATGCCAATTTAAATTTGTATCAATACATATACCCAAATATTTTATCTTTTCAACTTTTACAATTTCAGAGCAAGATGAGCATATTACTTGATTACAGTTAGTATTATGAATTCTAATTTTAAGGTTATTGGGGGGTTTGTTTTTACTGTTTTTATAAAAAGGTAGGTAAAATGTTTTATTGTTGTTTAGGAAGAGTCTATTACTATTTAGCCATGATGAGACATGTGCAATACATTTTGATGCATTTAAATAAGTTTCAAGCCAGGATTTTCCGTTTACAATTATTACTGTATCATCAGCATAAGATACAATATCACCAGGGATTACAAGATTACATAAATCATTTATATATATTAAAAACAGGATTGGGCCAAGCACAGTACCCTGTGGTACTCCATTTTTTATCCTCGTTTCAGTACTATAAAAATTCCCTATTTTTGTTTTTTGTTTTCTGTCTTTGAGATAGTTTGTGAGAATTTTTAGTGTATCTTTTTTGAAACCTATTCGATTAATTTTTTTTATAAGTATATTGTGGTTAACCGTATCAAAAGCTTTTCTTAAATCTAAAAATAAAGCTAGGCATTTTTTATTTTTATCAACAGATGTGTACAATTTTTTTGTCAAATCGAATATTGCATCTTCAGTGCTTAGGTTACTTCTGAAACCATATTGATTTTGGGACAGAATTTTGTTTTGTTCTAGGTGATTCATTACTCTATTTTTGATACATTTTTCAAATATTTTTGAGAGGTTTGAAACTAAGGAAATAGGTCGGTAATTGTCTAATATGTGTGTTTCTCCTGATTTGTGAATTGGAATGATGGTGGAGATTTTAAATTGTTCAGGGAAATGTCCCTCTTTTAGTGATATATTAAAAATATGTAGCAATGGAATTAAAATATTATGTTTTATTTTTTTTAGTGTGTTACCCGATAAACCATCAATTCCTGTAGAATTTGTTGACTTTAGACTATCAATGTGTTTTACAATTTCGTTTATCGTGATAGGTGAAAAATATTCTAAGGAATTTATTGAATCGTAAGTTGAGAGTAAATGCAAAGATGAGTCTACGGGTGTTGTACTATCAATTTTACTAGAAGATTCAAGTACTTGATCTACTACATTTGTGAAAAAGTTGTTAAAGTTTTCTGCAATGGCCGATTTATCAGTTATACTATTGTTATTTATTTTAATCTCTTTCACATCAGTTGATGCCATTTTTTTTTTGTTCATTATTTCATTAATAATATTCCACGTTTTTTTGGTATCATTTTTTGCGTTATCAATTTGTTCACAATAGTATTTCTTTTTACAATTTCTTATTAACCTATTTAGTAAGTTTCTATACATCAAATACTTTGTTTTCATAAAAGACATTATTCTTACGTTATTTTTTTGACAGGTTTTTTCATAATTTAACATTTCTCTGTAAAGTTTATCTCTGTGTTATTATTGCAACAATACTCTCAGTAATGCAGAACAAAATTCAATAATACATCGTTTACATACTTTAGGTAATGAATTTGCTCATATCGATCATGCCGAAAGTCTGTCATCATACAAAAGATGCATTAAACAAAATTTGTCTGCTAGTACTACCACATAATCATAAAATAATCATGTAACCATAATATGTCCTACCAGTTACGCACTCTAATATCATGGATTAGAAACATATCATAGGTACTTTAAAACTCTTTTATGTTTTTTAAATTATATATTATCTAAATTTTTTTGCTCCTAAGAGTATTTCTTACTCTTTACTTTTTTTATATTTATAACTTTTGAGCTTTCTATTATTCTTAAAGATATCTTGTAGTCTATACATTTTAATTTTTACTATATTATTTCCTGCATTTAAACTTTTTATTTAACTTTTTACTTCATATTTTATGCTTTACGTTATACTTTCTTTTTATACATCTTACTTTTTTACTACTTATTTACCTTAACTCCTTTTTTACCTTTTGTTTTTAGATTTAACTTTACATTTATGTGTTACTTTCTCTATGTTATTGTATTATAATATATATATCTATAAATATAATTATGTTAATGGTACATATTGTGCCGTATGTTTTTGAAATAAATAAATAAATAAAATAAGCTGAAAAGTACAACAGACGGGCACCTTTGTTGCCGGTCAAAACTTGGCATTTATATGGATCAACAAAAAAAAAACGTGTAAAATGTATAAGACACCGAACAATGGGCGTGGCTTACAGCTAAATCTTGATGGTATAAATTGATCCACATGGATCAGGATGTGTATGCCAGCTTGTGTAATGGATCAGCATATCCGGATGGATCAACACGTGCGAACGGATCAACTTAAAACTGGTGTACCGTCGCACAAGATCAACGTTTTACGAGAGGAGATAAATATATATAATATATATATATATATATGTAATCGGTATGTTTATATATATATATATATAAATATATATTTATCTCCTCTCGTAAAACGTTGATCTTGCGCGACGGTACACCAGTTTTAAGTTGATCCGTTCGGACGTGTTGATCCATCCGGATATGCTGATCCATTACACAAGCTGGCATACACATCCTGATCCATGTGGATCAATTTATACCATCAAGATTTCGCTGTAAGCCACGCCCATTGTTCGGTGTCTTATACATTTTACACGTTTTTTTTTGTTGATCCATATAAATGCCAAGTTTTGACCGCCAACAAAGGTGCCCGTCTGTCGTACTTTTTAGCTTCTTTTAGTAGGTACCTGTACGTTCTTATTTCAATTCGTTCTATTTCATTTCTTTTTTAATGTATTTTGGTTTAAGATTTAATTTTTATTTGGATTTTGTTTTTGATTTTGATTTGGATTTCGATTTTGATTTTGGATCGAGATTTTAATTTTGATTTTGGTTTGAGATTTTAATTTTGATTTTGATTTTAATTTTTATTTGCATTCTTATTTTGATTTTTATTTTGATTTTTACTTTCATTTTGATTTTGATATTGCTTTTGGTTTGAGATTTTGATATTGATTTTGGTTTTGATTTGAGATTTTAATTATGATTTTGACATTGATTTTGATTTTGGTTTTGGTTTGAGATTTTGAATTTGATTTTTGATTTTGTTTTTATTTTGATTTTTGATTTCGATTTCGATTTCGATTTTGATTTCGATTTCGATTTCGATTTCGATTTCGATTTCGATTTCGATTTCAATTTCGATTTTGATTTTGATTTTGATTTTGTTTTCGTTTCCGCTTCTAAGACCCGCACAAACCTCACCCCATGAACCTGGGCACCCCGGTTAAGTCACCAAACATAGCGAACCACTTAAGGTATACCTTAATTTTGGGAGGCGGGTATGATTACCACCGCCCCGGGAACCATTTTTGGGTAATCAACACCTCTGTCATATGTCACTTTGCAGTGAAATTCGTGACTTAGCAGGAGTGCCCGGTTCAAGGAGTGAGATTTGTCTAGGTCCGTGCGGCGAACGCGTTCGCTCACCTACTGCGTGGCAAGCCGGATTGGGAGAGACTGATTTTTTGTGACTTAGCAGGGCTGCTCGGGTTCAAGGGATGAGATTTGTCTAGGTCTTTGCGGTGAACGGGTTTGCCCACCTACTGCATTACGGACCGGATTGGGAGAGACTGGTTGAGGGAGACCTTATTTTTTTTACATTAGCTCCACACAGGAAGCTCTGAAGAAAATAAATCCCGTCAAGGCCTATGTCTTCTTTGGGGATGCAATGCATTATCGGGGAATACGTATGATTCCTCGATAATGCATTGCATTACGATCTCTACGAATTCGGAAGTCGCAAGAACAAATTGCATTACGATCAATACGAATTCGGAAGTCGCAAGAACAAATTGTTGCGTGCGAAAGTAAATATTATTTTGATTTAAATGTATAATTCAACGATATCTAAGGGGCATTGCGACCTTGACTACGAATTCGGGAGTCGCAAGTTCGAATTGTGGCGTGCAGAGGTAATTTTTATTTGATACGTTTGTATAATACAACAATAATGCAGTGCAGTGCGATCTTGACTACGAATTCGGATGTCGCAAGTTTAAATGGCATGCGCCAGTTAATTTTATTTTGATAAATACATATAATTCCTCGATAATGCACTGCCTCACTATCTTGGCTACGAATTCGGAAGTCGCCAGTTCGAATTGTGGCGTGCGGAGGTAATTTTTATTTGAAACGTTTGTATAATACAACAATAATGCAGTGCAGTGCGATCTTGACTACGAATTCGGATGTCGCAAGTTCGGATATTGATTTTGATTTTGGTTTTGGTTTGAGATTTTAATTTTGATTTGGACTTTGACTTTGATTTTGGTGTTGGTTTGAGATTTTGATTTTGATTTTGAATTTGATTTTGACTTTTGATTTTGTTTTCGTTTCCGCTTCTAAGACCCGCACAAACCTCACCCCATGAACCTGGGCACCCCGGTTAAGTCACCAAACATAGCGAACCACTTAAGGTATACCTTAATTTTGGGAGGCGGGTATGATTACCACCGCCCCGGGAACCATTTTTGGGTAATCAACACCTCTGTCATATGTCACTTTGCAGTGACATTCGTGACTTAGCAGGAGTGCCCGGTTCAAGGAGTGAGATTTGTCTAGGTCCGTGCGGCGAACGCGTTCGCTCACCTACTGCGTGGCAAGCCGGATTGGGAGAGACTGATTTTTTGTGACTTAGCAGGGCTGCTCGGGTTCAAGAGATGAGATTTGTCTAGGTCTTTGCGGTGAACGGGTTTGCCCACCTACTGCATTACGGACCGGATTGGGAGAGACTGGTTGAGGGAGACCTTATTTTTTTTACATTAGCTCCACACAGGAAGCTCTGAAGAAAATAAATCCCGTCAAGGCCTATGTCTTCTTTGGGGATGCAATGCATTATCGGGGAATACGTATGATTCCTCGATAATGCATTGCATTACGATCTCTACGAATTCGGAAGTCGCAAGAACAAATTGCATTACGATCAATACGAATTCGGAAGTCGCAAGAACAAATTGTTGCGTGCGAAAGTAAATATTATTTTGATTTAAATGTATAATTCAACGATATCTAAGGGGCATTGCGACCTTGACTACGAATTCGGGAGTCGCAAGTTCGAATTGTGGCGTGCAGAGGTAATTTTTATTTGATACGTTTGTATAATACAACAATAATGCAGTGCAGTGCGATCTTGACTACGAATTCGGATGTCGCAAGTTTAAATGGCATGCGCCAGTTAATTTTATTTTGATAAATACATATAATTCCTCGATAATGCACTGCCTCACTATCTTGGCTACGAATTCGGAAGTCGCCAGTTCGAATTGTGGCGTGCGGAGGTAATTTTTATTTGAAACGTTTGTATAATACAACAATAATGCAGTGCAGTGTGATCTTGACTACGAATTCGGATGTCGCAAGTTCGGATATTGATTTTGATTTTGGTTTTGGTTTGAGATTTTAATTTTGATTTGGTCTTTGACTTTGATTTTGGTGTTGGTTTGAGATTTTGATTTTGATTTTGAATTTGATTTTGACTTTTGATTTTGATTTCGATTTCGATTTAGATTTAGATTTTGACTTTTGATTTTGATTATAAAAGTGCAATATAAAATAACTCAATGTCTATTTTTAAATTATTGTGGCATTGTAAATGAGGTTTTTTCGTAACTCAAATTCTCAATAGAAATCAACACAAACAGGCAATTCCGAAAGCGTTGTTAAAATCAATGAAATAGACGTAAGCTTCTATATTCATTTTAATTTTAAAATACTTACGTAATACAATGTTATTTTAACTAATTAATTATTTTGACAAATGCCTATTTATTTGATTGAAAATTAGTTACTGTTGTTGAATAATAATATTAATTATAAGACATTATAATATCTATGTATTTACAAATGACAGCAATTGGGATCAGTTTTTATTTTTATCGTTTTATTGTTCATTTTTCATATTATAATATCAAAATATATTATAATATGAAAAAAGTTTAACATTTTACTAACATTACTTTGCGAAACTAACATCAAAGATCATTTACTAACTGACCATAAACATATAACAAAAATACAATAAAATAAGGTATAAAGGTTGGTTTTATTTTTTATTTTTTATTGTAACTGCAAAATTTCATCGACGGAGGAATTAATGTTTGGGTTAGTCTCATTTTGAGCCTTTATTGACTGGCCTACAAGGCAGGGGCCGCCTCTGGTTACCGGCTATTTTAAAATTATGTTTTCATAGCTTTTAAGGCGATCCACTAGTACAGGAAAAAATCGAAATTTGAATTCACGCCCTTTTATGGGAGGAGTTTAAAAATACTTGAGAAAAAGCTTTTGGAAAGGTTGGAAAAGATATTTGAGAATTTTTTTTACATGTTGATTTCGTAAAGGCCTGTAAAAAACATTAATTCCTTTTTTATGCATTGTTTATTGTAATAAAACGGAATTTTTAAATTGATTTCACGAAAACAAGCAGCGCGGACCCTAACACGTTGTTTCTCCGCTATATAAGAAACTGAATTTGCCACATTATGCAATAAAACCATATCCGAAAAAGTGTTTATAAGTAGGAGAGTTTGCACTAAAAAATGTTTTTTATAGACCTAATACTTTATTTTTTCTAAGCTTATTAAAAGACATTAAAAAAATGACCGATATTTTTAAGGGCCAAGGTATGTTCTACACGAAGTATTTAATTGAAGCATTTATAATACGTCTAAGCGGTCAAATTTTCAAAACAAAAACATACGATTTTGTATGATTTTGCATTATTTAGTATGGCTTCATCTTAATGACCTGAATTATGAGTTGGTTTCTTTCTGAGTTTGCATGGAACCAATCTAACACTATTTAAAGAGGAAAGATTTGATTGTTTGTTTGTTTGCATTGAATAGGCTCCGAAACTACTGAACCGATTTGAAAAATTCTTTCATTGGTAGGAAGCTACACTATTCCCGGTTGACATAGGCTATATGATATTTTCAAAAAAAAATTAGGGATCGTTACTAAAACTCCAATAATGTAGCCCAAGGTGTAAAAAAAATACCTAAAATATTCTTTACATCGCGTGCGCTGCGAAAACTATTAACAATAGAATAAAATAATGTAGTACGACTTTGTAGAAAACATCATTATTTACAAAAAGTTTCGCGACAGCATATGTCTAACTATTATAGTTATGCCACAAAAAGTGTTTATTTATTTTAAAAATTTAATTAAAATGACGCCGCGTCAAATGGCTCTTTATTTGTATCTTGGTTTTAATCCTTATCAAAATAAATTACTTCATATTCAAGACTGCTTCAATACCTTTATTTAACTTTTTGAATTATTCAATTCGGACATTTTATTCTAAAGTTACCACGAGTTTAAAAATAGCCCCGTTTGGGGAAAGGGTTGAGAAAGTCTGATTGGAGAATTCATAATCCATCCGGTCCGCCACGCAGTTGGTGGGTAAACGCATTCTCCGCCAAGACTTAGACAAATCTCAACTTCTAAACCCAGGCACCCCTGCTAAGTCACCAAACGTTGTGAACCACTTGGAGTAACCTACGGCAAGGATATTGGTTATCCGATAAATAGTTCCCGGGGCGGAGTTACACATATCCGCCTCCAAATTGATATTCCTTTGTTGGGAGACGGGTCGAGGGACTAATATAGGTATTTTATGAATGTACCGCACAATAGTCCCAGATGCTCTCTTCTATCTGGAGCTAATGAAACTAAAGACGGGTTGTTTCAAAAAATTTTACGGATTCATCAAATATTTGAAATTATTTTTTTACGACCTGTGTAAGTTCTATTCAAATTCTGTATTATTTCAGATTGATAGAGCAACTGGCCTATAATGATATAATGACGGAACTTGAATAGAACGTGAAAATTATCTTAAAATATTTGATTATATTACAAAATTACAATTTGAGGTTTTACTCATAGTTAAAAATAAATATTCCTCCTAGACTTGCAGAAAAGTCAATAGACGTCGCATATTAAATAAAAATTGATAACTTTATCCAAGACACTATCTAGATTATATTTAGTTCTGGTTGAATTTTGCAATCTTTCATACAGATAGCAGCCAATAAAATTTGCGTTACGAAAATGAAGATAATGTTGGTAGTTTCTAGTCGAAGTATGAAACGGTTAAAAATGACAGAATCGGATGGGGACTAATTAATTAGCTTAGCGCAATGGTTAGAGCTGCTGCCCGGAAAGCCGAAGGTCCTGGCTTGGAGTCCCTGATGTGACCGTACCTCTTTCTGATTTTTCTGTTTCAGATTTTGGATTGAGTTTCGCTAATATTGTCTTCATTTATTTAAATTTTACAATTTGAAGTTTAACTCATTGTTCTAAATAAAAATAAATATTCATCCTAGACTTGCAGAAAATTTAATGGCCGTCCTTAACCAGTCTCTCGATCTCGATCCGGCCCGCCACGCAGCAGGTGGGCAGAGGCATCCATCGCCAAGGCCTGGACAAATCTTACCCGAGGAATCGGGCACGCCCGCTAAGTCACCGAACAGAGAGAACCACTTGGGGTGACCTATGGCAGAGGTGTTGGTTATCCAATAAATGGTTCTCGGGGCGACGATACACTTATCCACCTCCCATGTTATTCCCAGTTGAGAGGCGAGTTGAGGGAGTTCTAGGTTAGGACTCTTTCAATTAGTCTCTCCCAACCTGGCCCGCCACGCAGTAGGTGGGCAATCGCATTCGTCGCAAAGACCTGGACAAACCTCTCCCCTTAAAACCGGGAATCCTTGTTAAGTCACTAAACGTAGTGAGTTTCTTGCGGTGACCTATGGCGGAGGTGTTGGTTATCCAATAAATGGTTCCCGGGGCGATGGAACAAATCGGACTCTCTCAACCTCCCAAATTGGGTTGAGAGAGTCCAATAGAAGAGTTCTAGGTAAGGTCTCCTTCAATCAGTCTCTCCCGTTCTGGCCTGCCATGAAGTAAGTGGGCAAACACATTCTCCTCAAAGACCTAGACAAACCTCACCCCTTGAACCTGGGCACCCCTGCTAAGTCACTGAAAGTAGTGAACCGCTTGGTATGACCTATGGCAAAGGTTTGGTTAATCAATAAATGGTTCCCGGGGCGGTGGTGTGCGTAATCCTCTTCCCAATATACCTATAATATTAATGATAAGTTTTTAGATTTTCACGGCCAAAAGCATTTTCGTTGTTTGTTTTTTAGGTGTTATGCCGTGTTGCGCTACCTCCTTTTTTATCCGACGTTTTGGACAGCGTTGCAGTGTCCATCATCAGGGCAGATCCGGCAGATTGTCGCAGACATCGTCGGATCTGCTGGATCCGCCCTGACGATGAACACTGCAACGCTGTCCGAAACGTCTGCTAAAGAAGGAGGTAGCCAACACAAAACAAAAAACGAAAATATAATATTAATGTATGTAGGTTTGCTGAATTGCTGCCAAAAATATTTTAAAACATACATCATGTAACATGCATATCTTCAATGGATTACAAATGTCAAATATTTCAAAACGGTTCACAGCAATGTATTTTCTTTACTTTTACGTAAAAATTAAACCAACTCGTTCGGTATCATTTTTTACGGAGTGCCTTGAAAATAGTTTCCATAGTGTGGATTATCATTGTGGGTGGTAGAGCCCGTTCACACTTCTGGCTAGGCATGAGTGCAGGTGTTCAAAACAAACTGGGTGTTTAAAAATGTTTGGAAGAAAATAATTATCGATTTTTTCTTTTTTAATTATTTTATTTATATAGATGTTTTTATTATTTGGAATGGCTAAAAGCTTATCAACTTTGAACTTCAATGAAGAATGCCCGAAGTAAAAACCATTGAAATCCCGCTTTTTTAAATATTTAAAAACATCTAATCGCATATCCCATTACTAAAAATTGCGTTTTAACTGAGAAAAATGAAATTATGTGTGGTATATTTTTGTTTATCAGTTGTTTAAAAAATAAAGCACGTTTTAATAAGTAAGGACATTTTTTTCGAAAAGTAGTTCTTTAGAGTAGGTATTTATTATGTTATTTTTTTGGGCAAAAAATTGTGTTACCTTTACATAGTATAAAATGAAGTCGCTTCCGCTGTCTGTGCGCTTAGATCTTTTAAACTAAGCAACAAATTTTCATGAGGTTTTCACCAATAGATAGAGTGATTCATGAGGAAGGTTTTAGAGTATATAATTTGTCAAGGTTTTGTGTTAATTGGCTGAAATAGGGCTGGCAAGCAGGCAGTGGGCATCGGGCAGTCGGCAGCAAGCGGGCGGTGTCGATTTGATTTAACAGATGGCGTTGGTTATAAAGGTTGGGTAGTGGCGTGGCGTTGTGATGGCGTTATGTTTCGTTAGTCACAGCAACATGTGGCCTGGTCTGCTAGTTTTTAACTAAAAGTATACTATCTCGGGAATGACTAGCTTAATTAAAAAAAAAAAAAAATTATATCATTGTTTTTACCTTACTTAAGAAAATATTTTAGAAATCATAATTAATACTTTCTTACGACGGCGACGGCCAAGGAGCCGCCTTTTTATATTAAAGTGATATTAAAAAGATTTCACAATCTACTCTTTCATAGATGGCGCAAGTTTAATTATTTTAGGGAACACGCTTTTTACAAGTAGTGCCTTATTAAGATGAATGAATTGTTAGCGCCCATTCATGCGTAATATGAATATGAATAAATAGTTTTTTTGGTTTAAATAAATCTTTCAAAAATGGCAAACAAATACCATATTGTATCGGTAATTCAATCCATTATTGTATTTGTACGCCTTTCTTGAAAGATTTATTCAAACCAAAAAAACTATTTATTCATATTCATATTGCAACTGTACGGGCGCAAACAATTAATTCATCTTAATATTTTAAAGCACAACTTAAAAAAAAAAGTTTTACGCTAAAATAATTAAACTCGCGCCATCTACATATAATATAGAGGCGTTCTTTTAAGGTGAAGTTATACGTGAAATCCTATTTAGATTAATCTTTATGACGAATTGGCTTACAGTATCAACATCAAAAAATATGCTACGGATAAATTGAAGCTTTTACTAGGTTTTTTATGTAATGGAATTAGAATAAAATTATTATTTACATAACAAAAACAAAATAAGCGTAAACCACTAAAAAAATGTTTTTTCATGACTTAACTATGAAGTAATACAAGAAACATTTTTATAAAAATACTCCTTTATGGGTAAGACCATTTTTGAGGTTTTCTATGTTCTAACTTTTTTTCACTCTTATAAAATTATGGACAAAATAAATAAAAACCACTTTTTCGCTTACTTGCCGCGCGCAAATAAGACGCTCGATTGCAAATTTTGCAGGCACGAGAATCGAAATACTTCTAGCGTTTATATTCCTCTTAAGTATCACATTTACTTGGAATTCTGAGTTTGTTTGAGTCTCAAAAGTCTAAAAAATCCACTTTCCGTCACATAATCGAGATGAAACTTGGTACACAGTCGATTCTTTCTGTCCCTGAAATTTTATGTTTATGTAATAAATAAAATTTGCCAATGCAGTTCGGCCCACATTTTCATTAATTAATACTAATGAGGCTACTGTGAAATAAGTTTTAACATAAAACATAATCGTAAAAATTGATTAATTTTTATTGAATTTGTTACCACACTGTAGATTTGCTAAAAATTTAAAATAATATTCAGATATATTTTTAAATAGCGGCAACATGAATATATCAAGTTACCGACATCCGGTCTTTAATACAATGGTTTTTAGAATATTTCAACCACTCGGATACGTAAGCGTGTTAATATATATAACAATAGCCGTAAAATAAGCGCGTTTTTTCGTGTGTTCCCACAGAAGTCGTTATAACTCTGTTATTGTTCTAGTGATAACCCTAAAACAAAAAGTAGAAGATCCATATTGAATGCTTCACATTTCTATTCAAAGTTGTCCATAGAAGTACATAAAAAATACTAATTTTGTAGAAACAGTTTTCACCCCCAAATCACCTACGCGCTGTTAGACATTATTAATTTTTTAAATATTCTTGTATGAAATGGTAAAAGGTAGGTGACAAAATTGTTTATTTATTCAATAGAATAAGTGTTATTTTTACATAATCAGTGATTTTAGTACCGTTTCCACATAAAAACATCGCGTGAGTCATTTTTACAATATTTTTATGTTTGCTTTCTAAATTTTAATATTTATAAATGTTAATATTTTTTTGTAATATAACAATTTGAAACCTTATTTCAAACAAACGTTTCAAGTTTTTAGTTTTTTTCTGTTATTTGTTTATGGGGTGTTATACCGTGTTGCGCTACCTCCTTCTTTGGCCGACGTTTCGGACAGCGTTGCAGTGTCCTTCATCAGGGCAGATCCGGCAGATGTGTGACAGTTTTTAGTATTCGGCTACGTTCAGATATGTTCCATTTATTGACCCTTAATTGTGAAGCGGAAATAACACAAAGTTTTATAAATCTGGCAGTTCGTTTAAGACAAAAAACTTGCATAATCGCAAAATACCTGAGTGGTTAAAATATTGTGATACATATTAATTTTAAAAGTAAACAAACGATTTCCGACCAGAGGTGACCATAATTTCTGTTGAACATTTACAGGAAATACAGTTTTCTACTCCAAAACTTATGGGAAAACTATAATATTAATCAATGTGAATAGTGTTATAATCACCGCCAGACTTGGCAATGTCTGTAATCATGACGTCTGTTTATCGTGTATATTAATTAGTGCATGATGCACATTCGAAATCAAATATGAAGTGTAGGTAATTTTTTTTTCTTCAAACTTCGCAAATAAACTTTGTGGCTTCATTATTGCTTCAATCAGAATAAGTAATTTTGTAAACACCACTATTTTATTAATATTATCGACATGTTTCAAAAACAATGTTATCTTCGTCAGCATAAAAGATTAATAATTTTAACAATTAATCATTATCCGGTTATTATCAATTGAACTACGGTGTCCCCATACAACATATTGCGTGGCTGAAAAACTTTATAAGTAAATGAATAATACTATGAAGTACACTCCCAAACCAGATCGTGTTTTAGATTTTTTGTGAAATTCTTTCTAAACTAAATGTAGCTTCGTTCTTTCAAAAAAATTAGAGTCCTTGCGAGAGCCTTGAAGGAGTAACCATCTGTTACTTATACCAGGGCGGGTAAGTGGTGGATAATAACCTCCAATGCTCGTAGCCAGTAGGACTATTGCATCCCTAATTGGGATATGTTGTGAGGCTGAAGGGTGTGAAAGCTCAACTGTTTGACTACCGGTGTGACTCCAAAGTTCATCAAATTATTGTAGATTACCGGTTTCACTTTAAACCAAAGTTCACCGGATAGTAGTTTACCGGTTTGACTTAAACCAAACCAATTTTTTAATGTAGTTCAAGTACCGTACCGATCAAAGTTCATAAGAATTGAGCTGTAGCTCAAATGTGTTGCTGTAGGCAAATCGCCGGTCAGCAGCTCTGACCACTGAGCTATGGCGGCTTATGGCTTTGGCGGGTATTAGATAAGCCGCCATAGCTCAGTGGTCAGAGCTGCTGACCGGCAATCAGATGGTCACGGGTTCAATTCCCGTTGGCGGCCAGTATCTTTTCTCGGAAGATTTTTTCAATGTAGATGAGTGTTTCAGGCTGATAATTATTGATTATAATATTTGGAATCTTATTTTATATAATTACATTTTTACAGTACCCGTATTTGATTGTGTAACATTTAAAAAAAAAAATTATTATACTTTATACTTGATCGACGCTTTTATTGCACATTATTAATTATTTTATTGAGACTAAATTTGGTAAACTTCTTTTCAAGGGATTATTTCATAAAAAAATATTTTGCATTATGATAAACTAATAATTATTATCTACCTTAAAAACAAACTAAAACTACGAAACTAAAAACTACGTATCCGCTGGTTGAATTCCTTTGTACAATTCACTTATCGAATACTCATACCTCTCATACACAATGAGTATTCGATAAGTGAATTGTACAAAGGAATTCAACCAACCTTTGTACAATTCACTTATCGAATACTCATTGTGTATGAGAGGTATGAGTATTCGATAAGTGAATTGTACAAAGGAATTCAACCACCGGATTCGTAGCTTTTAGTTTAGATTTAGTTTGTTTTTAGAGTAGATAATAATTATTAGTTTATCATAATGCAAAATATTTTTTTATGAAATAAACACTTGTGTTGTGCCTACTTATGTCTCTCATGCTCTGTTTATTATTTTATGTATTATGTACTTCTTATTATGCTATATACTTGTTATAATGCTCCTGTACAATTTAATCACATGTAAAATCCATCAAGTCGTAAACAAATAAATAAATAAAATAATATTATTATTTGTAATTAACTGTATTTCATTTACCCCGTCCCATATACATCGATTTAAAATTTCTCCCCATATTTAAAATTATTCCCCGTCCACATCGATTTTAAAAAAATGTCCTCCATATCCCAATTCATTTTGCCTCAGAATTACTAGCCTAAAGGTTGTTTAGTAATGTATTATAAAAAAAATGTAGAGAGGGAGTAAACTGGCATTCTACCAACGGTTTATCCATGGAACATGTTTTTTTATTCAAAAGTTGTGTGTTTTCGTACGCTTGAATACTATTTTATTTAAGTACATTGTCTTTAAATTAAAAAAGATAGGTCTTCATAGATGACGATTTTTATCGGTGCTTTATTAGAAAAACCTTGGTAAAAAAAATTTGGTTTGAAGTATTATTGCATACCTATATCACACAAAAGCAATAAAAAAGAAAGATTTTATTAAATAATTCAAAAAGTTGTATACAGATATTGAAACAGTCTTGAATATGAAGTAATTTATTTTGATAAGGATTAAAACCAAGATACAAATAAATAGCCTTTTCAAGCGCGACATTTTAATAATTTTTTTAAAATAAAAGAATAATTATTGTGGCATAACCATAATAGTTAGACATATGCTGTCGCGACCTTTTTTGTAAATAATGATGTGTTCTACAAAGTCGTTTTACATTATTTTATTCTATCATTAATAGTTTTCGCAGCGCACGCGATGTAAAGAATATTTTAGGTAATTTTTATACACCTTGGGTTACATTATTGGACTTTTAGTAACGATCCCTAATTTTTTTTGAAAATATCATATAGCCTATGTCAACCGGGGATAGTGTAGCTTCCCAACAACGAAAGAATTTTTCAAATCGGTTCAGTAGTTTCGGAGCCTATTCAATGCAAACAAACAAACAAACAAACAAACAAATCTTACCTCTTTATAGTGTAGTAGATAGTAGAAGTGTGTTAGATTAGAATGATCGCCTTTCGGAACGGTGAACGGTGGAACAACTCATAATGAAACATACTGAGAAGCACTTCAGAAAACATAGGTTGAATAGGTTAAGTTAGGTTAGGGTTACCGGCTTTTTTAAAATTATATTTTCATAGCATTTAATGACCTTTCTAAGGAGGTTCTGAGTTATAATGAGTTGGTTTATTTCTGAGTTGACATGGAACCTTTCGGAACATCGCCTTGCAACGAAATGGGAGGGATGGATTCACACGTCCGTCACTCCTAGACATACTGACCCCCAGATTCCTACTCACACCTACTACCCCATTCCTTCCCTGAACATCCTCTTTTTCCTTTCCTAAAAATACGCTCCACACTGCATCCCTAAAGATGACATTGGCCTTGAGGGGATTTATTTTCTTCAGGGCTTCCTGTGTGGAGCTAATGTAAGAAAAAAGGTCTCCCTCAACCAGTCTCTCCCGATCCAGTCCGTAACGCAGTAGGTGGGCAAACCCGTTCGCCGCAAAGACCTAGACAAATCTCATCCCTTGAACCCGAGCATATACATATATTATCAAAATAAAATACAATATGAACTTACGACTGTATTGTAATGCGTTACCGAGGAATAAAACAAATTTATTAAATAAAATTTACTGGTGCACGCCAATTTTGAACTTGCGACATCCGAATTCGTAGTCAAAGATCATAATGCAACGCATTATTGAGGAATCATACATAGATATTTATCAAAATAAAATTTACTTGTGCACGCCAATTTTGTACTTGCGACCTCCGAATTCGTAGTCAAGGATCACAATGCAACGCATTATTGAGGAATCATGCATAGATATTTATCAACATAAAATTTACTTACGCACGCCAATTTTGAACTTGCGACTTCCGAATTTGTAGTCAAGATCGTACCGCAACGCATTATCGAGGAATTATATCTAAATATTTACCAACATAAAATTTATTATTTTTGAACTTGTGACTTCCGAAATCATAACCAAGATCGTAATGCAACGCGTTATCGAGGAATTATAAAAATTTAACAAAATAAAATTTACTTGCGCACGCCAATTTTGAACTTGCGACATCCGAATTCATAGTCAAGGATCATAATGCAACGCATTATTGAGGAATAATACATAGATATTTATCAAAATAAAATTTACTTGCGCACGCCAATTTTGAAATTGCGACATCCGAATTCGTAGTCAAGGATCATAATGCAACGCATTATTGAGGAATTATATATAGATATTTATCAAAATAAAATTTACTTGCGCACGCCAATTTTGAACTTGCGACATCCGAATTCGTAGTCAAGGTTCATAATGCAACGCATTATTGAGGAATCATACATAGACTTTTATCAAAATAAAATTTACTTGTGCACGCCAATTTTGTACTTGCGACATCCGAATTCGTAGTCAAGGATCATAATGCAACGCATTATTGAGTAATCATACGTAGATATTTATCAAAATTATATTTACTTGCGCACGCCAATTTTGAACTTGCGACTTCCGAATTCGTAGTCAAGATCGTACTGCATCGCATTATCGAGGAATTATATCTAAATATTTACCAACATAAAGTTTATTATTTTTGAACTTGTGACTTCCGAATTCATAACCAAGATCGTAATGCAACGCGTTATCGAGGAATTATACAAATTTAACAAAATAAAATTTACTTGCGCACGCCAATTTTGAACTTGCGACATCCGAATTCGTAGTCAAGGATCATAATGCAATGCATTATCGAGGAATCATATATATTTATCAAAGTAAAATTTATTGCGCACGCCAAAATTTGAACTTGCGACTTCCGAATTCGTAGCCAAGATCGTAATGCAACGCATTATCACCCCTCGAACCCGGGCACCCTTGCTAAGTCATCAAAAGTATCGAACCACTTGGGATGACGTATGACAGATGTGTTTATCCAATAAATGTTTCCCGGGCGGCGGAGCCTAGCAACAAAAACCCGCGGAAGTATATTATTAGAATTTTATAAAATACAGAAAGATATATTTTTCAAGTCGGTGCCGCGGCCGTTATAATATTACGTTTTGCAACTTCCATATCGGCTCAACCAATGAGCAGTAAAACCAGATATAGGTATATGTTTTTTTATGACCAATCAGAAGGCTTCGTTCATAACGCCATCTTGAACGCCATTCTGATTGGTCATTGTCAGATCAACAATTTTATAGTAAAAGCACATATAGGTACATAAGATATACGATTATGTGGATCAACAACGCATGGCAATTTGGGCGGATCATCAACGCATGGTAAATTGGGCGGATCAACAGTTACGAAGCGTATGATTTCCATACAAACATCGAAAATTTTATGTGTAGTATTTCGTTTACTTTTACTGGGAAACTGGCAACCTTGCTATTTAATGTAACGTTGTTGCAAATTCATACAGAAGTAATCCATTAAAGCCAAGTTATTCGGTGTTAAAGGTGGATCAACACTGTCAAATAACTTCTTACTGGATCAGCATATTACGAGAAGAGGTCAATATATAAATATATATATATATACCTTCGTATCGCAGGTGAAATAATGACAAGTTTTTAAATTTGAAATAATTTAGTATCCTTATTTTTAATTCGAATCTTTATTAGTAGATTTACAGAGTGTTTGTGAAGTATGCAAGTATACCTAATATTTATTACGACATCGTCCGAAACTTTATTAGTAGATTTACAGAATGTTTGTGAAGTATGCAAGTATACCTAATATTTATTACGACTTCGACCGAAACCGATGTTTCTTTTGGTAATTATTATGTTTAAAAGTAGTTTACTTTTCAAAATCTATGCCTATTAAACGTGTAGGGGCATGTGGCGGCTTGTGGATTACTTATTTTATAAAATATTATTTATGTATATTATAATAAGGCACTCCAGTGAAAAATATTATGGCTTTAAAAAAATATGTTCATATAGACCATAGATTCTCAACCTTTTTTTGCCCACCGCCCACTTTGACAATATTTTTTTTTCTAGCGCCCCCCAACTGCTTTTACATACCACCTTGGGGGAGGGGGGGGGGGGGAGGCGCAATGGGTTCTCTAGGTTTCCTGAAAGTCCATTTTTCGTAAAAAGCCTATGACTCCTATCCTATTTCTGAGAAGAGTATTGTTTCAGTGAGAACAATTAAAACGCCTACTTAATTATTTGGAGAAGTATTTTTATAAACATTGAAAATATATTGAATTTATAACTTATATAATGAGATGGTTTGAATTTGATGCGTTTTACAAAATTTGTTTATATTAGGCTCGATTTTAATTAAAAACAAACTTAAGTCGCCGCGTTCAGTAATATGGAGGCTATTTCTCTTTTTGGTTAACAACACGCTACAGCACTGAATCCACGTTCAGCTAAATAGGACGATGGGGATGCTATTAAAAATCGTTGAAATATCAACCATAATCCTGGGTACAGTTACGAAATCGGCTTCTGCAGCCAAAACTCTTGGTAGCCATTCTTAAATTTAATTTTTATTCCTCATTTCTCGTCAGTTCTATTAGTTATTCTTCTAACTGGGATGATCCTGCTGTGTTGACATTTGAAAAAGGATCCAAAACCCAGTCTGGTATGTCCATGTTTAAAATATACTGGAATCGTTCCTTGGTTTTCCAAGTGTTGACAGTAAACAAGCAAGTCGTCGTTTTTGAATGATACTGCTGATAAATTTGGGAAGTTATTAAATTCCCGTCTGCCGATATTTCTTTTGTATAATAGCAGTTTGGACACAAAAGCTGCAGACCAATTTTTTGTCTTAATCAAATTTAAGTCGCCGCCTTGAAGTTGGAGATTGACATCATTAAACAATTTATACAAGTCTGTCAAGTACGCAATATCGTTTTTTGATGAGATGAGGCTGTCGCGCAATACTGTGTATTTGTTTCCTAGGATTTCTATCATAGACTCAAATTGTAAAATCGAGTCAAAGAAGAACCTTTTGACAGCCAGTGCACCTATGTGTGAAGTAGCAATCGGTTGAATCTTCATTGACAATGCAAAGCTGACTAAATAATCTGTCATTCAATGAGTTATTTCTGATTTTATTAACTGTTCTGATAACATATTGCAGTGATGTATGGAGGCTTTCACTCAGATTTTTCGCAACCAAATGCTGGCGATGAATTACGCAATGCACAGCAAGCACTTCAGGAACTTGTCCGTTATGAATTTTAAGCACGTTATGAATCCTTTGTGATGCCCTGTCACAGCTGGGGCGCCATCCGTAGCAGTTGACAAAATATTATTAAAAGGAATTTTCTTTTCGTCACAAAACTTTTCCAGTGTATTAAATGTGGTTTCTCTTTTTGTATCTGTTTCCAAATTTGTAACAAACAATAGTTCTTGACATATTTTCTCATCTTTGATGAAGCTCACGTATGGTTGGTAGAGTGGACTCATCCAGTTGAATTGAAAATCGACAAGACTGCAGATTGCACAATGATTCTTCAATGTTTTCAGCCATCTCATCAATTCTTCTTTGCACAGGACTATTGCTCAAAGGAATTTTTCGAATAATATCTGCAGCTGGTTTATGGAGCACAGTGGTTTTATTTCTTTAATTGCTGTTGGAATTAAATCGTCCCCAATAGTATGCGGATTGCCTCAGTACCGGATTATCTTTTAGGCAGAGTAGGCAAATGCCTAGGGGCTCCGCATCGGCTGGGGGTCCCGCGCCCCGAGAAAAATTGACTTGCGTTAATGGTGAGCAAGTATTTATTGTCAATCAGTGAGCAACTCCGGCACGATTTTGGAAAAATTCAGCTTTGAAGATGTTTTAATTTTTTTTATTCGGTACATTTACAGGTTAATAACATTACATGCATTAAAGAAAACAGCAAATTATAATAATTAGGTTATAACCCAATAACTAATGTTCACATCGTGCACAAATAATAAAAAAGTCAATAATTAAAATAAATATTTAAACGTAGTTGTATTTTACTTTCCTTCTATTCATTAAGAAGCATTACTTAGTATTAATGGGGATGTGATTTTAGGTGTCGTGTGTGGTTTGTTTTGGCATTTGTTTTGTTTGAGTTTTTTTTTGCTTTGAATTTCTAATTGTACATTAATTTAAAATATAAATTTTGTACAAGCTTAAGTGTGCACTACCTATCTGCTTGCTAAAATTCTTAGTTTCTTTTAGTGCCAAGGTCGTCTGGAAGAGATCACATTAGTGATAAGGCCGCTCATTGTACTGTTTTTTTTTTTTACATATTTTTTGTTTTTATGTATGTGTCCTTTTATGTGCAATAAAGAGTTATTGTATTGTATTTTATTATTTAATTTTTTTTATTGGATGGCATACTTCGTGATGTAGTTAAAAAACAGATTTATTATGAATAAAATTATGTTGTGGTAGAAAAAAAAATGGAAGTTAGAAAAGGGTAAAGTGCAGTGGCGGACTAAGCCTGTCAAAGGCCCGGGGCGGCAAAGCAGAATGAACCCCCCCCCCCCCTTGTTTAAGAAGTTGATGTAATTTTACAAGCTTTTTATTCAGTTCACACAGGCCTCTGAGTCTGGGGGGCCTCGAAAGGCCTCCATGTTTCCATGATCAAATCCTAAACAAGGCTTTAAGGTACCAAGACACTGTAAAAAAATTTTTTTTTTAAATTCATTTTCTGATAGGTGCATTTGTCAATAAGCTCTCACAAAATGTTTTAAGGAATTTCGTAAAATTGACGGAGTTACAGCATTTTATATGAAACAGTTAGTATGTCAACATAACGTGTACAATTCATAGCTTGCATTATATTCCCAAAAGGTATGAAACTCATAGGTGAACTCAAATTATGTTGGATCATGAGAGCAGAGTGGATCGGGGGTTACGGGGCTGTCTTGTCGACGCATGTATGCTCACTCGCTGACTTCCAAATGCACCGACGACACTCAGTCTGACCAAGTTAGATCAATACACAGATAATACTGTCAATTCTTGCAGGATTTAAAAAATCCCGTTATTTACAATACACACAATAACAAAAATCAACTAATATTAAAGTTTACTTTGCTTTACAAGTATGTGATTAGCGTATTTTGCTTGTCTTTTTTAGACCATATTTTTTTACTCATGCGCCCAACGCCCCCCTGTGCCATCCAAACGCCCCCCAATTATCTCTGGGTCTTCTACCGCCCCCCTGAAGGTCTCAAACGCCCCCAAGGGGGCGTTATCGCCCACGTTGAGAACCTATGATATAGACCAATAAACGCTGATTCTGAATATATAAGTTTTATTTAATAATATTTAACGTACAGTTTTTTAAAAAAAATTTAAAAGTGAATTTTTAATATTCTCGTTAAAACACAGCGTCAAGTTGGTATGCTGTGAAAATGCTCTGTGGTGACGTCATGATGGTAATCACTGTACGTCATTTGTATGGGAATTTAGGTATGACACAAACGAATGTTCAATATATTTTTTTATTTTTGAAGATGTCGTAAATATATACCTTTATAGAAACTAAATAGAATTGCCTTTTAGATTTTTGTATCTGACACATATGATCGCGTTTGAAAATTGCAGTATTTTAAGTTTCAAAATAAAAAATTAAAAAAAAACAGTTGACTGTAAACATAATCTATTAAATGGTCGAAAAATTTAGGAAAATTAAAAATTTTAAAAATAAATTCCTCTTACTTTATGAATTTTGAATAAAATTGTTACTTCACTTTTTATCTCGTTCATACAATTAAAAAGGATAAAAAAATATTTTAATAATTTCGAAAAAATATTTGAAAAAATATGACATCTTGCATTCGGTATTAATGCGTTGATTTCTGTATTTTGTATTTATTTACACATGCATTAGTCTTTTATATTACTAAATAATATTAGTTTTGTGGAAGATTTATTAAATTCACGCGAAAAGGCGTTAAAAAATTTTTCAGACGTAACCTTAAACCTTTCGTACAACGAAAATAAATCACCAACAAAACACTATTTAAAGGACTAAAACTGACAAAAAGTAACGCAGCATTGGTACTTATGATGAATTACACTAATATCACAGTGAATTGATCATTTAAATGAAAATTATCTTCAAAAACATAAAACTGCAAGTAAAATTCATCATGTCATTTAAAAAAAAAAAATGCTGTTATTTAAGTTAGAAGGTCATTCATTATTCATAAAAAAATTGGACTGGACTTCTCTATTAATTAGTCTTTTTCATTAACACAATATATTTTTTTAACCTTGTCGTTATTTATGAATACCCATTTGAATTCAATCCTGAAGATTATCATATTTAGTTAAAAAAACTTTATTTTGATAACATAACCTTCAGTATTTCAATGAAAATGTTGTAAAACCAAATAAGTTTTATGTGACCGACTTCAACACGCTTTGGCTTAGAATTCTCAATTGTGAAAAAATCATTAATTGTTTTTTTTAAAGCCTAAAACGAAACACGCTGTATGAAAGTTTTGCATCTGTGTGAGTACTGTGATGACGTCAACTTAACTTGCGAGACCTATACCGTGTGGTCAAATCAAATGCCAGTTGTCTTAAATCTTTTGAAGATAGCCCCAAATAGATAAATGTCGGCTATTTTTGTAGCATAGTTTGAAATCTCGGTTTCTTGAGAAGGGAAACTTACTTTCTTCACAATATAATTTTTTTCTCTGTTCTTAACTTTTTGTACTTACATAATTGATAAAACAATATATACAATTAACGTTGATTTTGTTTTAGTTATAAATGTAAAAAAATTAATTAAGATATGTTATTACGAAATTATATGTGGTCGAATGAGATCAACTTCATCATCCAAGATCACAGAAGTTCACAATTCAAGATCACATAAGTACATCTAGATTTAATGATTTGAATTTGAATAATACTTTTTTCCATTATAACTTTTAAAATTTCTCTCAGTGTAAGCGATTGAAACATGGTTATGATTGAAACGTTGCAATCATCCCCACACAAGTTGTTTCAAACATCTCCACGCTGCATTTTCTGCTTCAAATTCAAAAACAATCCTTTTAAATAGACATCAACGCCACGCAAATGCATTATAAATACTTTTAAATGGATAAAAAGAGAATGTTGTATCGAACGTATTATGCGATCTAGATGACTCATAGCCAAATCCTCGTTGCATTATTATTTCTGCATTACGCGGCGGTACGAAAATATCGGTGTCACAACATTTATTAAAACATGAATCACCCAACACCGGACATTTACTATAAAAGCCGATACCAAAAGGGCAGCTGCATTCAGTCATCAGTTATTGTGGTAATATCTCTACAGAACTTACTCGATTCAAGACGTCAGTATCGTCGTCACCAGTTGAAACTTCAAGACTGCAGTCTCTTTAGACCGCCTACTCGCTTCAAGACGTCAGTATCGCCGTCACCAGTTGGAACTTCAAGACTGCAGTCTCTTTCACCTCAAGAATTCGTCGGAGCGACATCGCCTGCCGATGTGTCTGAATAATACCTACAAAACGCTGATGCCTGAGCCCCATGGCCACCTTCGGGCTCCTTTGAACTTGCTGATTCTTACCAAGCCCTTGAAGACGCTGCGCTACCTCTGGCCATCTTGTTTCGGTCTGCTAGCCTGGGGCTCCCTTGCATCGGGCGTTGCATCTCTCTGCCCTGATGATAACGCCTGAACAAGATACATGATAAGGACTCCCGCCACGCCTAATAAAATTCAGACTGATTACTCCTGAAACCAATCAACATGTGAGTTGCTGCGACTACCCCCCTGGATGCTGATGCCAGATATGCTGCAACCCACGAGAACATACACCATCTGGGACGCAGCCTACATGCTCCGATGCAAGAGTATTCCATCTCACAATGCACGGTGGAAGACGCAATACCACTCCGCCCCAATGCGCAGAAGATGCCCGTCCAGCATAGACGCTTGTGACCATGCTACGGAACGTTAACAGCTGTCAAGGCGAGAAAACATCTCTATCAATACATTTCGATTATCGAGCGTCTCTGTGTGCAAGCGCTTATTGTCTACGGTTTTGTGCAGGCCTAGAGGTCTCGTACAAATGTAATGAAACATTTCGTCAAGCTGCGAGAGTAAAATGAGTTATAAGATAAACAAAAATGTCTTAAATACTTACTTTTTAGTGCGAAATCCAATAATGTCCCCTATGCACGATTGACTCACTCGCCGGCTAGTGTGCTTTTGTAGAAACGTCCCAACAGACCTGACGGAGTTTCCAGTGTTGTGTCACACTCGTAGGTATATAGTTTTCGAGTAAATTGAGATTTTTCAATCATGACCTGTTTCAATCGTTCCCAGTCTACCCTACTCCTCACGGGCCAGAGCTGTCAGACTCGGGTCTTCCGATCCAGTCAAACAACAAATCGATCGTCGCATACCTTTGCATCGAAGGCGGCACATGATCCAAGACATTGCTCGAAGCGACTTGTCAAGTCCTTAAGATGGCAGACACGTATCACATTTCACTTCCTACTATTTACCGGGAAGGTACCAGGTCAACTTTCCAGAAAAAGGGAACCTCCGGAATGGCATCTTTTACCGGCAGCAACCAAATTAGTTTTCGCAAAATGGGGGAGGCCAACTATAGACCTGTGTGCATCAGAGACAGCTCACGTCGTAGAAGATTATGTGTCCCTCAATGCATTCAACAAAGAGGAAAATTTTGTCAATGCTTGGACTCAAGAATGGGATTTTCCTCTAGTTTGGGTGTTCCCCCCGCCGCACCGTGCCTTATGCCGAATCGGGCCAAGGGCCTATACTTAAGGTATTCTGGAGACCAGACTTAAAAAATCGAGCAATAAGTCCTCCGTTCACCATATTGAAACTGACAGAAGTGCTGATAGACACGAGAACTTTGAAACCCCCACTACAAGTAGAGGATTTCATTTTGGAGATGTGGAAGTACCGAGGTGGCGTCAGTCATTAACAGATTGTTCGGACAAACAGAAAGGTTTTTAAAGTCGGGTTGGAGAGAATCCTCCCTTAAAACATACAAACCGGCATGGCCTAGTTAACAAAGGTGTACATTAAATCATGGAGTTAACCCGAATGTCCCTTCAGGAATCAACATAGGATCTTAGTCTAGAAGATAGTATCTCTCCCAACACAGTACGAATCCATAAATCGGTAGTAACAACTTTCAGTAGCTCTGACGAAGGAAACCTAAGTTCACATTCTCTAGTCAGACAAGTACTCAAAAAGTCGCAGCATTAAGACATACCAAAGTGGTTAAAACTCCTATCTGGTATCCTTGAGTGGTGTTGACATGGTTAGAAGCTAGCCCACCCAAAAAGTTGAATCTCTTTGAAACATCAAGAAGGGCAGCAAATTTACTTTCATTAGCTTCGGGACGAAGAGTGCATGGCCTGACCTTGTTACAGTGGTCACCAGACAAATTACCCATAGATGAGGAAAGGGTCTCGTTATGGCCAGTTTTCGGATGCTAAACAGACTCCGCTGCGTACCAACAGTCAGGTTGGAGGCTGATTAACGGCAATCAACTTAATATAGACCCAACATACTGGATTAAGAAATTGGTTAAAATCTCCAAAGAACGGGGAGAAACAAAACAGAATTTAACAAAACTCTTCATCACTACATCAGGAGCAGTTAAGGCAGCTTCAAGGGAACTGGAGGAGCCGGGACAACTTTGCCAAATTCTACAGAAGGGAAGTTAACACTTCTCTAGAGGTATATAGAGCATTGTCTGTGACGTTCTTATTCCACCCACTGTAACACGCGAGTAGGTATTCCAGTGGTTAACATATTTTAATATCATCATGTTAGTGGTCACCAGTCGATAACAAACAAATCTCAATATAGGTTTTAAATAACGGTTCAGGCTACATAATAAAATAGTTTTACCTACCAATAAAACTTATATTATGTACCTAACCTCATTTAAAACCTATGCAATCACTGCCTGGTGAGAACCAAAGAGACAAAATGCCATAAACAAAAGTTAGGTTTATGTAGATACTTTTGTTTAGCGTCTGATGACCACTTGCAAGCCCAAAGGTAATAAAAAAGATAGGGGAAGGCCACGCGAAAGGGGATTTGAGAATGCTTGGGTTTTAAATGAGGTTAGGTACTTAACAAAGTTTTATTTGTAGGTAAAACTATTTTATTTCACAAAAAGTGCTTGGGCAGTGGACTACCTTTTAAATTTACAAATGTATCTTTTTAATCCTGTTAAATATTCTTTCACGTAGATATTTGTATACATTATACAATATATATAATTATAAACATAAACGAGAAAGAAAAACAATTTTTTTAAATTCTCTCAGCTATCAACCAGCAATTTCTTGCACATCCAGAGTTAAACAATTTCACTATACAAATCAGCTCTATCGATAATAAAAAAAACCTATAACATCCAGCTTGTATTGTAATATTGTTTAACTAAATATATCTGCAACGTCGGAGCATATGTTTTCATAATTTTGGACTGTTCACATAGATTTTAGATTTTTATGCATTTAAAGGTTGGTTTTATGATAAATATTTCATACACTCAAAATCTGTGTTACAAAATACCAAAGGGTTTCATGACAAACCTTTGTGTCTATTTTGAATCAGCTGCCCAAAATTGCAAGTATTTTTCTTGGTGTTTTTTTAAATATTTCAGAATAAAAATCGAAGTCATCGTTTGACCTTGGAGTTATAAAATTGTCAAATTGTTAAAATTTTGTATGTGAATACTGCCAAGGGAGAGACTATGGCATCCCCAATCGGGGTATGTTGTAAGATAAGAGATGAGGTAATAAATAGAGTTTTGATACCACTAACTACAAAGTTAACCATGCCAAGTAACCCTTTAACCTTGTAACGTACCCTTTGCGGCCCGCGACCATTTTGAAAATTGATAAATTGGAAAATTTATCAATCATTTTAACCTCCGGTCAAAAAGGTTAATCATCACTGGTGTAGATGTTTTTTTTTTCAAAATTGACTTTGTAAAGTGTATTAGGTATTGGCCATATTTTCTGATTAGGCAATATGGCCAATACTTTGTAAAATATACTGTCCATACATGACGATTGTTGCCAAATACGCGAACAGAAAAAGCCAAGTGAAGTGCCAACATAAGACCAATATTTTATCAAATATACAAACTGTCCATACATGGCCATTGTTTGCAAAATATGTGAAATAAGCGAATTCATATAACAATAGAAAGTGCCAACATAATACAAACTTATTTTTCTACACACTAACTGAAGATTTGCGAAGTACAGAAAATAAATATTTTGACATCAACAAACTGGTCATTATGACTGTGGTACCTCAAGAAACTCACTATTTTATTGTTTCCACTTCTAAAAGTTTATTTTTTCTAAAATTGCAGAAAAAACTTGTCCACCGCTACCGGAGGGTGCTGTCACCGTTCAGAAGACTGGACAAAAAGCTTGGGATTGTAAGTCTGTCTAAATATTTCCTACTGTACCAATTCTTCAATATTTATATAAGTGACATTGGTTCATGCTTTCAAAATTACGAATATGTGCTTTACGCTGATGACATGAAAATATTCAATGTTGTGTATTCTGTCTCTGACTGTGAAGCGTAATGTGACCTAGATAGGCTTTGCAAGTATTGCGAAGTTAACTGTATAGATATCAATGTTTCCAAATGTCATACTATGACATTCACCAGAAATAAACATGTAATTAAGTACTCTTATACACACAACAATGAACCTGTCATCTCTAAAACGGAATGTAAAGATCTTGGTGTTTACCTTGATAGCAAACTTATATTTAATAATCACATCGACTCAATTGTTCACAGGGCATATAAAATGCTTGGTTTTGTTCTTCGTATAAGTAAAGTGTTCAGTAACCCGCGTACAATAGTTATGTTATATTTTGCATTAGTCAGAAGTATACTGGAATATGCCTCGCCAATTTGGAACCCGCAGTACAAAGTATACATAGATAGCATAGAACGTATTCAAAATAAATTTATAAAATATCTTACTTTTAAATTCAACAGTAACTATGAATGCACATTTCAAACTTTGCAACAAAGACGAGTAATAGCTGATTTGACATTTATACACAAAATTTTAAATAATAACATTGACTGTACCGAACTTCTTTCCCTAGTTAATTTTAACTAATCATTAAGACCGACACGACATACAGAACTATTCCACACGTTTAATTACAAGACAAATGCAGCAACTAATTCGCCAATCAATCGTGCTCTTCTTATATTCAATATAATTAATCTAAATTCTAACATCGAAATTTTCTCCGATTCACTGCCCAAATTTAAAAAGAGCATCATGTCATTCATATAAATTGTTTAATGCGCATACTTACATACATAAATACACACATATTCACACACACACACACACACACACACACACACACACACACACACACACACACACACCCTTTCCCACTACACACATTATCCGGTAATTACTTAATATGCACACCATAAATAAGACATTACAATGAAACACATAATAGGTACCCACCATGAATTATATTTAATAATTGTAATTTTTTTCTCACCAATGGATAATATAATGTAGGTACTGTTTGTTTCTGTTTATAAATAAATAAATAAAAAGCAGGGTCTCCTTCGACAAAAACAAACAATACATCCGACATTACCACAGACATTAGCTTACACATTTTTTTTATTTTTCTCCACATTTCGTCACCTATAATCAATCAAGCAATCAAATTATTTTGATTGCTTCCGTTGAAGGAGACTAGATTTTCATTTCGATCCCTTTTAGACGTAATCAGACAAGATTGGGTCTTTGAAACATTAAATTCAGGAAGATTATTTTTACCCCAAGAGAAAACACTCTCGAGGTAACCGTCCATTCTTTGCTTCATACCTTCCGAGCCGTTGGAGTTTGTGAGCCCTTTGTTTGTTTAAACATAGAACCACATACATTTTATTCGGTGTTCTGTATGAAGACGTGTCCACAAACTGCACGCTTGACATTTTACGTCTATAAGATGCTTTCGGTTTTAGCTATAAGATTGTAGTTGCTACACGTAGGAAACAGAGGTTCAGGAAGAAAACACAGATTCCATGTTAAGCCTGTAAAAATGTGTAAAGTCTCGCCCCTATTTTAAATGTTTGAGCAAATGTAGGCGGAATGTTTATTTTTATATTTTTAAATAGTAATATCGCACAAGAATCTCAGCTGCTTCCGTCTGGAGCCAGTGAGACTATGGCATCCCCAATTGGGGTATGTTGAGAGGCTGAATGTGGTGGGGAGGGGAATTAGATAGGGAAGTACCTGGCTAGACCTTGCAGAACTGGTCACCAAATACAAGAGTATCTTCCACTCTGGAACGTGCCGCAAATATACTATACATTATTTTAAATGAATTAATTGTGAAATAACAGAAATTATTCAAATAAAATTTATTTGTCCATATTAACGGGATTTCAAGATCGCGAGTCAAAAGCCTTACCGCTAGACCAAGCCGGTCATCGAATTGTATCTATTTATGTTATATATGTTTTTTCCGTATACGTTTGCAAAATTTCGACATGTATTATGTTTGTAAAAGGCTAACGGGCGTTTAATAAATAAATAAGTTTCGATGGTTCGAATCTTCCATCATGAACATAAAGACAAATATTTTTCATGGAAAACTATTATTTTTAATGCAATATCCTGGAGTGATTACTTACTTTAAGATGAAGCCATACTAAATAATGCAAGATCATACAGAATCACATATTTTTGTTTTGAAAATTTGATCGCTTAGAATTATTATAAATTCTCTAATTAAATACTGCGTGTAGAACATATATTGGCCCTTTAAAATATCGGTCATTTTTTCATAAGACTTTTAATAAGCCCAGAACAAAATAAAGTATAAGATCTATAAAAAAAACTTTCCAGTCCAAACTCTCCTATTTACAAACCCCTTTTCGGATATGGTTTTATTGTTTAATGTGGCAAATTTAGTTTCTTTTATAATAATCGCAAAAAAAGATATTTACGCCCAAACTTCACAAAATGAAATAAAACATAAATTTTGGCGATGTTTTTTCCCAGTGCATTAAAAGAGGCGTTACCCAACTGCGAACATAATCCCTACGCCATCTGCAGAAGGGCCGATAGCGCGTAGTGTATTCACAGTCAGTTGTCGCCCGGATTAAGCTAAAGTCCTTTACTCTCCCCGATTCCGAATGGGTCAAGTACTAGGACAAGGGACTAGGGGATCGCCTTAAGGTAACTCTGAAATCAGCGTTTTTGAGTTACACACTAACAAAACTCTATTTCCTTGTCTCCGAATTCTATAAACAGAAAAGTCAAAACGCATTGGAATCGTAAAGTTATTTGAATATGTTTTTTGTGGGTATCTTCAAAAATTAGATTGTTTTATTCTATGGTTAGTTAACACTATGTTAACAGTATGTTTTCATGTTTCAATAGGCCACTTGCATGGATTTCATGACGACTTGAACAAAATCGTGTGGATAGATTTTTTTTACTATCATTACGAAAATGTTGGTAAAAATATTTAGAAATGTACCTTTTTTTACGTAAATAAATCCATTACGTCGTGACGTCACTACATGAAAATGTCCCGTTTCCGATAATTTTCTATTAATTGTGTATAATTCCACACTGACTTTTTTTTATACGGTAACACCTTAATTTCAGGCGAATTTTTGAATTTGACGTTTAACATTCATTAGATTTATTGTTTGTTCTCTGCGAACTTATTGTATGGTTTGACGTTTTGACAGCTGTTACGAAGAGAGTCCCGTACATGTTATGCCTTCTGTACCTGTTTTAGAAGTGTAATGGTAAAGGTGCTGATTTTAACAAAATCAAATTTTATAATATTTTTTGGTGCTTTAGATTTTAAGTCCGGGTTAAATCTTCTCCACAGTAAAGACTAACCCTTCCACATACTTTTCCACAAATGTGTATCTAGTCAATCCACGCTATGTAAGCGCACTATATAAGTATAATAAATACAGAACAATACAAGAACAATACGTAAATCCACAAGAGACCAAATGGGAAAATAATTTACCGACTTCAGATATTTTCATATCAGAGAGTTCGGCTCGGCAGAACTCCTAACTGAACCGATAAATCCCACTGATCCCTCAATATAAATATTTCAAAAATCTTTCGTAATCCTACATGTATTTAAAATGACTGACTTTTGCATTTTTATGTATACATTCTTTGACAAATCTAATACGCCCAAATTTTGAATGAGAGAGCTAGGTATAATGCCAGTAGCTGAAATAACAAATGGTAATATTTTTATATTCTGAGAATGCCAAATTCTTTTAATCTCACTTCCTAAATCTGTATATTTTCTTATTTTTTCAGAAACAGTTTTCTGAATATTACAGGAATTTGGAATAGCGACATCAATGATATAAGTTTTTTTTTTTAAATTTATCATGTAAAACTATATCGGGTCTATTATGACAAATTGTTCTGTCTGTTAGAACAGTTTTATCGTAATAAATTTTATAAAATTCATTTTCTAAAAGTGAATTTGGTACATATTCATAATATGGTACATTGCGGCAGTCAATCAAGTTATGTTTAATTACCAAACTTTGGTGAATTATTTTTGAAACTTGATTGTGCCTAAATGTATACTCGGATGGCGCTCATACCGAACATCCCGATATAATATGTTCTATAGTTTCCGGAAAAGCCAAACATTTTAAATTATGTATATTTGATGATATGCTTCCTATAATTTTTAGTATTAATGACTCTATCATGAATGGCAAGCATAAATCCTTCTATTTCTGCGCTCAACTCTCCAATACTCAACCATTTGTTTGACGAAAATTTGTCAACATATGTTTGGTTGAGATAGTTGAAGTGTTTTGCGCGAAGAATTTTATTTGCCCAGAAATCTAATAATTCCTTGTTGGTATTTATAAGAATGCTGGCATTCTCATCGTATAAATTTAATGGCGAAATATTTCTATCTGCCTTGCCAATTATTTTGTGCATTTCTGAACTATCAGTTTTCTTATCATTTCTACCTGATTTTGTTTTAAAGATGTTATTTTGACTATGCCTCTACCTCCTAAATTTCTAGGTATATTAATTCGTTCTATGGCTTAATTTGGATGATGGCAATTAAACTTTGTTAACGTAGTTCTAATTAATCGTTCTAAGCTATTTAAATCTGTATTGGACCATTTAGTTCAGAATTCGAAAATAATTTTAAATTATCCATAAATTATTAATGTGAAATTATACTGGTCTTTCTTGTATTACCTTTAATTTTTATTCCAAACTTGCTATTAATTAAAATTTTAGATAGAGGATTTAATGCTAATCAAATCCAAAGAGGACTCAATGAGTCTCCTTGAAAATCCCTCTTTTTATTGAAATGCCCGGTACTACAATTTTCTTATCTTTCAAATTCATAAGCAAATCGGTATTCCAAAATATCATAATTTTTTCCAAAAAGCTTATAATAATTGGGTTAACTTTGTATATATTTAAAACTTTTATCAGCCACGAGTGCGGGACACTATCGTAAGCCTTTTGGTAATCTATATAACAAATATGTAAATTACGATTTTGGGTTTGAATCTGTTTTAGAATTACAGAATCAATAACTAATTGTTCTTTACATCCCATATGTTTTCTGCGAAAACTTTTTTTTTGTTCAGATAAAACATTTTTTTCATCTAAATGAGTGTATATTAAATCTGTCAAGCAAGAGGTTAAAATTTTATATATTGTCGGTAAACATGTAATGGGTCTATACTGAGAGGGATTATTAATATTTTCGCTTTTAAGCAACACATAAGTAATGCTCTTAGTTAGAAAATTTGGAAAATTTTGAGGTTCTCTGACAAATTTTGAAAGATTTTTTGCCAAAAGAGGGTGTAAAGTAGTCAGAAGTTTCTACCAAAAATTATGTATCTAATCGCAACCCGTGGCTTTCCAATTATGAGTATTTTTTTATTATTTTGGCTAATAATTCAACCAATATGTCAGAAAAACACATTTGTTCAATGTCTGAACAATTGTGTTCTTCATTTTCTATCCAGGGACCTGACTCATTATGTTTTACATCTTTACGGTTGTCCAAAAATTGCGCATATCTGATTCAGATGGCAACGGAATATTATTATTCGAAATAATATTTTGTTTATCGTCAAGTTTGGAATAAAATATTTTCTCATTTTTCTGAAATAATCTATTATTTTTTTTTTATTATACGTATAATTATATCTTTTTAATCTAAGTACTTGCTTTTACACCTAATTTTTGTTTTAATAAATCTAATAAATCATTGTTTATATTTTCATTACTATAACTAGGTACCAATGCTATTGTTATGGGTCGCCCATAATCTTCCAGACGGACTACATACGCCAGCAAGCGGATATAGTCCACGCTCGCTTAACGTGATGGAAATCACGCATGCCTTGGATGATCACAACAGGCAATGTGTAGCGGGCCAATGAAAAGACGGTTCACGACACAAATCACCTTATATGGGCACGACACAGGCGATGTGTAATGGGCCAATAAGAAGTCGTCCTCACGGCAAATCACCATATATGGGCATAAGTATTGAGTCCCCCCCACTCTCTCGACAGGAGCAAGGAGCCGAGACAGGACGAGACGGACAGACACGTTTGGATCGGGACCGCGAGAGGTTCTCCGATACACAAGGGCAGTTTGCCGCGCTTCGTCGCGCCCCTAGTTAAGTCTCGGCCTACACCCCGAGTATTTGTGATAACACCGGTTCCGATTTAACCACCGCCGGGTTGGAAGCATGCCGCTTCTAGCCCGCCCTTGATGCTGACGAGTCGCCCACTTAACTGCCGCTCTGGAAGCATGCTGCTTCTAGCCCGCCCTTGACGCTGACGAGCCGCCCACTTAACCGCCGCCCGGTTGGGAAGCTTTCCGCTTCCAGTCCGCCTTGACGCAGAGGAGCAGCCCATCGCCGCCTACTGCCAGGTTACCATGGCCCGGTCTGTGAGCATAGCTCCAGACCCACCCACCACGCCGGGTAGCTGCCTGCCGCCGCCCATCGTCACGTGAGGTTCCTAACTTTCGTATAGTCCTTTCGAGCCCAGAATCAGTAGTCCTTTTACTAGCTTGCCGCTCTCTTCCAAGGCTAGGTCTTAAACCGCATACTTTCTGTCCTGTTCTTGTTCTATCCATGCATATTGGGAATAAACTGAATTGTAACTAAGTTCTGTTTCATTTGGAGTAATAGTCGATGAGTGCGGCCGAATCCTTCCCCTGAGATGAGCGTCTCTAGCCCAGGCATAGGACCCCCGGGGGGTCTGCTTAACACTTGTTCCCCCGTCTAGCAACTTACTTCCCCCCCCCCCCCGGGAGTGACTGTATAGCACCGGCCCCAACGTGGCTATATAACACTGGCGCCCCACTATATAACACTGGAGCACAACGTCTTATCGATTATTATCTCCTTTGAAACATTACTTCACACCTTATGGCTATAAACATTTTTATTATGTGTGTTTCCTACCAACAGCTGTGCGTGAAGTGTGTTAAGTGAAGTGAAAAACGTCGCTAATTACCGTAACGTTTCTCACGCAAATACGATTCTATCGCGGCTTTCAAAACCTTTTTTTTAAATAAATAAAGTGTAGTATCATTAACGAATAATTAAAAATTGGATTCGCCCTTTTACCACAATTTAAAAAACCAGGTTATAAAATCTCTAGTTAAACGAAAGTTCAGCAGTAAGAACCGTTCCGTCGTTTCGCGCGGGAATATTTTATTGAGTAATGAATTACGTGTAATTTGAAGCTCTAGTATAGTGCTGCATAAAATTGCGTTATTTTTTCCTTGAAGAGCAGTGGTTGTTTTCCAATAAAAAGGAAATAACTGCTGTCGGGTCGAGCTACGCCTACCCGTTTCCCTGTGATAGGTAAAAATAATAACGATTGCCAGCAACTCGTCTCGTCACCTAAAATTTTCGTCCGGATTTTTTTTTTGGTTTTTGTTTATTAAAAAATCTAAATCATGGAGGCCACCGTACCAATAATGGATAAAATATTAAATTTCAAGAAAGCAAACGCGTCCATAATAAAAAAAATGTTGATAGAAAGAGGCATAGTTCCCAAAAGAGCTTTGTTGTCTCTAAGGCAGGCGTGTATTTTTCAGCGAAACTTGCACCCCGTTTTGTAGAAAATAGAATAAGGGAAAAGCTCTCTAGCACGGTATATGTGCTGGAGGATTTAAATGGAAAAATTGTCGGTAAATTTCACATTAAAGACATAGTCAAAAAAGTTATCGACACCACTGTCGTTGCCGCCTTATAAGTGTTTTTATTTTTATTTTTTTTTGTTTTGTTGTTATTTTCTCTCCACCCCTGGTTAGGTGGGTACATTATGCTTCATCACTCCATGAGAGTAGTGTTAGCAAATAATCCGGATACTAGTTGAGATTATAGTTATCACTCTTTATATATAACCCAAGGACATCATGAACCCTTGTTGTTAGTACGAGGATATAACGCATATAGCTTAACTTTTGTTTATTGAAAAAAGTTATACAATTCCTTTCTTACTGAATCGTCATCACAAGTGTTGACAACCCGGGACGCCGGTGTGTCTCCACGTGAGGACCGATATAAAAAAAAGTTAACTCACCTTACACTAGTGAAATTGCTAGTGCAAAGTTTAGTTTCATTTATTGTAATGACTATTATTGGTAGTAATAAGTTATTACTTCCCCCCATCCTAGTGCGTAGCCACTTGGTTACAAAAATATATTTATATATATGTATATGGTTGCATATGTATATAAAATTCGTCTAAGAAACATGACACGATACACTGATTGAGGGCGTAGTTCAAGGAACCCTAAAATAGGCAAGGATTTTCGTTAGAAAAGACTGCGTTAGGTATTCAATATCCTGGCCCGGGACCGAATGGAAACTTAATTTCCATTTTCGTGGAACTACTTGCATTCTTAAAATTACCTAATTTTAGATGCAATGAGAGAATATGCAAGCATATTCTCTTCTTTTCGTTGACAAGAGACGGCATAAGAAAATTCTTGTATAAGTGGTAGGGTATGTAGGCACCTAGCCCTCATTACTCTTGGGTTTGAGTCGTTCAGTAGTAAGAAAACTCAAGGAACCTGATGTTTGTAAATAACCTTTGTGAATATAGAAGATAAGGTCGTGTATAAATGAAAATGTCATTTTTAATTTTAATTTTTTTTTTATACATCCTTGGTGTATTTAAATAGGTATTTTATGATACCGTTAGTCAATCTCGTCTGCTGGTACACACAGTTATTAAAGAAATCTTAGTGAATACAATAAAAAACAACAGGATAATTAAATTACGGGATTTCAAACTCTTTCATTGTTCGAATTATTCTCATATGTAGGTTAAATCGATGTAGTATTAGACATCTCACACGTTGTGATATAGGAGGAATTTGGGACAGTAAAACGTTCGCAATCGGGTAGCTACCCACTCCTTGATGGTGTATGTCACAATTCTAGCATATGATGGAGTAAACTCACGATAAAAAGGTAATGTAATGTTAATATTACGACATTCTTGTTATCAGAATATGCCTAATAGGTAACACTATTCTGGTCACATAAGTAGTAGGAGTTATCGAATTTAAATCTTCTTCCGCGAACATATGGCAATGGATACTCGTTGTGGGGAATTATAGAACTGTTATAAGTTTCCGATAGAATTGAAACTTGAGAATCGACTTTACGTGTCATTCTGTAGGTAGCTATAATCCAAAGCGTGATAGGATGGCTAAACTCCTTAGAATTAGGGCAGAAGGATTGTTGGAAACGCGAATTTCCGAACAATTAAATTATATATGATCCCGGAAGTAGGAAGAAATTCGTTACTCAATTAAATTTTTTCCCTTTCTAATAACGTTGTCGGAAGTATTAAATTTTCGTATTTTTAGTGTAGAAAATACGTGGCGTTGTTGTTATATGTATATATTTTTTTTCTTTCTCTTCTTTTACGAAGTCAAACCCTGAGAGTAAAGTATGGAGTAGACACAGACTCGAATTGAAAGTTATTTAACAAAAAAAAAAAAACTGAACACACACACACATAGAGTTGTTGGATGGTAAACAAATGTAAATTTAAGTTGTTTTTTTTAATTATGATAAATTTAATTAATTAAATTATTATGTAAATATTTTTGTAAACACGTAGTTGATTACTTCGGTATCAATATGGTAAGCCAGCGTGTAAAGTCCTTACCATATCAGGACGCAATTAAACGGTGTTATTTGTAACTTACTTAAAATCGCTGTATTCCAATAAGGTACTTCTCGCAGTAAGAAGATTTAAGAGTATGCACCCGGTTGAGAAAGTTAGCTCTTGTAATGTCAACATGTTATGTCATTTTGGGTCATATTGATCTTATCAGAGGATAATGTGATTGCACTTATGGTCATTACGGTTTGTCTGGTTATTTTGGTGGGAACACCTAGGAGGTGTCCTGTGTATATTCGTCGAACGCAAGTTCACTGTGGGGATCCCACGAGATCTCTCCGGTTGTCTGTGTCGTTGCGGCAAGGGTGTTACTTCTAGTGCACCAAGTACAGCGCTGTACGGTTCGCCAAGGGTGTCTCGAGAAGACATGAGAGGATTCATATTAAGCCTGAAAATTAATATTCATGATAGGTTTTGTAGCGTTACCTTACAATTATATGCGAACATGAGAGGATGGTCGTTTATGCCTGATAATTAAATGCAAACCAGACAAACCATGACAAGCTGAGAGTGCGGGAATTAACATCTGAGGTAGAATTGAATTATGAAAATAACAAAAGGTGTATATAAACAAATTTTGTCTAATTTTAAGAATTCTGTTGTAAGACGCGAATATGAGTTGATTTCGATCATTTCATGACATTTGTCAGCGTACAATATTCCATAACAGGAATAAGGTGTATGTAAACAAATTTTGTCTAATTTTAAGAATTCTGTTGTAAGACGCGAATATGAGTTGATTTCGATCATTTCATGACATTTGTCAGCGTACAATATTCCATAACAGGAATAAGGTGTATATAAACAAATTTTGTCTAATTTTAAGAATTCTGTTGTAAAGACGCGAATATGAGTTGATTTCGATCATTTCATGACATTTGTCAGCGTACAATATTCCATAACAGGAATAGTGTTGGAAATTTTTTGTCTAGTTTTAAGAATTCTACATGGTAGAAATCCTTTTCTTAAGGGTCATGTTTTTCTTTTATTTCATCACTCACCTTCGTTTAGCGTGTCTTGTATCGCACTAGGTACGACATATTTTTATAATTCCTTGGGAGAGTTTGGCAACCTTTGTTCAGAATACTTGCTAGGTTTTTTTAGCTTGGCTCACAGGTAGTTAAATTTTGTTGGCTCTTAGGTAGGGAGTGTTTAAATCCTGGTGAAAGAGGTAGTTCTGTACCTCACATTGCGGCAACCAACGCACCACATGCTGACCAGAAGGACGTGGACCCCTGCATCGGCCTCGCTGCTTATTCCCTTCATTTTTCAGGGGAAGGAGGGTAGTGTTATGGGTCGCCCATAATCTTCCGGACGGACTACATACGCCAGCAAGCGGATATAGTCCACGCTCGCTTAACGTGATGGAAATCACGCATGCCTTGGATGATCACAACAGGCAATGTGTAGCGGGCCAATGAGAAGACGGTTCACGACACAAATCACCTTATATGGGCACGACACAGGCGATGTGTAATGGGCCAATAAGAAGTCGTCCTCACGGAAAATCACCATATATGGGCATAAGTATTGAGTCCCCCCCACTCTCTCGACAGGAGCAAGGAGCCGAGACAGGACGAGACGGACAGATACGTTTGGATCGGGACCGCGAGAGGTTCTCCGATACACAAGGGCAGTTTGCCGCGCTTCGTCGCGCCCCTAGTTAAGTCTCGGCCTACACCCCGAGTATTTGTGATAACACCGGTTCCGATTTAACCACCGCCGGGTTGGAAGCATGCCGCTTCTAGCCCGCCCTTGATGCTGACGAGTCGCCCACTTAACTGCCGCTCTGGAAGCATGCTGCTTCTAGCCCGCCCTTGACGCTGACGAGCCGCCCACTTAACCGCCGCCCGGTTGGGAAGCTTTCCGCTTCCAGTCCGCCTTGACGCAGAGGAGCAGCCCATCGCCGCCTACTGCCAGGTTACAATGGCCCGGTCTGTGAGCATAGCTCCAGACCCACCCACCACGCCGGGAAGCTGCCTGCCGCCGCCCATCGTCACGTGAGGTTCCTAACTTTCGTATAGTCCTTTCGAGCCCAGAATCAGTAGTCCTTTTACTAGCTTGCCGCTCTCTTCCAAGGCTAGGTCTTAAACCGCATACTTTCTGTCCTGTTCTTGTTCTATCCATGCATATTGGGAATAAACTGAATTGTAACTAAGTTCTGTTTCTTTTTTTGTTTTTGTTTTTAGAAATTTAATTAAATTTAAATTTGATATGTTAATATCGAGTTCTGCAGGTATTTAAGAAAGTATTTTAGTTACAGCTGTTTCGACTTGTAAGGTCATTTTCAAACTGTGGTGAAGCCACCTACGGACGACTTATTTATAAAATTTCAAATGTCAATTTATGAAGGTGTCAAAATTGATTTATTACCGGTAAATCCAATTTGCAGAGACACTAATTGAGAGAGTGATTAAGTGGGATTCCGAATCTTTCCCCTTTTTGGTTTCACTTGCACTAAGTGCAAGGGTTTTCTTTATTGATTTAGAATGATGTTATTTCTATGACTCATTTAAGTGCATTATATTGTTTAGGTTTGGTAAAAATACTAAGTAGTGGAGAATAAATAATTTTCCTTACTTTATTAATTAGTGTTATGTTGGGGTCATTCGTTCGTTTATTGATTTCTAATTGTTCAAGCAAATTTAATCTAAGACCCTTTCGTTCTATATGTAATGGTTTTGGCTGGTTGTTTTTAAATGGAACGTGATTATTTTCTAAGAGATGTTCTGCGAATTTTGAAGCGGTGTTTTTATTTTTATAACATCGTAAATGTTCTTTGAATCTAGTTGAGAATGCCCTACCCGTTTGTCCGATGTAAGTAACATTACAGTCGGCGTGGTCACATTTTAATTCATATATGCCACCGTTATTTAGTTTAGTATTTTTACTTTTTGAGTTTTTAAGGTTTGTTCCCATATTATTATTGGTTCTAAAAGCTATATTTAAACCACATTTTTTAATTTCTTTTGCAATTTTTAAAGATATTGGGCCGAGAAATTCGAGAAATGCAAATTTTTCTATTTTTTTGTTTTGTACCGGATATATTAAATTAATTTTATTTTTGTATTTCTTGTTTTTTATTATTTTTTCAATGTTTTTTGCCTCATAGCCGTTATTAATCGCGATTATTTTAATAGTTTCCTTTTCTTTTACGTATTCTTTATTATCTGAGGGAATGTTTATGAGTCTATGTACCATTGAATGGTAAGCTGATAATTTGTGGGAGCAAGGATGAGTTGAATTTGCATTTATTGTAGTATCAGTAAATGTTGGTTTTCTAAATATTTCGAAGGTATGTTTATTATTACTTCTACCGATTGTCAGATCTAAAAAATTGATTTTACCTTCAATCTCATGTTCAACTGTGAAGCAGATTTTATTATTAATGGTGTTGGCCCAATTGGTAAAGATATCTAACTGTCGGTTGGTGCCGTTCCAACAAATAAGGATGTCGTCTACATATCTGACATAATAGTATATTATGTGTTTTGCTAAGGGAGATGTAAGAATTATATTTTCTATATAATCCATAAATATCTCTGCTAGAAGTGGACTTAATGGTGACCCCATAGGGAGACCATCGTTTTGTTCATAGTATGTATCATTAAAAAGGAAATAATTAGTTTCAACGCAAATTTTTATGAGTTGGAATAGCTCTTTTCTTATTACCGGGTTAATATTACATTTTTCCAAGATATTTTCAATTATTTTAAGGCATTCTTCAATGGGAATATTACTAAATAAGGATTTTACGTCTAATGAAATGAATTGGCAGTTATGTGGAAGATCAAAAATTTTAATTTTATTAACTAGTTCTGTCGAGTTTTTAACGCTGTATCGTGGTGAAAAATTAGTATATTTTTTGAAGATGAATTTAAGCCTTTTCGCTAAGTTTGTCGTAGGAGCATTAATAAAGGATACAACGGGTCTTATGGGAATATTGACTTTGTGAATTTTAGGTTGGCCATACAAAGCTGGGGCTCTTGGGTTCATGACCCTGACATTTTTCTTGGACCATTCGGTGGGAAATATGGCGTTACAACTATTTATAAGGATGTTGACATTATTAACAATTTTATTAATTGGGTCTTTAGTTAGAATTTTAAAATTTTCTGGTAACAAGAAGTCTTCCACTTTACTGATGTAATCTATTCTATCAAGAATTACTATTGAGTTACCTTTGTCGGCTTTGGTTATAGTTAGATTATTATTTTTAATTTTATTTTTAATTTCATGTAAGGTTTGGTTTTCTTTATTGATAGAATATTTATTTTTATTTTTATTTTTAATCGATTTTAGCGTTTTCTCTAAAATAACTGCCGTAACATGTTTTGTTAAGTTATTATTTTCCACTTTACGCAGAGACATTTCTGTATCAATAGCTAATGATTCTATTTGTTTGCATGTTACTTCACTGGGGATTTTATACTTAAAGCCTTTATCTAACAAATTATTCTCTTCCGTTTCAAATGTTGTGGTCGACAAATTCACAGTTTTCTTATAAAATTGAATATTATCATTGGTGGGAATTTCGTTTATTTTCGTAGTTTTATTTTTCGTATCAATTAATCTTTTTAGTTTATTTTGTTGCGTTTTAAATTTTTCAAATATAATTACGTTAATATGTTCACGGGTATCAAAATCAAGGGTATCAAATTCCCACGCATGGAGTTTAAAAGTTAATTCTAAGTAGATGACCTTTATGTTGTGAAGCAATGTGTCCCGTTTCCGACAGCACTCCTTTGTTTCTTCCTTCAGCCATATCCTCTGTGCTCTCACAACAGTGGCTATGGCCGCCGCAGATGTACTTTTAATGGAGATCTGCACGTACTTTGGAATCACATTACACTTCAAGCACTTTTGGTTAAACCACAGATTTTGAACTATTTTACGATGTTTGAGTTTAAGTCGTCTGTATAAAATCACAAGGGTAGCTATATCAGCCACCTTTAATTTATTAATTATTTTTGTGTTTAATTCGTAGAACTCCATTTTAATTTTTAGAAATTAAATTAAATTTAAATTTGATATGTTAATATCGAGTTCTGCAAGTATTTAAGAAAGTATTTTAGTTACAGCTGTTTCGACTTGTAAGGTCATTTTCAAACTGTGGTGAAGCCACCTACGGACGACTTATTTATAAAATTTCAAATGTCAATTTATGAAGGTGTCAAAATTGATTTATTACCGGTAAATCCAATTTGCAGAGACACTAATTGAGAGAGTGATTAAGTGGGATTCCGAATCTTTCCCCTTTTTGGTTTCACTTGCACTAAGTGCAAGGGTTTTCTTTATTGATTTAGAATGATGTTATTTCTATGACTCATTTAAGTGCATTATATTGTTTAGGTTTGGTAAAAATACTAAGTAGTGGAGAATAAATAATTTTCCTTACTTTATTAATTAGTGTTATGTTGGGGTCATTCGTTCGTTTATTGATTTCTAATTGTTCAAGCAAATTTAATCTAAGACCCTTTCGTTCTATATGTAATGGTTTTGGCTGGTTGTTTTTAAATGGAACGTGATTATTTTCTAAGAGATGTTCTGCGAATTTTGAAGCGGTGTTTTTATTTTTATAACATCTTAAATGTTCTTTGAATCTAGTTGAGAATGCCCTACCCGTTTGTCCGATGTAAGTAACATTACAGTCGGCGTGGTCACATTTTAATTCATATATGCCACCGTTATTTAGTTAAGGATTTTTACTTTTTGAGTTTTTAAGGTTTGTTCCCATATTATTATTGGTTCTAAAAGCTATATTTAAACCACATTTTTTAATTTCTTTTGCAATTTTTAAAGATATTGGGCCGAGAAATTCGAGAAATGCAAATTTTTCTATTTTTTTGTTTTGTACCGGATATATTAAATTAATTTTATTTTTGTATTTCTTGTTTTTTATTATTTTTTCAATGTTTTTTGCCTCATAGCCGTTATTAATCGCGATTATTTTAATAGTTTCCTTTTCTTTTACGTATTCTTTATTATCTGAGGGAATGTTTATGAGTCTATGTACCATTGAATGGTAAGCTGATAATTTGTGGGACCAAGGATGAGTTGAATTTGCATTTATTGAAGTATCAGTAAATGTTGGTTTTCTAAATATTTCGAAGGTATGTTTATTATTACTTCTACCGATTGTCAGATCTAAAAAATTGATTTTACCTTCAATCTCATGTTCAACTGTGAAGCAGATTTTATTATTAATGGTGTTGGCCCAATTGGTAAAGATATCTAACTGTCGGTTGGTGCCGTTCCAACAAATAAGGATGTCGTCTACATATCTGACATAGTATATTATGTGTTTTGCTAAGGGAGATGTAAGAATTATATTTTCTATATAATCCATAAATATCTCTGCTAGAAGTGGACTTAATGGTGACCCCATAGGGAGACCATCGTTTTGTTCATAGTATGTATCATTAAAAAGGAAATAATTAGTTTCAACGCAAATTTTTATGAGTTGGAATAGCTCTTTTCTTATTACCGGGTTAATATTACATTTTTCCAAGATATTTTCAATTATTTTAAGGCATTCTTCAATGGGAATATTACTAAATAAGGATTTTACGTCTAATGAAATGAATTGGCAGTTATGTGGAAGATCAAAAATTTTAATTTTATTAACTAGTTCTGTCGAGTTTTTAACGCTGTATCGTGGTGAAAAATTAGTATATTTTTTGAAGATGAAGTTAAGCCTTTTCGCTAAGTTTGTCGTAGGAGCAATAATAAAGGATACAACGGGTCTTATGGGAATATTGACTTTGTGAATTTTAGGTTGGCCATACAAAGCTGGGGCTCTTGGGTTCATAAGCCTGACATTTTTCTTGGACCATTCGGTGGGAAATATGGCGTTACAACTATTTATAAGGATGTTGACATTATTAACAATTTTATTGGTTGGGTCTTTAGTTAGAATTTTAAAATTTTCTGGTAAAAAGAAGTCTTCCACTTTACTGATGTAATCTATTCTATCAAGAATTACTATTGAGTTACCTTTGTCGGCTTTGGTTATAGTTAGATTATTATTTTTAATTTCAAAATTATCAGCTTACCATTCAATGGTACATAGACTCATAAACATTCCCTTAGATAATAAAGCATACGTAAAAGAAAAGGAAACTATTAAAATAATCGCGATTAATAACGGCTATGAGGCAAAAAACATTTAAAAAAAAAAAAAAAAAAAAAACATTGAAAAAATAATAAAAAACAAGAAATACAAAAATAAAATTAATTTAATATATCCGGTACAAAACAAAAAAATAGAAAAATTTGCATGTCTCGAATTTCTCGGCCCAGTATCTTTAAAAATTGCAAAAGAAATTAAAAAAATGTGGTTTAAATATAGCTTTTAGAACCAATAATAATATGGGAACAAACCTTAAAAACTCAAAAAGTAAAAATCCTCAACTAAATAACGGTGGCATATATGAATTAAAATGTGACCACGCCGACTGTAATGTTACTTACATCGGACAAACGGGTAGGGCATTCTCAACTAGATTCAAAGAACATTTACGATGTTATAAAAATAAAAACACGTTCCACTTAAAAAAAACCAGCCAAAACCATTACATATAGAACGAAAGGGTCTTAGATTAAATTTGCTTGAACAATTAGAAATCAATAAACGAACGAATGACCCCAACATAACACTAATTAATAAAGTAAGGAAAATTATTTATTCTCCACTACTTAGTATTTTTACCAAACCTAAACAATATAATGCACTTAAATGAGTCATAGAAATAACATCATTCTAAATCAATAAAGAAAACCCTTGCACTTAGTGCAAGTGAAACCAAAAAGGGGAAAGATTCGGAATCCCACTTAATCACTCTCTCAATTAGTGCCTCTGCAAATTGGATTTACCGGTAATAAATCAATTTTGACACCTTCATAAATTGACATTTGAAATGTTATAAATAAGTCGTCCGTACGTGGCTTCACCACAGTTTCAAAATGACCTTACAAGTCGAAACAGCTGTAACTAAAATACTTTCTTAAATACTTGCAGAACTCGATATTAACATATCAAATTTAAATTTAATTAAATTTCTAAAAATTATAATGGAGTTCTACGAATTAAACACAAAAACAATTAATAAAGTTCTGTTTCATTTGGAGTAATAGTCGATGAGTGCGGCCGAATCCTTCCCCTGAGATGAGCGTCTCTAGCCCAGGCATATGACCCCCGGGGGGTCTGCTTAACACTTGTTCCCCCGTCTAGCAACTTACTTCCCCCCCCCCGGAGTGACTGTATAGCACCGGCCCCAACGTGGCTATATAACACTATATATAACCAAATTTTCTCCCAATTACATCTTCATGTCTCAAAATATTCCTACTTCTATTTCCATTTTTATATTCTATTACTCTAGCTATGCTACTTCTTAAAAATACTACATCATTTTCTTATCTACTTTGCCATTCTGGTTTACTATAACTATATGATCTATCATCAGAAGACGTTAATTTAACTCCTAACTTATTACATAATATAGTGATAGCACTAGCGTACACTATTGTATGAAGATCTAAAAAACTAATGTCATCAAATATTATTTTTGGTAATATTCTATTATTTATTCAGAAATTAATTTAGATAATTTCTTTGACCTACATATGTAATTTTGGTAATTTTATTATTATTATTATTATTGTTACATTTGTAGACGTTGAACATTATAATGAATAATGATCAATAATATTTTTTGTAAGCCTCGTTATTCTCCTGTACCATTCGTGTGGAAAATGTTTTTTTTGTGATTTTCGGCTATGTAATTATCGTATTTTCGCCCCCTTAAAATTATGTCTCGTCTTTTCGGTTTATAAAAAATGGTCTGATTTTTCGGATAGAAATTTTCAAAAAATCGCTAGGGTTTCACAAATACGATAAAAAATAATACAAAATGTCTTAAAATATTTGCCAAAACCGGGTTTTTCTTAAATGAGATGCAAGTGGCTTATTATGCAACTAGACTTAGCTAATTGTAGCACTAAATTTTGTGCAATTAATGTTGCTTTAATTGCATTTTTGTTCGTAAATACTAGATAAGTCATTCCATTTTTGTAAATAAATACCTTTGATTATATAATGTCTAGATAGAGTGTTGCGCTGTAATTCCGACAAAAACAACAGGCCAGATTTGAAACACTAGTGTGTGTGATACGCACACTAGTATGCGTAACTTCTATAGTTTTACAGGCGCTGCTGTCGCGCTGAGAGATACCAGCTCCCGAGTACTTCCCATAAAAGTGGGTAAAAAATATGTTTCGATTTTGCGGGACCTTTATTTGTTTAATTTTGAATTCATTTAAGTAAGATAGTTTTCTACATACATATAAGAGATTTATTTTTATTTGATTATTTTTAACAAATAAAGACAACGAAAAGCATTAGAAACGGTTTAATTTAGTTATATAAAAAAGAGAAAATACATTTTTAAAAAATTAGTTAAACAGTTGTTCCGATTAGGGCAAATAACAGTTGTTTAAGCTGGTTGCCAAACATCCTCTCCGCGGCTATTTCTTATTATTTCTATCAACTTACTTCTTAATATAGAATCATTAGGTATTCTGTAAAATATGAATGAATAAAATTAAAATTTTACTTGATACTTCACCAAACAAACCTGTCACATTTTTTGTAAATTTAATAGATTAACAAATTTCGTATTCATAACCTTTTTTTAAATATAGTGTCAACGCGAAGAATTTACAAACAAGATTTTTTCAATGTAGATGAGTGTTTCAGGCTCATAATTATTGCTTATAATATAATAATTGTTACCCTTTGTGCTATGCATAAAAATCTTGTCTTAAAAAAACGTTAGTTTATCAATTAAAAATAATAATTAATATTTTAAGTTAAGTTAAAGTATTTCACCAAAAAATGTAGACATAATTATTTGTCTCAACACCACCTAGCGAGAGATTTAGCAATAACAATACCTCTTTCACAAAAAATAAATTTGGTTGTTTTCAGGTGGAAAAATGTAATAAGAAAGTAATTGTTGAATGAAACACTAGTATATATTGAATTATTTAGCGGGTATTAGATAAGCCGCCATAGCTCAGTCGTCAAGAGCACCTGACCGGCAGTCAGAAGGACACGGGTTCAAGTCCCGTTGGCGGCAATTATCTTTTCTCGGAAGATTTTTTCAATGTAGATGAGCGTTTCAGGCTGATAATTATTGCTTTTAATAATTTACAAAGCTTAAACACAAAGACTAACTTTCACATTTATAATATTATTATATTATATATACTGTACGTTTGGGTAATTATTAAAAACCTATTTTAAAATTAACAACGCACTCATAGGAACATTTAATTTGAAGAACAGGCAACTCTGTAAACATGGCGTTGTCCTAAGACCAAACTGTCAAACCAAATTACACTATTAAAACTGAATTGTTTCTTTAACGAAATGGTTATTTATAGGTAACTTACCGATGATAGGTAACGTTTTTAGTTGTTTTCAATCGTCCTTTGTAATTCCTGCACACTGTTATAGCGCAAATCGTCATTTTCAAATGTCACACAACACGTGTTTACCGCACAACGATAGTGTCGCCACTGAGCGGACAGGACGAGCTTATGAGCCAACAGTTGGCTGATATTTTTTTTGGCGTTTCGTCGCTCAAGCGCTCTATCTTACACATTATAGAATATGTAAGATAGAACGCATTAAAAAATGATTAATTATTTTCTTATTTCCAAAAAAAAATTGATACGGCTTACAATACCGATAATTATAGTTAAATCAATCTATGACTTAACAATAATAATTCCGTATAAATATACTAAAACTGATTTTTCAGATTTTTAAGATATTTTAAAACAAAATTTTGATATTAAGGAGAAAATACAGATACAGATGTCAATTGACAAGAATATATGTTAAGGAAATATATTCCATTTAAATTTGAATCCTGCAGTGCCAGTTGGAATGTAATTATCAATTGTCACTTGTTTTATTGTTCTATTATTTTATTGTAAAATATCAAATTTAGTTGGAAGAAACCATTCAAAGAAAAATCATATAAATAAACATAAATGTCGTTTCTTTGTTAAACTATGCAACACAAGTGTTTTATTTATAAATTAATAGAAAGGAATTAAACCTTTTAAAACGACATTTTTCGTTTTAAACCAAAAATGAAGAAACTTCAATTCAAATTTACTCTATTACCTGGAGGCGATAGCAGGTCAAATATTGTTAGCATTACAAAAATAGTCACAAGTGATGAAAAAGTGTTAACAATTCCAGAAATGCTACAATCCGCCAATATATGTAGACTATTTCCTCCCAGAATATTTAATTCTCGTGATATGTTCGCCTAATATTTATATTTTTTTATTCATCCATCATATCTATATATACTTACGCCCTTACTAAAAAAAACCGCAGCACGACTGATTACCTGTATTTTTGTAGTATCATAGATACAACAAATTTACACTAAAACACGAAATATTACGAATTTCACTCTACAACACGTTTTAAATTTGGCTACACTGCAATTTTTCAAAATTTTCATACAAAATTTTGTTTTCATTCATAGCCGCTAGATGGTGATGGCGTCGCGCCTGCACATTTGTTCTATCTTGCCCGCGCAAAAAAAACAGTTTAGTTTTTATGTGGCGGAAATATTTTTAGTAAATATTGAGATTTTACTGAATGATATCTATTATAGTGACCAATTCACCCTTCTATTCATGTAATTAATATATTTGCCGTGTTATTTGTATGGTTTTACATCAGTTTTATCAAGTTATTGCACGATAAACAGTACTTAAAAAGTTGAACTGTCAAAATATTGTTTTGGGTTACATAAAAGTTCAAATTTACGTTTTTAAATCTTTATTTTATGATAATGTCTTAAAAGAGGTGTTTTTTTTAAATATTAATATCAAATTCACATGTTGGTAAACTTATCAAAGAAATTAACATCATTAGTGGTGCAAGAGATGTGTTGAAATGTCAGAGATATTTTTAAGGTTATTTTTTTGGCATTAAAAAAAACTTTGAAATTTTTTTATTGTATGCATGAGGAATAAGTGAGGTGACAGTTTCATTTCAAATTCATTATACAAAAGGTTTGTATTTTTTAAATTTTAATTTTTTTAATATTTCTGTACACTTTCATCAAAAATGTTGTGGTAAGAAATTATTTAACATTTTTTTCCCTGTTTAAATCTTAAAATATGGCAGTTTTTTTAATCTATAGTGTATTTTAAATACACAAATCTAAAAGGTAAATTTATCTAGTTTTTAAAAATGGTATTTGTTTTACGGCACCTTCAAAAATAATAAATATATAGAACATTCAAAATACTTTGGAAAATTCTAAATTTCGTTCAGACATCATCTCTAAAACAGAGATAAACTAGCCCCCCAGGCTGTGTAAACGGCGTGTATTTTTTTCCGAGAACAATTTTTTAATTAGTAATGTTTTCACATCCGCGGCCGTTTGTCAATTGAATAATTTTTTTCACGGGGTTTTTTAGTAAGGCCGATAGTGTATATTTAAAATACTTTGTCTCTAACATTTATCATTACAAATTACATGAATATCTCAATAGAATAACTAATTTAAAACTGCAAAATGAATGATTTTTATGTAACGCTCTAGATAAATAAAAAATTGTAGAAGAAAATTTGTGTCACTCCTAAGATTTCAACCTAATTTGCCCTGATAAAGGATTTAGCCTATTTCATTTAAATATTAGAAGCATTGAAAGGAACATCGATGAATTAATAATATCATTAAAAGAATTAAATTATTTCCCAGACTGCATAGTTTTAACAGAAACGCACTCAGCCGGTGAATTGAATTTCTTCTTACTATACAACGACAACAAAGTTAAACAAAAACTCTGGTATTGGAATATTTATATCTAACCAACACAATGTACTTAATATTAAAGGGATTCACAGTATTAGTAACGTTAAAATATTAAATATTGAATTGAAAGACATAAATAAATATTATAACATTATTGCTATTTATCGAACGCATGGGTCGATAGTGTCACACTTAATAGATGAATTAAAAAATATTTTATTAAATTTTAGAAATAAAAATAATATTATTGTAGGAGACATGAATTTATGACTACTCTAGTAAGGATAAAGATAACTATCTCAACATGTTAGCGGAACTCAATTATTTATTTATTTAGACGTTCGAGGTCAACGATCCTCATGCTTAGATCATATTTTTACAAATATACCAGATATCCAAAATATAACAGGAGTTTTCATTCATTCAACTATTACTGATTATTCATGTATTTTTAAACACAAAACCAGCCATCCAATATTTCCATCATTTAAACAAAAAAATCTTCCAAAAAAGTACTTAATACATTAAAAAATAAATTACAATCAGAAAATTGGATCGAATTGTTACAATGTAATGATATCAATATCTGCTGTAAAATATTTGAAGACGATGTTTATATAAATGTCAAATAATATAATTCCCAAACCCAAACTGTCTAACTTCAAACCTATAAAGCCATGGATTACGCATGGGTTAATAGTATCTGTACGACATAAGCAAGCTCTTTATAAATTAACAACTCAACAACCTAATAATAAAAAATAAAAATAAATATTTTTGTAAGAAAAACTTTATTTTAATACTTTTTTGAAGGGTATTCCCATCAGTGAAATATATCATATTAGAATAAGTTAACAGTAATAATCTAAACAAAAATATGAAAGAGAAAAAGACACAGAAAATCAGAAAAAAGACAATGGTCGCAACTGAGACTCGAACCCAGACCTCTCCGTCTAACCGGGACGAGCGCGTTAACCAATTTCGCTATTGCCACCTTCGGTCAAACCGTCATATTTGTCTATCGCATATTTTCAAATTTTAGAATTTCATTATCGATGCTATCCAGGTTACAAACCAATTCTAAGAATGATTGTTTCCAATGAAGAGGGTAGTTGTCCGTAATATGGAGAAAAATAGTTAGTTGATAATAATGTAATTCTAAAATTTGAAAATATGAGATAGACAAATATGACGGTTTGACAGAAGGTGGCAATAGCGAAATTGGTTAACGCGCTCGTCCCGGTTAGACGAAGAGGTCTGGGTTCGATTCTCAGTTGCGACCATTGTCTTTTTTCTGTTTTTCTGTGTCTTGTTCTCTTTCATATTTTCGTTTAGATTATTACTGTTAACTTATTCTAATATGATATATTTCACTGATGGGAATACCCTTCAAAAAAGTATAAAAATAAAGTTTTTCTTACAAAAATTGAATATTCATTTAGACTTTTATAAAAAAAGTCAATTGTTCCATATAAATAAATTTGGATATATCTATCCGAGACGCTTTCTAGGTTACAAACCAATTCTTAGAATGATTGTTTCCAATGAAGAGGGTAGTTGCCCGTAATATGGAGAAAAATAATTAGTTGATAATAATGTAATTCTAAAATTTGAAAATATGAGATAGACAAATATAACGGTTTGACAGAAGGTGGCAATAGCGAAATTGGTTAACGCGCTCGTCCCCATTAGACGGAGAGGTCTGGGTTCGAGTCCCAGTTGCGACCATTGTATTTTTTCTGTTTTTCTGTGTCTTGTTCTCTTTCATATTTTCGTTTAGATTATTACTGTTAACTTATTCTAATATGATAATAATAAAAACTTACTCAAAAAATTTAAAGCATTTAAAAATAAACTTTCATATATCATAAAACACACTAAAGAAAGTAACTATAACCGGAAGTTGGATCAAGCTGAAAATGATAGTAAAAGAGTATGGACGGTTATAAATTAAATAATTGACAAGAAAAAAAACAACAATAATGAAATCAATGCTATTATTCATGATAACTCAAAAACATGTCGTAAAGAAAATCCCTCAAAAGCTGCAAATATATTTAACACCTTCTTTGCAAATGTCGGGAAAAATCTCGCCAATCTCTCATATTGACCCAAATATTATAACATCTCCAGACTGTAATATTGATGCTAAAATTTTTTTTAACAAAACAAAAAACGACTTCAAAAATGCACTAAAAAGTAAAAAAATAATTTTGTACGATTGTTATTTTTGGAGTTGGTGTCAGCCAAGGTAACTACATACATATGTAGTTATAGGTGAGATGTGGAGATCTTGGTTGACACCGACTCCAAAAATAACAATCGTACGAAATTATTTTTTTACTTTTTAGTGCATTTTTTTAAGTCGTTTTTCGTTTTGTTAAAATTTTTGTTTATTTTTTTATTTTTAGTGACGAGCATGCGTAAAGAAGTTTTATTTCAAAAAAGAATCATCGAAATCTGTTGGCGTAATATTGAGTTATTCGTCCATTTGTCGCGCACATACTTATTGCAAATTGAAGACATATATGGTTTTCTCATGGATTATATTGTCAGAACTAGACCAAATTAAAATTAGACCACACGGGAAGCACCAGCTTTCTAATAAAAAAAGAATCATCAATATCGGTTCACCCAATCGAAAGTTCTGAGGTAACAAACATAAAAAAATAAAAATAAAAACCGTCGAATTGATAACCTCCTCCTTTTCGAAGTCGTTTAATAAAATGGCAACATTTGAAGTCTCCACAGAGGAGGAAATAGTTTCTATTATAACCGATATGAAAGGAGGATCTGCTCCGGGCTTTGATGCAGTTACGGTTGATATTTTAAAAAACATTAAAAATCAAATTTCTAAACCATTAATGCATATAATAAATACAAGTTTCCAAAGCGGAGTATTTCCATCAATTTACAAACAAACTACTATAATAAAATACTCAGTAAACGTTCTAATCTATCTGGAACTATGCAAGACCTAGGAGTAACTGTTGGAGTTCTTGAAGGAAAAGTTATGACATTCGAAAAAATCATTGAAAAGAAAGTATTACCACAGGAAACAACGCCAATTTGTGACGTGCTCGCTGAGATAGAGGAACGCAAGACCCGCTCGAAGAACGTCATTTTACTCAACGTCCCCGAGTGTAACTCGAACTCAACTACAGTGAGCGTCTCGAAGGATGGAAAGAAGGTATTAGCAGCTATTAGTGAAATTAATAGCGAGTTCAATCTAGAAGATGTGAAAATTTACAGGCTTGGAAGTAAAATTCCAAACAAAACCAGGCCAATTAAATTGAAATTTGATGAAGTCAAACAGGCGAAACTAATACTCTTTAACAAAACTACTCTGTCCAATGGAATTATAATCAAACCTGACAGGACTCTACAACAAAGACATCACTTAACTGACCTCTGGAAGGAATTAGAAGAGAGGAAAGAAAAGGGCGAAGTCGATTTACGAATCAAACATTTCAACGGAATTCCCAAAATCATCAAAACCCAAACAAAAAACTAAAAAACAAACATAACAGATTTTCTAGACTTACAGGATATTATCAAAATGTACGGGGAATGCGTACGAAATTGCACCAACTTAAGACTAACTCCCCAATTTTCTCACACGACATTCTGTTTTTAACTGAAACATGGTTAAATGCTGATATCAGCTCGTCAGAATTAGGCCTACATCAATATATAACATATCGTTCTGATCGAAATTCTATTACGAGCAAAAAGTCTAACGGAGGAGGTGTGATGCTGTGCGTGTCCAAGAATATATCATCTACTAAACTACCGGTAAAACACAAAAGTGTTGAACAAATTTTTGTATTGCTCAATATACCTAATGGAAAAATTATTATCGGCTGTGTCTATATCCCACCTGCATCGGATTTGCAAACGTATAAAAATCACAATGAGGACATAGAAGTACTCAAATTCAAATATCCTAAAGCAAAATTCATTATTGCTGGTGATTATAACCTTCCTAACTGGACCAGCCAAGATGACAACGGACCTGCTACAAACCAAGCCGATTTACAGTGTGCTAAATGTAGTGAAATTCGCGATATGTCTTTATTCTTGGGACTAACTCAATCAAACAAGATTTTCAACTTTAACAATCGAATGTTGGATTTAGTGTTTTCAAGTGATTCGAAAATAGTGGTTGAGCTATCTGATGAATTATTATTACCATTAGATCAACACCACCCACCGTTGGACATTATCATAACAAATTGGCCTTTAACATCTTCAAAAAAAACAAGTGCCCCATCGTATAACTTTTCCAAAGCTGAATACCATCATATTACTGAATACCTTACCCAAACAGATTGGTCCTTTTTAGATGAGGAAAATAATATAAATGATCAATTAGAATACTTTTACTCGATTTTAAATACCTCTATAGAAAAATTTGTTCCCAAGGTTAGCTTTACATCATCTAATTATCCGAAATGGTTTACAAGGGAACTAACTAATTTAATTAATAAAAAAAAATGTATCCACAGAAAATATAAACATACCAGAAATCCTAACGATTATTTAACATTTACTAAACTACGAAAACAATGTAAGGAATTATCAACAAAATGCTATAGTGACTATATTAACATAATAGAAAATGAGGTACATCATCACAATGTGAAAAAATTCTGGAATTTTACTAAATATCAACGAAAAGACAACTGTGGATATCCTAATAGCATGTTCTTTAAAGAAAAATGTGCCGACAGTATTGAGGGTATGGTTAATCTTTTTGCTGACTCTTTTAAAAGTGTTTACGACAAAGATATTCCCGTCAATGCAGCCTTCAGTACTTCAGTGGAAGAGTCATTAAACCTAAGCCAATGTTTTATAAAATTAGAATCCATAGAAAGAAGCATAAAAGCATTAGATAGCAATAAATCTGCTGGGCCGGATGGTATTCCTCCCATATTTTTAATAACTTGCATTGATAGTTTGATATATCCCTTACATAAACTTTTTAACAAATCCTTAGCATCTGGCTGTTTTCCGGCTCTTTGGAAAAAGAGTTATTTAACACCCATTCATAAAAAAGGCGACAAAAGCGATATATCAAACTATAGACCTATTTGTATTATGTCTACTTTACCCAAACTTTTCGAGTCATTAGTATTAGATACCATTGTAAAACCTATCAACAATATTATTGTTCCTAACCAACATGGCTTTATCAGAGGTCGATCTACTTTAAGTAATTTAACTATCTATTATAATTACATATCCGAATCCCTTAGTTTGAAACAACAAGTGGATTCTATATACACCGATTTCAGTAAAGCATTTGATAAGGTTCGACATCACATTCTTATAGCCAAACTCCGACTGTTAGGCATCAAAGGTAGTTTATTGACATGGATTATCAGTTACCTCAGTAATAGAGTGCTTAGTGTTAGGATTAATTTTATAGAATCCTATGTATTCGAGGCCACAAGTGGTGTCACGCAAGGGTCCCACCTCGGCCCAATATTATTCTTAATATTCATTAATGACATTGTAAACATATTTAAAGATGTACAAGTCCTAATTTTTGCAGATGATCTAAAATTGTTTAAAAGAATACGAAATATATATGATTGCGTAATTTTACAAGCTAATTTAGATGAATTTTTTAAATGGTGCGAACAAAATATGTTATTTTTGAACATTGAGAAATGTCAAGTAATAAGATTTTCCAGAACTCATTCTCATATCTTACATGAATATAATTTAAATAATGTTAAATTAACACCAGTATCACAAATTCGTGACTTGGGAGTTATATTCGAATCAAACTTAACATTCACAGCACATATAGATGATATAACTAATAAGGCTTTAAAGATTCTTGGCTTCCTTTGTAGAACCCTAACTGATTTTAAGTCCTTGTATCGCATGAAAACACTCTACATTTCATTAGTTAGAAGCCAAGTGGAATATAATTCACCTATTTGGTCTCCTTTCTATAAAGTACATTCTAACAAATTAGAACGGGTTCAACACAAATTTCTTAGGTACTTAAATTTCAAACTCAAAATTCCAATAGAAAACATAAATTATGTAAATTTGATGTATCGACTTAATTTAATTACGCTGTCTGACAGAAGAACCATTTTTGATCTAATTTTATTATACAGAGTCATGAACAACCTTATTGACAGCCCTGCCATCATTGCTGCTATTAAACTCTATGTACCGACAAGGAATACTAGACAAAGTACAACATTCTTTTGCGACACATACACAACCAACTATCAATCACACTCGCTTACCAATAGGATGCATAATTTGGGCAACAAGTTTGGTGGTATTATAGATATATTTGCTGATTCCCTTTATAATCTTAAATGCAAATTAAACCAACACTTTCTGGAATCCTACAAATTATTGTAACGGGTATATATTTAACGATTTGATGTGTTATTGTTATGTTGTATATTATGTTATTGTCAAATATTATATTGTTTAAAATATTTCTTTATGCCATGTTCTTCAAAAACTACTTATATATTTCTTTTAATTTTTCACTTTTATAACTATTGGTATAAATTCTAACTCGATAACTCAAATATTATATTGTTTAAAATATTTCTTTACGCCATATTCTTCATAAACTTCTTGTTTATACTATTTTTTAATTTTTCACTTTTATAACTTTGGTATAAATACTAACTCGATAACTTTTGTAAAACTTATTTATAATCTATGTAAAAGCCCCTATGGGCGTATAACAATAATAAATAAATAACTCCAATATTTAAATCAGGTAATCCAGAAGTAAACAATTACCGTCCCATATCAGTAATCTCAAATATATCAAAAAAATTTGAAAACTAGTTAAAAAAAGAATGAGCCGATTTATAAAATAGAATATTAATGAAAACCAGTTTGGTTTTATGGAAGGTAGAAGCACACAGGGTGCAATTGCAAAATTAAGTAGCCTTGTACATAGTTCATTAGATAAATCATTTAAATGCCTTGGAATTTTTATAGATCTCAAAAAAGCATTTGACAGTATATCACATGACAAACTTATAAGTAAATTAAGAAAAATTGGATTTAATGGTTCGGCTCTAGAATGGATAAAAAGCTACATTTTTAAACGTCCCCAAGTTGTAAAACTTAACGGTGTGCTTAGTTCACCAAAAATGAGTTATTTCGGCATACCTCAAGGTACAGTACTGGGACCGTTACTGCTTATCATCTATGTTAATGACATATTCATACTAAAACTAAACGGAAAAATAATATCTTACTAGCTTATGCCTGTTGCAAATACAACTAACGGGTTAAAACTAACTTGACTTACTAACAGAAAAAAATTTTCATAGTAAGCGGGTAGGTAACTACGGTTAAACATACAAATATACATAAAGCCGCCCACAGGGCCTAGCAGCAAAAACCTGCCATACGTTAGTATATAGACACCATTGTAGGCATGCACACATCAAATCCCCAAAGTTTCATCGCAATCGGAAGAACGGTTTAGCAGTGCGTAATTTCATGATGCCAGAGCTCACTTTTGTATACAGAAAACGTCGTGGGCATGCACAAATCAAATCTACAAATTTTCATCGCAATCGGATGAATGGTTTAGCAACGCTTAGTGGTTAAACACACAACTATGTATAAAGCCGCCCGCAGGACCTAGCAGCAAAAACCTGCCAAACGTTAGTAAATAAACACCATTGTAGACATGCACACATCAAATCCCCAAAGTTTTATCGCAATCGGATGAATGGTTTAGCAATGCGTAATTTCATGATGCCAGAGCTCACTTTTGTATACAGAAACCGTCGTGGGCATGCACACATCAAATCTTCAAATTTTCATCGCAATCGGATGAATGGTTTAGCAACGCTTAGCGGTTAAACATAAAACTATGTATAAAAGCCGTCCGCAGGACCTAGCAGCAAATACCTGCCATGCGTTAGTATATAAACACCATTGTAGACATGCACACATCAAATCCCCAAAGTTTCATCGTAATCGGATGAACGGTTTAGCAATGCGTAATTTCGTGATGCCAGAGCTCACTTTTGTATGCAGAAACCATCGCGGTCATGCGCACATCAAATCCCCAAAGTTTCTTCGCAATCGGATGAATGGTTAAGCAATGCATAGCGGACATACATACATACATACATGCACACATTTTTTTGATTTTATATATAGAAGATAGCTGGTACCCAGAATGCGTTGCTATACCTTTTAATAAAGAAAAAATTTCTACCTGCGTGTCCTTTCTCATTTGTCCCGATCCCCTTCCGCCCCCCCCCCCCCCCTTCTTCCTCACCCACGCCCTCTTCCCCTTTCGCGTTTCCACTCCGCCTCCCTCACCTTCCCTCCCCCCACTTCACCTCTCCCTTTCTCCGTCTCGTAAACCCCCTCCCGTGTTCCCCTCCCCCCTCCCAGGTTCCCCTCCCCTTTTCTTGTTTCCACCCTCCCCCCCTGCCTCATTACATACACTAATTCCCGGTACATTTAGTTTTCGAACAGCTCGCGCGCCACCTATTAAATTTTTGTATACAAATTTCGTATTGCCAGAACTCACCAGTAGTTTATACAAACCTTGTACTAACCATAACGAACACAACAAAAAAAGAATTTTTCAATTTGTTGCAGTCGTTCGGAAGATATGAGCGTACGTACATTTTCATACAAATTTTATAATGCCAGAACTCACCAGTAGTTTTACTGCTTAAAAAAAGCGCTATATGAATTTAATACTTTAAAAAAAATATCCCGTTCAACTTCGAGTTATTTCATTGTAAAATTAGAAAACCAATACGTATGCAATATAGTCGGATGATATCGAGTGTTTATGTGCAGGTAGGAACCTACTTATATTCTAAGTAGGTATAGGTACTTGCATACATACGTAAAAAAGAACACATATTTAGGCTGGGTTGTTTAACGAAATTAAAAATTCTTCAATTTTTCAAGTCAATTTTAACGTTCTGTAAAAGTTCGGTTCGAATTCTATTCAAGTTCTATAGATATTTTTGTTTAATGATACAACTGGCATTTACTGATAAAAAAAATAGAACTTACACAGAACGTGAAAATGAACTTAAAAAAATTGTTAAATTATTCAGTATCGGTGAAACAACATTACCTTAGTAAATTAAATCGGCAATGGTTTTGCTTTTTTCATCATATTTGCAATAATAATAATAATAATAATAATAGAGCGCCGTTTTTGTGAAAAATCACCTCAATGGCGCTGTACAATTTATTCATTATTCTTAGGTTCTATCTAATTTTAATATTTACAAATGGATACAGAAACATACTTACCTGCAGGTCACTTCCGATAAACACTTTAATTAGAAAGTTTGTGCTTGGAGAAGATACGGCTTTGCACGCGGAGGGTATTATATTTAAAACACTGGACATTGCATTGCTACCCCCCATCACTATAAGTATTACATTTTAAAAGATTAGTGGCAAAAGTGGAGTTGATAATATCAAAATATGTATTTTAAAAGACTGGAAAATTTAGGACTCTTTAGGGCTGGAGAATGTTACTGAAATGACCTTTAAATACGCTTACAAATAGTTCTTTTTTTTGTTTTTTATCTCTACATTTTTAGGTTAGTTATTTACAGTGTCGCGGGCATTGAATGTGAAGGTGAAAGAATTTGAGTTTATGGATACGACTGTCTGAAAAGGTGGGTTTTAAGTTTAGCTCTAAATTCTGCCGAGTCTGTGATCGTTCTTAAGTCATGTGGCAGTCCATTCCAGGCTTTAGGTCCCGACACTCCGAAAGCGCGCTCACCGAACTTAGTATCTGGTGTGCGCTTTGGTTCCTTTAACCTTCCAACAGCTGATGACGCTGCTGACCTTAGGGTTGACTGTCGAGAATTTGAATTTTCTGGAACACACAATTCCGATAAGTATGCCGGAGCCATTCCGTTAAGGGACTTAAATACCACCGAGCAATACTACCGAGATAAGTACCTACCCTTAATTAATAATATTTCAATTTGTACTGGCCGGTAAAGAACCACCCTACTGAAGTGAATCTATGGACACGTATTTTCTTGTTTTTTTGCAAAATGTTATATGATTGTCATCTCCTCCTGAACATTTTTTAATGAAACGGACACGAAATTTTGGTGTTAAAAGTTGCCTAATATTGCCGGGTACCGTATTTTTCAAAAACATCCAAGCTGGAATCGTTTTTCCGGCCGCAATGCCGTTTCCCAAAAAACAACAACCCAAACCGCTGAGAGATCCGTTTTGTTTTGACATCTCGGATAACTGATAACTGACCTGTCTCAACATTATCTCTAGTATTTTCCATTGCATTGAAACTAAGGCCTAATTTGTGGTTTTTTTTAATGCAAACCTGTTGGCGGGAACTATAACTGAGCCGAATTGGTTGATTTAATGAGAAGTTCCAGTTTTCGCCGTTAATTCGTATGAGAGAATAAATCGCTAGCGACGTTTTTTTGTCTACAAAAAAACTCTTTTTCCGTGATTGAATTTTACCTCCTCAATAAACGGTCTCTCAGAAACAAAAGCTACTGTCAAACGAATTCAGAGGATTGTGAACTTTAAATTGTTCCGAAATACCGAGCGCCGAGGTCCATTCTCGCTTGAGAAGACTGGCACATTTTTTGGCTGAATTTTTCCCATACAAAGGGTGTGCCGCGGGCCTTTGAGAGAGTGAACCTCGAAGTGTGCGAAATAAGAACAGGCTAGAGGTCTTTGTGGCGTGCCAGCGGCATTTTTGCGTCGCCAAGCCGATGTGAACCTTGAGGTTGGTGAAACGTAAGGGGCAGTGCGGTCGTTTTTTGCATCAAGCAAAAAGTGAGTTTTTCAAAAACTGAGCATTAATATATAGTACTAGCTTATGCCTGTTGCAAAGCAACTAACGGGTTAAAACTAACTTGACTAACAGAACTAACTTACAGAAAAAAAAAATTTCATAGTGCGCGGGTAGGTGCTTAGAAGGAACGTTCTTGTAATTTTTCACAAAAACGACGCTATAAAAATGTATAAATCAAAATTTCTAAGAAACTAAAACTTTGATTTATTGCTGTTAAAAAAACTACAGAAAAAATATTATTTCATAGTAAGCGGGTAGGTACCAACTGCCCTGCAGGCATGGTAGGCATGCGCACATCTAAACCCAAAGTTTCATCGCAATCGGATGAATGGTTTAGCAACGCTTAGCGGTTAAACATACAAACATATATAAAGCCTTCCGCAGGGCCTAGCAGCAAAAACCTGTCATTCGTCAGTATATAGACACCATCGCAGGCATGCACCATCAAAACCCAAAGTTTCAACGCAATCGGATGAATGGTTTAGCAATGCTTAGCGGTTAAACATACAAATATATATAAAGCCGGCCGCAGGGCCTAGCAGCAAAAACATGTCATACGTTAGTATATAGACATCATTTTAGGCACGCACACATCAAATCCCCAAATTTTCATCGCAATCGGATGAACGGTTTAGCAATGCGTAATTTCATGATGCCAGAGCTCACCATTGTATACAGAAACCATCGCGGGCATGCGCACATCAAATCCCCAAAGTTTCATCGCAATCGGATAAATGGTTTATCAACGCATAGCGGACATACATACATACTTACTTGCAAATATTTTTTTATTTTCATATATATAGAAGATAGCTGGTATCCGGCATGCGTTGCTATACCATTTAATAAAGAAAATGTTTCCACCTGCGTGTCTTTTCTCATTTGTTCCAATCCCCTTCCCCACCCCCCCTTCCTCACCAGCGTCCTCTTCCCCTTTGCACTCCGCTTCCCTCACCTTCCCTCCCCCCGCTTCTCCGTCTCGTAAACCCCCTCCCGAGTTCCCCTCCCCCCTCCCAGGTTCCCCCCTTCCTGTTTCCACCCCCCCCTGCCTCATTACATACACTTATTCCCGGTACATTTAGTTTTCAAACAGCTCGCGCGCCACCTATTCAATTTTTTTTTACAAATTTCGTATTGCCAGAACTCACCAGTAGTTTTATACAAACCTTGTACTGTTTTCAAACAGCTCGCGCGCCACCTATTCAATTTTTTTTTACAAATTTCGTATTGCCAGAACTCACCAGTAGTTTTATACAAACCTTGTACTAACAATAACGAACACAACAAAAAAAGTTTTTTTCAATTTGTTGCAGTCGTTCGGAAGATATGAGCGTACGTACATTTTCATACAAATTTTATAATGCCAGAACTCACCAGTAGTTTTACTGCTTAAAAAAAGCGCTATATGAATTTAATACTTTAAAAAAATATCCCGTTCAACTTCGAGTTATTTCATTGTAAAATTAGAAAACCAATACGTATGCAATATAGTCGGATGATATCGAGTGTTTATGTGCAGGTAGGAACCTACTTATATTCTAAGTAGGTATAGGTACTTGCATACATACGTAAAAAAGAACACATATTTAGGCTGGGTTGTTTAACGAAATTAAAAATTCTTCAATTTTTCAAGTCAATTTTAACGTTCTGTAAAAGTTCGGTTCGAATTCTATTCAAGTTCTATAGATATTTTTGTTTAATGATACAACTGGCATTTACTGATAAAAAAAATAGAACTTACACAGAACGTGAAAATGAACTTAAAAAAATTGTTAAATTATTCAGTATCGGTGAAACAACATTACCTTAGTAAATTAAATCGGCAATGGTTTTGCTTTTTTCATCATATTTGCAATAATAATAATAATAATAATAATAGAGCGCCGTTTTTGTGAAAAATCACCTCAATGGCGCTGTACAATTTATTCATTATTCTTAGGTTCTATCTAATTTTAATATTTACAAATGGATACAGAAACATACTTACCTGCAGGTCACTTCCGATAAACACTTTAATTAGAAAGTTTGTGCTTGGAGAAGATACGGCTTTGCACGCGGAGGGTATTATATTTAAAACACTGGACATTGCATTGCTACCCCCATCACTATAAGTATTACATTTTAAAAGATTAGTGGCAAAAGTGGAGTTGATAATATCAAAATATGTATTTTAAAAGACTGGAAAATTTAGGACTCTTTAGGGCTGGAGAATGTTACTGAAATGACCTTTAAATACGCTTACAAATAGTTCTTTCTATTCAATTTTTTTTTACAAATTTCGTATTGCCAGAACTCACCAGTAGTTTTATACAAACCTTGTACTAACAATAACGAACACAACAAAAAAAGTTTTTTTCAATTTGTTGCAGTCGTTCGGAAGATATGAGCGTACGTACATTTTCATACAAATTTTATAATGCCAGCACTCACCAGTAGTTTTACTGCTTAAAAAAGCGCTATATGAATTTAATACTTTAAAAAAAATATGCCGTTCAACTTCGAGTTATTTCATTGTAAAATTAGAAAACTAATACGTATGCAATATAGTCGGATGATATCGAGTTGTTATATGCAGGTAGATAGCTACTTATATTTTGAGTACAGCTACTTGCATACATACGTTAAAAAAAAACACACATTTAGGCTGGGTTGTTTAACGAAATTAAAAATTCTTCAATTTTTCAAGTCAATTTTAACGTTCTGTAAAAGTTGGGTTCGAATTCTATTCAAGTTCTTATTATTTCAGTTTTATGATGCAACTGTCATTTACTGATAAAAAAAAAAACAGAACTTACACAGAACGCGAAAATGAACTTTAAAAAAATGTTAAATTATTCAGTATCCTGAAAACAACATTACCTTAGTAAATGAAATTGCATTAGACCCTAAATAATTGTGTAGCTACCCATTACGGTAGGTACCTACGAATTCCTTACAAAATTCCGGCAATGTTTTTGCTGTTTTCATCATATAATAATATATATCATATAACAATACTACCGAAATAAGTAGGCACCTACCCTGAATGAATAACATTTCAATTTGAAGTGAATCTATGGGCGCATATTGTCGTGTTTTTTTGGAAAATTTTATAGGTTTTTCGGCGACCCTGAACTTTTTTACATGGGACGGACACGTTATATCGTTATCTAAAGGTGCGAAATGTTTTCGGGTACCGAATTTTTCAAAAACATCTAACCGGGGATCGTTTTTTCGGCTGCAATGCCATTTTCCAAAAAACAACAACCCAAACCGCTGAGAGATCCGTTTTGTTTTGACATCTCGGATAACTGATAACTGACCTGTCTCAACATTCTCTCTAGTATTTTCCATTGCATTGAAACTAAGGCCTAATTTGTGGTTTTTTTTTAATGCGAACCTGTCGGCGGGAACTGTAACTGAGCCGAATTGGTTGATTTAATGAGTAGTTCCAGTTTTCGCCGCAAATTTATATAATTTTTCGCTCTTAAAATGTGTCAGTTCAATTTTATGTGAGTTTCCTGTCTAGTCTATTTTTTTGTGAAAATCGTGAAGCTAGCGTATTTATTTAAATTCAGATGAAGCTGCCATTTCGAACGGATGAAAATAGAACTACAATAGTATTCGATAGACATTTGATTTTTTCTAATGTGAATAATCCATACTTGTATTCCGCACCGCTAGAAGTCTCCCGTAAAGTTTTGGCAAACATATTGATAACAATGAAAAATGTTTCCCCTATCAAAAAAAAAACAATTGCTAGTGGCTGGAAAATAATCGACTCTTCGAAGGATTGTGAACTTTGAAGCGTTCCAAAATAGCGAGCGCTAATGTCCATTCTCGCGTATCAGGCGTCGGGATAATTCCCTTTGAACAAAATTGAACCTTGAGGTGTGCGAAACTCGAGGATCGGAGAGGTCGTTTTGACGTGCCAGCGGCATTTTTGCGTCGCCAAGCCAAAGTGAACCTTGAGGTTGGTGAAACGCGAGGGGCGGTGAGGTCGATTTTCGCATCAAGGAAAAAGTGAGTTTTTTCAAAAACTGAGCATTAATATATAGTACTAGGTTATGCCTGTTGCAAATGCAACTAACGGGTTAAAACTAACTTGACTTACTAACTAACAGAAAAAAAATTCATAGTAAGCGGGTAGGTACCTACGGTTAAACATACAAATATATTTAAAGCCGCCCACAGGGCCTAGCAGCAAAAATCTACCATCCGTTAGTATATAGACACCATTGTAGGCATGCACACTAAGGTGGGTCATTTAAAAAAAAGTGATAATTTTAGATTCTATTAGCGAAAAAAGGGTGCCAAATGGGTTCAAACTGACGTGTTTAAATTTTTTTAAATTTCTGATACGATCTTCTTCCTCCGGATTCACTTCAAAGTTTTGAAAATTTTCATTTTTAGAGGTATTTTCTAGTGTATATAAAAGTTACTACGAATCCTTTATACTATATTTTTGTAATATTCTATGGCAAATATGGTACGTATTTACGAATTCATTTACAAAAAATCCGAGTTTTGATTATTAGTGGCTCGAGGTGAGGACGGGGGAAGCACCGATTGTACTAAGCGCAGCGACAAAACTGCGTTGAAAAGAAAACTCCTGAAGCAAAAATCCTTGTGTACGTCTAAAAAGGAAAGCACAGGTAAGCCAACTACCTCTCTAATCGATATTTCCACGTCTTCTGCATCAAATGAATCCGATTGCAATGATGTTTTCAAACCAAATGTTGTATCTCAAATGCCTCAGAAGCAGGCTGCGGTCACTATTGATTATTCTACACTGTCGAAAACTTATGATAGATATGGAGTTTCGGATAGAGCAGCGGCAGCCATTGCCTCAGCAGTTCTGTATGACATCAAGTCTAATATTCCAGTTATTGACAAAAGTAAACTTCGCAGAGAACGAAAAAAAACAAGGGAAAATATTAAGGCACAACACATAGTTTTACAAATACCCGCATTATATTTTGATGGCCGGAAAGATAAAACATTAATTATCAGGGAAAAAGTTGGGAAGCATTACAGAGAACTAATCATTGAAGAGCATATTTCAATGATAAAAGAGCCAGACTCAATATATTTGGGTTATATTGCACCAAACTCTGGCACGTCGAAAGTTATAGAAATAACAATTGTCGATTATTTTTTAAAGGAAGAAATACCATTTGAACCATTAATGGCTATTGGATGTAACGGAACGAACGTGAACGTTGGAAAACATGGAGGTATAATACGTTTGCTTGAAAAACGTTTCGATAAACCATTGCAATGGATAATTTGCTTGCTTCACATGAACGAGTTACCATTTCGTCATTTGTTCACACATCTTGACGGTAAGACATCTGGACCTCAAACATATTCAGGGACAATAGGACTAGCTTTAGAAAACTGTGAAAAAAAGCCTATTGTTCATTTTCAGAAAATTGACGGAGAGTTGCCTGAATTATTAACGAAAGACCTAAGTACAGATCAGTTATATTTGTATAAAATCGTATCTGCAGTTACGGTGGAGCAATTACATGAAGATTTAGGCCACAATGTCCTGGAAAAATGTCTCATGCCAGATGGCTTACGCGTGCTAACCGAATTCTTCGTCTTTATGTTGCAACGGAAGCTCCTACAGAGAATCTTATTATTTTAGCAACGTAAGTTGTTAAAGTTTATGCTCCGACTTAGTTCAGTATTAAAACTCATCCCACCTGTAAAGATGGAGCACCTCACCTATGGCAGCTAATTTCAGCGTCTAGATACTTATCCCCTGAACTAAAAACTATAATTGATCTAGTCATAGAAAGAAACAGTTACTTCGCACACCCCGAAAATTTACTACTTGCAATGTTAACTGACCCTCACAAGCATATCCGGGAATTAGCTGCGCGTCGTGTTCTAAAAGCACGCAGTAGGAAACTAAGTAAAACAAGGCTGTTCCAACTTCCAAGCATAAACCTCGATGCATCATATTACTACGACCTTATTAATTGGCAGCAAAATGTAACCGAACCCCCAATACTGAAGAATATATCGGATGAAGATCTTCAATTATTTGTAGCACAATTGTTGAAAGAGCTGTAAAGACTGTTACTGAAGCCTCGACTACTTTATGTACGAAGTCTGCAAGAGAAGGTCTTATTAAGGCAAAGATTGAGTCTCGCAAAATAATGCCGAAATTTGAGAGTAAGAAGGATTTTTCTGATATTTGAATACACTGTCTTGAGATAATGTTAATTATAATCATATATTTTTTTAATAAATAAGTCAGAATATTCTCTCTAATTTGTGTTTTATTGAAAAAAAGTTCATTTTTAATTGTTTATCTAATATTTTTTAGAGATTTAACAAGGGTGGGTTTTTCTCTATTTTGTGAAATTTCAAACTCAATCCGGAGGAAGAAGATGATATCCAAATATTATTAAAAAAATTATGTGATTTTACATCTTCATTTAACACCCTTTTATCACAAACAGACAAAACAAAACAAGTTTTTTTTTTCCCCCATACAATCGTGACCCGCCTTAATGCGCACATCAAATCCCCAAAGTTTCATCGCAATCGGATGAACGGTTTAGCAATGCGTAATTTCATGATACCAGAGCTCACTTTTGTATACAGAAATCGTCGTGGGCATGCACACATCAAATCTACAAATTTTCATCGCAATCGGATGAATGGTTTAGCAACGCTTAGCGGTTAAACACACAACTATGTATAAAGCCGCCCGCAGGACCTAGCAGCAAAAACCTGCCATACGTTAGTAAATAAACACCATTGTAGACATGCACATATCAAATCCCCAAAGTTTCATCGCAATCGGATGAATGGTTTAGCAATGCGTAATTTCATGATTCCAGAGCTCACTTTTGTATACAGAAACCGTCGTGGGCATGCACACATCAAATTTTCAAATTTTCATCGCAATCGGATGAATGGTTTAGCAACGATTAGCGGTTAAACATAAAACTATATATAAAGCCGTCCGCAGGACCTAGCAGCAAATACCTGCCATACGTTAGTATATAAACACCATTGTAGACATGCACACATCAAATCCCCAAAGTTTCATCGCAATGGGATGAATGGTTAAGCAATGCATAGCGGACATACATACATACATACATGCACACATTTTTTTGATTTTATATATAGAAGATAGCTGGTACCCAAAATGCGTTGCTATACCTTTTAATAAAGAAAAAAATTCTACCTGCGTGTCCTTTCTCATTTGTCCCGATCCCCTTCCGCCCCCCCACCCCCCCTCTTCCCCTTTCGCGTTTCCACTCCGCCTCCCTCACCTTCCCTCCCCCCACTTCACCTCTCCCTTTCTCCGTCTCTTAAACCCACTCCCGTGTTCCCCTCCCCCCTCCCAGGTTCCCCTCCCCTTTTCTTGTTTCCACCCTCCCCCCCTGCCTCATTACATACACTAATTCCCGGTACATTTAGTTTTCGAACAGCTCGCGCGCCACCTATTAAAATTTTTTATACAAATTTCGTATTGCTAGAACTCACCAGTAGTTTTATACAAACCTTGTACTAACCATAACGAACGCAACAAAAAAAGAATTTTTCAATTTGTTGCAGTCGTTCGGAAGATATGAGCGTACGTACATTTTCATACAAATTTTATAATGCCAGAACTCACCAGTAGTTTTACTGCTTAAAAAAAGCGCTATATGAATTTAATACTTTAAAAAAAATATGCCGTTTAACTTCGAGTAATTTCATTGTAAAATTAGAAAAACAATACGTATGCAATATAGTCGGATGATATCGAGTGTTTATGTGCAGGTAGGAACCTACTTATATTCTCAGTATAGGTACTTGCATACATACGTAAAAAGAACACATATTTAGGCAGGGTTGTTTAACGAAATTAAAAATTCTTCAATTTTTCAAGTCAATTTTAACGTTCTGTAAAAGTTCGGTTCGAATTCTATTCAAGTTCTGTAATTATTTCAGTTTTATGATGCAACTGGCATTTACTGATAAAAAAACACAACTTACACAGAACGTGAAAATGAACTTAAATTTTTTTTTAAATTATTCAGTATCGGTGAAACAACATTACCTTAGTAAATTAAATTGCATCAAAAACCTAAATAATTGTCTAACTACCCATTCCGGTAGGTACCGACGCATTTTTTTACGAAAATCCGGCAATGGTTTTGCTTTTTTCATCATATTTGCAATACTACCGAGATAAGTAGGTACCTACCCTGAATTAATAACATTTCAATTTGTACTGAAGTGAATCTATGGACACGTATTTTCTTGTTTTTTTGGAAAATTTTATAGGTTTTTCGGCGACCCTGAACTTTTTTACATGGGACGGACACTTTATATCGTTATCAAAAGTTGCCTTATATTGCCGGGTACCGAATTTTTCAAAAACATCTAACCGGGAATCGTTTTTTCGGCTGCAATGCCATTTTCCAAAAAACAACAACCCAAACCGTTGAGAGATCCGTTTTGTTTTGACATCTCGGATAACTGATAACTGACCTGTCTCAACATTCTCTCTAGTATTTTCCATTGCATTGAAACTAAGGCCTAATTTGTGGTTTTTTTTTTAATGCAAACCTTTCGACGGGAACTATAACTGAGCCGAATTGGTTGATTTAATGAGAAGTTCCAGTTTTCGCCGTTAATTCGTATGAGAGAATAAATCGCTAGCGACGTTTTTTTGTCTACAAAAAAACTCTATTTCCGCGATTGAAATTTACCTCCTCAATAAACGGTCTCTCAGAAACAAAAGCTAGTGTCAAACGAATTCAGAGGATTGTGAACTTTAAATTGTTCCGAAATACCGAGCGCCGAGGTCCTTTCTCGTTTGAGAAGACTGGTACATTTTTTGGCTGAATTTTTCCCATACAAAGGGTGTGCCGCGGGCCTTTGAGGGAGAGTGAACCTTTAGGTGTGCGAAAATCAAACTGCCTGGAGGTCGTTTTGGCGTGCCAGCCGCATTTTTGCGTCACCAAGCCGATGTGAACCTTGAGGTCGGTGAAACGTAAGGGGCAGTGCGGTCGTTTTTCGCATCAAGCAAAAAGTGAGTTTTTCAAAAACTGAGCATTAATATATAGTACTAGCTTATGCCTATTGCAAATGCAACTAACGGTTTAAAACACTATGCGATTTGACGTGTGCATTTGGATGAAGCGAGGAGCGGGTGTTTAATTAAATATATGAAGAAAAAACGACGTTTGAATGTGGATAAGGCAAAAAATTAATTCATACTTTCAGTACCTACTCACTGACTGCACCAATTTATTTTGAGACAGCTTTTGCCCGTTGCAGGCAACTAACGGGTTATAACACAAAGCGAGGAGCGGGTGTTATATTAAATATATAAAGATAAAAACTTTGTTTGAATGTGGATAAATCAAAAAATAGTTCCTACTTTCAGTACATACTGACTGAGTACATCAATTTATTTTGAGACAGCTTTTGCCCGTTGCAAAACAACTAACGGGTTAAAACTAACTTTACTTATTAACTAACAGATAAAATTTTATTTCATAGTAAGCGGCTAGGTACCTACTGCCCTTATTGTGCTTTTCCACAAAATCGACGCTATAAAAATGTATTATTCAGAATTTCATAAAAATTAAAACTTTGATTTATCGGGACGAAAAACATTACAGAATAAATATTATTTTATAGTAAGCGGGTACGTTCTTAGTAGGTATTCTTTTTAATTTCTTACAAAATAAAATTTAATTTATCGGAGTTAAATAATTATAGAAAAAATATATATTTCATAGTAAGCGGGTAGGTACCTACTGCCCTTATTGTATTTTTTTACAAAAAACATTATAAAAATGTGTAAATCAGAATTTCCAAGAAACTTTGATTTACTGCAGTTAAAAAAATTACAGAAAAAAATTATTATTCATAGTATTTCATAACAACTCACAAAAACTCATAACAACTCATAACAACTCATAAGAACTCTTAAGAACTCATAAGAACTCATAAGAACTCATAAGAACCCATAAGAACCCATAAGTACCCAAAGGAACCCATTAGAACACATAAGAACTCATAAGAACTCATAAGAACACATAAGAACCCATAAGAACCCAAAAGAACCCATAAAAACCCATAAGAACTGATAAAAACCCATAAGAACCGATAAGTTTCCATAAGAACCCATAAGAAACCATAGGAACCCATAAGAACCCATAAGAACCGATTAGAACCTATAAGAACCCATAAGAACTCATAAGAACTTATAAGAACCCATAAGACCTTATAAGAACCTATAAGAACCCATAAGAACCCATAAGAACCGATAAGAACCCATAAGAACTTTTAAGAACCCATAAGAACCGAAAAGAACCCATAAGAATCCATAAGAACTCATAAGAACCCATAAGAACTTATAAGAACCCATAAGAAGCCATAAGAAGCCATAACAACCCATAAGAACCCATAATTTGCATAAGTACCTACTCATTTTTGCAAAAAAAAAAATTAAAAAAAAAAAATTCTTCAATTTTTCAAGTCAATTTTAACGTTCTGTTCAAATTCTATTCAAGTTCTATAATTATTTCAGTTTTATGTTGCAACTGGCATGTACAGATAAAATAACAGAACTTGAATAGAACTTACACAGAACGTGAAAATGAACTTTAAAAAAATTTTGTTGAATTATTTAGTGTCGTGGAAACAACACAACCTCAGTATTGCATTTAAACCTATTGTAAATTTGCCTTAAGTAAAACCTATTGTGATGCTGCCTTAAGTAAAAATTTTCACTTCAGAATGTTCTATGGCCACGCGTTTTATTCATTTTTTTGCGATAAATCAGTTCCCACTGATAAGTACGTACTGGCGAATTAAATGTGAATGCAGCATTATAAAATCTTTATCGTTTTATTTAGTTTTCTATGGAATTGAATACCTTCGTAGTAGTACGATTTGGTTTCATATACCTTGGTACTATTTATTTTCTGCATGTAAATTATTCGCCTTTCAACGCCGGTAGGTACCTACCAAGAATTCATTTTAACTGGCCGCAAAATTGTTCATTGTCGAGGACAGATTAATTTCAACAAATGTCAGAATTATTCCAATCTTTGATGCAAAATTGTGAGGTATTTTAATGAAATGCGGTACATGTCGTGCATTTAAAAGTTTATAAAACTTGTATTGCTTATGTTTAATCAAAAACATGTTCGCCGGAAGGTGTTTTTTTAACGTATTCTTTAATTCCGTAATGCCCCTGTAAAATGACAATTTTTCTCAAGAATTTTCTCGAAGCCGTTTAATTATTTAGTATAAATTCCGGGCAAAATCAGTTTTGTATGGAAAAAATACTTCATTAGATTCCGTGAAAAATGCGACGTTTTTAACGGGTGAACCTAGCGGCAGGAAATAGAACTAAGGCCGAATTTCTTCGTAGGTGACAGATTTAATTATAGTTTTCGCCGTTTGGTGCGCTGTAAACCGTGCACCGGTTTTTTGAATGAAAAATGGTCCTAATCGGGACACGATTTCGGTGAACGGCCCTTGATCCGATAATGGTCTCTGCGGTCTTTGAAACTCGAGGAGCGGAGAGGTCATTTTCGGATCCATAAAAAAACTGAAAATGCTTTATCCGAAATTGAACCTTGAGGGTGATGAAACTTAAGGGGCGGTGCGGTCGATTTTCCCGTCAAGGAGAAAAGTGAGTTTTTTGAAAACTGAGCATTAATATATAACTAGCTTATGCCCATTGCAAATGCAACTAACGGGTTAAAACTAACTTGACTTACTAACTAACAGAAAAAAAAATCAAAGTAAGCGGGTAGGTACCTACGGTTAAACATACAAATATATATAAAGCCGCCCACAGGGCCTAGCAGCAAAAATCTGCTATACGTTAGTATATAAACACCATTGTAGAAATGCACACATCAAATCCCCAAAGTTTCATCACAATCGGATGAACGGCTTAGCAATGCGTAATTTCGTGTTGCCAGAGCTCACTATTGTATACAGGAACCAGGAATCCCCCCCCCCCTTCCTCACCAGCGTCCTCTTCCCCTTACCACTCCGCCTCCCTCACCTTCCCTCACCACACTTCACTCCTAGGATTCTCCGTATCGTAAACCCCCTCCCAAGTTCCCCTCCCCCCTCTTAGGCTCCCCTCCCCCTTCCTGTTTCCACCCCCCCCCCCCACCTGCCGCATTACATATACTAATTCCCGGTACATTTAGTTTTCAAACAGCTCGCGCGCCACCTATAATTTTTTTTTTACAAATTTCGTAATGCCAGAACTCACCAGTAATTTTATACAAACCTTGTACTAACAAAAACGAACACAACAAAAAAAGAATTTTTCAAATTGTTGGAGTCCTTCGGAAGTTATGAGCGTACGTACATTTTCATACAAATTTTATAATGCCAGAACTCACCTGTAGTTTTACTGCTTAAAATAAAGCGCTATATGAATTTAATACTTTTAAAAAAATATTCCGTTCAACTTCGAGTAATTTAATTGTAAAATTAGAAAACTAATGGGTATGCAATATAGTTGGATGATATCGAGTTTTTATGTGCAGATGGGTACCTACCTAAATTCCGAGTGCAAAAAGAGTGAGTAAGAAAACACATATTTAGGCTGGGTTGTTTAACAAAATTAAAAATTCTTCAATTTTTCAAGTCAATTTTAACGCTCTGTAAAAGTTCGGTTCGAATTCTATTCAAGTTCTGTAATTATTTCAGTTTTATGATGCAACTGGCATTTACTGATTAAAAAAACAGAACTTACACAGAAAGTGAAAATGAACTTAAAAAAATTGTTAAATTATTCAGTATCGTGGAAACAACATTACCTTAGTAAATTAAATTGCATCAAAAACCTAAATTATTGTTAAACTACCCATTCCGGTAGGTACCGGCGCATCTCCTTACAAAATTCCGGCAATGGTTTTGCTTTTTTCATCATATTTGCAATACTACCGAGATAAGTAGGTACCTACCCTGAATTAATAACATAATTTGTACTGGCCGGTAAATATCCACCCTACTGAAGTGAATCTATGGACACGTATTTTCTTGTTTTTTTTGGAAAATTTTATAGGTTTTTCGGCGACCCTGAAATTTTTTACATGGAACGGACACAAAATTTTGGTGTGAAAAGTTGCCTTATATTGCCGGGTACCGAATTTTTCAAAAACATCTAACCGGGGATCGTTTTTTCGGCTGCAATGCCGTTTCCCGAAAAACAACAACCCAAACCGCTGAGAGATCCGTTTTGTTTTGACATCTCGGATAACTGATAACTGACCTGTCTCAACATTCTCTCTAGTATTTTCCATTGCATTGAAACTAAGGCCTAATTTGTGGTTTTTTTTTTAATGCGAACCTGTCGGCGGGAACTATAACTGAGCCGAATTGGTTGATTTAATGAGTAGTTCCAGTTTTCGCCGCAAATTTATATAATTTTCGCTCTTAAAATGTGTCAGTTCAATTTTATGTGAGTTTCCTGTCTAGTCTATTTTTTTTGTGAAAATCGTGAAGCTAGCGTATTTATTTAAATTCAGACGAAGCTGCCATTTCGAACGGATGAAAATAGAACTACAACAGTATTCGATAGACATTTGATTTTTTCTAATGTGAATAATCCATACTTGTATTCCGCACCGCTAGAAGTCTCCCGTAAAGTTTTGGCAAACATATTGATAACGATGAAAAATGTTTCCCCTATCAAAAAAAAAAACAACTGCTAGTGGCTGGAAATTAATCGACTCTTCGAAGGATTGTGAACCTTGAAGTGTTTTAAAATACCGAACGCTAATGTCCATTCTTGCGTGTCAGCCGTCGGGATAATTTCCTTTGAACAAAATTGAACCTTGAGGTGTGCGAAACTCGAGGATCGGAGAGGTCGTTTTGGCGTGCCAGCGGCATTTTTGCGTCGCCAAGCCAAATTAAACCTTGAGGTTGGTGAAACGCGAGGGGCGGTGAGGTCGATTTTCCCGTCAAGCGAAAAGTGAGTTTTTTGAAAAACTGAGCATTAATATATAGTATATGCTGACGATACTGTTATAATAATTGAAGGTACCGATTGGAATACTGTCGATAAAAATCTCCTCTCTTTAAATACAGAAAACACAAAATTTATTCCATTCTCTATCAATAAATTCAAATTAGAACCAGATTTAAACATCATAATACACCAAAGTAAATGTAAAAAAACTAACTGCAATCAAGATTGTGCTATACTTAGACCAACTCCCAAAATCAAATATCTTGGTGTATTTATAGATCAACATTTTAAATGGAAAATACATATTTGTGAACTTGTCAAAAGGATTAGGAAATGTATTTATATATTTATCAGACTTAGAAATATTCTCAGCTTAGAAAACCTTAAAAGAGTGTACTATGCAATTGTTCAATCTATATTACAATACGGTATTATTGGCTGGGGAGGAACATATGATAATATTTTAAATACACTCAATATAGTTCAAAGGTTAATAATTAAGGTAATTGTTGGAAGTGTTTGTTAGTTAGTGTAGGAGTGGATGGAGAGTGTTTGGTGTGGTGATCCTCTCCACGTCAGGCAGGATTGCCTTCATACCTTACCAATACAGAGGTTTAAAATAGAAAACAGATACAGTTTGGTTAGCATTTATGACGGTCCGATCTAATATGTGATTTCTTTTTAATAAGATAACACTAGGTAAAATTAATAGAGATCGGAAATTAACAGAAATTGTGTACAGGTCTGATAACATATTTGCTAAATTTGATATACCTTACTAATCTTATTAATTAGTTATTTACAAATAAAATGTAGACTGTATACGTTGCTAGTAACATACCTTACGACAAGTAAGCTTTGTTTTTATTTCTAGTTCGGTATTCGGGATACGAAAATGAATTGATATAATATTATTATTTGTTAGAAATACTGACTATGTAATAATACAATAATTTATAGGGCGGTGTTTCGCTAGCTAAATACCTAAATAAACTTAGTTTTATTTCAAAGTAGTGCTTTAGAACTTTAATCAATTATGAGATACCGTGATACAAATCGTATAATAAATTTTAGATACATCAATATAAGTTTTCTAATTAATTTGTTTAAACGATAACATTCTTCATTGAAGTATTGCCAAGTATTACTTTTACGACTGGTACATTTCAGGAAAATGTACGTGTCTTCCACAGCGTGTTTTTCTTGTTGTTATTGTGGGCGGTGTGCTTGCCGTTTTTTGCGGTATTTCCTCAGAATTTTGGAAAAATGCAGGTTTGAGTCGGTCGACCGAAACTCTTTTAGATTTTCCATTGATAGTTATAACGTATGTTTTATCGTCTCGTTTGATTTTGGTGTATTATCCAATGTGAGCTCAGCTGAGAACGTTTTGTTTGTCATGTTGAAGTATCAGGAAACATTAATTTAACATAGGACGAGGGCGGAGTCATCTTTTGCCTTAATATAATCGTCAGGTTGACTCTGCGCTTTCCCTTCAATCCTTAGTTGCTTGTAGTAGGACAGTTAGTCTCTTCAGTATAATGTCTGAGGTTTGTAATTAAACACAAATAGCCGATTCATATATGAGACGTTTATTGACACTGTTAACAAGTTCAAGGTTATCTATCAAGTGAGTTGACAGACCTGCCAACTATCAGAATGTGACAGCTGATGCATACTATTACCAACATAACATCCTTCCCTCCTTCCATTTTTTTTTATTTTATTTTTATATAAAACCAAATACAATGACAAGGAAACTTAAGAGTAATCACTATGACTAAATCGTACAGGAGGTTTCACAACTCTGCCAGACCTAGTTATAACATCATTATTTCCACTAGTGCTGGGTAAAGGTTCAATAACAATTTTATTTTCCTGACTTCTAACGTCTTGCCATTTATCGGGATTCTCATAACTTGATTTTGACTTAAGACAACTTTTTTTTATTTGGTTAACATGAACCTTTTTCAACTCTCCTCCGATTAATTGAATTAAATACACCCATGAACTTAATTTTAATTTAACAGTTCCCTGAAACCATTTCATAGGACCTTTCACATGTCTTAAATAGACCAAAACATTATCATTTTCCTTAAACTCTTTCAATGTATTTTTTCTCGATTGTTTGACGTTTTGTGATTGTTTACTTTTATTGACATGATTTTCTTCAGACAAAATATGTAGTGGTGTACGTGGCTCATATGAAAAAATTTTAGCCATTGGAGATACACCCGTAACAGAAGTAGGAGTGGAACGATAACTATACAGACAATCTATTAGACGTTGAGCTGGCGACAAAAATTTAGAATTTTTCGAAAACATAAATTTAATTAATATTTTTTTGAAAGTTTGAACAGACCGTTCTGCTAATCCATTTGATTCAGGATTATACGGTGGACTAAATAATAATTCTTTGCACGAAAATGGAGGACCATTATCACAAACAATAGTTTTCGGAAAAGCGAATCTGGAAAAAAGTTCACTTAATTTAGATAACAAATCCGAATATTTAGTATTTTTCATGTAAAAACATTCTATCCACTTTGAATATGAGTCGCAAACTAATAAGTATTTAGAACCTTTTAAATCAAAAAAATCCAAATGGACTCTTTCCCATGGACTTTCAGCAATAGGCCAACTATGGCGCACATTTTTGTTAGCATTTTGTACAGACTGACACATTTCACATCTAGAAATAACATCTTCAATATCTTGATTCATACCTAACCACCATACATATGAACGGGCAAGAATTTTTGATCTGACTATACCAGGATGACCATAATGTATTAAATTTAGGATTTTGGACTTAAGAGATTCTGGTATTACAATTCTGTCACCAAATAAAAGACATTTTCCTTTGACTGACAGTAAATTTTTAAACTTAAAATATTTTTAAATTTCTGGACTTGACAAGTTTTCAATCCAACCGATTGAAACATACTTAATGACTTTACATAATATTTCATCTTTTTCAGAATGACTTTCAACTTCTGAGAATGGAATTAAAGGTGTAGACATGTATACAAAATTACATTCCTCAGTATTGAATTGTTGTTTACTTGGTAAACGTGACATTACATCTGCTTGAGGAATTTTCAATCCTTTTTTATATTCCAATTTATAATTGTACGCAGACAATATTATAGACCATCTTATAAGACGTGATGCTGCTAAAACGGGGACTTTTTTGTTTTCAGCAAATAAAGACAACAATGGAGCATGATCAGTATATATCGTAAAATGACGACCAATTAAATACTTGTGAAATTTCTTTATTCCAAAAATAATTGCAAGGGCTTCCTTGTGCAATTGACTATAATTTCTTTGAGCTGAATTAAATGTTGCAGACTCAAAAGCTATAGGAAATTCTTGATTCTTTACGACATGAATTAAGACACAACCGACACCGTATGCACTGGAATCGACTGTTAGACACAATGGTTTTGACGGATCAAATAAAACTAACATAGTTTTATCTGACAAAAGAGACTTACTATTTACAAATGCCTTTTCGCATTCATCAGACCAACACCATTTTACATTTTTTCTTAATAAATTATGAAGTGGTTCTAGCACTGTAGGACACATAGGAATAAAATTCCTGTAAAAATTCAACATTGACAAATATGACTTTAGTTGAGTAACATTTTCTGGACACCCAGTAGACTTAATTTTCTCAACTTTCGACAAAGACGGACTTTTGCCTTGACCTGACAAAGTGAAACCTAAAAATTCAAAAGAATTCACAAAAAATTCACTTTTTGACATATTAATTTTTATATTAAACTCATTTAATTTTGACAAAACTTTATCCAAAGTATCAGAACACTCCTTTTCGTCTTTACCACCTACACAAATATCATCAATGTATGCAGCACAGTTCTTTATGCCACCCAAAACTGTATCAATTACCATTTGAAATACGGCAGGAGCCGATGATAATCCGTAAGGTAAACGATTATAGACATATAAACCATAACATGTATTAATTGTAAGTAATTCTTTACTAGAATCTGACACAGACAACTGTAAATATGCGTTTGTTAAATCTAATTTACAGAATACTTGACAACCTGAAAATTTATTAAAAATATCCTCTGGACGTGGAATAGGATATTGATCAATTCTCAATTGTGGATTGACTGTAGATTTCAAATCTGCACATAAACGTAATTTTCCATTTTTTTTAGGTACACAAACTATTGGGGAAGACCAATTACTATATTTTACTTTTGAAATAATGCCTTCGCTTTCAAGACGTCTTAGCTCTTGGCAAACTTCAGCACGAAGTGCGTAAGGAACTTCATATGCTTTGTGGAAAACAGGAGTAGCATTATTTTTTAAACCTAAATTCACAGAAAATTCTTTAATTGGTAAATCGTTATTAGTAATCGAAAAAGAATTTAAATATTTTTGTGACAATTTTTTGATAATATTTGATTTATTTTTCTCGCTGACAGACACTGAATTTACAGTATTATTATTTATATTTGACACTAAAGAACTTATGAAAGTATTTTCCCAAGATGGATTAAACACTTTTAACCAATTTCTACCCAGAATAGCATCAGACGATAGATTTTTTATAACCAATATTGGTAAATCTATTATAACATTAGAATCAACAACATTTAATTTTGCCATAAAAAATCCAAAACACAATAAATTTTGACTATTTGCTGTAAACAAATTACCGTAGAATTGCTTTAACTGACAAGTTTTGAATAATTTTATGTACATTTTATGACTTATTAATGTCGATGAACTTCCTGTGTCAATCATGAAAGAAATTTGGATACCATTTACAATTAAATTAATTTCCGCTGTATCAAACACTGACATATTTAATACATTTATATTATTGACACATTTTACGTGATTGATGAATGATTTTGCACTTGGACAAAATTTCGACGTATGACCGTAAATATTACATTTGTAACATTTCCACTTTTTTGACGGACATAACTCCGGTTGGTGAGTTATAAAACACCTCTCGCATCTTCTGGACCCTTGACGTGATGGAGATGAGGGCTGACTTGATGACCTTGAACTCCTTTGACCCAGATGAATTCGCCTACTCGGACTATGCTGACGTGAAGGGCGATCCTTTGAGACATGACATGTTTTTTTACGTGACATTTTTGACTTGACTTCACAAATTTTCGATGTATAATTTTCTTTGTGTAAAATTTGCTCTGAGCTGTGACTTACTGTCTCAATGTTCTTGACAATTAATTTTGCTTTTTCAAAAGTTAACGTTTCGTCTTCAGATAGTAATCTTCTAGTCATTGCATCGTTTTTTAAACCACACACCAATTTGTCTCTCAGAGCTTCGTCTAGAAAAGCACCAAAATTGCATGATATTGACAGACTTTTTATATCCGTAATATAATCATCGATTCCTTCGTTAGAATGTTGTTTCCGGTTATAAAATTTATATCTTTGGGCAATTGTATACTTTTTTTCTTCATATTTACTCTTCAGTGTTGTTACCATATCGTTGAAGGTTAAATCTTCTAGATTTTTCGGATGCACTGTCTCTTTTAAAATTTTAAATTTTTCTGCACCGATCAACATACATAAGTAACCAATTTTTTCTTTCTCTGCGATATTAATAATCTTAAGATAAATTTGAATGCGTTCCAAAAACATATTGAAACTTTCGCAATCCGGTTCGAAATGAGGCACTGGCAAATTATTATTCGACATGTTGAAAAAAATGTTTTTTTTTTTTCGCGGCGAAATCACTGTTAATTATTGACAATATTATTAACACACGTTTTAATATGTTTTACTGATTTTCTCGTCGCCAATTATAATGTCTGAGGTTTGTAATTAAACACAAATAGCCGATTCATATATGAGACGTTTATTGACACTGTTAACAAGTTCAAGGTTATCTATCAAGTGAGTTGACAGACCTGCCAACTATCAGAATGTGACAGCTGATGCATACTATTACCAACATAACATTCAGATTGAGATATTGTGTCAGCTACTGTATTCTGGAATATGTGTGATAGTGCTTTGATATATAAATTATTGGAGATGTTGAAGTTGAGAAGATGGCGGTAAAATCGATTTGTCTCTATAAAAAAAATTCGAGATCGTAGCTATTCAGTAGATATTCATAGATATTCATGAGTCCTTTAGTATTCCTGCTCCCAGTTGCCTGTTGCCCGTTTGCTGGATCTCGTCCAGTTGCATGTTGCCTGTTAGCTGGTGATATCTGTTGCCAGTTTCCTGTTTGCTGGTGATATCTGTTGCCAGTTTCCTGTTTGCTGACTATAATGGTCAGTTTCCTGTTGTCTGTGCTTGTTTAATGGCCAGTTTCCTGTTCGCTGACTCTAATGGTCAGTTTCCTGTTGTCTGTGCCTGTTAAATTGCTACAAGTGTTTTTGTCACTTGTGCGTAAGTGAGGAAAGTTACGATGGACTGCTACTGTTAGCGAAATCACACTTATTGTGTGGCGTCGCCGTTGTTTTTCGAATTATCTCTGTGAAATGTGCATGGTTGAATGCAGTTGAATGATTTCTCCCCGAATTTTTTATGGTATCTGCAGTAGTCGTTTGTTTTGTGAAGTTCATTGTTATTGTCCGTTAAATCGTTCGACCGGGATCGATGGTGGCGGTCGGCATTTGAGTACGATGTCGATAGATGACGCCATTCCCGGCGGGGGCTAGGATTATGCCGATTATAAAAATGATGTGCGGGACTATGACTGTCTCCGCGACTTGACTTTAGTTGTTTGACTTCTAGAGATAGTGCACAAATTTGTTCACGTAGGCTCTGAAGAACGGAAGTGATGTCGGGATCTTCTCTGTAATTGTTATCTCTACGTTGATTTTTGTTTATCGCTCCGCACTCGGTCGTCTGGTAGACTTCCAGAATTTTATCGGCTGCTGACGCAAGTTGTAGTAGATTGTCGTCTGGCAGTGCGGTCAATATAGCTTGTACATGTTGGGGAAGTCTTTGTAGCCATAACGTGCGTATGATTGCGCTCTCAGCCAACCCGGGACCGGGGAGTTCGTGCATCAATCGAAGTAGTCCGGATGGTTTCCTGTCGTCCAACTGTAATCCGGTTAGTAGTCGGGTGAGACGCTTTTCTTCGGAATCTTGCAACCTCGTGATGAGTGCAGTTTTTAGGGTAGAGTACTTGTCCGTTGCTGGTGGCTAGATGACGCTGACGGTCCTGAGGGTTTCGATGTCCAGGGAGGCGACAATAATGTTGTACTTCGTGGTTTCATCTTTGATTCTTGAGATGGAGAGCTGACTTTCTGCCTGGGCAATCCAGAGCTGTATGTTGTCACACCAGATGGGGGGTAGTTTAACTGATACGGAGTTTATGACTGGGTCCATTTTTGTGTTATTGGTGCTGGTTCCTGATGCTGTTTCTTCTAGCGGCATAATGTCGTTGTAATATGGCAAGTGATAGGCAATGGCAAAAGCAGTAGTAGTACTGATAGACCGTGTAGATATGCAGATAAAATTATCAAAATTGTTTATAAAACAAAATAACGATAAATCTAATCCAAGTCTGAAAAGTTAAATTGATGGTATCCAAAATCTTTACAAATCCCTTATCTTTGCGTTGAAATGTTATTACAAATGTATTGTAATATTGTTAATGCTTTGTTGCGGTGTATGTTAGAAATTTATACCGTGTAACAATATTTGCATATTCTTGCTGGGTTGCTAAATTTCGTTAATATGTTCGAATTAGCAATTATTAAAAAAGATCACTGTGAGAAGTTGAATTTGCGTTACTTGCTTTACTCCGATCTGCGGCGGATGCTGTGGGGTCGAGTGTAGGACATCCAGGTATATGGCATCCGGGTATATGGCATCCGGGTACCTGGGTCTGTCTGCAAAATCGCGTCTGTTGGTTAGGATACTCTGCCTTAGCTGCTGGGCTTCTTGTTTATCTGAAATTGATATTTACCGGCAATATACTATCCACATAAACAAGTAATGAGTTGCGGGGAAAGCATTATTAAGAAAGTAGTAGCGGGAGGTAGGTATTTTCGTACGATACTGAATTTGGTGGACAATAATGTTCTTTACTGATTTATCTTCATATGATTCTAATGTACATACTGGACCTACTGAATTTAAGTTAAAAAAATCGAAATGTTACTCACAAGATTTTGCGTGTCCAGGATTCCGCATTCCAGTACTCAATCCTCCGTATCGGCAGTGTTCATCATCATCATTAGAAATTTTCGGGGTTACCAATGTTGGACCGGCGAGTTCGGGGTCACCAATGTTGGAAGTGTTTGTTAGTTAGTGTAGGAGTGGATGGAGAGTGTTTGGTGTGGTGATCCTCTCCACGTCAGGCAGGATTGCCTTCATACCTTACCAATACAGAGGTTTAAAATGCTCCTTGAGATCACGGTACTTCCAAGCCGTGATCCTGTGTTCAGGCTTATAATAATGATGATGTTTAATTGAAAACACTTATTTGTCCGCGATATTAACTTTTATTTTAAAATATTATTTACAACAAATATGCGTTCGCGTACGAACGGGTAGAGAGGTAAATTGCCGTGCAACCGGATTGATCAAGTACTAGAAGCGGAATAATAATATAATTGCATTTCGGAGCAATCGGTGAGATTTTGTGCGGGTCATCTGGGATACCATACGCGTGAAAAAGTGTTGTGAATAAGTACTGCCATATAATCTTGAAAAAGTCATCAAAATTTTCTGCTGAAATTCTTTTTTCAATATTCAATGTACCTACAATAGAATGCATAAAAAATATTCAATACTTCAAATTTACAAAGAAATACAGTTGAACACTTGTTACTTACGATTCAATACATCAGCAAGTTACCAGAAAACTATTAAAATCCCAAAATTTAATACTAAGCACATTCAAAATTTCTATCTTTATATAGGCATAATCTATTATAACAACCTCCCATTAAAATTAAAAACTATCGTTAATATGCAGGAATTTAAGCCCAAATTAAAAAATTACCTTAAACTGTTATAAGAGTTCCAAATATTTTACTTTTTATATCTTAAAGTCTTCTATTATTTAAATCGTTCATTCCTTCATTTTCTCTCATTTCTTAGTTTCTTTATCTTTAAGTCTACTATATAAATCTTGCATTCTTTCTTACATATTATTTACTCACTAATAAAAAATTTTTTAGTTACTTATTTACATGATTCATTAATTTATAATGATTTTTTAATTTACATTATGATTTTTTAAACTAATCATGTTTTTAATTTTTAAATTTATATAAGAGTTTCTAACCTCACTTATTACTTACAATAGCCGTTATTACTAACTTACACGATCTTTTTAATTTACTAATTGAGCTAGAATTCCCTCACCAAACACAAGGGTATTGTCTCTTTATAGTGAGGAAAGGCATTTTTTTGTTTCTTTTTTAGTAACTTATGTAACTATGTAACCGATGTAACTTTATATGTATTTTTAACCAGTATTGCCAAATAAATATTTTTTAAAAAGACGAAAATGGATACCTACAGTTCAAAGACTTGGAAGAATTGGAAGAAAAAAGTTTACAAATACATCAAGAAGAAGATACATTGGGATGATTAATTGTAAAATTAATGGAAGATAAGCAACAGAGCTTAAAAAACATTCTTGAGAAGTTTGTTATACAAAAATTCTGTACAAAAAATACAAATGCAAGCCAGTGGATAGAAGTGTTTGAAAAAGAATGTTTACGGTTTAATGTGACCACGGATAGAAAAAAATAGAAATACTCAGATTTTTCATGGATAAAACCTGTGTAGATTGGTATAGTTCCATGATTATAAAACTAACAATGAACTCAGAGTGGTCAACATGAAAAAACAAATTCTGTGAATCATTCGCAAATAAAGGATGGAACCATGTCAAATACGCACTATCATTTAGATACAAAGATGGTTCTCTGTTGGATTATGTTATCAGAAAAGAAAAACTTCTATTGGATGAGAGAAGATCAATCGACACCGGTACTTTGATAGATCTTGTTGCTTCCGGACTACCAGAATTCACACTTAACAAGATCGATAGAGAAGGATTACAAGATACTGTGGATTTGTTTAGTGAAGTAAACAAGTATGAACATATGGTCAACAAAAGATTCATGAATAAGAGAACATTTGGAAATGCAGAACATAATAAAAATGAGGATAAAAATCCATGGAAACTTTATGAAAAATTGAATAAGGGCACTCGTTACCACCCTGAAGCCACATGCTGGTTCAAAACAAAAGAGGATGAAAAATTTAAACAATTCAGTGATGGAGACTGAATTAAATGAAAATGATTAAAAAAACTAATCGTAACACCATTAATAAAAGTCAAACTATTACTTAATGATAAATTAAAAATATACGGAATTTATGATTCGGGTTCAAATGTTTATCTAATAAGTTATTGAAACTAAAACGGAAAGGAAACAATTTGAATGAAGTAAATTTAGTAACGATTAATGGTGTTAAAAAGACAAGGGGTTTGACAATGTTAAAGATAAAAAATTTTGAATTGGAGAAAAATGTTGATGTGTATATTATTGATGAACATAATTTCACGTATGATTTTTTGATCGGATTAGACATGATAAAAGACTTCAAACTTATCCAAAGTGAAGACTTACAAATATCACAGAAAGTCTGCCTGAATAATACAAATAAAAAGAAGAAAATTCTACAGATATGAAAACGAATACTGAATTTAAACATTCAGAAAATAAAGAAATTATAGAAAAACATCAAATTAATTTTAACGAACCTGTTAAAGAAGAAGATTTTAAAATAACAATAAATCATTTAAATAATGATAAAAAACAGAAATAAATGAACTAATAGGCAAATACACATCAGTGTTTATGTTGGTACTGTTAATGGATATGAAGCGAAGATTTATTTATTTATTTATAATTTATACTGGGTTTTACAGATGTTTACACTTACATGAGAACAATCCAGTTATAAAACTCAGTTATTACACAATTATAAAAATCTACAATTACATACAATTAAATACAAATAAATACAATTAGAAAAACCAAAACATCACAAATAAAAATACAGAATTATATACAAGGTCACTCAAGTAACACATTGCAATGAGTGGTAAAAGACATATTAAATACGCGAGCATGCATAGAAAGACAATTCACACAACATAATTAGTTAGTACTTTTTAACAGCGCTAGAACTTTTTTTTTAAATCCGTACATATTGTCAACGAAAATATCCACATCAGCGCACTCTATTTTGTTATACAGTCGACACATCTGGGTCAGAGGGCTAATGTAGGCGATATTATTTTTAAATGTATTTATATGAAAAATGTTATGGCGTCTTAAACAATGGGAATTGGGGACATTAATTCCAATACTGTTAAGACATAATGTAGTATCAAGATGGCCGTGAATAATTTTATGTAAACATATTAGATCAGTCAATTGCCTTCTAGTTTTAAGTGTATCAATCTTGAAGTAATCACGACGTACATCGTATGATCTGAGATGGTCGTGTAGTCCACATTTGAAGGATAACATTCTTAGTAATTTTTTTTGAACTGATTCTACAATGTTTTGATATTTGCAGTAATGTGGATTCCAAATAGTGCTTCCATATTCAAGTTTACTTCTAATTAAGGCATTGTAAAGTGTTAGAATTGATTGAGGATCTTTGAAAGGTTTACATATTCTGTGAATAAATCCCATCATTTTTAATGATTTGCACTTAATGTTGTTAATATGTACATCAAATATGAATTTAGAATCAAGAGTGATTCCTAGATCCCTTATTGAAGAAACTTTTTTTGAGAATAATATTATTGATAACATAAGAAAAATCCTTTATAATTCTATTTCTAGTAAAGTTTAAAATGTAACATTTTTCAACATTTAAGTGCATATCATTGACAGTACACCAGTTATTGAGTGTGTCGAGGTCATTTTGAAGTAGCTGATGATCGGAAACAGACTTAATTTTACGAAAAATTTTAAGATCATCGGCGAAAACAGCATAATCACAGTTTAATTTTGAGCCAAGGTCATTTATGAATATAAGAAAAAGCAGGGGGCCAAGATTTGAACCCTGTGGTAAACCAGAAGTTACAACTATAGGGGATGATTTGTATCCATTAATAAGAACTAGTTGAGTTCTGTTATACAAATATGATTTCACCCAGCGTAATAGGTCTCCATGTATTCCAATTTGTTCAAATATTCTTAGTAAGATGGAGTGGTTAACTCTATCAAAAGCTTTTTGGAAATCGGTATAAATTGTACCTACTTGTAATCTTTCATTAAAAGAATTACAAACATAATTACAAAATTCCAAAAGATTTGAGTTGATTGATCTTTGAGGAACAAACCCATGTTGCCTAGTGCAGAGAAGGGGTTTAAAATGTGATAAAATATTTTTATATATCAGAGATTCAAAAACTTTAGCAAAACAGGATAGTATACTGATTGGCCTATAATTTTTTATTAAAGATTGGTCTCCCGATTTTAATACTGGGACTACGTGAGCCTTTTTCCACAGATCGGGAAAAGTTCCCGTGGTAAGGGATGCATTAAAAATTATAAAAAGCGGTAAACATAAAGAGTCTGCACAGCAACTAACGAAGAAAGGAGGAATTTTATCAGGTCCTGGGCCCTTATTGGAATCAATTTTACTCAAAAAACATTTTATTTCACCTGCACTAATATTTATTTTACCCAAATTGCTTTGATTGTGTTCAGTTATGTTTGGCATTGAATCATTAGTAGATGATTCCGACTTGGTATAAACAGATGAAAAATATTTAGAGAATATATTTGCTATGTTTTCACCTTCATTTGCGGAAATATCATCAAGATGCATTACGTTAGGAATACAATTATTTTTTCGTAATGATTTTGAGTATGACCAGAATAACTTTATGTTACCTTGCAGACCACTTTCGACAGAGTTGATATATGATTTATAACATTCGCTTTGTATTTTTTTTTGTAAATTTCCTTAAATAAGAGAATTCCCTATAATCTGACTCATAACCATGTTTTTTTTACCTTAAGTCTAACTTTGTTTTTTTCTTAAGAAGAGCAATCAATTGCTGATTAAAGCAGACAGGATATTGATTTTTTGTTTTAGTACCATATTTTTTAAAGTATTTGTCAATTATTTCCCACAATTTTTCATATAATAAGATTACCATGCTATTCACATTTTTATTTTTAAAGAGAGTTATCCAATTAACAGACAATAGATCCTGTCGCCATTCATCAAAGTTTCCCTTCCTGAAGTTATATTTTGAATCGCTTCTATTCATTTTTAAGAATTGATCTTTATTTTGTTTCACTATAATTTCAAATGAAGGGTGATATTGATCCAATTTGGTTAAGCCTGGTGCTATATGTATGTCAATGTTAACTTTATCTGAAAAAACAAGATCCAATAAATTTTCATTTCTATTTAGTACATAATTGAATTGATACAAATTGCAAATTGATGAGAGATTGACAAGACTGTGTGCTTGCATACTCTTATAATTAGAAGGGGAAAGTACATTATTTTTGAATGAATTGTCAGGTATCCATTTAATTTCGGGCAAATTAAAATCACCAACAAAAATGCGAATTGGAAGTTGAATACTTTAAATACAGATCCTGTAATTTTTCAATATGTTTACAATAATTATCAACGGTTACACTAGGAGGAATATAGAGGATGCATATAAAGATGAGCGAGTTGGAACGAGACTTAATTACAAGCCACAAATCTTCATTGTCGCTTTCCCACTCAGTTTTTCTTGACACAAGAAGTTTTTTAGAAACGGCGGCTAGAACTCCGCCACCTTCTTTAGACACAGATTTGGTTGACTCACGATCTCTTCTAAATATAACATATCCATCATCAAACAATTCTTCACTAAATACCGTTGAGTTCAGCCATGTTTCGGAAAAACAAATAATGTCATAATTATTGATTAAAATATTATTGCGTACACTTACAGTCTTTGTTCGAATACCCCTCACATTTTGATATAATATATTTAATGCATCAACAGCAAGTACCTCGCCATCTATTTCGGTATGCTTAGATGCCATAGTCAATGGTGGAGAGGTCCTTCAATAGTGCTGCTTTGTAGGCCGGGCAATCCTTATCTCCGGTGGGGTGGGCACGCGAAGCTGCAGGCTTTCCAAAACGTGCGCATGTGGCGCAACTGGGTGCTGCAGCAGCAGCGGGGCAGGCCTCACGCGCGTGTCCTTCTACACCGCAGTGGGAGCATTTCTTTGCATCTTTACAATACTTGTGTGAGTGTCCGACCATTTGGCAATTCAAACACACTGTAAGTCCAACAAAGTCACGCACACCGCAAACGGTCCAGTCCACAAATACGTGTCCTTGTTGCACCAACGCATGACGAATGTTAGCAGGCACCGAGTACACTCTGTGGCAAGACGGTCCGGTTCGAGCTCCAGCCATATGACTTAATTTGCACTTGGATACACACTCTTTGAAGTCACCAGCTTCAGAGATTCCGGAGAGGGCCTTCTCTAAGAAGTTCTCGCCTGAAAGTTCACGGGGCACATTAAAAAATATTATTCTAGGCTGCCTCTTAATTCGGGCACTCAGCAAGTCGGAGCTAGATATAATAGGATCATTTAAAAGCCTTTCTTGTTCTTGGCTGCTGGCAGTGTGGATAATGACTCCTTTGTTTTTGATATTTTTTACTCCCGTTATCCTTACTCCTAACTGTGATGGCTTAACGATGTCCTTAATTATTTTTTTTGTGCCATCGCTATCATCAATCCCCGGTAGTTTTGGAAAAAAACATACAGATGGTCTTGGTTTCCCTATTTTGATGCTGGTACGAGTGAGTGGTGGGGGCACTGGGAGTTTTTTCTTTGTAACTTCAGCGAAAGAAAGGCTAGCCTCTGTAGCATCAGCCACTCGGCGCATTACTGGACCCAGATCTGATTCAAGCTGTTGGATTTTATCCAGCAGCTGCTTTGCATAATTTTCCGCCATTTTCTTCTCAGCCTGCAAGACCTTGATGTTAGCTAGGGCCGAATTTAGGTCTCCTCTAAGTTCTTCCTTCTCTAGAAAAAGTTGTGCAACGGAGCCGAGAACATTTGTCACGTTTCTTGATACTTTGAGCTGCTGCTCTTTGGAGACTTTGGATGGTTTTTCAGCCAAAGCGTCCTGCAGGGCTTTAAGGGCGATTTGGGAACCGTATAATGTCTGGTGTCCTGATACATGACTAATGTCAGGGTTGGTTTCGGCTTCAATCTCCTCAGCGTCTGAGTCCGATTCTTCAGATTGGGAGGTGTAAGGGGGCAATAATAGGGCTTTTAACAGAGTTCTTTTTTTTCTTCATAATTATTACACATATGTAACTTCAGTTCAATGTTAAAAAAGTATTTTTCTTCAAAATAAAATTAGTTTCGATTTGTGATGAAAGTATTCAAAGTTCACAACACTTAACAACCAATTAGAGCCCGGAACAGTGAGCTCATAATCAAACGCAGCCAATGAACGCACTTGCTGCCGTAAACATCACTGTGGTACTTTTGTATGAGAAACAACTATTATGGAAGATAAGTTTATTACTATAAAATATGCTTAAAATCGAAGAATTCACAAGAATAACACTTCCACAGGTTAAACGTTCGTTGTTTTTTACGATAAATAGTTTTTTTCATCCGGCGGATTTGTTTGAACTTGTATTTTTCTTGGTATAAATAACAGCTTGACAGAACACGACAAGTACGTACGGTAGGTAGGTAACAATTCCAAGATAGACTTATTGGTGGATAAATATTGTAGTAAGAGGCCTTACAGATGCAGCGTAGAAGATAAAAAGTAAAAAGAAGAGCAAAAAGCAAAATTATTAGACAATAAACTGATAGAAGAGTCGTACAGCCCGTTTACTGCACCGATCACTCTAGCATTTAAAAAAGAAGAAAACAAAAGATCCAGATTATGCATAGACTTCAGAGACTTAAATAAAATAGTAATACCTCAAGCTCAACCATTTCCATCGATTGAAGACGTAATGACAAATACCAGTATTTGCAAATTTTTTTCAACCCTGGATAGTATATATTTACACTGTATATATTTTTAGTATATTTGCGGCACGTTCCAGAGTGGAAGATACTATCAGTATCGCCCTGGTGTAAGACCACCATTCAGAATTGAAACGTTGCTTGAAAATGGCTTTTGCCGTGTTTGGTGACCAGATCTGAATAGCCAGGTACTTCCCAACCTTCCTCTTCCCCACTTCCTTCCCCTCCCCACTACCTTCAGCCTCACAACATACCCCAATTGGGGATGCCATAGTCTCACTGGCTCCAGATGGGAGCAGTTGAGATTCTTGTGCGGTATTCACTGTAAAAAAAATATATATATGTAATGGCAATATATTCCATTTAAATTTGAATCCTGTAGTGTCAGTTGGAATACTTGGAATGTAATTATCAATAGTCACTTGTTTTATTTTCTATTATTTTATTATAAATAAACATAAATGTAGTTTCTTTGTTAAACTTTGCAACACAAGTGTTTTATTTATAAATCAATAGAAAAGAATTAAATCATATTATAAAACGACATTTTTCGTAACCACAAATGGAGAAACTTCAATTTGAATTTACACTACTACCTGGAGGCGATGGCAAGTCAAATATTATTAGCATTACAAAAATAGTCACAAGTGATGAAAAAGTGTTTACAATACCAGAAATGTTACAATCCGCCAGCCATCACAAGGAGATTATGAAAAGTGGTGCTTTTGGCAAAGTAAAAAATAGTTTAAAAAAAAGATACCAGGTTAGAAGAGTCTGGGTAACAATGACAGAAGAACTAATAAAAACATATGTAGACGAAGATGGAAACCTACAGTTCGGAGACCAATACCTCGAAGAATTGGAAGAAGAAAGTTTACAAGTACATCAAAAAGAAGATACACTGGGAAGATTGATGGTAAAATTAATGGAAGATAAGCAACAGAGCCTCAAAAACATTGCTGAGAATTTTGTTATAGAAAAATTCTGTAGTAAAAATACAAATGCAAGCCAGTGGATAGAAGTGTTTGAAAAAGAATGTTTACGATTTGATGTGACCATGGATGAAAAAAAAATAGAAATACTAAGATTGTTCATGGATAAAAGTTGTGTAGATTGGTATAGTTCCATGATTATTAAACTAACAATGAACTCAGAGTGGTCAACATGGAAAAACAAATTCTGTGAATCATTCGCAAACAAAGGATGGAACCCTGTCACCTACGCACTATTATTTAGATACAAAGATGGTTCTCTGTTGGATTATGCTATGAGAAAAGAAAAACTTCTATTGGATATGAGAAGATCAATCGACACCGGTACTTTGATAGATCTTGTTGCTTCCGGACTACCAGAATTCATACTTAACAAGATCGATAGAGAAGGATTCCAAGATACTGTGGATTTATTTAATGAAATAAACAAGTATGAACATATGGTCAACAAAAAAAGATTCATGAATAGGAGAACATTTGGGAATGCAGAATATAATAAAAATGAGGATAAAAAGCCATGTAAAATTTGTGAAAAATTGAATAAGGGCACTCGTTACCACCCTGAAGCCACATGCTGGTTCAAAACAAAAGAGGATGAAAAATTTAAGAGAAATGCCATTAAACATGTAAACAATTCAGTGATAGAGACTGAGATAAATGAAAATGATCAAAAAAACTAATAGTAACACCATTAATCAAAGTCAAACTATTACTTAATGATGAATTAAAAATATACGGAATTTATGATTCGGGTTCAAATGTTTCTCTAATTAATTCTAAGTTTTTGAAATTAAAAAGAAAAGGAAACAATTTGAATGAAGCAAATTTAGTAACGATTAATGGTGTTAAAAAAACGAGTGGTTTGACAACGTTGAAGATTAAAATTTTTGAATTGGAGAAAAATGTTGATGTGTACATTATTGATGAACACAATTTTAAGTATGATTTTTTGATTGGATTAGACATGATAAAAGACTTCAAACTAATCCAAAGTGAAGACTTACAAATATCACAGAAAATCTGCCTGAATAATACAAATAAAAAAGAAGAAAATTCTACAAATATGAAAACAAATACTGAATTTAAACATTCTGAAAATAAGAACATTATTGAAAAACACCAAATTAATTTTAATGAACATGTTAAAGAAGAATATTTTAAAATAACAATAAATCATTTAAATAATGATCAAAAAACAGAAATAAATGAACTAATAGGCAAGTACACATCAGTGTTTGCGAAAAGTAAATACGATGTTGGTACTGTTAATGGATATGAAGCGAAGATAGACTTATTGGTGGATAAATATTGTAGTAAGAGGCCTTACAGATGCAGCGTAGAAGATAAAAAGGAAATAGAAGAGCAAATAGCAAAATTAATAGACAATAAACTGATAGAAGAGTCGTACAGCCCATTTGCTGCACCTGTCACTCTAGCATTTAAAAAAGAAGAAAACAAAAGATCCAGATTATGCATAGACTTCAGAGACTTAAATAAAATAGTAATACCTCAAGCTCAACCATTTCCATTGATTGAAGACCTAATGACAAAGACCAGAAATTGCAAATTTTTTTCAACGCTGGATATAAACTCAGCTTTTTGGTCTATTCCGTTGCGGATTGAAGACAAAAAAAAAACAGGATTTGTAACACAGGAGGGGCATTATCAGTGGACCTGCCTACCTTTTGGATTAAAGACCTCTCCGGCAATTTTTCAGAGGATATTAAGCAATATATTGAGAAAATATAAACTAACCGATTTTGCTGTCAATTACATAGATGACATACTTATATTTTCAAAAACTTTTGCTGAACACATCGATCATTTAACAAAGTTGCTGAATGCAATCAAAACTGAAGGTTTTAGATTAAAATTTACAAAATGCACATTTGCATCAGACATGGTAAAATATCTGGGTCATATAATTCAGAATAATTCAGTCAAGCCAGTAAAGGATAATTTGATTTCAATAAAGAATTTTCCTATTCCAAAAACACAGAAGAATGTGAGACAATTTCTAGGAAAAATCAACTTTTATCATGAGTACATTCCGAAGAGTGCAATAATACTAGATCCTTTGCATAACTTACTAAGGAAAAACCAAAAGTTTATTTGGACTGATAAATGCCAAAATGCTTTTGAAACGATGAAAAACCTACTATGCTCACAACCAATCCTGGAAATTTTTGATCAAGATTTACCAATTAATATATATACAGATGCTTCTCTAGAAGGCCTTGGAGCTATTTTAAAACAAACACAGTCTGATGGAAAAGAAAAACCTGTAGCTTACTTTTCGAAAAAACTAAATGGCGCCCAGAAAAAGAAAAAAGCAATTTACTTAGAATGCTTAGCTATAAAAGAAGCAGTGAGATACTGGCAATACTGGTTGATAGGTAAACCATTTACAGTTTATTCAGATCACAAACCACTGGAAAACATGAATCTCAAATCTAGAACCGATGAAGAGCTAGGTGATTTAACATATTATCTTTCTCAATATGACTTTAACATAAAATATGCTCCAGGAAAACAAAATTTGGAAGCTGACTGTCTAAGCAGAAACCCAGTGCTGGAATCAAATGAAAATACAGATGAGCAATTAAAAATTGTCAATTTAATAAAATTAGAAGATATCTTAAAAGATCAGGTAAAAAATGAGAAGATACAGTGCAGAAGAGATAAATTGATATCGAAAAATAATGTTTATTACAAGAAAGTAAAAAAAAGAGAAAAAATAATTCTATCAGAAAAATTCAGCATAGACTTTATCAGAAATGTTCATACAGAACTAGGTCACATAGGAATTACACAAATGCAAAAAATGATAAGCTCATGGTACACAGCAGAAAACATGACAAATAATATAAAGAGAACCTGCAATAGTTGTGCAGTATGTTTAAAGAACAAATCAAGAGGTGAAAATAAATATGGATTGATGTCCCACTTGGGTCCCGCAACAAAACCTTTTGAAATATGTTCCATTGATACAATAGGCGGTTTTGGGGGTTCACGATCAACAAAGAGATACTTGCACCTGTCATCAGATCATTTCACGAGGTTTGCATATATTTTGACGTCAAGAACTCAAAATACCAATGATTTCATCAAACTCTTAAACTCCACAGAAACTAATGACATTGGCATGATACTCTCAGACCAATACCCGGGTATCAATTCTAGAGAATTCAAAAAATTTTTGGATGAAAAAAATATTCCAATAATTTTTACTGCAGTGAACTCACCTTTCTCAAATGGATTAAATGAAAGATTGAACCAAACGCTGGTCAATAAAATTAGATGCAAAATCAACGAAAATGACTCAAAAGTAGCTTGGACAACTATAGCGCATAATTGTGTAAAAAACTATAATGAAACGGAGCACACTGTTACTGGATATGCGCCACAGTACCTACTTGACGGCACAGATGTTACGATTTTGCCAAATGAGTTAAAACTTAAGAAGACCGGCATCGATTTGATTCAAGAGAGAAAAAAAGCTCTAGAAAATACTATGAAGTCACATAATTACAACAAGATAATTTACGATAAAACCAGGAGACACTTTGACTTCAAAGTTGGTGATACTGTTTTTGTGGAGAATGGAAACAAACTTAACAGGAAGAAGCTCGACGAATTGAGAATCGGACCATACAAAATCATAGAAAAATTATCAAACTCAATTTACAAGATAAACACTGGTCGAAAAAAATTTGAATCAAATTTTTTCCACATCTCGAAGTTAACTCCAGCACCTTTATTTATGAACCATGAAGAGGACATCGAAGATGAGTGAAAATTTTGCAGTAATTTTGCAGTAATTTTCTTTCCAGGGGGAGGGGAGATGTAATGGCAATATATTCCATTTAAATTTGAATCCTGTAGTGTCAGTTGGAATACTTGGAATGTAATTATCAATTGTCACTTGTTTTATTTTCTATTATTTTATTATAAATAAACATAAATGTAGTTTCTTTGTTAAACTTTGCAACACAAGTGTTTTATTTATAAATCAATAGAAAAGAATTAAATCATATTATATATATATATATAAACTCAGCTTTTTGTTCTATTCCGTTGCGGATTGAAGACAAAAAAAAAAACAGGATTTGTAACACAGGAGGGGCATTATCAGTGGACCTGCCTACATTTTGGATTAAAGAGCTCTCCGGCAATTTTTCAGAGGATATTAAGCAATATATTGAGAAAATATAAACTAACCTATTTTGCTGTCAATGACATAGATGACATTCTTATATTTTCAAAAACTTTTACTGAACATATCGATCATCTAACAAAGCTGCTGAATGCAATCAAAACAAAAGGTTTTAGATTTGAATTAACAAAATGCACATTTGCATCAGACATGGTAAAATATCTGGGTCATATAAGTCAGAATAATTCAGTCAAGCCAGTAAAGGATAACTTGATTTTAATAAAGAATTTTCCTATTCCAAAAACACAGAAGAATGTCAGACAATTTCTAGGAAAAATCAACTTTTATCATGAGTACATTCCGAAGAGTGCAATAATACTAGATCCTTTACATAACTTACTAAGGAAAAACCAAGAGTTTATTTGGACTGGTAAATGCCAAAATGCTTTTGAAACGATGAAAAACCTACTACGCTCACAACCAATCCTGGAAATTTTTGATCAAGATTTACCAATTAATATATGCTTCTTTAGAAGGTCTTGAAGCTATTTTAAAACAGACACAATCTGATAGAAAGGAAAAACCTGTAGCTTACTTTTCGAAAAAACTAAATGGCGCCCAGAAAAGGAAAAAAGCAATTTACTTAGAATGCTTAGCTATAAAAGAAGCTGTAAGATACTGGCAACACTGGTTGATAGGTAAACCATTTACAGTTTATTCAGATCACAAACCACTGGAAAATGTGAATCTCAAATCTAGAACCGATGAAGAGCTGGATGATTTAACATATTATCTTTCTCAATATGACTCGAGCAGAAATCCAGTGCTAGATTCAAATGAAAATACTGATGAGCAATTAAAAGTTGTCAACTTAATAAAATTGGAAGATATCTTACAAGATCAGGTCAAAAATGAGAAGATACAGTGCAGAAGAGATAAATTAATATCGAAGAATAATGTTTATTACAAAAAAGTAAAAAAAAAAAGAGAAAAAATAATTCTAACAGAAAAATTCAGCATACACTTTATCAGAAATGTTCATTCAGGCCTAGGTCACATAGGAATTACACAAGTGCAAAAAATAATAAGCTCATGGTACACAGCAGAAAACATGACAAACAATATAAAGAGATCCTGCGAAAGTTGTGCAGTATGTTTAAAGAACAAATCAAGAGGTCAAGATAAATATGGATTGATGTCCCACTTGGGTCCATCAACAAAACCTTTTGAAATATGTTCCATTGATACTATAGGTGGTTTTGGGGGTTCACGGTCAACAAAGAGATACTTGCACCTGCTATCAGATCATTATACGAGGTTTGCATATATTTTGATTTCAAAACTCAAAATACCAATGATTTCATCAAACCCTTAAACTCCACAGAAACTAATGACATTGGCATGATACTCTCAGACCAATACCCGGGTATCAATTCTAGAGAATTCAAAAAAATTTGGATGAAAAAAATATTCCAATTACTTTTACTTCAGTGAACTCACCTTTCTCAAATGGATTAAATGAAAGATTCAATCAAACGCTAGTCAATAAAATTAGATGCAAAATCAACGAAAATGACTCAAAAGTAGCTTGGACAACTATAGCGCGTAATTGTGTAAAAAACTATAATGAAACAGAGCACACTGTCACTGGATATGCGCCACAGTACCTACCTAACGCCACAGATGTTATGATTTTGCCAAATGAGTTAAAACTTAAGAAGACCGACATCGATTTGATTCAAGACAGAAAAAAAAGCTCTGGAAAGTATTATGAAGTCACATAATTACAACAAGATAATTTACGATAAAACCAGGAGACATTTTGACTTCAAAGTTGGTGATACTGTTTTTATGGAGAATGGAAACAAACTTAAAAGGAAGAAGCTCGACGAATTGAGAATCGGACCCTTCAAAATCATAGAAAAATTATCAGACTCAATTTACAAGATAAACACTGGTCGAAAAAAATTAGAATCAATTTTTTTCCACATCTCGAAGTTAACTCCAGCACCTTTTAATTTTTAGAAATTTAATTAAATTTAAATTTGATATGTTAATATCGAGTTCTGCAAGTGTTTAAGAAAGTATTTTAGTTACAAGTCGAAACAGCTGTAACTAAAATACTTTCTTAAATACTTGCAGAACTCGATATTAACATATCAAATTTAAATTTAATTAAATTTCTAAAAATTAAAATGGAGTTCTACGAATTAAATACAAAAACAATTAATAATCCAGCACCTTTATTTATGAACCATGAAGATGAGTGAAAATTTTGCAGTAATTATCTTTCCGGGGGGAGGGAGATGTAAAGGAAATAATATATTCCATTTAAATTTGAATCCTTTAGTGTCAGTTGGAATGTAATTATCAATTGTCACTTGTTTCATTGTTCTATTATTTTATTGTAAAATATCAATTTTAATTGGAAGAAACCATTCAAAGAAAAATCATATAAACAAACATAAATGTCATTTCTTTGTTAAACTTTGCAACACAAGTGTTTTATTTATAAATCAATAGAAAGGAATTAAACCTTATTATATACATAAAAAATAAAAACTAGAGAACTCACCTGCATCCAAATTATTACTCACGAATTAACATTAACAGCATATGAAACATATACAAATATTTTAACATATAAATATGGAAAAGACTTATATATGTATATATACATAATAATTATTTTTATCACAGCGTGAAAATGAATGTTTATCACAGCGTTAAGTACCTGAGACACATCATCACAGACGACCTTAAGGATATCGAGGATATGGAAAGGCAGAGAAGAGCGATATCTGTTAGAGCGGGTATGCTGTCAAGACGTTTTTACCTATGCAGCCCAAAAGTAAAAAGAATATTGTTCAACGCTTTCTGTACCTCGCTGTACACATCAGAACTGTGGGTTGACTACACTGCATCCCAATGGAACAAGTTAAAGGTTGCTTACAACAACGCATACCGTCAACTTTTCCGCCTACCGAGATACTGCAGTGCTACGGAAATGTTCCTGGAGGGACGAGTGCACACTTTCCGAGCACTTCTCCGCCACCGCATGGGAAGTTTATGGCGCAGACTACGCCAATCGAAGAATGCAATCATCACCGCCATGACTACCTGGTTGGAGTCCCCGCTGATGGCCCTCTGGAGACGGGAGACGATGAAATACCCTCCGTAAACAGCTGCATGAATTAATTTTACTGTTTATTATTATTTTTCTCATTTTTCATGCTTATTCGTTTTTTTTTTAATTTATTTATATGTTGTTATTTACTTTATTTTTATTTTTAACATTAACCCATTTTTTGTTTCAAAATATGGAATGTATTGCATTGCACTACCCCATTCTGGAATAAACTATTATTATTATTATTATAAATAGAAAGAAAAAAATGTGCAATTTCCTTGTAAAAGTTTATAAATTATTTTTGGAAAATTTTTGATGGTAAGTCAGAAAATATATAGATAAACAGAAATTTAAAAAGAAAAAGTAATTAAAATTATAAACCAATTAATGTCTAAGTTATTGTACTTTGTAGGAAAACAGCCTTCAATTTTCTACTAAAAGTACTGCGTGTATCAAAAAATAAGTCGGAATGCTTGATTTTCGCACATTCTTCTTATTGGATCCCTGACACCAGCATTTGTACGCGTCCGGCTAATGTGGAATAATTCGTTAAGCCTTGTTACTCTGGGCTGTATTTTGAAGTTTATTTTTTATATCTAGTTTCAGTAGGTCAGGACAGTCAATAACGTTGTTGCAGATCTTATATAGAGTCACGAGGTCAAGGTTTGTTCGCCGGTTAGATAAAGCAGAGACTTTATAATTCGAGAGCATGTTTATGTACCCCCGTTTAGGTGCGTTCATTCTGTAATTGAGGCATTGCAAACATTTCTTTTAAATACTTTCAATATTGTCTTTATAGATACCGTAAAGTAGAGTCCATATGGAGGAGCAGTATTCAAGTTGAGAACGGACCAGCGTGTAGTAACGAAGAAGATAGGTTTTCGAAATTCGCGACTGTTTCTGATGACAAATCCTAGCATGCAGTAAGCTTTATTCACAATATACTCAATGTGCTCGTCGAAATGGAGTTTGGAATCAAAAATTACGCCTAGTTCTCTCTTACAGTAAACGCTCTCGAGTAAATAGTAACCAATAAACAAATTCGAAAAAAATGTAAGCAGAATCAACATTAGAAATAATAATGTATTCTATACCCCCCAAACACACACAAAACAAATGCAAACTCACAGTAGTTTTATTGGACCTCGTACCTTCAATAGTTTACCAAAACATATTCAAGTTGCAACAAAACTTCCGCATTTCGTAAAAGAGTTAAAATTATGGCTAAACCATACAGATGTAAAAACTCTATTTATTTAGTTTTATTTCACTTTATGCTTCTAAAAACTCTATTTATTTAGTTTTATATCACTTTTCTCACAAACTTTACACCTATTATTACAATGTATATCATTAACTACACTTACACTTATTTAACCGTACACTATTGTATACACTTTTTGTACAAAATGTTTTAAACAATTTTTGTTTTTGCTTTATATACCCCTGTTTGTTTTTTTCTAGGTACTAAAAAAAACTTTTTTTAAATATATTACCCACGCACAGGCTGCGCCTTAGTGGGTTCCCACATCATTGTTATTTTCAAATATGTAAATATAAATTGTAAAATATGGGAAAAATAAAGGAATTAAAGGAATTAAAAAATACAATAATTGTGCATGATAGCATTGTGATTTTTAGTAATGCTTATTTTTTGCATTTGTTGTAACTTAGGTAAATTTTGTTTTCGTTGCAAAATGCTTCGAACCTTACTTAGTCGCTTTGGATAAGCAGATAATTGTTTAAATTTCTAATAATGGCAAATATTTTTATGTATCGGCGTACAAAAGAAATAAACAATGCATGAAACATTTAGTAACGGTGTTAATAAAAAGTATAGATAAATAACAGCGTACCCAGGATTGACCCCTGTGGCATGCCAGAAGTATCTGGTTCCCACTTAGTAGTATAAATAATTGATTTCCATCTTATTCAATTTACCAACAAAGCTTATTTACATAGTTGTGGTAATTAATTACCCCTCGATATTGATGATTTCAAGAAATATGTAGATGATAAATAATATGGTATGGAAGGGAGTTTGATGAGGCAATCGATAACGCACCCGCCCGGGGCAATGGATTACGAATTCGATTCTCGGTACTTACTTTTTTATGGTACTCTGATTATTTTGGTTTAATATTGTATGATAAGCTAATGTTTTCCCATTTCTTTGCAAAGGATAATAATTCGTGATGACCTTCCAATAATATTAGAATCGTTTCAGATTGCATAGAGCTGGCGGAGTCGGTGTATCCTTGCGACAAGTCCACTGGGCAGCGTAGTTATTCCTGTGCCCACGTGGCCACTCCTCTCATCATCGGAGGAGAAGTGGTGACCCCTGGGGAGTTTCCGCATATGGTTTGTATCCACTCATCTATTAGTTATTAAGTTATTTACCTATTTACTGTGTTTGATCCTGTTTAATCCCGATTGATCGGATTCTCAGCCAGGAGCTCTAGCACAGTGAAATTTATAACTTTACAATATCAGATCGGTAGGCGTAACTTCCCATGATTTTACATCGATATCCCGAGCACGGTTTCACCATTAACAGCCAAACCAATGTTGACAGGGAATAATTTGGAAATTAACATAAGCTGGCAACACTGAAGGTATTTTCTAGGATTTGACATTCCGAAAAATCACTACACACCAAATAATTACGTAAAAATATTAATAAATTGGCAATGCTGAATTGAAACCTAACGTAAATCTGAAAATTAATTGGCAGTTCGCATTTACTTTTTACACTAAACGGGACTTAGTAAGTTGATGGGATCTTTAGTTACATTTAACCACTTTATTCTCTCAGAGATCGAACGAAATAAATTGGTTGCGTCTTATTTACGTTGAATTATTTAACCTATGGATCACATACACGACTTCTTTCAATTCTAAGACATAATGAATGTTGTAGCATAATTTGAAAAAGACGCTGTAACTCATTGGGTGCATTTTTAACCCGAAAGGCATCCTGACAAATTCGAAAAGACAATAACCTGGCACTACAAAACTGGTTTTCTAATCTAAGGGAATCTGCCAGAACGATTTGGACAAATCTACTGAGGATGTGTACCAAGTACGCCGAAGTTTGTCTAATATACGAGAAACATATGGCAATCGGTAATAATATGTCCTTGTGACACTATTGAGTTTCCTTGAGTCAATGCAAAATCTGGCGGAATCGTCCTTTTTAGCCACAATCAAAACTGGGTTTGACCAAACCGAACGCGAGGGAAGAACAACACCTAAATCCAACATTTAAGTTGAGATTCAAGCTGTTTCTGGTGGGTTTGAGATAAAGGATAACATCGCTGCTTAATAGGTTCACCCGTTGTATTAATCTTGTGGTGTACTAAGTGCGTACGACCCAATCCACATTTTTTTAACAAAATGGATTTAAATTTATCTTTAACAGAACTCAGCCTACGATGGTCTTGAAGAGATAGCAGGGAAGCTGGCGTGGTTTTACGAATCTCACTTATAGTATTCTCAAAAACACGACTAACGTTCACTTTTGGAACTAAATGAAGAGCTATGTCAAACTGTTGCCAAAAGTCAACTCCCAAAAGAATCACAGGAGAGAGAGAAGGAATTTTAAAAAAATTAAAAAATAAATTTATATTATTATAAGTAACCAGTACCCGTATGGTACCAATTATATCCTGCCATTTCTCATATGCGGTGGTAACGTAAGAATTAAACTACCTAAATTTAACCCTAAACTAATGAAAAAAATAAAATGTACCACTAAAACAACTGAATGAAGCACCGCTGTCCAAAATACTGGAGAAATGAAGATTTTGAATAGAAATATTCACGTGAGGTCTAATATCTTGTCCGGAACCAGTCATCGGCATGCATGCGTCGATGTCACGCCTAATGGACCGATTTCCAGGGCTAGAAACTAAGGGTGGTCTCTTAGCATCCTTGCATGCAAAATGCAAAGGACCACATTCTAGTTTTTTGAATTTTGATGAGTGGCGTAGCGTAAAAATAGCATGGGTAGCACCCGGGGCGGAAAACGTGGTGTCACCCCTCCCCCCCCCCCCCCCCCCCCTATTAAAGTTTACTTTGAGACATTCAAAACTCAAATTTCGACCTCATTAAATATAAAAACATTACTAGCTAGCCAAATGTGGAAACAAAAATTTCGCGATCCTCAAAAATAAAACACTAACAGAATAACAACTTTTTCAACAATCAATAGGTAATAATTCCCTTCACGAGTTCCCGTCAATCACTGTTCAATTCGTCAATTCTGAGGAAAATCATTTGCTGGAATAAAAATCTTTGCAGCACATATTCTGCAACTTTCCAATCTTGCATGTGGAACTCGAAAATGGTTTCCCTTGAAATTTTATTTGAAGCTCTGCTCATCTGTGGACCCATTTCAAGGAAACTATTCCCGAGTGCGACTATTGCAAGATATTCCCCGAGTTGCAAGATATGAAAGTTTCAGACTACGTGCTGGTTTTGAAATAATTAATAAGGTTCAATTTTAATTTAAGCCGGTAGACTCTTACAAGATTAATTCTTAAGTTAAAACAAGTCTTGTGTCCAGAATTTCAAAAAAATATCCAGATGCTGATTCATGTGCTGACGCATTTCGAAGGAAACCATTATAATTTTCCAAGTGCAGTTAAAAAATTCAAATTGCATACTATGTGGTGCAAAAATCTGAGGAAAACCATTTTTGAGTTCAGGAACCAGTTTTGAACCTAGGGAAACGCACACGGAAAGTTAAAACCAGTTTTGTTCTCCAAATGCAGGATAAATTTCGAAACTGTTTTAAAGTTCCGAGTGGAGTCTTCAATTCTAATATGCTGAAAATTTTTGAGGAAAATCATTTGCTGGCGTGAAAATATAATTTTAACAAACCATTCTTAAGTTAAAACCAGTTTAATGTTAAGAGTGTAAAGATAAAATTTCAATTGTGAGATAGTAAAGGTGTGAGTCCCCAGCTTTAATTATTATTGCACGCAGTACACGAAAATGGTTTTACTCCGATCTTTGCAGCACATATTCTGCAACTTTCAAATCTTGCACGTGGAACTCGAAAATGGTTGGCTTTGAAATATCATTTAATATTCTGTTCATTTGCGGACCCAATTCGAAGGAAACCATTCCTGAGTTATTGCAAGATATTCCTATTGCAAGATATTCCCAGAGTTGCAAGATACGAAAGATTCAGACTATTGGTTGCAAATATCGGAGGAAATCCATTTTCATGTCATGGGTGAATTTTTAATTAAAACGAATTACCGAATACAGATTCAATTTTAAATTGAAACCAGTTTTGAGATGAGCTTTAAATTTGAGTTGCACACTGTACGCTCCAAAATTTGGAAGAAAACCATTTTCTTGTTCAGTGTGTAACTTTTATTCAAGCTTTTGGATTCTTACACAGACTCACTCTTAACTTAAATCTGGAAAAATGTGAGATTAGTTGTAAGGCCGGGTCAGCGAATAAATACACCGTCAAGACGCCAAACTCACATACGTCGCCAATCAAAAAACTTTTTATTTTTCAAAATTAGTATATACTTGTATTATAAATTAGATTTTATGTCCGGGTTGAATCTTTCCCAAATGAAAGACTAAACCCTTCCACACACTTTTCCACAAATGAAAATCTAGTAAATTCACGCAATGTAAGTGCACTGTATAAGTATAATAAATACAAAACAATACAAGAACAATACGTCAATCCACCAGAAACATAATGGGAAAATATTTCACCGACTCCAGATATTTTCATATCAGAGGGTTCGGCTCTGATGAAATCCTAACTGGTCGTCCGATAAATCCTAGTGATCCCTCAATATAAATATTTAAAAAATCTTTCGTAATCCTACATGTATTTAAAATGACCGACTTTTGCATTTTTATGTACAAATTTTTTGACAAATCTAGTACGCCTAAATTTTGAATGAGAGAGCGAGGTATAATGCCAGTAGCCGAAATAACAAATGGTAATATTTTTATAGTCTGAGAATGCCAAATTCTTTTAATCTCATTTCCTAAATCTGTATATTTTCTTATTTTTTCAGAAACAGTTTTCTGAATATTACAAGAATTTGGAATAGTGACATCAATGATATAAGTTATTTTCTTAATTTTGTCATGTAAAACTATATCGGGTCTATTATGACTAATTGTTCTATCTGTTAGAATAGTTTTATCATAATAAATTTTTCATAATATGGTACATTACGGCAGTCAATCAAGTTATGTTTAATTACCAAACTTTGGTGAATTATTTTAAAAACTTGATTGTGCCTAAATGTATACTCGGACGGCGCTAATACAGAACATCCTGATATAATATGTTCTATAGTTTCCGGAAAAGCCAAACATTTTCTATATAAATCATCAATTTGATTTGCATCTTTGATGATATGCTTCCTATAATTTTTAGTATTAATGACTCTATCTTGAATGGCAAGCATAAAGCCTTCTATTTCTGCGCTCAACTCTCCAATACTCAACCATTTGTTTGACGAAAATTTGTCAACATATGTTTGGTTGAGATAATTGAAGTGTTTTGCGTGAAGAATTTTATTTGACCAGGAATCTAATAATTCCTGGTTGGTATTTATAAGAATGCTGGCATTCTCGTCGTATAAATTTAATGGCGAAATATTTCTATCTGCCTTGCAAATTATTTTGTGCATTTCTGAACTATCAGCTTTCCTATGGAAAAAAATTCTTAGCATTTCTACCTAATTATGTTTTAAAGATGTTATTTTGACTATACCTCTACCTCCTAAATTATTATTTAGTATATACTTGTATTATTATTTAGTATAAACTTATTATACTTGTAAATATTGTAGTTAAATTATTAAAAATATACAGTATCTTTATTTTTAGTAATCTTCAAACTAGATTAGATTATTGGTAATCGGAGTAAAGAACGCTTCGTCAACAAATGGAGGAAATCCATAATTGGTTTTATGTTGGCTATTAAATATTATGTACAAACTGAAATAAATGTAAACTGTCGATTTCCTGAAAATTAATAAATAAATAAATAACATCAAAAAAAAAATTCAAAACGCATATTTCGAATTCTAATAAAACGTTTTCTGAAATCCTCCTAATTACTTATTATTCCTTAAATATTTATCCATGTACACAAAACAATATAATACAGATGATTGATTTTTTTTCTTCAATCAGTTATCGATCGATTCTGGAGTAATTGTATTAAAGTTTTGCGTCTATTAGAAAACTGAATTATCAAATCCATTTACCTTGTTTTTTAAAAATTATCTTTCAGCACTAATAAAAACGCTAACACGATAACAACTTTTTCACTAATTCACGTCAGTCAATAGATAACAATTCACTTCACGAGTCTACTTTAATCACAATAAACGAACGAAATTAGAATGATCAAGGAATATTTTAGAGAAATCCCCAACCGAGATAGGAACGAAAAAAAAAATTAACATTTTTTCGGGAACCCCCGACCAACCAAGCCGTAGAGCTAAATAACATTCAGTGTTCACATGTAAAATATTTTTTGCGGCAATTTTGCACTTTCGTAAGTTCTTTCTCCACATTCGAGTGTCACCCCCCCCCCCCCCCTTTGGGTGGCACCCGGGCGGTCCGCCCCCCCCCCCCCCCCCGCTCCCCCTTGCTACGCCACTGGGTGGTAGCCTAACGTTTGTCATAATTCCGCTTAGATTCCGACTTCCATTTCCTACAAAATGGCTTTGTGTGCCCCTGAGCATTACAAAAAGTATGCCGATATCTACTTTTATCGAATGGAGAAGAAGGGGACGGAGAAGAAGAATACGCAATCGGTTGAGAAGTTTTGAAAATAGGCATCTTTTTAAAACTATTTGCCTTTGAATCCGTTGAGTCAGTTAAAGCTGAACTCCTTTCGAAACGTTTACAAACATTTACCAAAGAAGCAATGTTTTTGTCATCAAAATAAACTACGACAATAGCATATTTCGGAATCAAACTGTTACCGACCAAGTCAACAATCTGTTCTTCATGAAGTGGCACATTAAGATGCATTTTCGCCAATTGCACATCTTCAACGTAGTCCATAACGCATTGGTTGTATTGTTGTTTCGTAGTGAGCAGGGCTTTGAGAGCCTCTGTTTGATTGGCATTCAATTTCTCAACTCTGGCCAAGTTAAGGAATCAATCACTAAAAATAGTTTTGAACCAGGAAAGAGCCCTCCCCTCCAGCTCAAGCGACGGCATCTTGATAATTCTTCCAGTCGAAGTATGAAGTATATCCGAGGATCCATTAAACTTAACACCCCACATAAGGAAGTTGAGTGAAAAATATTTTTGTTTTTATTTTTTATATTTTGACTTATATGAAAAATATGTTCATGTAGATCAATGTTTCTTAACCCTATTGAAAGAATCGCCCCCTTCACTACAGTAAACTTATCCAGCGCCCCCCCCCCCCCCCCCCTCCCCGAAACGATAATTAAAAAGCACAGTTTTAGTAGGAAGTCCATTTAAGCAATAAATTTCCTACTATAGATAAAAAATGATGAGAAGTATAAATGAAACACATTATTATTATATTGACATTGAGTATTAAACCTCAGTTAAAATTGACACAATGCCCACTCGAACTTTTGCAGCGCCCCCTAAATGCTAAAGATTTAAAAACGCCCCCCCTTAGACCGCCAAAACGCCCACAGGGGGGTGCTGGCGTCCCCGTTAAGAATCACTGGTGTAGATAAAAAAATATCTATTCGAAATTTATAAATATATTTCTATATTATTATTCTTAGAATTAATTAAACGTTCTTAAAAAATGATTAACCGGCTATAAACTAAAATCGCTTCACGATTGGTCAAAAGAATTCTGACGTCATCTGTTCCGGCGTTTGTACGATCATGATGTGCATCTCTTTCTATTACATGGGATATGGTTTATTTATGATGAGACAGGTTGTATAGGTCAAACGCTTACTTTACATACAGAACTGGACAGCAAACTGCAGAAATAAATTAACGTTCATATCACAAGAACATAAAAACCAAAAAAAAATAGTTTTAATATAAACACACAAATAAAAATTTAGTTTAAGTAAATAGAGAAGCAAACTTCATTTCATTTAACAACAAAACATTTTAATGTAAAAATATATTTGTCTCACTTACACAAGTCACGAGAACAATGCCGGTGCTATGATATAGACAAAGACAGAAAACAGACCTGCGTTGGTGGGGTGGTGTTGCTTACCATTTGAAATTTTACCCAATATAAACAATGAAATTTAGTAAGTCTGTTATAAAATAAACTAATTAAAATTATTTTCAACATGTGTTTTTTATTATATGACTAAAAGTAAGCATAACTAAACATAAATCAATCAATGACTGCATTAAACTCCAAGAAGACCTCAATCGTCTTTTTGTCTATTGCGAATTAAACAAACTTGTTATTAACATCTCAAAGTGCAATAAATTAACATTTACACGTAATAAAAATATAATTTTATATAATTTAATATATGCCCAGACACTGCAACATGACATTCTCATTCTAACGGAAACCTGGCTGGAACCATCCATCTACTCTGCTGAGCTTGGTCTACCCCACCATCATATTTACCGGTCTGACAGAAGTCAAAATACCAGTTCTAAATCTAGAGGCGGTGGCGTCATGATAGCTGTCAACAAGGCTCATTCTTCAAAACTTCTGAAAACCAAAAATTGTAATGTGGAACAAGTTTACATTCCACCGTCATCGGACATAAGTGTATACAAAAGTCATTTTGAGGATATTGAACAATTGTCGTACAAATTTCCAAACAGTAAAATCACTATCATCGGTGACTACAATTTACCAAAAATCAATTGGGGCACCCGCAACGATTCTAAAGTATCACAAAACCCTAGCCTATCTGAAACCGAAAAAGAAATAGTTGAATTATGTGATTTCCTTAACCTAGTTCAATTAAACAATGTAAAAAATGACAATAATAGATTACTTGATCTTGTTCTTTGTACCGACATGTCAACTGCGGTTGATAAGTCACTCGACTCAGTTCTTACCCCTGATTCTCATCACCCACCTTTAGACATTACAATATTATGTAACTCTTTAAAATGCCAAATTAAAAACCAGACGCATTTTCTCAACTTTCATAAAACCAATTATGTTGCAATACGTGATTATCTATATAACACTGACTGGTCTATACTAGAAGGATGTAACCTTGATGAAAATATTAAAGCCTTTTATGATCATCTATATAAAGCCATAGAAAACTTTGTTCCGATTAGTTATAAATTATCATTGAGGTATATAAATAGAGAAGCAAACTTCCTTACCGCGCGTCAAAAAAAGCGTAACCACTTTACAACCGCGACGACGTAGCTTTGAGACCACTAAACATTTTAAAGTAAACATATATTTGTCTCACTTGCACAAGTCACGAGAACAATACCGAATTAAGGATTAGACAAAGACAGAACACATAAACCTTGGACTGCGGGTCGGTGTTGCCTACCATTAGAAATTTTACCCAAAATAAACAATAAAATAGGTTGGATAAGTTTTTAGATTTTCACGGCCAAAGGCATTTTCGTTGTTAGTTTTTGGGGTGTTATGCCGTGTTGCGCTACCTCCTACTATAGCCGACGTTTCGGACAGCGTTGCAGTGTCCATCATCATTGAAGCTTTCACCCACCTATTCCCACCCCGGTATAGGCGACTTATGGTCGCCCCTTCGGAGTTCTCGCAAGAATCTAATTTTTTTGAATGAACGACTCTACATTTAAAATATGTAACGATTCTAGAACTTCAATGTCCCCGCATACGTTGTTAGAGGGCGGTATGCAGGCGCACCTACAGGAATGTACTGTTATGGTCAATTCTACAATTCTAAAGCCCATGAAGGTAATCACTGCTAAAGCAGTGAGCCCCATGGACAGTCAAACAAGGTGTTAGTAACAAAACTAGGTAATAGTGAAAATATAAGGAAAAAAAACAAAATGAACGACAACCGTCATGAGTGGGAAGCTCATAGCGGCGAAGGACCACACAATGATCCAGCAGGCAGCACCGTGCACTGTACATAAAAAATGGAAGAAAAAATAAACATATATACAATGTAGAACTGGTGATACCGAAATCCAGCCACCGGCAGTCCCAGAGACAGTGAAAAAGGCTGGTTGTCAGGCCTCCCGATAACCGGCAGCGTCGTTCGTAAGCCAGCTACCCGGTGGTGCCTAGACGAGGAGTGTGTGGAAATCAAAAAGAAGACCCTAGGGAGAGAAGCGTCGGGTCGCTGGAGGCGGGACGGACAGCTTTCGGATGACGTTTAGCCCTCTCCCCAACCTCTTCATGTCACGGGGGGTAGCGCGGTGGCCGGGTGCAGCCCCACCAGTTCCAAGAGATCGGCCATGGCACGTACACGGGGACACGTTCTAGGGTCCGACCCCTTAAATGGGGATAAGGACGATACAAAACGGGCAACGGAGTTCAGTTCTCTCTCGTTAAACAAAACTAAAAGAAATGAAAAAAAAAACAGTAAAACAACCAAGAAAACCAAAACCAAAGGAAATCCGGAACCAAAAAACCTAAAGTATAAATAAAAATGGCAAAAAAATAAGTGTAAAAAAAAGAAGAAGACATGAACATGATAAAGCTAATAGGAAAATCAAGATGTAAAAAATAAAAACAGCATAAAATTACATATGTAAAAAAAAGCAAACTGTAAAAAAAAAAAACATAAAAAATATACATACTGTACAGTATTCAATTATAAAATTCGAGGGTATAAACAATAAACATAAAAGTGTAAAATAAAAAAAAAAAATAAAAAAATAAAACTGTCATCCTTGGCAAATTAAGATGATAGAGGAGTCATCATGTCCATCATCAGGGCAGATCCGGTAGATCCGACGATCCGGTAGATCCGACACATCGTCGGATCTACCGGATCTGCCCTGATGATGAACACTGCAACGCTGTCCGAAACGTCGGCTATAGTAGGAGGTAGCGCAACACGGCATAACACCCCAAAAACTAACAACGAAAATAAAATAGGTATTTTTTAACGTTAGTTTGTAATAAACAAAAACTAATTTTAATTATTTTTAATATGTGTTTTTTTAATATATGACTAAAAGAAAGCATAACTAACGAAATAATTAAAATATTTTTTGTTCCATTATTTTAATTGTACCAATACTATATATTAATGCGCATAGTATATAATACTCAACGGAAAGTGTTTCAAAAGTGTTTTCAAAGTTCTTTTCTTAGCAGAATTATTTCCACCCACTTCTCATGGCGTGCTGTATCTTTATGGTAGGTACTCTGCAAAATTATTATATAAAATATGTTAAAAAATATATTTACTAGATTGTTCATTAATAAACAAAAATAAGTTTTAATGAATTATTTTGAATGAAGATTAAAATATTTTAATATGGTTACCTCGATAGTAACTTATTCCATAATTTATGTATTCTCCCATTAATGTGGGAAAACCAAAACGACTTCTTAGTGGCAACACTGAACCTATATTACAGTATTTGACATTTTGTTTCTATTTCTGCGTTTTTTAATTAAATACGAACATTTAAACAATAAACTTACGTGTGGAAAGTAATTCCACTTGCTTTATTATGTTTTTCTGACCATGAATCGCATTTTTTATGACGCATTTAACCATTTTGGAGATAGTTTTGATCGCGTATCGTCCAGTTCAACTCGGTCGGCGTCACATTTAGTACTGAACTGACGTTAGATGGGCATATGCTTTTGGACATATGTACAGTGGCAATGCTTTGGAGCGGTCATTGCTGATCTAGTGTATATATATCAATGTAAATTATCCTCAAATTTCCCTAGCTGGTTTAGCAAGGACCTCATTAACAAAGTAATTGAGAAGAAAAAAGCCCATAAAATACACAAAGAAACAAAAAGTCTTTCTGATTTTACAATTTTCAGCAAACTGCGAAAAGATTGTAATAAATTATCAAACATTTATTATAATAATTATATTAAGAATGTTGAATTTTCTATTTTTAAGAATTTAAAACATTTTTTCAACTATTGTAAATCCCAAAATAATAATAACCTAGGCATACCTGAAACTATGCACTACAAACTGAAAACTTCCTATAAAATCAATGAAATTGTCAATTTGTTTGCAGACTTTTTTAAGGATGTGTATGAAACAGATATCCCTGATGATGAAATTCCAAACTTCGAGTCAGATATAAATTTACAACTGTCTCAGATACATATTGAGATTAAAGAAATTGCAGAATGTATCAAACTACTGGAACCTAAATCTTGCTCAGGGCCAGATAAAATTCCCCCCGTATTTCTTAAAAACTGTGGGGCTAGTGTCTCTTACCCGCTGTACCTACTATTTAATCAATCACTTTTAACAGGCAAGTTCCCACAAATATGGAAAAATAGCTTTCTCACTCCAATATTTAAAAGCGGAGACAAGTCTTTAGTTGAAAATTACAGACCAATATGCATACAATCGTCGATACCAAAAATTTTTGAAAAGTTAATTCTTCAAAAAAATATGTTCTTGTATAAAATTTAATATCTCATCATTTCAACATGGTTTTGTCTCTGGAAGATCTACCTTAACTAACCTTACACTGTACGAACATTTTATCTCAGGTGCCCTTGCTAATAGAGAACAAGTTGACTCGATTTATACAGATTTTAGTAAAGCCTTTAATAAGGTTTGCATTAAAATTCTTATAAATAAATTGTCAAAACTAGGAATAAGTGGTAATTTATTACTCTGGATTAAGAATTATTTATCAAAACGTGTACTAACTGTCTTTATTAAAGAACATTTGTCTTACGAATTTGAAGCCACTAGTGGCGTGCCTCAGGGTTCGCACCTTGGTCCAATATTGTTTATTCTTTTTATAAATGATGTCACTTCCATATTCTCTGATGTTAATATATTATTATTTGCCGATGACATGAAAATATATAAAATCATAAAAAATATGTACGACTGCTTGTCCGTACAATCAAATTTTTTTAAATTCGTAGAATGGTGTACCATATACAAACTTACACTTAATATTAAGAAATGTCAAATCATGAGTTTTTACAGAATAAAAAACCCTATTAAATACAATTATTCACTGAACAGCCATAGTTTATTGTCAGTACCTGAAATAAGAGACCTCGGTATAACTTTTGATACAAAACTATTATTTACTAATCACATTAATATCAATACAAGTAAGGCAATGAAAATGTTGGGCTTCATTACAAGAATATCGAAAGATTTCAAAAACATCTATACATTTAAAATGCTTTATTCAACTCTAGTTAGAAGTCATTTAGAATATAATTCTCCCGTATGGAACCCCTTCTACAAAAGTCATGCAATTTCCATTGAAAGAATCCAACACAAATTTCTCAGATCAATAAATTTTAAATTAGGAATTCCTGTGGATGAAATTAAGTATGATTCTCTTTTACAAAAAATGCGACTGTTATCGTTAAAAGATAGAAGAATACTTAATGATCTAATTTTCTTATTTAAAATAAACAATAACTGGTTTGACTCCCCTGAACTAGTTTCATTAATAAATTATCATGTTCCTAGTAGAACAACTCGACTCAAAACACCTTATTATTGCAACAATACTCTCAGTAATGCAGAACAAAATTCAATAATACATCGTTTACACACTTTAGGTAATGAATTTGCTCATATCGATCATGCCGGAAGTCTGTCTTCATACAAAAGACGCATTAAACAAAATTTGTCTGCTAGTACTACCACGTAATCATAAAATAATCATGTAACCATAATGTGTCCTTCCAGTACGCACTCTAATATCTATGGATTAGAAACATATCAGAGTTACTTTAAAACTATTTTATGTTTTTAAAATTTTATAATATTATTTTATTTATTTTTGCTCCTAAGAGCATTTCTAACTCTTTACTTTTTTATATTTATAACTTATGTGTTTTTTATTATTTTTAAAGATATCTTGTAGTCTATACATTTTACTTTTTACTATATTATTTCCTGTATTTGAACTTTTTACTTTTACATTATACCTCAGATTTTATGCTTTATGTTACAATTTCATTTTATACATCTTACTTTTTTACTACTTATTACCTTAACTCCTTTTTTTACCTTTGTTTTTAGATTTAACTCTACATTTATATGTTACTTTCTCTGTTATTGTATTATAATATATATATATATATATATAAAAATATAATTATGTTAATGGTACATGTTGTGCCGTATGCTTTTGAAATAAATAAATAAATAATTTCATTTGTATACACACTGAACGGCACACATATCAATGAAGTAAAATTATCAGGGACCTTGGGGTAACGATGGATGTCAAATTAAACTTTATCCAACACACTGATGAAATAATTAACAAAGCCAATAAAATGCTGGGATTTATAATTCGTATAGCAAAACCCTTCCACAACATAAACACTCTATATTCCCTTTATACCTCATATATTCGCCCGCACTTGGAACACTGTACACCGATCTGGACTCCTTTATACCAAGCCCATATTGAAAGAATAGAAAGAATTAAAAAAAAAATTTTAAACACTTAAATTATAAATTTTCTTTCTCTGTTATTGTATTATAATATATATATATATATATAAAAATATAATTATGTTAATGGTACATGTTGTGCCGTATGCTTTTGAAATAAATAAATAAATAATTTCATTTGTATACACACTGAACGGCACACATATCAATGAAGTAAAATTATCAGGGACCTTGGGGTAACGATGGATGTCAAATTAAACTTTATCCAACACACTGATGAAATAATTAACAAAGCCAATAAAATGCTGGGATTTATAATTCGTATAGCAAAACCCTTCCACAACATAAACACTCTATATTCCCTTTATACCTCATATATTCGCCCGCACTTGGAACACTGTACACCGATCTGGACTCCTTTATACCAAGCCCATATTGAAAGAATAGAAAGAATTAAAAAAAAAATTTTAAACACTTAAATTATAAATTCAAATTACACTTCTCAAATTATACCGAATCCATTAAATTTCACAATTTCAAATCCCTCCAAACACGACGTCTAATTCTTGATCAAATCCTATTGTTTAAAATTCTAAACAATGGCCAGGACTCACCAGAACTTACCAATTTAATAAATTTTCATATTCCGTCAAGATCAACCCGGCAATCCGATTTATTTTATTTACCCTCTTGTAGAACAAACATTAGAAAAAACTCCCCAATTCCTGGTGTATGTGCACAATATAATACAAAATTTCACAGCATTGACATTTTTAGTGAAAACCTTAAGAAATATCGATATGAAGTAACGCGTACGATCGATTATTAAAATGAGAATATATCGTGAGCATCTCCTATCCTTTTCCTATATTCCTCTTCCTCTCCTCTTCCTATAACCCAACATTAATTATAATATAATAAAACTTCATTTCCGATGTACTTTGGCATAAGAAACCTCTGTGGCTTGACTCTAGTTCAATTATATATTTATCCGTTTATATGTATTATGTAAAAGCTGTTTGTTTCTTACAAATAAATAAATAAATAACTAATGAAATAATTAAGACACTTTTGTTCCAATATTTTTATTGTACCAATAGCATATACCTAATACTCAAAAGGAAAGTGTTTTGAAAGGTGTTTTCAAAGTTTTTTTTCTCAGCAATCGAATTATTTCCACCCACTTCCCACGGCATGCTGCATATTTAGGTGCCCTGCAAAATTATTAATATAAAATACTTTAAAAAATAATTACAAGATTGTTCATTAATGTACTAAAATAAATTGAAATGACTTCTTTTGTATGAAGATTAAAACGTATTTTTTAATATTATTTCCAAAATATATTAAATGACAGGTTACCTCAACAGTAACTTATTCCATAAATTATGTATTCTACCAATAATGTGGTAAAACCAAAATAACTTTTTAGTGGCAACACTGAACCTATTTCATAGTATTTGGCATTATTATTTCAATTTCTGCGTTTTTTTTTAAATAAATATGAATATGTAAACAATAAACTTCCGTGTGGAAAGTAATTCCGCTTGATTTATTATGTGTTTGAATCCTTGAATCGCATTCTTCACGACGTATTTACCCATTTTGTAAAACGAACCGCTAGTACGAGAACAACTGTCAGTTGAAAAATACCGTGCTTAGCAGAGGCGGCCCGTGACAAAATTTGCCAGCAGTGCATTTCACAAAAAATGGTAACATTAATACGGGAAAATATAATTGATTGATTCACAGATTCGCGAAAACCAACATCAAATTGTAATCGTATACCTTATCAACTCGATCTAACAAACTAAATTGCAATACGTTATTTATGTTTGCTTGGGACTATGAATTTTTATTAACTTTTTCAGTAAAATGAAGGCCATCATTTACACCACTTTCACTCCACAGTTTACACCCAAAAAGTTGTTCACAGAAAACAAAAAAAATGTGTTCAAACGATCACATTCACAAACCCAAGATGCTTTCGAATATTTAATACTTTGTTTTAAAAACTCTACAGTTTTTTTCCTTAACCTAACAAACATGTATTATATTCAGCAAAGGTTTTGGAGGGCCATTATTTTTCAAAAACAATTTATTCTCAAATGAAATTCGGTCACTTTTGAAAAAATCGACGTTAATCGCAGTGTTTTCATTACCGTTTACTTCTAAATAAGTTTTTTACAGAGCAAAGGTAGCGAAAACCATTAAAAATGTGTCAATAGTGATCAGTGATCTGCCAAATGCATAAATATACCAAACCACCAACGCCAAATGCTTGATTTTGCCGCCCCGGTGCGCTGGTAGAGCTAATACATAACATTGTCAATTAGTTGTAAATTCGTTATTTCTAACTAAGTCATTCCAAACGTTTGGTAACATATTACGCGTGGAATGGAAACGAAAGATAAAATATGGGATGTGCAAGGTGCTTTTATGAGTGGAAGAGGGTGCATGGACCAGATTTTCTCATTGCGTATGCTCACTGAGAAGTTTCTTGCAAAAAACCAGAAACTCTTCTGTGCCTTTGTAGATCTACAAAAAGCATACGACCGAGTTGACAGGAAAAAGCTATGGAAGGTATTGTCCAAGTATGGAGTGAATACGAATCTCATACAGGCAATTGCGTCTCTATATGAGGGAAGCGTTGCATGTATTAGGGTGAACGGCGATTTTACGGGGTGGTTTGACATCACAAAAGGTGTTAAACAAGGCTGCGTAATGTCGCCGTGGTTATTCAATCTATACATGGATAATTGTATGCAAGAATTGAAAGAGATGGGATTGGGCGCGAAATTAAGTAATCTGAAAGTATGTTGCCTTTTGTATGCTGATGATGCGGTGCTGATATCTAACAGTATGGAAGATCTACAGTCTCTCGTGTCAAGGATGAACGAAGTATGTATGAAGAATGAGTTAATGATGAATGTAAGTAAGTCTAAAGTCATGGTGTTTGAAAGAGAGAGTACGAAAACAGTATGCAATATAGTTGTGAACGACGAATACTTGGAGCAGGTGGATGAGTTTGTTTATTTGGGAAGTATGTTTACGAGAGATGGGAAGGCTGAAAGAGATATTGAAAGAAGGGTGAATGCAGGTAACTCTATTAATGGAGGACTGAACGCCGTTGGCACCAACAAAAAACTGTCCAAAGACGCGAAACTAGCCGTCCATAATGGAGTACTGGTACCTACCCTGATGTATGGCAGTGAGGCATGGAACTGGCAGAGGAAGGATGAAAGTAGACTGAATGCTGTAGAAATGAGATCCCTGAGGCGTATGTGTGGTAAAACCATGTATGATCGTGTGAGAAACGCGGAGATCCGCAAAGAATGCAAGGCTGATGTAAGCGTAATGAGTAAGATCAAGAAAGGAACGCTCCGATGGTTCGGGCATGTAGAGAGAATGAACGAGGAAAGGAGTGTAAGGAGAATATATGACGCAAATGTGAATGGTAGAAGAAGTCGGGGACGCCCGAGAAAGACATGGCACGACCAAGTGAATCAGATACTTGAGTCGGGCCATGTCAGGAGTCAGAATAATAGAAGAGCATGTATGAGACGGTGTATGAATGTGAACGAGGCAAGGAGTGTGTGCCAAGACCGAGTTGTTTGGCGGTCCGTCCTCTCTGCCTACCCCTGCGGGGAAACGGCGTGATGGTTAGTTAGTTAGTTAGTTTTACGCGTGTTAAAGGTTTTGTCATAAAACAGAATGCCTCTGCGCATGCGCCGCGAGTGCACGCGCCTGTCATATAGCCTCACTCATGTCTTGTTCATTTCACGGTCCCAAGCATCTGGAGAGTCTGGAGACAGACCCAGTAGAAATATCACTTAATGTGACGTCACGTCTCGGCATAACGAAAGATGCACGCATTGCTTTTTCGTATGCGCCGATTCGAGAATGGCCAGAGTCTAGTACGAAAGTTAATTGGTATGGATATTATAACGAATTGGCGCGAATTCTTTGTGAATGAATGTACGAATTTACACTTTTGATGTTTTTCGAAGTTTTCAAGAATTTACACTTTTGACCTTTGTGGTATTTGGGGTAGTGCATTGCACAAGTGCACTAAGGCAGGGGCCGCCTCTGGTGCTTAGCAGTTCAGGCCGCGGGAGAAACACAAATTCGGACTTAAAAATTAATTTAACTATGAAATCTTGATCAATTTTGTTTTTTTTAATGCCATTAATTCTGATAGACGTCGATAAAAAAATTACTGGAATTCCTTATTGAAGAATTAAAAAAAATCTTCATACAAAATTCCAGAGCACAGTGTTTTTTCTAATCAAATGACGTCACACACACACCCCGCCTCATACCGCTCGGATTCCGCTCGTTTTGGCGGGCTTAATAAAATTTAAACTTGGAGAATTAATGTACTAATGAATACGAATTTTAAAAAAAAAGAAAAAATACTAGTATTTAAGTTTAAATGTTAACATTAATAATTTTTTTATTCACAATATTTGTCGTATTACCAACAGGAGAAGTTATTTATTTTATTTTTTCAGTTATACTCGTACTTTGAATTACTAACTGTGTTTAGTACTAACTGTGAATTCATTGGGCCAATATTTTATGACCGAATGAATAATTATAATATTTCAAAATCTATGGGATTAGTAAGATTAAATATAATCGATATGATGAAACGAAAATACTGGGAAAATGGTCCTAATCTCAATCAGATCAAAGACAGGAACCCACTTTATCTGGAAAATCAAAGAATTTTTTTATGAAGAATAAAATAAGTAAACAACCTTCCATCGAGACCTTTTCAGTTCATAAAAATATTTCTTCAGAAAAACTGAAAAAACACATCAGAATTAAAAAAATATCATGCCACAAACATCCAACTACATCAAAAGGACAAACCTCACTCTCGTTTATGTACCTAAATGTGAGAAGCTTGAAAGGTAAACTCGATGATATTAAATGCCTACTAAAATCTACAATCTCAAACTTTAACATCATCCTCTTGAGTGAGACCTGGCTCAAAGAAGCGGACCTGAAGTATATCAACTTAGAGGGATACAAACATGAAGCATCCTGCCGGCCGCAGGGAGCTGGTGGCGGAGTCTCCATTTTCATAAAAGATTCCTTAGAATACGATGTAATTAATAACACGTGCGACTCCGACAATAATTTTATATGGCTTCATTTACACAAACTTAATATAAAAATAGGCTTAGTGTATAAAAAACCAAACACGGTTTTCAAAGACTTCCTGGAGACACTATCCTCTCATCTAGAATCATACAGAAGAGGTATTGTATTTGGAGACTTCAACGTAAATCTGCTCGACCCAACCAATGCACAAACTTGTAAATACACAAATACAATAAGATTGAACAATTACACTATTTTGAACAAAATAAACAAAAAACACGCCACACGCATCACAGAAAATACGAACACAATAATAGATCATATACTTACCGATACAAAACTATCATACTCACTAACGAACTGTGATAATTCTATATCAGATCACAATATACTACTCCTTGATGTAATTCACACATATATTAAGAGGACATCATTAAAATCGTCCCAAAAATATACACATATTAATCTTGATAATCTAAAGAATGATGTCATCCAAAATCCTTTTAATCTTAATATGAATAATGACTCGGTATTAAATTATGATAATCTTGTAAACTACCTCACAAATAAAATTAATTCTAATAGCACCACTAAAATTAAAACAAAAAATATAAATAACCCAGACTGGATAACCAAAGATCTTATAAAATTGATCAACAAAAGAAATAAATTGCATCTGAAATTAAAAAGACAACCCAATAATACATTATTGAAAGCAGAATTCTTAAAAGTAAGAAATAACATCACTACAGAAAAACGAAACTTAAAACAAAGACACTACAATGATCTTTTTAAAAAATGCGAAAATAACAGTAAAAAAACTTGGAAGTTAATGAATAATATTCTTAAAAATCAGTCTAATACTTCGAATACTTTTTGCACTAAATTAATAATTAATGATGAAATAGTCACTAACAACGTAGAGATATGCGACCACTTTAACAATTTCTTTTGCAACATTGGCTCATCCTTAGCTAATAATATACGTAACAAAATCGTACACAAACCGCCCAATGAAATAACATTAGCACATGATAGTATAGAATCTTTATATCTTCAACCAACAACAGAATTAGAAATAAGCAAAATATTAAAATCATTGAAATCAAATGCGAGCGCCGGTTACGATAAATTCAAATACAAGACAGTGCTAAGTCTCTCAACGGAATTGGTTCCTATATTATCAAAATTGATTAACCAATGTTTTAAAGAGGGAACCTTTCCAGACAGCTGTAAAATTGCCAAAGTGATACCAATTCACAAAGGTGGGTCCAAAACAAATACCTCAAACTACAGACCCATCTCAATCTTACCAATCTTATCAAAAATTTTTGAACGTGTAATCTACGAAAGATTAAACAATTTTCTGTTAAAAAAATCAATCTTTTATAAAAAACAATATGGCTTTAGGAAAAAATCGAACACACTTGCGGCAATAAACGACTTAATCAGTAAACTTAGGAGTGGTATTGATGGTGGAAATTATATTTTATCAATACTAGTTGACCTTCAAAAAGCCTTTGATACAGTAAGCCATGATATACTTCTCAAGAAACTCGAGAAACTTGGTGTAGTTGGTCCTGCTCTTAATCTATTCAAATCATATCTTAGCAATAGAAAGCAATTCGTAAGCATTAACAATCAAAATAGTAAGCACCTTCCAATAAACTATGGAGTTCCGCAAGGATCCATACTAGGGCCACTACTGTTCCAAATTTATATCAATGACATTTCGCAATTAGAATTAAACGGTGAAATTTTTTTATACGCAGATGATACTGCAATATTTTACTGGGGTAAAGATCTAAACATACTACTAGAAAATGCACAAAGTGACCTAGAAAGAATTTGCAGTTGGCTCCAATCAAATATGCTAACAATGAATATTAAAAAAACAGGATACATGATTTTAAGCTCAAACCGTAAAATAATTCCTCCTCATGTACCTTTAAAAATTGAAAATAACGATCTGCAAATCCTGATACAGGAAAAATATCTTGGGCTGTGCATCGACAAGCATTTAACTTTTAAACAACACATACAAGATGTAAAAGATAAAATCACACCCTTAATTAGCGTTTTTAGCCGGTTATCATATCTATTACCGATTAAATTAAAAAAAAGTTTATATTATAGTCTCGTACACTCACACCTAAATTACCTGATTGAAATCTGGGGAAATGTTATTCAAAATAAGCTAATCAAAAAACTATTTCACTATGAATCCAAAACATCCACAAAAAAATTATATTTGGAAACAAAACTGCTAACATTAAGAAAACTATACGAGTACAATATATGTCTCCTTATATACAAAATAAATAATAAACTCATACATACAAACACAGAATTCATAAAAACGTCCCAAGTACATAAACATTTTACACGACAACACGATAACATACGTTTAAACACCATTCATACTAACTACGGTAAGCAATCAATTAGTCACGAGGGGGCCAACTTATATAATTGCCTTCCAGATCATATCAAAAACGAAAAAAGTATGTGCAAATTCAAAAAAAAATTATTCATGTTTATTCACAAAAAACAAAGTAGTGAAAGTGAATAATATCGTATGGGAATATAATGTTATGTAAATGTTAGTACTGCAATCTAATGCAATTTAAGGTTATGAAATGTAAAACTATGTATAAATTCAATATTCTAGTTAAGTAAGTGAAAATGTTATTTTCTTTTTTACTGGAATAAAAAAAACTTATAAAAACTTATAAACTTTCAACTTCTTGTTTATTTGGCAAGTCAAAACCTTTTAATTTTTTTTGTTATAAACCCGGGCTTGTTCTCTCATAGCGGAGAGTGTTTGCTCCGAAACAATATTTACTTCCTTTAAAATTAATGCTTATTTATCTTTTGTATCTTTATTATTATCACCATTAATGTTGGGTAACACCATTTTGTTTTATTTGTAAATTTTTTAATTGTAAAGAAATATAAGATAATAAAGTACAATTATTAATTAAATAATTATTTTTTTATTTATCTATAATAAAATATATTTACATTGGTTTTATGTATATGCCTGTCTCACTAGGGTATACCTGTGTCGAGACAGGCGTACAGGTATATAAATGAATATTGTAGTTACAAGGATATTTAAGGTAAAATACATATCACTTTGAATAGAATTAAAACAGAAAGGTGATTGGAAGGGTGATAAATCTTTTAAAGAGAGTTATTTTAAAAATGTTGGAGATGAAGTAGAGAAGTAAATTCTGCCTAATCGATTTAAAGGTCAATTTGACAGGATTCCATTATTTTCATTTATTTTATATGGGTTAGGTTGTATGAGCATAGTTATTTTTGTCTATGTGTGATTTATTTTACAAATGTTTGTAATAGTGAGGCGTCCAAAACTTATAATCCATTTTTTAATATCTTGTTTGAATTTTGTAAAGGAGTCAGTTTGTCTGATCGTAGTTGGTAGTGTATTGTATAGTTTGCAAGCTATGTATTTAGAGTCTTTGCCCGAAGGTGGTTTTGAAAAAAGGAGTTTGGAGAATTTCGTTGTTTTTGGCTCGGGTATTGTGTATTGTTTGTGTAGTTTTGTATAGTGTTTTGTTGTTTTTGTGTAAATTAATTAGTATGGATCTTGAGTAGAGCTGTTTTATGTCCATAACGTTGAAGGAATTGAATATAGTATCCGTGCTGGTAGTAAGTGGCATTTTAAGAATTATTTTTATGATTAGTTTTTGTGCTTTCATGATGGGATCAAGGGCATTGGAATATGCATTACTCCAGGCTAAAATTCCGTATTCGATGTGAGATTGGCACAGTGAGTAATATACTGTTTTTAAAAGTTTTAGGTTAAGGAAATTGCGTGTTTGTTTGAAAAAGTATATAGATTTGCGGATTTTGTTTGTAGTATTATGTATATGTTGCTTCCAATTTAGGTGTGTATCGAAGGTTACTCCTAAATATTTGATAATGTTTACTTGCTCTAGGCATGGGCAGTCACAGTTCCGGTTTAGAGATGAATTTTTACATACGTGTATTTTTAATGGCGGGGGTAGGTTTGACTTTGGGATATTGGTGAGACTAGACAGTAAGTATTTAGTTTTCTGTACATTTAGAGTTAATATGTTCGAGTCAAGCCAATATTTTACCTGTTGAATTCCTTCCTCCGCTTTGGAATAAACGGTAAGCCAATTTTTTGCTTGGAAGAGTAGGACAGTGTCATCGGCGAAACTGATAATAGTGGCATCGATATCTAGGTTGCATAACTCGTTAATATATATTAGAAAGAGGGTTGGACCTATAACACTGCCTTGAGGGACCCCGTAACTAATGGGCAAATTCTGGCTCTTTGTGGTACTGAGTTTAACGCATTGGGATCTGTCAGATAAGAAGCTGGAGAGGAGGCCAAATTCTTTGTTCCTAATACCTATATTAAACATTTTGCGTTTTGGAATTGGAATATGATTTACTAAACACCCTATAATGTAAGGATAAACGAAAACACCAACAATCTTTAAAGTTGGGCTAATAGCAATATAACCCGTGTACCTGAACTATGACAGTTATATTAATCGACAAATCACAAAAAATCGATTTTAAATTCACTTGTCAAAACAGAATAATCAAAAATTATTCTCAAAACCTGATTTTAATTTTTTTTAATTTAAGAGATATAAAATATTCGACGAAATTATATTATAGCTCTTGATTTTCAACCTTAATAACACAAATGTCAGGCACGAAAATAATAACAACAACTGTAATGTTGATGTGAATGACAGCTGTCATTTTGACATTTTCAGGTTGACAGCTGGTAAGTACCGAAACAATAAACATCTTTCCATTATCAAGTAGAGTTTAATATTTTAAGCATTAGTTATTAAGTGACGTAGTATTTCATACGATTTACATGCGAGAACTTTTTAAATTTCAGCAAACAACGTCGCAAAACAATCACTATCTTTATTGATTAAAAAAGTCAAAACAGACATCAGTCAAGTAAACGAATATTCATACACCGACAATCACGACACAAATGAATAAAATTGACCAAACCGGATATAGGTTAAATTCACTCATTTATTGTACAAACGTCACATCTCGATAATATATTACATATACATATTGTACATGACACAAAAAAGGGAACTTTTATTTATACGAGTACCCGGGAATTTTTCTACTTAAGGAAATAAATCCCAAAACGATGGGGACCATTGTAGCATAATTTTAACCGTGCATGGAGACCATTACTGGTCATCACGGATTATTTTACGGTAGAGATGAGGATCTCGTCAGGATAATAGAAAAATACAGCTTCCTTATTTGCATAGTGAGCATTCAATATAGAAATCCACTAGATCATTGTCCACTAGAAGTTATTATCTCTAATGTACATGTTAATACTTCTTAACTATCGTTCAGTTACTAAAAAAATTTCAAAACTGATTACGCGAAAATTTGTAATTATCTTCTCTCTTTTGATTGGTCATCTATGCAATATATGATATTTTATTCTGTTTTGGAAAAGACTATTAGCATGTATATTCCAACCATGAAATGTAACCCAAAAACTTATCCAAAATGGTACCCAAAAGAACTTATAAATCTGCTTATCACCAAAAATCTTAAACATAAAGAATATAAATTACATCAAAAATATTCTGATTACATTGAATTAAAAAATATAAGAACTTCATGTAAAATAATGTTTATGACCTTCTACCGTAACTATATAAATGAAATTCAAAACTCGATAATAAATAATGTTAGTTTTTTTTGGAAATACTCCAAATCACTTAAAGAAGATGACTCTGATTTACCGAGCATTTTGCACCTAAATGGCAGCCATAACAATAATGCTGATGCAATTGTGAACTTTTTTGCAAAAATTTTTAAAAGTGTTTATTCAACAGACTCAAATAATGCTCCTGTTCCAACAACAACTCTAGATGAAACTCTTGATATTTCACAGTGTACCTTAAGTCTCTCTGATGTAATTACTAAGGTTAAATCCTTAGATATCCACAAATCTGCGGGACCGGATAATATCCCTACAATATTTAGAATGTATCAAAGTAATTGCTCTTCCATTAACCAAACTTTTTAATTTGTCTTTATCTAGTAGAATTTTCCCGATAAGTGGAAAATTAGTTATTTGACTCCAATTATCAAAAAGAGCGATAAAAGTGATATTTGTAATTGCAGACCAATATGCATTCAATCCACCATACCGAAACTCTTTGAAAGCCTAATACTTGACAAACTTTTTACACAAATAAAACCTGTAATATCACCTTACCAGTTTGGATTTATGCCGGGTGGAAGTACTCTTTCCAACTTGATTATTTATGAAAATTTTATAACTAATGTTTTTAAAGAAAAAACTACAAGTAGACTCTGTCTATACTGATTTTAGTAAAGCTTTTGATTCAGTTTGCCATGAAATTCTCATTTGGAAATTAGAAAAACTTGGTATACGTGGCAATTTATTAACCTGGATTGAAAACTTCTTCTTACTAAAATACAACAAATTGTTGAATAAAATCCTCCTTGTCCGAAAACAAGTGGAGTTCCACAGGGTTTACACCTCGGCCCAGTCTTATTTATCTTGTTTATAAATGATCTAACAAAAGTATTTCATGGTGTATTTTTCTTACTTTTTGCTGATGACCTCAAAATGTTTACAATTATTTAAAATATTTACCATTGCAACATTCTTCAAGATAATATCAACAAATTGTTGATTTGGTGTAATGAAAATAGACTCTACTTAATAATTATTATAAGCAATAATAATTAGCCTTAAAAACTCATCAACATTGAAAAAATCCCCCGAGAAAAGATAAATGCCGCCGACAGGACATTTATCCCGGGACATTTGTCCCGTCGGCGGCATTTATCTTTTCTCGGGAGATTTTTTCAATGTTGAAGAGTGTTTCAGGCTAATAATTATTGCTTATAATAATTGTTGCCCTTTGTGCTATGCATAAAAATCTTGTCTTAAACATTAGTTTACCAATTAAAAATATTAATTAGACTACTTAAATATCTCAAAATTTCAAGTAGTTAGATTTTCTCGAATAAAAAATCCAGTGATCTTTAATTACAACATTGATAACAATCTTTCAAGACAGTAACACAAATTAAAGACTTTGGCATCACTTTTTAATAAAATATTTCATTTGTTAACCACATAACAGAAATCTCTAATAAGGGCTTAAAAATGTTGGGATTTATAACTAGGCCAACTAGAAATTTTAGCAATATAAAGTGTATTAAACTATTACATTTTGCATTTGTTAGAAGTCAACTTGAGTACAATTCTCCCGTCTGGAACCCATATTATAATATATGTACATGTACAAGCTGTTGAAAGAATACAAAACAAATTCTTACGTTTTCTAAATTTTAAAATGGGTATTCCAGCAATGGGGTATTTCCACGTATTTTTTTTATTGCTTAAAAAAATTAAGCAAAAAATTATGGTGATTACGGTATTTTTATTTAATTTTTATGTTGACGAATAAATTTTCTAGAGCGAGTTAAAGTTTACCATTTTTGAATCACCGCTAAAACGATATTTTGGTGTGTGGCTATCGTGTGACGTCGTGAGTGCGGACCACGGAGGAAGGAATTCCTTCCTCCGTGGTGCAGACGCTCCCTGACAGTGTTTATTTGTGCTGGTTTAGCCGGGCGTAGCTTGCGACGTCACAAACCCATTTAAAAAAACGGGCCGTTTTGATTTTGTCAGTTTTCGAGTGTTTTTAAAATCAATAATATTGAATGAAAACATAAAAAACAAATATTTTTAGTAGGATGATTAAAATCAGAAAAATGGTCTTTAAATATTCCGTACATTTTCAATAGAATCCCTCGTTTGTGGAAATACCCCATTATGTTGAACTACAACACTATTTTAAATGATATGAATATGCTCAAATTGTCATACAGAAGAATTTTCACAGACTTGGTATTTCTTTATAAAATTCTAAATGATTTAGTTGATAGTCCGGTATTGCTTGAATTGATAAGCTTCCGGATTCCTCTAGGTGATACTAGAAGTCAGGATTTATTTCAGTGCAGAAATTCTGGAACTAATTACCATATGTATTCCTCTTTGCCCAGAATACTAATGGAGGGAAATAATTATACCGAGTCAGTTTCAATCTTCAATTTATCTTTAGACAAATAAAAAATACTGTATATTTCTTAGTAAAAGAAATATATGAAGATACTAAAAACGACATAGAAGACAAATAAACCATATTTAAATAACTTTAGTCCGCCTCGGCACAGGACCCCCTAGTGAGGAGGACTAAGAAATACAATAATTTATACTTAATATCACCATTATATCTTGTGTGTAACAATTATTTTATATTGTCGCTAAAATGAAAAAATAAAAAAGATTTTTTGTTAAAAGAAAGAAAAGTATTTATATTTTATTTTTTTTTTATTTTTATTTTTTTTTTTTCATTTATTTATTACAGAAGATACATTATTTATACAGCAAAAATAACATATAAAATATAATATTTATATTTCAAAATAATCTTTTTTTGATACAAATAAACTATATAATAAATTTTCACTGATTTTTTTATTTTTTATTTTGTATGATATTTCTCTTCTATAGAAGCAGACGCTTGTGATTAGAAGAGGGACGAGTATCGGGATGAAAAAATATTTAAAATATATTTACAAAATATATTTTGAATCTTTTGATTTAATTGTGGTAGATACTTAAAAAAAAACAAATTTACAAGTTATATAATTTATGATGATAAATTTTATCAATTTGTTATTTTTACTTTAAATTGCTCTTTAATTGCTTTTAATAGGCATTTATCGTCTTCGATTGTTCTTATTTTTTCAGGTAGGCTATTGAAGTATTTTTTTCCTAGATATGTGTAATGATGTTGTGCAAATGAGGTGTTACATTTTTGTGTTGGAAATATATGCTTTTGACGAGTACGACTTTCAGTTAAAAAGCTATGATTTTGTTTTTCTTTTATTATTTGGATTATTATATTTTTTCGAACTAGATCATTAAATTTTAATACTTTAAATTCTTCAAAAATAAGGTGAGTTGGATAATCTCTTCGTTTTTTCAAGATAATTTTTATAATTAGACGTTGCACAATTTCAACAGGGAGTAGATTTGTTTTGTATGCAGCTCCCCAGCTTACTACAGAGTATTGGAGATTTGACTGTACTATAGCATGGTAGACTGATGTTAGATTTTCTAATGAGAGAAAGTTTCGGATTTTTAAAAATATGTAAATTAATTTCCTTATTTTGTTAACGGTAAGGTTGATTTGATCTTTCCAGTTCAGGTTTTTGTCTATTGTTATTCCTAAGTATTTGATTTTATTCGAAATTTTTAATGTGGAACAGTTTATTTTACAGTTATTTTTTTTGTGATCTTTAGAATTATCATGTATAATTATATCAAAATTTACCGGAACGTCCTTTGATTTTATTGCAAATGGTATAACGTGAGTTTTTTCACTATTAAGAGATAGTAGATTTATATCAAACCAGTGTTTAAGTATGTTTATGTCTTCTGTTGCTTTTTGTTTTACAACTTGCCATGTGATTCCACTTTCAATAAGTACTGTATCGTCGGCATAAGAGGTTATACTACCATGAAGTGGCTGTGAGAATATACCGTTTACATATAAGATGAATAATATAGGACCTAGCACAGTACCTTGTGGAATTCCATATTCAGATGTCTCTTCGTCGCTATAAATGTTATTTATTTTGACACATTGAGGTACACACAGGTAGCTTTTTATCCAATTTGCTACGTTTTCATTAATGTTCAAATTATCTAATTTTTTCATAAGTTTTTTATGGGATATGCTGTCAAACGCTTTTCTCAGATCTATAAAAATACCTATACATTTATTGCTCATATCAAGGTTTTTATATATGCGTGATGTGACATTTGCAATCGCGTCTTGTGTGCTGCGCGCTTTTCGGAATCCGTATTGATTGTCGTGAAGTATTTTGTTATTTTCAATAAATTCCATTAGTTGAGATTTGAATTTTATTTAATCAAAGTGTAATTTTTAATTTGTATATGTAAAAGCCCCGAAAAAGGGCGTAAATAAATAAATAAATAAATTGAGTTCAATTAACATATGCTGGTATATTTAAGTGGTTCAAATAATATTGAAACATTATTGCCCCTTGAGAGGCCGGGTTTGAAACACCCAAAATTTAACCTATTCTGTAGTAAATCAACAATTAACTAAATACAGTAAAAAAAGCGAACCTTTTGGACCATGGAATTTAATATCCTTGCTTATAATTTTACTTTAATAGACGTCACACAACGCGCTGGGGGACCGCGGGCCATAATCTCGTGTGCACTCCAGTTCGGGAACCGGGACTCTAAGGAGGGCTTCAGAGAATCAAGACCCTCCACATCGCCAGGGAGCAGGATCCAAGCTCACGAATAGGAACAGGGCTCCGGTTGAGTGCACCAGAGAATTATTTTATTTTTTTATTTGAAATATACATATATATAATAGATTCTCAGAAAGAAAATATTTGGTTCTTAAAACTAATTACAGATAAAGTTATTTTTTGTTAATGAATCTACCCAATTTAAAAAATTTCTCGTGTTTAAATTGGGGAGTTGTGCTATTATAGAAAAAGATTAAGAAAAAATAATATACATTCATAATCTTTTTTTTAAATTAAGAAAATATACTTATGAGTGATAACACATATTGATTAAGAAATTTACTAACATAGCAGGTATTAAATTAGATATACATGATACATTGTAAACGATAGGCAAACATCGAGGTGCTCTACAATCAATTATTCAGGGCCCCACGTCTCGGGCTCCAGTGTAAACGATCGTGGGGCACCAGTGTAAACGTGCGGAAAGCGTGGGGGGCACCGGGGTACTTACCTTTTTACCAATCAGCTAGCTCAACGTCATGGGTTTTGGGCAGGAGAACTTCTCTACATCAGGGTCGTGGGTCACCGCTGGATATGGGGGGGTACATATAGGTATTTTGCCACTCTCGCTCACATATAAACACAATCAAATAAAAGAGGTCTTTAGGTAAATAACAGTTTGTATGGTAAGGAAAACAAAATACAGCAACCCGCCAAGGAATGTCGTCATACAAACAATTACAGTTTCCTAGCTACCATTATTCCTATCAAAGAATCTCTCTGGGTCCGGGATTGCGCCTGTGAATTATAGTGAATTTAAATGGGGACACATTACATTCGGAGGATTGACTCACAGCGTTGGCAGGGTAGAGCGGCTCCTTGGGGGTCCAGGCGGGATGGGGTCTCCATTGTTGGGTAGTGGGCAGGAATCGGACGTTCCGCTATCCGCGAAAAGAGGCCATTCCGATCTCAATCAAGCGTGCGGTAACTGCGGTTCCATAAAGAAACTCGAGTGCCCATGGTATGCGCAAAGGTGCGCGTCGGCCATTACGTACAGACTTCGGCCATGATTACGGTGAGTGAATTTAGCTAGACACGAGAGCGTGGGTGTCGCGTGCCCTGGGTGAATTTCAACTGCCGGGAGAGCGGCGCGTTCCGGCTGGCTGACGGATGACGGAGAATATGTGAAAACGAGAAGAACACTGTTAACTAAAAGGGGGGGGACCCACGATTGAGCGCCAGGGTTAACTAAAACAAAGGAGCCCCTCGTGGAATCGCCAGTGTTTACTAAAAAGGGCCCCAGGCTATGGCAAACCTGCTTCCGGTGTCTAGCTCAGTCGTTCCGGCGTGGAGCAGGCTCTCTTCACCCAGGGGCGGGTTGGCAGCGAGAAATGGTTAATTGGGGGAAACTCCGCACATGATCCGTCTCAAAACAAAGAATGCTTCAGGGTAACAAAAGCAGTGTATTGTATTCTATAGTTGGTTACATCGTACATGGATTATAAACAGGGTAAAATTGGCTACCTGGAACCTAACTATCTCTCCAAGTCTGGGTTTATCGCGCAGGTGCAAGGCAATTTACATGGACACAATTAAATGGGAAAATGAGGCAACTCACGGTGTTTGTCGGGCGGACGGCATGTCGTCACGTGCTCCATAAGCGAGGAAAAAACAATACCGAGTCCCACAGAGAGGCCCGAGAACGCAGCGTACGTTAGCTTGAAATCCACCGGCGTAGAAAACCACTGCCGGAACGGGGGACCAACATAATTCCTCCCCGTCCACAGATTAGGCGTACGTAAATCTACATGTTTGTTAAAAAAGGGGCCAGTGATGCGAGCGGGAAGCGCAGGTCTGCTTTGTTCGGCCGCTCGTTACTTTCTGGCGCGCGGGGTCTGCGGACCGAGGGCGGAAAGGCCGGAGCGGGGAGGGGCGAGGGGTGCCCGCCGTTGGGTCAGGCGATCGGTGCGTACCAATGGAAGCAAGCTTGCAGTGTGGCGATTCCCGAAAACAATTCTTCCCGGAAATTACTATGCACCTACCCGTGTTACATAACAATACATTAATTTATAATTTTTTTTTTGTTAATTAATGAAGGAATTAAATGATTAATTTTGAACTAAAGTAACTAATATTATAATTAAGACTTGATCAATTACTACAAATCGGTACAATGTAATTAAAAAGAATACCGGGTCTATGCCAAGACAGTACTTCTTCCAAAGATGACCTCCGGGAATCCATCCATCTCAAATACGGTAACCACGGCCGAGCAAGGCCATAAAGATTTTATCTCGCGAAGTACGTCTCCATACGAGTTATGATTACGTGGGTAATCTTTAATACAAGCATGACGACCATGCGGTGGTCACAAAACCGGCAACCGATAACGCCCGAAAACATACGATGGGTCGTATTTTAATTTTTAAAAGATCATACTTAAAGATCCGGCTCGCAGTTTGCAATCACATAAAGGGATTTTCCCATAAAAAAAAATCAAAAAAACAAATAACTTCAGTGACTAGTTGAATCCACGTCGCCTCCAGAGACGGAAGAAATTAAAAAAATGACGCTGGAACTGCTCTTTGCAGTGTCGCCAATCGATAAAGCAAAACCAAGGCAATTTATTAATTAAGTATCTAGCCAGGAGGGAACAAATTAATGATCGGCTAGCAAACAAAATAGTTTAGAAGAGGTTTTTTAAGCCAGGATAATAATTATTATGGAAGCTATAATTATTATCGTGACAACAGTATCTAAATAAATTATTATGTTGACAGTTGAACGAAACTTCTCTGGTAGGTACTATGGAGGCCGGGCTAAAATTTATCATTCGTTGGTCGGAATATCTCTTACATAGAGAAGTCATATTACCAACTTAAACACTGTGACAACATTTCATGGCACGGATGGAAGTAATTTATATCTATCTCATAGCACGTTGACGGATTTATACATTTCATAAGAACAGGCCACTTCATTTGCGCCGCTCCTTCCTCTTTCTTAGAAGTTGCTACCTATCATAATCGCTCACTTGAAGGCTAGGCCATGAATGGGGGGACCATGAATACATGAGCCCAAGCAAGATTTTCTTCCTCGTTAATCAACTAAAGATATAGACTTTTCAAATTGCAGCCTCCTCGGTGGGATCTCAACCTTGTCGGGGGTGAGGAGGCTTGAGTATTTCAAGAACTCTGAGAGCTGTTCTGGCGATAGTGTAACTACCAGAAGGGCCTCCCAAGCTAGACAGGTCGCATATGAGGGGTCAGACTAAAAGAGATCTACTACTAGAAGGTAACAGTACCTGGCAGTATTAAATCAAGGCGGAGAAGGGTAACTTCGGTACGGTTTGGTATCAACTGTTGCAATACTGTAATGAGGAAAGCAATGGGAAACTACTACGACCCCGAGTACGGGTGCCCCTTAAATGGGGCAGGGGTGCTAAGAATCTCCCGGTCAGCTGCTAGCAAGATAAAATGAAAAGAAGAAATGAGTAAAATAGGAACTTGGAATGTGAGGAGTATGCTCCAACCAGGAAAAATTCAAAACACCATAAAAGTAATGCAAAGATTTAATATAAATATACTTGGTATAGGAGAGACAAGATGAAGAGATTCAAGAAAATTTACTGTAGACGACTATACTGTCTACTACTCTGGTAATACTCAATCCAGGAATCGAAATGGAGTTGAAATTATCGTTACAAACAAAGTAGCAGGTGTCGTAACGGATATCATTCCACATTAAGATAGGATCATTATGATACAAATGCAAACATCAACAGTAATTACTAATATTATAGATGTATACGCACCTACACGAGATTGTGAAGAAGAAGAATTGGAAAACTTCTATGAAAATTTAACTAAAGTTCTTTCCTTCACAAAAAAACATGAAATATCCATAATAATGGGCGATCTTAATGCTAAAATCCGTAAGGGTAAAGAAGAAGATGTTGTCGGAAAATATGGTCTCGGTGCGAGGAATGAAAGAGGATATCGGTTCGTCCAATTTTGCATAGAAAATGAGTTACAGTTACTAATACATTCTTCAAATTACCGGAAAGGCGTTTATATACATGAAAGTTGCCAGCAAACTCAGTCCAAAAAATTGTACGAAATCAATTGACTATATTACCATCCACAAAAGATACAAGAACTCGATTAAGTCTGCAAAAATATACCCGGGTGCTATATATACCCGGGTGTAAAAATATATCCGATACTGATATATCGGGTCATAATCTACTTCTGGCTGAATTTAGGTTGGCTTTAATAACATTTTTAAAGAAGAACGGGCTTTGAAATTAGATAAAAACAAGCTAAAAAATAATTATCTGTGTAAAAAAGCAACACAAATATTAGAAAAACAATTCGCCGACCTCCAGACTCAAGTATATAATAGTGAAGAAAATATTAAAAACATCTGCAATGAATCAAAGAAATTATAACAGAGATTGCAAAGGAAAAATTCAAAGAAGAGACGCCGCAAAAATAACAGAAATAGATGACGGACAGAATACTATACATGGAAGTAAGAAGAAAATACAAAAATCGAAACATGGAAGAATACAACATAATCTAAACAGAAATTCGAAGTTAAATTAGACAAACAAAAGCTGATTGGCATATTCAATAGTCTGCTATAATTGAAACCCACAATGATAAACATGATATTTTCCAAGTGCACAATAAAATCAAAGAATTGACTGGAATCAGTCGTAAAACTGACATAGAGCAACTGGAAGACCGAGATGGAAAACTTCTAGTCGATATTAATGAAAAAGTAAAAAAAATGGAAAGACCACATCTCAGAACTCTTCAATGAAAATAGAAGCGTAGAATATGATATGGGAAATATTACAACCAGGGTTGCCAGGTGTTCGGTATTCTATTGGCTACATCTACAGCTAAAATTATACCGAAGTATGGGCGATTCGGAATTTTTTCTGATTTATTTTTCTCCCTAACAAACGATTCAACTGTCAGATTTGACGCAATCGGCAATCAATGTTGCGTAGCATCCCTACTTAGTTTGTGCGATGTTGCCGTTTCGTGCACGCGATTAGTGTTACACATCAGGTGACATGTTGTATATATATATATATGTTGGTCAATGTTGTATAATACCGGAATTATCCCACTAGATTGGCTTCGATCCACTTTTGTTACCCTCCCAAAGAAAGCAAAAGTAATAAAATGTAGTGACCACCGCAAAATTTGTTTGACGAGCAACTTATTAAAGATGTTTTTGCGAATTATACATGGACGCATGTATCGCAAAGTGGAAGAAAAGAAAGGTGTAACACAATTTGGTTTTCGAAATGGGTTGGGTACAGTTTGGCAAGAATGTGTAAAAAATAAATGATGGCGCCACGATCGTTTTTTAGGTTTTAAATGGCAACACCAAGATGGCTCATAAGACAATGAATATAAGTTTTAAAAAACACTTCGTTCAAAATGCATATTTCATAATGTATTTGTATTCTCAAAAATTTTGCAAAAAAACTGTAATTTAATCAAAGTAAAATTACAATTTACTATAAATAAAATAACACAAAACAAATTATAAGTGGGCTTGTATTTCGTTATAAGGTAATAATAATAATAATATTAATATAGGATGGGGCACAATAGGATGGGGCGGTATACATACAAATCAAAAACAAACAATTTTCATAGGTATCACAAAAATTAATTTATTTATTTATTAATTATAATGTATTACAAAAATATGACAAGTAACACATTATTCCCAATGAGTTGAGAAGAAAACTCATTACGGGAAGGACAGATAGATATAAGTACATTTTACACAGATATTACACGTTTAAAAAATACAATATATTGAAAAGGGAAAAAAATAAAAAAATATATATAAATAAATAAAAAATGCATTGTCAAGAATAGAGAATAGAATAGGATTTTAGGAATACTGAGAGACATCCATACACATAAAACATAAAAAACAAACGTATGAAGGCGAGCCAATATTCACTGGTTTAAATACATTTTCAGGAAATATTCTTTAAGCGTTTTAACAAATATTTTTTTGTTAGCTACTGAATGCTTTATTTCATTAGGTAATGCATTGTATTGTCTATATGCGATATATTGTAACGAGTTAATACCAAATTTAGTTGTGTGGGTAGATGATGCTAAGTGTATTTGATTTTGGGATCGTGTTTTGTGCTGGTGTATGTCTGAATTAAAGGCTGGTCTGATGTTAGTGTGTGCGGATCTATGTATGATTTGTAATATTGCACTAGTGATATTGTATTTAGGTAGAACCGTAAAAGGAAGTATGTTTGTCTTTGAATATATATGTTTGATATGTGTATCCCACGGTAGATGGTAGATATTCCTTATAGCTCGATTTTGAATCACCTGTATTTCTGATATTTGTTTTTTAGTAATAGTGCCCCAGATACTAACTAAATAACTCAGATGGGAGTGAATCATTGCATAGTAAGTGGCCCGTAGTAGAGATATGGAGAGAAGACCTTGGAGTCGGTACAGTACACCGGTAATTGGGGAAATTTTTGATTTCACATGCTCAACATGGGAATTCCACGTAAGTTTAGAGTCTATTAATAGCCCTAAATATTTCGTAACTTCCATATTTTGGAGTTTATCAGTTCCAAGTGAAATATTCATGGACCCATAATCCTTATTACCGAATGTTAGATAGTGCGTTTTTTTTTATATTGAGGCTCAATTTATTAATACGGAGCCAATTAGCTAAAATTGAGACATCTACATTCATTAGAGACTCCAGGTCACTCAGGCTTTTACTGTGATAGTAGATTACAGTATCATCCGCATAAAGTTGGAGTTTTCCAGAGATACCACATTTAGTTATGTCATTGACATATAGCAAGAAAAGCAGAGGGCCAAGAATTGATCCCTGTGGCACTCCACATGTGATTCTACCTAAGCCACTCGAGACCCCTTTGACTTCGACAAGACAAAATCTATCATCTAAGTAGCTTCGTATGAGGTTTAGGGGCTTCCCAACAATACCCAAATGTTCCAATTTCTTTAAGAGTATTTCATGATTGACCGTATCAAAGGCTTTTTTGAGATCTATAAATATGGCTGCCACATATTCACCCTGGTCTATATACTGTTGAAGGGTAGAGATAAAATCAAAGGTGGCACATTGAGTACTAGAATTTTTCCGAAAGCCATATTGTTGTGGTGTTAGGATATTATTCGCAGATATGTATTTTAGGAGTCTATCTTTGATTATGGTCTCAAACACTTTTGAAAATACCGATAAAAGTGATATAGGACGGTAGTTAGAAATACATGTTTTACAGTCTCCTTTATGTATAGGTATTATTTTCGCAAGCTTTAATTCATTCGGAAACTTTCCCGAGGACAGTGACCAATTAAAAAGTTCTGCTAGGTGACCCGCTAGTTCTTCTTTACAAGCCTTAAGAACTGATGGTGTTACTCCATCGAGTCCCGGTGCTGCTTTCAGCTTTGTTTTAGAGATGATCCTCAATACCTCATCTTTGTTTGTCCTAGCCATGTATAAGGATTGGCAAGCCTTCGGTTCTACAAGGACGGTATTGCAGTCGTCCGGGAATGACGGAATGGTAGCTGCTAACTTTTCTCCTATCGAGAGGAAAAACTCATTAAATGCCGATGCTATTTGATCCGGATCCTTAATTTCGCAGTCATTTACGATGAGGGATTCTATTTCGTTGGTTGGTTTATGTGCTCGGTTTGACAGAATAGAGTTTATGATTTTCCAAGTTTTAGTAGGGTTATTTTGGTTTTGTTGAAAGCTGTTCGCATAATATTTGTGTTTTAGACTTCGCCTATAATTAGTAATGGTATTTCTCAATCTCTTTTTAAGTGTTACAAGAGTAATATTACCAGGGTCTTGTTTCCACTGTTTGTGAATCTGGTTTCGTTCTTTGATTAAGGAATTTAATTTGGAATCAAACCATGGAGTATTCAGTTGTTCCCGACTTCCTAATCTTGTTTTTGGTTTGGTTGTACCTGATTCTATTGCCTTTTTAATGTGATAATTGAAACTTTTAAAAGGGTCTTCTGAGTTGCTTAAGTCGATCGTGAAATTGTTATCAAGAAGATAGGATTTTACTGACATACTGTTGATGATAGGTCTCGTAATCCGGGATTTGGTTCTATTATTAAAACATTTTTTTAAGTTGTTCTTATAGTCAACAATAAGTATGTTATGGTCACTAAGTGGATCATCAATATTCGATATAGTAGTCTGAATGTTTTGCCTATTTGATATGAAGTGATCTATAATGGTGCTGCTTGTATCAGTAACTCTCGTGGAAAATGTTTTGTTGTGTATTGAGAAATTGTAAGATTCTAAGATGTTGCAAAAATTTAATGAAGAGTGTGTGGTTATGGATACGTCAATGTTAAAGTCTCCGAATATTAATGTATCTTGTCTACTTTCGTTCAGTATGTTTTCTAGGTGTATTAAAAAATCCTGCATGTTTGTGTTAGGTTTTCGATAGATAGCATAAATGTTGACTGGTTTCCTATCACTGCTACAAAGACTTATACCTAAGAAGGAATTTTCATTTGAGAATTTTTCAATAATTGCACACTTCATAGTATCAATCACATATATTGCTACGCCGCCTCCTCCTTCGTTGGGGCGAGAGGCAAAAACACTTTTGTAACCACTCAAGGAGTAAAAATTTTCCTCTCCAACATTAAGCCACGTTTCAGTGATGACGAGGACGTGCACAATATACAGCGAACTTCTAACTTTTTCTTCGATCTCATCAAACTTATTACGGATGCTTCTCGCGTTCAAGTACATTATTCGTAGACAGTTCATCACGGGATTATAATCCTCGATGGTGAGGCACTTATGCTCACGTATGTTACACTCCATAATCGATTGTAGCAAGATCCTTTTTCAGTGCAGCTTGGTAGGCCGGGCAGTTGTCCCTGTCTCCAGTGGAATGAGCAGCAGGCTTACCAAATCTGGTACATGTAGCGCAGACTGGATCGGAAGCGGCATTTGGGCAGGATTCGCGGGTGTGATTTTTTTGGCCACAGTGCCCACACCAAGTTTCATCTCGGCAGTATTTGAAGGAGTGTCCAATCACATGGCACTTAGTGCAGACGGTAACCCAAAAAAGTCTCGGACGCGACACACAGTCCAATCGACAAACACTTTCTCCTGTTCCACGAGTGTTTTGCGCACAGCAGCAGGCACCTCATATATTCGATGACAGGTGTCTCCTGTACGAGCGCCAGCCAAGTGACTAAGCTTGCAGCTTGCCAGTGTTCCCTCGACGTCTTGAACATTGGGAATACCCGTTAGAGCGATCCTCAAAAATTCAGCATCAGTTAAAGCCCTCGGCACGTTAAAAAATATCAGTCTCGGGAGTCGTTTGGTGGGTAACCGGGCCTTAAGTATGCTCGAATTATTAAGACAAGTGGCATTTAATAATTTTTCCTGCTCACCTGCAGTTGCCGTGTTGAGCAGCACCCCCTTGTTCCTTATTTTGCGCATGCCCGTGATCCGAACGCCTATTTCGGACGGTCGAATGACATCTTGGACCATTTTTATTGTGGCATCGCTGTCCATGGTGGCTTCAGCGTTTACTGGAAAGACGCAGATAGCGGGCCTTGGTACTCCAACGCTTATTTCGTTTTTTGTTTCAACATTTTCTTGATTTTTCCTTTTTGGTTTTATGATTACAATCGGCTCATGTTTTTTTACCTTTTCCGCATAAGTTTCGGGTACTATTATTTTTCTTATGTCTTTTTTAATTTCTTCATTTTTTGTATTCATGTTATTGAAAAGCGATTTATTTTCCTGCATTATTTTTTTCATTTCATTAAAATTTTGGGTAACTATTTTTGTGAGCGGCCGGAGAATTTTTAATTCGCCCTTCATTTCATTATTTTCTGCTACTAAATGAGCTATAATGTTAAATAAATTATCCATTCCTTCATTAATTTTTTCTTTTTGGCCCATGGAAATTTTTCCTTTACTTTCTGAGAGGGTTGTCTTCATGGAATTAATTATGATTCTTGAGTTAGTAAGTGCGTTACTCACTTGATTTGTCTCTATCAATATAGACTTTTCTTCCTCATCATCTCTATTATTCTCCGAATCAGACGATAAATTATCTTCCTCTTGTTCGGTTGGGGATCTTGGGGTCATAAAAGATTTCGTAAATGGGTCTGAATTTTTTACTCTGGGTGTTTTATTTCCCTTTTCCATTTTTCAAATTCCAATAATTTTAATAAATAAATAATTATATATTTTATATACCTACTGCCATCTGTTAATATTATCGGTAAGTAGTATTTCTTTAAATTGGTATATTTACCGCCATCTATTATCAAGCCCGTTTGCCGTTTTATTTAATTTTTCTACTACTTTACTGCCATCTATTGACTGGTAGGGTATCTGGTTAAAATTATTTTTGGTTTAGTGTATCTACGCATTTACCGCCATCTATGAACAGGTAGTTTATAAATATAATATTAAAATAAAAAGATTTTGGTTTGTTCGAGGATCGAACCCTTCTCCGAAGATACGGGAGCCAAACACTCTGCTCCTACGCCAAATCACTGTTGGGTGTCAGCGAGATTAAAGTCAATATTAAACAACTGTCAACGAAATGTACTAGAGTGTATTTTAGTAGTTTTTAACACAAAACACTGTGATTATTGTTTAATTCACAATTCAAATTTGTTAAGCATTCACAAATTGCCAGATTTTTTGTTTTTCCGATGTTTATTGTTTTATTTAGTTCACTTATTAAAGTTTAGACTATCTTTTAGTTCACTTATACACAATTAAAGTTTAGACTTTCAGTTTTGATATCACTTTTGAGGCACTCCTCGTTCGAGTATCGATAAAACAGACACACGAGGATATAAATTCGGCACAGAGTTTTATTATACACACAAAATTTCAGTTTGTTGACCACTTTTAGTACGAATTCTCAAAACATTTCTAGGTGATAAACTCATAGTTAGATTGTCTGTCAATTTTTTTTTTAAAAGTCACTTTATAAGCATATCACGGTAGAATACCGGAAGACAGACACACCGGGTGATAGCCCGAGAAAAACACTGCACTTCAGTAGCAAATTTGATTCGATTTAGACACTATTTCATGTTATGATTCTTCAAAAACTGGAGCTAACGAAATTCTGACGTTATTGACGTCTAAAGTTGATTTTGTCATCAATTATAAAAACAACAACCTTACTCATATTCGTCAGAACTTTTATTCAAACAATTTAAGGTCAGAAATTTAAGTGCATTATACTTTTATCATACAACATTAAAAAATGTATAAAGATAATATTCAAAATATAGTTGAACCCTTTAAAAATAACAGAAATTTTAGGCAAACATCAATACTTCCTACTCCGAAATGTAAAAAAAAAAACAAAAGGACAGTTAAATCATAAATATCTCGGAGTTCATTTTTTTAATTCACTACCTGAAAAAATCAGAAACAGGAACAGTAATTTAAAAAGATTTAAAACTCAGCTTAAAAATTACAACGAAAATATGTACCGAACAAAAAAAAAATTAAACCAATATAATAACCCCCTCTCCTCCCATATACACGAGTCCTACTTATTTATGGGGGTAAATCATCCGTCCGTGCCATTCATCAAAAAAATCATTTTTTTACATAGTACGTAAAGAAGTCCCAACTTTAAGAACTTTACTAACCGTACTCAAAGAAGACATTGGATTTGATGGTAGCTGGGAAAATTTATGAAAAATTTTGCACTCCATTGGCTTTGTTTATAAAAAAGTGCAAAACAATCAGAACTGCACTTATTGAAAAAAACAAATATAGCGGCTAAAAGAGAGCATTACTTAAAAATTAACATGGATATCCGAAAATGAAAGTTATATCCATTCATCCTACAAGCTAAAGAAATGCTGGCAATCTATATATGTGACTGGAGTTCAGCACGATATTTCAAAAGGTAAGCGCTGGATAATGGTTCACGCTGAAAGCCAAATGGGTTTTGTCCCTCATGCTTTTTTCCTTGACGATTCATCTAACCGTTGATTCAGATTTACCTGTGTGTGGAAAATATCATTAAAATTATTATTCTATAGAAGGGAGTTTAAAAAAACACACTAGATAATATTCATTTAGAAAGACTGAGAAAACTAAGAAAAAAGTAACTTTTCTATGAGTTTAAAGAAGTTGCAAATTATTATTATTTTTTTGTTAATTGAGTTATTCCCTTTTTCTTGTGGCCTAATAATAACTATCAAATTTAAATGTCAAAATCGGATTTTTAAACATAACCTCAAATCAGATTGTAATGTTTATAATCGCTCGAAAATTGGCATAAATCTTGTAATACTAATGAAATTCATTAAAAAACGATACTACGTACCAGTCATTTCTGTAGTTCGTTTGTAAACATCTTACAAATTAGGCATAGGAACTTCTTCGCGCGATAATCGGCTAGGCAGCGTTGAAAACCCAGGATATAACTTCTCTTGCACCATTACGTATTGATTTATTCATTTTTATTCAATTCAAACAATGCACAGGCAAACAATGAAAAAACAAACATTAAACGAGTAATTTTCAGCGTTTTCTACACTTTTTAAGTCAGCAAAGCCAAGAGCCATACGAAATGTCATTGACAAAACGAGTATTTCGGTGTTACCATAGTAATGAAAAATTTAGTTCCAAAATAATAAATTTCTAGACTTAATTGCCAAACTATACTCGGGAAGTGTTATTTAGTATTCAAGTACTAATCCAAAGATGTAGAGATGTGAATACAAATGTGCATGCATGCTTCATTGACTTCCTTAAAGCGTTTGCTAGAGTTAGACATGACAAAATGCTTCAAATTCTGAAAACCTCTGGGATAGTCGGTAAAAGATAATAGGTAATCTTTATTGCAACCACAAAGGAGCAGTAAGAGTAGAGCAATGTCTAACAGACGAAGTAGAAATAAAGAGAGGCGTGCAACAGGGTTGTATTCTTTCACCTATGTTATTCAACTTTATTCAGAAGAAATATTCAATGAAGCTCTGCAAGGAGCTACTCAAGGACTTGTTATAAAAGGGAAGATTCTGAATAACGTGTGTTATGTAGAAGATACGGTACTTCTAATAAGTAATATTGAGGACTTGTGATAATTTTGGGCAAGAACTGAATATAAATAAAACAAAACACATGCTCATAAGCCAAAATAACGCATTGGATGAAAATCCTTATATTGCTGGAACAAAACTAGAGAAGGTACAGAGTATTGTATACTTGGGTTGCAATGTATATGATAGATGGGATCCTTCGGTTGAAATCAAATGCCGCATTGAGCAAGCTCGTGCAACCTTTATCCGCATGAAAAAGATGTTCTGCAGTCAAGATTCAACCTTGGATTACGAATGCGAATGGTAAGATGCTACGTTTTTTCGATATCATTTTATGGAATGGAAGCATGGAAGCGTACTGAAGAACTAATTAGGCGACTTGAGGCATTCGAGATGTGGATCTACAGAAGAATACTTAAAATAAGCTGGATGGACAGGGTTTAACGAATAAAGATGTTATGGTTCGGATTAATGAAGAAAAATTAGTAATTAAAACAATAAAATCAGAAAACTTCAATATCTTGGACTTGTGATGAGACATCCAGAGAAGTATGAGATCTTGCATCTTATAATGCAGGAAAAGATTGTCGAAAGACGGGGTCCTGGAAGAAGGAGAACAGTGGTTTGGCCAGTCTACTGTAGAGCTGTTCCGGGCCGCAAACAAAGTCCGCATAGCCAACTTCCGTTGAACGGACAGGCACTAAAAGAAGAAGCTTTTCAAATTTGCTTCAACATAATGATGTAACGTCAAATAAATAATATGTATTGCATGCTCGCTTTGCTTCAGTCAGATTCACAGATCGTATCATACCACTTTACTGTATGTTTGACTCTTGAAATGACTCCTCTTTTGAATCCTCTCTGACTTTCACTCTAATTTCCCAAATCTTATCTTTATTTCTTAAAGGTCTATTTACGTCTACCCGTCTACCAGCATGTAACTTATCAGGCACATAGCATATCAGATACGGTATGGACTCAAGTATACATACTGTAATGGGAAGAACATTGTGGTGCCTATGGCAGCACTAGTGTAAATAAATAGATCACCAAGGAAACTATAAATAAAGATATCACCATGGAAACGAAAAATAACAAAGCAGACAAATAAAATCTGGGTATAGTTAGATGACTGTAAAAATAAATAAAGCTGTATTAATGTAAATGGAATGCAAATAAATAGTGTGACTGACAATCGTGTTGTTTTTATTAGTTTGTGAACCTAGAACGTTATTAAAAACGTAACAATTGGTGTCAGAAGTGGGATTTAAAAAAAAAAAAAACAAACTACAACAGTGAGAGTTCGGTTCGGGATAATAAATTGTTTAACATTATACGGTGACAAGAAAAATGGCGACAAAGAAAAACAGATTGATGGATTTAAAGGTAGTGGAATTAAAGCGGGAACTTGAGGAACGTGACTTGGAGACAACGGGGACGAAGAGTGCACTGCAACAACGGCTACGAGTGGCTCTCGCGAACACTGGTGAAGATCCAGAGAGTTTTTCTTTCGAAACAACTGGCGGAATTGATGACCTCTGTCAACATATCGACACCAAACTGGAAGCAACCTCCCAAAGCATCAGTGACATGAGGACGCAGCTGGAAGGGAAGCTAGACAACATTTCTCGCTGCTTCAACGACAAAATAGTCGACATGGAAGAACGCATCCGGAGAATAGAGGAGCGACTCCATGCGACTGGTGGTGAGAGCACAGTCATGGATGTGAAGAATCTATCAAGGCCCCCAAACGCTAATGTCGAGGAAAGGATGGTCCTGACCCAGTTGAGAAACGACCTACCCACCTTCGACGGAAAATCTTCCTGGGAGGAATATCTGACGCTCTTTGAGACCGCGGCCATGATAAATGAATGGCCAGGTATCAAGAAGGCGTCGATGCTGTGCCTGTCGCTGCGGGGAGATGCAGTAAGGGTATTGCAAACTATTCCGCTAACAGAGCGCCAGGACTATGAGCAGTTGACGCAACGTCTGAAAATGCGGTTCGGTCATCGTCACATGGAGCAGATCTACCGCTCGCAACTGAAGAACCGCTTCCAAAAGCCGAACGAGACGTTGCAAGAATTCGAAGCTGACATCGTCCGCCTGGTTAGAGGCGCCTTTCCAACAGTGACTGACGATGTCTACGAGAGTCTGGCCATCGACAGATTCTTGGACGGACTGCGGGAGGGTGAAACGCAGCAGGCCGTCAAGTTGGCACGTCCGAAGATGCTGAGTGAGGCGTTGACGCAAGCTCTGGAGTTCGAGGCCGTGGTGAAGCAGTCCGTGAGAAGCCAAGCTCGGGTACGTGCTCTGGAGACCACGGGGGAAGAATCGCAACCATCCATGGAGGAATTAGTGAAGCGTGTCCTGGAGGCTTTGAAGGTACAGAAAAGGGAGATACGCTGCTGGAACTGCGGTCAGACAGGACACCTTCGTAATAAATGCCCAAAACCAAAGAGACAAACCTCAAAAAAAAGGGTTGATGGGAAGGGGCAACCATCCATCCGTACTACCGAGGCTCCTGAAACATCTGTAACTATGGCGACACTTGGAGGGGGATCTAGCGGTATTTACATAGAGGGTCTGGTGGATGGAAAAAGTCGCAAACTGTTGTTGGACACGGGAGCAACTGCGTCGATCATAAGACCAGATATTGCTGCCTCCGAGGCAAGGATCGTGTCGTCACGATGGAAACTACGTACGGCAACAGGGGAGTTGGCGTGCGTGCACGGGGAGACAGCCGCCCTTTTCAAAATCGGCAACACCACCTTCAAGCATCAGGTTCTAGTCGCTGACATAGAGGAAGAAGTGATCTTCGGGATGGACCTGCTATCGAAATTGGGCTGTAAGCTGGACCTGAGAGAGGGAGTCATATGGATCGACAACGAGGAAGTGGTACTGCAGAAGGGGGGTGGCGAAATGGTGTGTGTGATCCTTAGTGCGGATACTCTGCTACTCCAGTGCAGTGAGACCAGTCCACCGGGGCAAACTGTTATCTTGGAACCCGAGAGGGACGGTGCGGGACTCGGACAAGGAATTTTGGTCGGTAAGGCGCTAATCCGCACCCGTGAGGAAATACCCGTCAGGGTAATGAATGTCAATGACTACCCGGTAACCCTGAAGAAAGGCACTCGGTTAGGACATGGTTCACCTGTTTTGGCGGTTGTTCGGCAAGTTAACAACATGACCGTGACATCGAATAAGCTTCCAGACCAGCTAAAAGATCTCGTTGAACGGGCCAGTAGGGGACTTCCTGCCAGACAACGGAACGCTGTCGAAACGCTGATCAGCAGATATCAGAATGTCTTCGAAGGCTCGAACGGGTTGTTAGGAAGGACCGACGTCGTACAGCATCGCATAAGAACAGGGAACGCGGACCCTATCCGACAAGTCCCTAGGCGATTACCATTTGCGAGACGTGACGAAGCTGAACAGATAATCCGGGACATGGAGAAAGGGAAGATAATTGAGCCATCAAACAGCCCATGGGTTTCATCAGTGGTACTGGTGAGGAAGAAGGATGGGACCACACGTTTTTGTGTGGATTACCGACGACTCAATGATGTGACCAAGAAGGATAGCTACCCTTTACCTCGGATCGATGACACGTTGAACACCTTGGGAGGCTGTCAAGTCTTTTCTACTCTGGACTTGAAGAGCGGATATTGGCAAGTGGAGTTGGACCCAAGAGACAAAGAGAAGACGGCTTTTTCTACCGGGACGGGACTCTGGCAATTCACAGTGATGCTATTTGGACTTTGTAATGCTCCTGCTACGTTTGAGCGGCTGATGGAACATGTACTAAGAGGGCTATCCTGGGAAACATGCCTGGTCTATCTGGATGACATCATCATCCTCGGCAAAACCTTTGAGGAACACCTGAAGAACTTGGAACAGGTGTTCCTGCGTTTGCAGGGCGCCCACTTGAGACTTAATCCCAAGAAGTGCAACCTTTTTCAAGAACAAGTCAATTATCTCGGTCACGTGGTATCCGAAAGGGGGGTCTCAGTGGACCCAGAAAAAATCCGTGCCGTCAATGAATGGCCAGTACCGAAGGATAAGCACGAGTTGAGAAGCTTCCTTGGCCTCTGCACTTACTACCGACGGTTCGTCTATGGGTTTGCAGATATTTCCAAACCATTGACAAGGCTCACCGAAGAGAAAAATTGTTTTGCCTGGGACTCTCACTGCCAACAGGCGTTCGAAAACTTGAAGCAGAATTTAACCGATGCCCCTATCTTGAGCTATCCCAAACCAGAAGGGAAGTTTATACTGGATACAGACGCCAGCAACGTGGGTATGGGAAGCGTTCTATCGCAAGTCCAGGAAGGGGAGGAGAAAGTCATCGGGTACTTCAGCAAGGTACTGTCTAGACCTGAGCGCAACTATTGCGTGACGCGAAGGGAATTACTGGCAGTTGTCAAGTCGGTGGAGCATTTTCACAAGTACCTTTGCGGGAGGAATTTCCTGCTGAGGACGGATCATGCGGCGCTCAAATGGCTCTTGCACTTCAAAAATCCCGAGGGACAGGTGGCGAGATGGATTGAACGGTTGCAGGAATATGATTATGAATCTGAACATCGAGCTGGAGTTCTCCACCGGAACGCAGACGCTCTATCCAGGAGACCTTGCGCGGAGGATTGCATCCACTGCGGGCGGATGGAGGAAAAGTCAGCAGTAGTGTGTAAGAACAGGAGTAATGGATGAGGATTGGGAACCTGCAGAAATCGGGAAGGACCAAGAGGCTGACCCCGAACTGAAATATCTGGTGGAGTGGAAGAAGGCGATACAGCGGCCAACTTGGGAGAACGTCGTTTCTTCTTCTCCAAACGTCAAATCATACTGGGCTCAGTGGGATTCCATTGAATTGGAAAATGGGGTTCTTAGAAGGGCATTGGAAACGCCGGATGGAGAACCACGTAAGTTACAGATGCTGGTTCCAAGGAAACGCATTCCCGAAATCCTTCGGTTGTTGCACGATGGAACCTCCGGTGGGCATTTGGGAGTCAAGAAGACCCTAGAAAAGGTCCGGGAACGCTTCTACTGGGTGACCTGCAAAAGAGATGTCAAGGATTGGTGCAGAAAGTGCGTGACTTGCGCCACGGCCAATGGACCGTACAAGAGGAAAAGAGCACTGATGCGACAGTACAACGTAGGTAGCCCGTTCGAGAGAATCGCTGTGGATATAGCTGGACCGTTCCCTACAACCGAAAACCGGAACAAGTATATCCTGGTCGCTATCGACTATTTCAGCAAGTGGGTTGAAGCCTATGCACTGCCCAACCAGGAAGCAGTTACCGTAGCGGAGGCATTGGTCACGGAGCTAGTCAGTCGATTTGGTGTGCCTCTGGAGCTACATTCGGACCAAGGACGTAATTTCGAATCTGCAGTGTTCCAGAAAATGTGCGAGATCCTGGGAATTAGGAAGACGAGGACTACAGCACTGCACCCGCAGTCTGATGGAATGGTTGAAAGAATGAACCGTACGATCGGCAGACATCTGGCGAAGGTTGTCTCGGATCACCAAAGAGACTGGGACCGACACCTGCCCTTGTTCCTGTTGGCTTACCGATCGGCGGTTCATGAAACTACGGGGCAGACGCCTGGAAGTGTGCTCTTTGGACGAGAGTTACGACTGCCCTGTGACCTGAAGTTCGGATGTAAACCGAAAGAAGACGTAGCTGGTGAGGACTACGTGTCAGACCTTCGTAGGCGTCTGGATGATGCCCACGACCAGGTCCGTGTGAATATCGAGGCTACTAGTGACCGGATGAAGGAACATTATGACGTCAAGGCAGAGAAGGGGGGCTATCAATCTGGTGAACTAGTCTGGCTCTTCGACCCCCGTAGGCGCCAAGGTTTCTCCCCAAAACTCCAACGGTCTTGGGATGGCCCCTACGAGATGCTGAAGCGGATCAACGATGTGGTCTACAGGATAAGGAAGAGGCCCAACGGGAAACCACGGATCGTCCACTTCAACCGGCTTGCTCCCTTCCTGGGTGACAATCAGGATGATCCGGAACAGCATGTCCGAGTCTGCAAGGTCCCTGAGGAGGAAATAACCTTCGAACAATTCATGTCCCAGGCTAGCGAGGGGCACAAGACCCGACATGGAGTGACACAAGAAATAGCGCAGGACCTGTTCGGGCTTTCAAAAGAGCATGCTCTGACCTTCTGCGTGACACACGACTTCGACATGTCACGGGGAATTTCGAGAGTTTTGCAGCATAAGTTTCTAGTGAAACAGGAGTTGGAGCGGCAAGCACCAGCTATCGGAGAGGTGGCGCAACTCAACAGGGAAGGACCACCAATCTTCTGCTTGGTGACCAGGGAGACAACCCAAGTTACGCCGGAGTACCGAAACATTTGGGACTGTCTGATGGTTTTGAGGGACCGCTTGTTGCAGTCTGATATCAACCGGATAGGGATCCCGAAGCTCGGTGGCCGTGGGATTGGGCTGGACTGGAGGATCTTGCGGAGCATGTTCGAAGAGATCTTCCGATACACTGGCATATTGGTTCTGGTATGCTGTTACCACAAAGGGTCAGAAGCAAGTGATGGTAAAACTGTAGCTTGTCATTTCTTTGCGTCGGCTCGATGCAATCGAGGACTAGATTGCCGATACCTTCATGAAGAGAATTCGGGGCCTGTTCCGGGACGCAACAGCCCTAAGGAGGGGGCAATGTAATGGGAAGAACATTGTGGTGCCTATGGCAGCACTAGTGTAAATAAATAGATCACCAAGGAAACTATAAATAAAGATATCACCATGGAAACGAAAAATAACAAAGCAGACAAATAAAATCTGGGTATAGTTAGATGACTGTAAAAATAAATAAAGCTGTATTAATGTAAATGGAATGCAAATAAATAGTGTGACTGACAATCGTGTTGTTTTTATTAGTTTGTGAACCCAGAACGTTATTAAAAACGTAACAATACGGATGTATATTTACCGGCTACTATATCTACCGGCTTCTGTCCACTATCATGGCATGACACAGCCAACTGTAGTTTTTGTGCCAAAGCAGTATTTCCAATATTTCGACAGCTAGTCCAAACAACCCGATCGGTGACTTTTTCATAAATATGTAGTATACATATTATATACTTTATTCTTACCTGAAAGATGTTTCTTACCTGATATAAATTTATTCAAGATTTATTACTTATCCCTGTTTTTCTTTCAGGCTCATGTTAGTTCTAATATAGGTCTGGATGGTTCGATCCGATGGTTGTGCGGAGGAACTTTGATCAGTGAAAGATGGGTTCTTACCGGGGCTCCCTGCCTCTCTCCATATCTAAAAAAGTAAGTTTTTAATATTTATAAAAATATGTTTCTGCGAAACACAAGTTTGTTTTTTCTTAAAGAACTAAATAACAAAAACGGCCGCGATCTGAATGCGATCAATAAAAAATTCCAGAAAATTAGTCAACCCTAATGTACCAATATCTTGATCACAAGTGATGAGCTACTTTCTGACAGAACTGGTCAGTTCAATATTAGGTACCATATCCTTCATGTCTCCAGACGCGTGCATTCCATTTAGCGCTCTCTACTAGTGATTAGTCGTTCATTAATGAACCACACAATTGAGCTAATTATTTTTGATGAGTCATGTGGTTAATCGAAAATAGCTGGCTCTATTGTGGCGCTTTTGGGTGATTTTTCACGAGAACGGCGTTAAAAAAATTATCTAATTATTGTCAGGAATGATTTGAAATTCTTAACCAAACACTACAGCGAGCAGATTTTGCTGTTTTCTCTTTTTTCTACCCTTATCCAAAACTTTGTACACGCCACTGTATGATCCATATACACTCAGTTGCCTGACCACCAAGTTGTTATTTTACAGTGGAAAATATGGTTATGTAAGACTAGGCGGAAGTGACGTCAGTCGGATGAAACCAGAAGACACCTATGCAATTATCCGGACAGCTGTACATCCTGATTACCATGCTCCCTCAAATCTCAATAATATTATTTTAGTGAGGTTAGATCGAGAGTAAGTCCATTGAATTCATTAACCCTTCTAAAAATGATTATAAAATTTATAGACTTATTTGTAAAACGCCATTATCGCTGAATGTCTACTGGCCCTTTGGAACGACGAGCTCCCGCGAACAAGATTTGATTCTTAGATTTTAATGTACGAGTATATTAAATTTATGCAAATATATGTGTACTTATTTATTATTTTATTTTATGATAATACGTGGCTTTATTTTTATAATAATGCTTTGCTGTGGCTAACGAAACACAACGCCATCTACTAAATGGTTACCCAACCTAGATAACCAAGAGTTTTCTCGATAAATTAACTCACACCGCCATCTGTAAGAAACTGATAGAACTTACAAATAATTACAAAGCATTGTCCTATAACAAACATTTAATGGATATTTAATTCGCAATAATAAATATTTAGGTCAATAATTGAGATAAAAACTATCACATCTTTTATGTTGTACCAAATTACATACAGTCAGCCAAATTTCATAATTATCGGTTAATTAGTTTCGGAGTTTATCGCGAACAAACATCGTGACGCGAGATTTTTATATATAAAGATAAAGAATATGGGTTACATTTATACATACAAATTATAAAATATATTATATTTAAGGTCATCATTAGCAATATTATGTTTTTTTTTCACACAGGAGGCCTTGAGGGTAATTTTTTCCTCAGGCCATCCGTCATCTTAGAAAATGCTAAAAACATCGTAAACATTTGTTTTGAAGACATTGCTTGTAAACGTTTGGTCTTGAAGAGACAATTGTTGTAGGAAGGAGGAAACACAGACGCCGGCAAATTGTTCCATAACCGAGCTGTTGAGTTCAAGAACGAGTCCTAGAAGCGACCCGTCCTCATGTGACAAATGTCAATCGTGTACAAATGTTAGGCGCGCGTTTAACGTGTATCCCGGCAATGCACCGTTGCCGCGGGGAGCATCTTCCTTTGAAATAGTGGTATAACAAGGATAGTATTCCCACCCGACGCCTGTGCTCTAAAGATTGCAATTTTTACTTTTATTCACTTTTAAATACCCTATTTTGGTTGTGTGCCTGACCTGAGTAACTCTGATTCAATAAACTCATATTTGCTTTTCAATTTATTGTCATTTTCAAAATTGGAACACTTTGTGAAGAATTCAGGCAATCGATATTGTACCTTTTTTTAATTAGCTCCACACATCTGAGAAGGCACTGAGAAAAAAAATTATGGTTTTATAACATGGAATGTTTTTTATGTCATTTTTATTTGATCTAGTGTGATGGATACGCTGTCTAGTACAGGATTCAGTATTTTTGAATAGCTTCAATAATATATTTTTGTTATATATTTTTTGTATATTTGGTACGTCAAATCTTTTGAATATTTCAATCAGAGGCGTTCTAATAGGTACTTTCAGTATGGTCTTTATGATTCCTTTTTTAACTATATTCAGGTTTTGAATGTATTTATGTTGTTAACTAAAAAAGGGGAGGACCCACGGCTGAGCGCCAGTGTTAACTAAAAAGGGCCCCAAGTTATAGCAAACCGGCTTCCGGTGTCTAGCTCAGTCATTCCGGTGTAGAGCAGGCTCTCTTCACCCAGGGGCGGGTGGGCAGCAAGAAATGGTTAATTGGGGACACTCCACACATGATCCGTCTCAGAATGCTTCAGGGTAACAAAAGCAGTGTATTGTATTCTATAGTTGGTTACATCGTACATGGATTATATCAGGGTAAATCGGCTACCTGAATCCTAGCTACTTCTCTCTCCAAGTCTGGGTTTATCGCGCAGGTGCAGGGAAATTTACAGGGACATAATTAAATGGGAAAAGGTAGCAACTCACGGTGTTTGTCGGGCGGCATGTTGTCACGTGCTCCATAAGCGAGGAAAAACAATACCAAGCCTCATAGAGAGGCCGAGCGCGTGGTGTACGTTATCTGGTCATCAACCGGCGTAGAAAACCACTCCGGAACGGGGGACCAAATATAATTCTCCCCGTCCACAGATTAGGAGTACATAAATTCACATGTTTGGTTTAACGGCCAAGGGCGCGAGCAAGAGCACAGGTCTGCTTACTTCGACAGCTCGACCGAGAGGGGAGCAAAACGGGGAGCGGGGGGAAAGGGTGCCCGCCGTGAGGCCACTGGCCAGCTCCAATCAGCGAAAACTTCCAGTTTTGCCGACTCTCGAAACACTTCTTCCCGAAAATTACCATGTACCTACTTGTGTTACATAACAATGTGTACTAGATCCTCATCATAAAATTCCATTTTCAATTCGAGAATGACATAACGCGTAGTAAACCTTTTTCAAATCCTTTTTATTTACCAAATTTCTTAGATTTTTGGAGAAATATATAAGGCTTGTGAGTTTTTCAGTAATACCTTTGATGTGTAGGTCCCATCTAAGATTTTCATCAATTTATTACTCCGAGATATTTTATGTTTTATGTTTTTTCCATGACTGGGCAATGACATTGAACATTATTTTTATAGCATTCGTGTAATTTTAACTCTAGTGATTTTGGTGATTGGCTCCTTGAATTCATTGAAAAGGTTATATATTTAGTTTTGCTTATGTTAAGGGTAAGCGAGTTGATTTTAAGCCAATTTTGAAGTGCACTGAGCCCTTGTTCAGCCACATTAAATGTGTCCGTCCAATTTTCTTCTTGAAATAATAATACAGTATCATCAGCAAAACTGATTATGTTTCCTTTAATCTTAAGGTTTGTTAAATCATTTATGTAGATAATGAATAGAATTGGTCCCAGAACACTTCCTTGAGGGACGCCATAGTTTAAATGTAGTAGTTTGCTCTTGTGTTTGCCAATCTGTACTTATTGTTCACGCCCTGTTATATTGGACTTCAATAAGTTCATTTTTATTTCGGCCCATCCTATTTTTTTAGCTTTGATAGTAATATTTCATGTCTTTTGTATCAAAAGCTTTCTGGAGATCTATGAATAAAGCCAAACATTTTTTCCGATCATCAATATTTTTTATGGCTATGCTTGTTAGATTTTTTATGGCATCATCGGTTCTTAGATTTTCCCTAAAGCCATATTGGGATGGTGATAATAATTTGTTTTTTTTCTAGAAATTGAACAATTCGCTTCTTCGTGAAAGTTTCTAAGATTTTTGAAAAGGAGCTTAAGAGACTTATGGGTCGGTAATTATATATATCCTTTTTTTTACCACTTTTATGGATGGGTATAACTGTGGCTTTTTTTAAGGCATGAGGGGAAGACACTTGTATGTAGATATAGACAGATTGATCAAGTATGTCAATGGGAAGGTCAGTTCATTTTGTAGTTTTTTTACTATTTTATTTGAGAATATATCATCTTCTGATGATTTATTAGCATTGAGGGTTGAAATTACTTTTCTGGTTTCAGTACTGGATATTTCAGTTAACTTTAGTTTATTTATCTGGTTTATGTTATCATTTTCATCTGGCAAAATGCTTGTTGTTATTTGTTGTTTGATTTTCATTGCTAATTGTGACCCAATATTAGTACAACATTCATTTACGTATTGAAGAACTTTGTCCGGGTGTTTTGTGAAAGAGATTTGAGTATTTTCAATTGTTAATTCGTCTATGGTCTTGTAATTAGGGGGTGGTTTTGCATTTGTAATTTCATTAATGCTCTTCCATAATTTGCCCGACTCATTTTTACATTCATCTATTTTCTTATAATAGTTTTCTTTCACATTACGAATAAATTTTTTGCAGATATTTCTATATCTTTTGTAGTATCGCAGTATAAAAATATCACAAGGATTTAATTTAACTTTTTTGTGTAATTCATCTCTTTTTCTAATGCAATTTATGACGTTTTGAATTATCCATGGTTTTTTTTTATTTTTTTATTTTTTTATTGATCTATATACGTGATGTTTACAATATATTATTCGATGCCTGTCTCGCTAGGGTATACCTGTGTTGAGACAGGCGTAGAGGTACATAATTACATATCATATATAAGAGTAATAAAACATAAAGATGATTGAAAGTGCGGGTAAATCACATAAAGAGAGTTTTCTTATAAATGAGGGAAGAGATACAGTACAGTAGTAAATCCTGTCAAATCTATTTATGGATTTAGATTATTTAGGATTTTATAATTTTAATTTGTTTTAAATGGGTAAGGACGTATGTAGATGGATATTTCTGTCTATTTGTAGTTTATTTTACAGATGTTTGCAATAGTGTGACGACCAGTACTTATAATCCATTTCTTTACAACTTGTTTGAATTTGGTCATTGATTCGGTTTGTCTAATCGTAGCTGGTAGTGTATTGTGTAGTTTGCAAGCTATGTATTTAAAGTGTCTTTGTCCAAATGTGGTTTTAGAAAAGGGAGTTTGGAGGAGTTCTTTGTTTTTGGCTCGGGTATTGTGTATCGATTGTGTTGCTTTGTATAGGGTTATGTTGTTTTTATGTAAATTAACTAAGATGGATCTTGCGTAGAGCTGTTTAATGTCCATAACGTTGAAGGTGTTGAAGATCGTATCCGTGCTGGTAGTAAGAGGAAGTTTAAGGATTATTTTTATTATTAGTTTTTGTGCTTTAATGATGGGGTCGAGGGCACTAGAATAAGTGTTACCCCAAGCTAAAATTCCGTATTCGATGTGTGATTGGCACATTGGATTTGACGGCCGGCGTAGCGCAGCGGATAAGACGCTTGATTCGCACACCGAAGGTCGCGGGATCGAATCCCGGCGTGGCAAATAAATTTTATTTGATTAATTTGTGTTATTTCACAATTTATTCATTTAAAAATAATATGTAGGATATTTGCGGCACGTTCCAGAGTGGAAGATACTCTCCGTATCGCCCTGGTGTAAGACCACCATTCAGAATTGAAACGTTGCTTGAAATGGCATTAGCCGTGTTTGGTGACCAGATCTGAATAGCCAGGTACTTTCCCACCTTCCTATTCCCTATCTCCTTCCCCTCCCCACTACCTTCAGCCTCACAACATACCCCAATTGGGGATGCCATAGTCTCACTGGCTTCAGACGGGAGCAGTTGGGACTCTTGTGCGGTATACATATAAAAAAAAAACAGTGAGTAATACACTGTTTTTAGAAGGTGTAGGTTGAGGAAATTACGTGTTTGTTTGAAAAAGTATATGGATTTGCGGATTTTGTTTGTAGTGTTAAGTATATGTTGCTTCCAATTTAGGTGTGTATCAAAGGTTATTCCTAAATATTTTATAATGTTTACTTGTTCAAGGCATGGGCAGTTACAATTCAGGTTCGGAGATGAGTTTTTACATTCGTGTATTTTTAATTGGGGGTGGAGGTTTGGTTTTGTGATATTGGTGAGACTAAACAGTAAGTATTTTGTTTTCTGTACATTGAGAGTTAGTGTGTTTGAGTCAAGCCAGTATTTAACCTTTTGAATGCCTTCCTCCGCTTGCGAATAAACGGTAGGCCAGTCTTTCGCTTGGAATAGCAGGACAGTGTCGTCAGCGAAGCTGACAATAGTGGCATCGATATCTAGGTTACACAACTCGTTAATATATATTAGGAATAGTGTTGGACCTATAACACTGCCTTGTGGGACACCGTAACTAATGGGCAAATTCTGACTCTTTGTAGCTCTGAGTTTAACGCATTGGGATCTGTCAGATAAGAAGCTGGAGAGTAGGCTTAATTCATTATTCCTAATACCTATATTGAACATTTTGCGTTCTAATTTGGCGTGTGATATTGTATCAAACGCTTTACATAGGTCAAGAAATACGGATAGACATTTTGAGCCCTTATCGAGGTGGCCAGAGTTGTAGTCAGAGACGGTGGCTATGGCATCGTTTGTGCTTTTATGGTTTCTGAAGCCAAATTGCCGCGGCGAAAGTAGGTAGTTGGTTTCCAGGTATTCCATAAGACTATTGTTGACGATCTTTTCAAATACTTTGGACAGGGAATTGAGTAGCGTAATAAGGTTTAAGATGTTGGTTTTTATGTGAAACCTTTATTTATGTTGATTTGGTACTAGACGTGATGGTGTGTGTTATACATTAAATGAATTTACTCCAGGCATTATTTGTATCAAGATTCTTGGGTAGCTTTATCCAGTGTGTGTTAAGTAACTTTTGTTTTACTTCAATCCATTTAGTTTCTGTCTTTTGCAGGATAATTGGGTAGGGTTGTGATCTTTGCGTTTTCTTTTTGTTAATGGACAAAATTGTTGTATAGTGGTCGGTTATGGTAGAGGTGAATATGATAGAGTTTATTGATTTTGTAGTCTTACTGAATATGTGGTCGATGCAAGATTTGCTGTCATTAGTTACTCGTGTAGGTTTATTTATCGTACTTTTAAGTACATGGAAGGCTAGGGTTTGTAGATATTTAGTTCTATTGGGATGACCATTTGCTAATATGTCAATATTTATATCTCCGATAAAAAATACATTTTTTGTGTTTTTTAGTAGATTGAGCTCATGAGAAATCGTTTCAAGAAACGGATTAATATTAGTTGTAGCTGGTGATCGATAAAGAGCTAATATAGTGGTCTCATCACCCACTTTGATTTTTAAACAGTTTGTATTTCTGAATTTTACTTCTTCGACTTCAGATTTAGTTTCATATTTAATGTACACTATCACACCATCATTTTGTGTATAATTCAATTTGGTTGCATAGGAGATGTAATCATTTATATGTAAGGGTGAATATTTATCCTTTATCTAGCATTCAGTGAGAAAATTACATCTAGATTTATTTTTAGATCCTTAATTAGGATTTGAATCTCATCAAAGTTTTTATTAATACTTCTAAAGTTTTGATGCATTATGTTAAAATTATTTCTTATGGATGATAAGTTTTTTGTTAATGTGTTATCCATTTTTGCAATCTAAAATAATTATGTTTTATATTACCTATTAAATTATTTTCACCATATCATCAGGGTGCTTAATGTAGATAATTTCATCTTCTTGTTTTTTACGTATCATAACTTTACCTTGTTTGTACCACACATATTAGTATTTTTTTCTTCGGATAATTGTTTTTTTTCCATAGTATTTCTTAATGATACCGGCTTATTTCTTCCCCGATGAAGGTTAGAGAGGTGGTCAGAACCTTGATTTCTTCATAGTTTATATTGATCTTGTCAATCGATATATTGATCTTGTAAATCGTCTTCATATTCAAATTAATATAAAAAACACGTTTTATGATATAATAGCATTATGTAGAACACAAAACTCGAGCATTAATAATTTCACCGAAAAACTAGAATCTATTATAAATACAAATTGTTCTCAAAATGCATTTATTTTGGGCGATATTAATATCAATATACCTGTTGAAAACAATAGAAACAAAGAAAAAACTGAATATATCAACACATTAACGGAACAAAATTTTAAACCATGTGTAAAAAAACATAAAAGAGTATATAAAATAATAGAGATCTGTCTGCTACCGGGCAGGCTGCAGTCGTGTGTAGCTGTACACTAACTGTGCTAACACGTTGAGAAAAGGGTGGAAAAAAAAAAAAAAACTGGAACGATGGAAGAAGAAGTCGATCCACATGAATTTATTTACAAAACTAAGAAATAAATAGGCGAATTGACCGCATTATTAGAGGACAGTGCAACAAGAATCACCAAAGAAACGAAAATTGAAATCTCCAAAAAAATAAGTACAATCATGGAAAATATTTCACATATGGCCATAGACATGGCAACATTAAAAAAAATACGATGCTTAAAGAAATGCTGATAATTAAAAATGAAAGAGCAACGTACACATCAGCATTAAGAAGCAACTATCAACAAGAAACTTTTACAAAAAAGAAGAGAATGAGGCTGTAAAATACGGAATAATAATATCTTCTAAGGATGTAAGCATGGAACACGAAGAACTGAAAAAAAAGTTACAGAAGAATGTTAATGTAACTTTTCTAGGTATCGATGTAAGCGGAATCAAGAAAATATTATATAATCGTTTGATTGTGACATGTGACAAGAAAGATGACTCAGAAAAACTTGAAAAGGAAATTAATAAGCAAACAAACATCATCAACATAATGGCAAAAGAGGTGAAGAAGAAGAAACCACATATAATATTTAAAGGAGTCGAAAATGATATAATTAATGACAATAATTTATTGGAGAGCATTTTACTACACACTAATGTTCACTAATGTTCACAAAATGGACGCTACTTTACACAAAATGGAGATAAAAAGGGTAATTAAGAGAAAAAAACACAGAATTTTCTAACATCATTGTGGAAACTAGCGGAGTCATGAGAAGAATTATTTTGAACAAAAATGGTGTTAATATCGGATACCACAAAGTTAAGGTAGAGGACTGCAGTCCAATTATGCAATGCTACCACTGCTTAAATTTAACCATTCGAGCCTAAGACGCCTAAATAAAACAAAAGACCCAGCCTGCTCACATTGCGCAGGCAACCATAAATATCAAGAACGCAATAACAAACAAGAACCACCAAAATGCAAAAAATTTATCTTAAACAACAAAAGAAGATCTACAAATAATTCAATTGATCACAGTGCGAACAGTGAAAAATGTGAATACAAACAGTTTATGATGACAATTGCTCGTCAAAAAATAGACTGCTAAAAATGGAAGATTTTATTATGGAAAACATTGACCAGCTGTATAAAATAAATGAAAATGTTTGTGATACTAGCCAAGGGCGGATCCAGGATTTTTTTCTGGGGGGGGCACAAGGGGCGGAGGGGGCGGGGGGGGGGGGGTTGTGGGCCGGCCCACAATCCCCCCCTCCCCAGGATGGACCAATTTTTTATGAAGTCGAAATTTGTGTTAGTCAACTTTAATGGGGGGGGCTTTTCCGACCGCGCTTTCCCACGACCGTACCGCTCTCGCAAACGCTGATTATCATCTTTTATTTGCAAGTGCATGAATGGAATGCAACCAGTGGCGGATTTGCAGTCTTGGCTGCACTAGGCCCCAGGCCATGTAGTATATGTACCAGCCGCCCTTTCTCAGTACCCATCATCGGACCGGTCAACGTGAGATAATAGGCCACTTGCACGGATTTCATAACGACTTGAAAAAAATCCTGTGGATAGATTTTTTTACTAAGATTACGAAAATGTTAGTAAAAATTTTAAGAAATGTATATTTTTTCTTATTTTTAAATAAATAAATCCATTATTTGAGCTCGTGACGTCACTACATGAAAATGTCCCGTCTCCGATTATGTTCCCTTAATTTTGTAAAATTCCACACTGATTAATTTTTTTTTATATGGCAACACTTTGATTTCCGGCGAATTTTTGAATTTGCGTTTTACGTTCACTAGATTTATTGTTTGTTCTATGCGAACTTATCCTTTGGTTTGATTTTTTAATAAAGATGGCGGTGTTTTTACAGATGTTACGAAGAGAACCCCGTACAATTTATTGCTATTCGTGTGGAAAACGTTCTTTTTTTAAAATGATTTTCGGCTATGTAATTATAATTTTTTCGCGCACATAAAATTATGTCCCGTTTTTCCGGTTTATAAAAAATGGTCTGATTTTTCGGATTGAAATTTTCAAAAACTCACCAGGGTTTCAAAAATACGATTAAAAAAAAAATACGGAATGTCTTAGAATATTTGCCTTAATCGGAAAAAATGATGCAAGTGACCTAATAATTTAACCATGGTCCGGGGAGTGGGGGGGGATGTTCACTCATCAAGACTCCACAAGCTTAAAGAATAGTTACACACAGATCTAGCAGGTGCTAGATCTAGCTTAAGCTCGAAACTGGTATTAATTTAAGAGTGAATCTGTATGCGGGAGTCGTTTTAATCTACACCCAGAACATAAGAAAATGCAACTATTCATGTTCTCGAAAGCAACATTTAGTCCACAAACCGTCTCACAGTTGAGAAAAACCTTTTGCTTGGTACAATTGCAATTATTTATGTGCTAGAAAGGAGACTTTCAAAACCCACGCGTTTACTAAAGTGGAGAAAAACCATTTTCATGTTCTGACTGCAACTATTTATGTTCTCAAAAGGAACATTTTAAAGCCCACAAGCCGTCTCACAGTGAAGAAAAAACTTTATCATGTTCCGACTGCGACTATTCGTGTTCTCGAAAGTGACAATTTAAAATCCACATGCTGACTCATTGTGGAGAAAAACATACAGCGTGATGACGTTCACGAAACTCCCGATCACCCTTGCGGCGAGCAATAACGTTCTCGTACATAGAATATTTAGGAACTTCTTGTTATCATCAGTGACTTTTTTGTCAGGATTTGCCGCCCCTAATATCTGGCCGCCCTAGGCCCGGGCTTACAATGGCCTTAGGGCAAATCCGCCACTGGATGCAACGAACAAAATTTTCAATTTCAGCCAGAATAGAGTTTGACTCATGTTCTTTCTTTTATTTTATTAATATATTTTAACAACTCTGATGGAATCTCCACAGTACGCAAAAAATCCCGTCCTGGGATTTTTTGCGTACTGCCCGTGCCCGGCACGTGCCCCCGTGCCCCCCCCCCCTAAATCCACCCTTGATACTAGCGACGAGTGCAACGATGTTCTGGACGAGTGTGATCCTCTGTTTAGTATAATGCGTATAAATATAAGAAGTGTCAAAAAAAAATTTGCGAATTTTTATTGCAATTAGATTTAATTTTAAAAAAGCCGGGAGTTATAGTGTTCACCGAGTGTCACTCCGATACCAATACTCACTTCGATATACCGAACTACGGCTGCGTTGCGACAACACTCGAAATTAATTAACATATACTACTACCTACTACCAAACAGTGTATAACAGTGATGTACGTTCCGTATTAAATTTTACATAAACAAGGTCGGTTTGCAAGCAAATACAAAAGAAAGTGTCGCTCAGTCTAAATCATCTCGTGTTTAACATTTTAAGTCAGTTAGTTTTCTGCATAATAGTGAGTGCTGTACGTTATTGTGAATTTAAAATCACAATTATTCAGTAAAAATATATCTGAAATCAACAACAATCTAAACGCGCAGACGCAAACATTTGAATCGTCATTGGTTGAAAGTGTCGTCACCTAGTGTTACCATTGGTAGAAAGTGTTATCATTGCCGGTTTATGCTCAACAGATTGCGGCAATCAGGCGCTGGTGCGAATTAACGCAATAAATTTAAACAAACTAATTGAACTAATTTAAACAAACTAATTGATCATGAATAACTGCGGAGTTTGCAAATCTACAATCTCACATGGTCCTCAATGCTCATCATGCAAAGAATACTTCCACTACAAATGTGGAGGTATTTCGGAAGAAAACTTTAAAAAACTGAAGTTGGAACTGAGATCTGCCTGGCGGTGCAGCTCCTGCAAGTCCTCAAACATTGTTGTCGGTCACCAGGATATCAGTACTATCATGGCAGATATCAGAAGAATCCAGAGCGACATATCATCCTTCAAGACTCTACACGAAGACATAAAAATCCTACGCGAAGAAGTACAAGGAGTTCAAAATTCAGTAGAGAGCTGTCACATGGACGTAGCAGCATTCGGAAAGAGAATAAACACACCCGAAAAACGTTTAGAAAAAGTTGAGAACCTGGAAACGGAGGTCACATATCTACGAAAGGAAGTGCGCGTTTTTGCGGACGAATTAAATAAACGCGACCAATGGGCCAGGTTACAAAACCTGGAAATCAAGGGAATACCTCACCGAAATGATGAAAACCTTATAAACATAATTAAGAAAATATCAAACGTAAACAACATTAACATTGGCGAAAGTGATGTGGAATTTGTAACTCGTGTGGCTACAAACGGAAACCGCCCTGATATGACAAAGCCAATTATTTTAAAACTCACTAATCGAAGCCTGAAGAACCAGTTCCTTCAGGCGGTTAAAGCGAGGAAAGGCTGACATCGGGTTCGCTGGAATACCAAAAAATATCTACGTCAATGACCACCTCACTAAGGTAAATAAAAATCTTTTCTTTCGGGCGAGAGTTCTGGCTAAAGAACGGGGGTTCCAATATGTTTGGCTAAAAAACTGTCAAATCTTTGCTCGACACAACTCAACTTCCCCGCCAATTATCATATCCAAGGAGGAAGATCTGAACAAGATGGAGGTCCAGCGGAATTTCTCTCCTCTACCTGGATCCGACGCTGGAGACCCTCGTCCCAGCCAACCGTAAAATCAGCAAGACCTAAGCGAAAACTCTTCTCTCTTATTTTCTGTACTTTCATATATTTTTCATTTAAATATTTTTCATTAAAATATTTCTCTCTTAAAATTCTATATCTTAAAGATTACTATTTCAAATATTTCTCCTTTGAATATTTTTCCTTAAAATATTTTCCTTTTGAATGTTTAACTTTTGTATATTTCTCATTTAAATACTGTCCCTTTAAATATTTTTCTTTCAAATATTTTTCCTTTGAATATTATGGTTCTCTTAAAGTTTTTCTTTTTAAATATTACTGTTCAAAATTTATTTTCTTTAAATATTTTTTTTTTGGATGTTTAACTTCTACATATTTTTCTTTGAAATATTTTTCTTTGAAATATTTTTCTTTAAAATATTTTTCTTTTATTTATTTTTCATTTGGATATGTTTCTTTTGAATATTCTGCTTCAACTTATTTTTCTCCCATTTGTCCTCTGCACCTACTATGCATCTCTCCCTCAACCTTTCCTCACCTTCTACTCCCCCCTCTCATTACATATGTACGCACTACCTTAACAGAGTGGAAGATACTATCAGTATCGCCCTGGTGTAAGACCACCATTCAGAATTGAAACGTTGCTTGAAAATGGCTTTAGCCGTGTTTGGTGACCAGATCTGAATAGCCAGGTACTTCCCAACCTTCCTCTTCCCCACCTCCTTCCCCTCCCCACTACCTTCCGCCTCACAACATACCCCAATAGGGGATGGCATAGTCTCACTGGCTCCAGACGGGAGCAGTTGAGATTCTTGTGCGGTATTCACTGTAAAAAAAAAAAAAAACAAAAGAAAGTATGAGTATTACAAATTATTTTAAAATCAATCTGACCTCCCATATAAAATCAGGCATCCAATTAACTATCTATCTTACACTTAAATACAGATTTACACCACCCATAAAATGACATTAAATATATATTATCAAAACGTAAGAGGACTACGCACAAAAACTGACACACTGATAAATTCTGTCAGATCCAACGAATATGATATTATCGGCTTAACTGAATCGTGGCTAACCGATGGCATCCGTAATGAAGAACTGTTCGACGATCGTTATGACGTGTTCCGCCGAGATCGAAATTACTGTGCAACTGGTCAACGCTTGGGCGGAGGTGTCTTGCTCGCTGTTCGGCGTGAACTGGTAGCCCGCGGGCGTCCAGAGTGGCACTCAAAAGTAGAAGACTTATGGTTATCCTTACAAATTAAGAGTTCGTTGTGCAATACTTTAAACATATGTTGTGTTTACCTTCCCAAGGGTCCAACGTATAATGAAAACATGGTAAGCTTTCTCGGCGAAATTTCAAGATTAACCTTACAATTTCCTTGTGAAAAATTTCTTATTTTAGGCGATTTCAACCTCACTGACATTCTGTGGAACAGAAATCCAAATAGCACGTCATACACACCTACCAATCGTTTATCTCCTCTCAGCTCTGCATTTGTTTATTGCCTGCATTTTTCGGGTCTCTGTCAATATAATGGGATTGCAAACTCCAACGGCCATTTTCTTGACCTCGTCCTCTGTAACGATTTTGTTAATGTATCAGCCTGTAATGACTCATTAATCGCCGAAGATACTCACCATGCCTCCATAACGATAGATGTAGCATTCTCAGAACCCGTTGCATTGAGGGAGGAAATACGAAAGGTGCACGTCTTTAAACGTGGTAATTATGAACTTATTAATTTTCATCTTAATAAAGTAAACTGGCATGAGCTTCTCTCTGTTGGTGATATAAATTCAGCTTTACTAAATTTTTACTCACAATTAAACCAACTTATAGATGCTCACATTCCGCAAAAAACAAGTAAGAACTCAAAATATCCACCATGGTATAACTCAGCTCTTATAAAGTTAACGAAGGAAAAGTACAAATATTTCAAAAAGTTCAAAATTTATAAAAATCAATCTGACTATTCCATTTTCTCTCTCTTAAGATCACGCCATAAAAAACTACAAAGAGAATGTCATAATAAATACCTAATTAATGTTGAACACAAAATATCCTCCGATCCAAAAAATCTTTGGAATTACGTTAAATTAAACTCCAAATCACAGGGTGTGCCAAACACTGTATTCCTAAGGGATGAAAAAGCTGAGAACGGATCTGAGATTGTTAACTTATTTTCCAAATATTTCAGTTCTGTTTACAATAACGATGTTCAAACTTCTCAAAATATGCCGGACAACTACAACATTCATAATTCTTCCACTATTCATAGTATTGAAGTTGATGAGCGTCTTGTGCAGACATATCTGGAAAATTTAAATCTTAAAAAAAGCGCAGGCCCAGATCAAATTCCCCCTTTCTTCATCCTGAAATGTGCAAGCAGTCTCTCTAAGCCGTTATCAATTATATTCAATCGCTCCTTAAAAGAGGGTGTGGTACCTAATACTTGGAAAACTGCCTTCATAACACCCATTTTCAAAACCGGGCAAAAATCTGACATTGAAAACTATCGTCCTATTTCAAAATTGTGTGTTAAATACACACATAGCAAGGTGTTTGAAAAAATAATATATGATCAAATGTTTCCCGCTTTGAAATCCTTACTCAATGTTAACCAACATGGGTTTATGAGTGGAAAATCAACAACAACCAATCTAATAGCATTCACAGAGTTCTTACAAGATTATATGGATCAACGTATACAAGTTGACGCAATATATACGGACTATAGCAAAGCTTTTGACCTAGTGAATCACGACATATTATTACGCAAGCTTATGCAAATCGGCGTCCACGGTGACCTTCTCAGATGGCTCTCATCTTATGTATCGAACCGTAGTCAAGTCGTAGTTGTGGGTGGCTTTAAATCGGACTGGGTAACCGTACCATCAGGTGTGCCTCAAGGATCTCTATTGGGACCGTTACTATTTAATATTTACATCAATGATATAGGCCAATGTTTCAAATACTCCAAAACTTTACTTTACGCAGATGATATGAAGGTTTTTTATCCTATCAGATGTTTTGCTGACTGTCAAAAAATGCAGGAGGATCTAAACCGTCTTAATGTTTACTGTTCAAAGCATACCCTTAAAATTAATGTTAAAAAGTGTTTCGTCGTGAATTTCACACGAAATAAAAATATCATTATCAATGAATATAATCTGAACGGCTCAATATTAATCAACAAAACTGAAGTCAAAGATTTGGGAGTGACTTTGGACTCTAAGCTTATTTTTGATATTCATATAGACTCAGTGACATCAAAAGCCTCTAAAATGTTAGGATTCATTCTTAGGACATGTAAAAAATTCAATAACTTTAGAACAATGAAAATCCTATATTTTGCTTATGTCCGCAGCTTACTAGAATACGCGTCACAAGTTTGGAACCCGCAATACATATCATATGTAAAAATTCTAGAACGTGTTCAAAATCGTTTTCTACGATACTTAGATTTCCGGAGCTACCGCCCACACCTAAGTCACCAAGATTCAGCCGCGCACTTTAATATACTATCATTGGAAGTTCGAAGAAACTCGGCCGATGTACTCTTTCTCCAAAAAATAGCCAGATCCGTCGTTGATTGCCCAGAACTCCTACAACGTATACAGATACGAGTTCCTAACAGACGAACCAGGTCAGACATGATTCTCAGCCTCCCTCGGTGTAATACTAATTCTAAGCAGAACTCTTTCATCTATCGTGCATCCAATACTTTTAACACACAATACAAAAAATTTGACATATTTAATTCTGCACCACATTCCTTAAAATCACACAAACACTCTCTCGACACTTTATAACAACAATAATTTCTAATACCACCAGTCACCATTATATTAAATTCTTTTTTTTTCTCTTTTAATTTTTTGTTTACTCATATTTTTATAACTATACCTCAACCTAACCCATTCTCCCCCCCCCCCCCCCCATCCTACCCCCTCCCTATTCCCCCCTAATTAACTTGTCTCTTGAAATGTAATTTTTTTTTCTTCTTTAGCAAATATCTATGGAACCACAACACTTGTATACAATACCCATGTGGAAACCTGTAAATGGTTCAATTATTGTCACTTAATTACTATTATGTTCTGTTATGAATGTAAACTGTTGGTCTCCCAAATAAAATAAAAATAAAAAAAAATAAAAATAAAAATTAACAAAAATTCGGGAATATTATTATTCATTAGAAATACATTCATAGTACGGAATATTGAGGAAGTTGCTTTTTACAAGGTAAACTGTTAATGTGTTGTATTATGTGTAAATAAACTGACAATTAATTTAATTGCAATCTACAGGACACACTTGTCAGACCTTTCGCAGTTTATATGTCATCTAAATGAAATTCTTTGCAAAACACAAGATATATTTACGTTTTTGGTTGGTGATATTAATGTGGATATATCTAGAAATCATTGAATATATTAATATGTTAACTGAATTGAATTTTAAATCATGTATTAACAATTTTACTCTTGACGTCGCCGGTCAGAAACCTTCCTGTATTAACCATATGTGGGTAAATAGTAGGTCTTGCTGTATGGTTGTGAAACATGGACCTTGAAAATAAATACCATGAACAGGTTAGAGGCTTTCGAAATGTGGCTTCACCGGAATATGCTTAAGGTCCCATGGACCGACATGATCGCCAACATAGAAATTCTCAGGCGGGCTAGAGCAGATAGGGAACTGCTTACATTAATTAAAATCAAGAAAATTTCATATCTGGGTCATATACTTCGAGGGGAGAAGTATCACTTGCTCCATTTAATATTGAAAGGCAAGATAGAGGGTCGCCGAGGGCCTGGTAGGAGACAAATGTCTTGGCTGCGAAACATACGAGAGTGGACCGGCATTAGAAGTGTGGAGGAGCTATTCCGGGCAGCGCAAGACAGAGAGACCTTTTCAAGAGTGATCGCCAACGTCGGGGGGACCTGATAAGGCACATAAAGAAGAAGAAGGGTAAATAGTAATAATACTTAGAGATTTCAGTCTATTGTTTATAAAACCGGTATAACAGACCACTATATGTGCTTATTATATTATAATGCAATAGCGCGTACTAATCAATTAAAAGATGGAGAATATATTATTAAACCAGTGTTAAATAAAGATCTTCGGGAAAAAATCTCTAAGGAATCCTGGGCTTGTGTATTAGGTAGCCGGGATATTTTAGAGAGCTCTCGTCTCTTTGAGGAAATTTTAACAAAACATATGGGGGCGACATAGATGAGACATTTAGCGAATAAATTGGTTCAACGGAATCGTAGGTTGCTACCTCCATTTCATATTAGCAGTTCTACAACCGTCGAGCGTGGCTGGCGTGTGACGTATCAAAGTAGGATGGAAAAGGATGAAACCGTGGGCTTGAGTAAAAGGAAAGGACGGTCTGACGGCCGAGCGGTGGCTTCAGTTAGAATTCTTAGAATTTCTTTCCGACTGCACTACTAAAACAAACAACACGTGGTTTAACGTGTAAGTGACAATAAGTGACAATTAAGGAAAAAAAACACTACAAACATATTAAAAAAACAAAAAAAAACAGTGATTCGTTAAATAAAGTGAGTTTATATGGTAGTGGCAGTGCCAAATATATATACATCTCGTTTAAAAAATCGAAACAAGTCACAGTAAACCACAGACAATTTATGTGTTTTGAAAAAAAAATTGTCAATTTTTGTCATAGACAATACAACAAAATTAATTTTCAAAAAAATTATTTCGGGCATTTGTGAACAAACCATAGAAATTTAATCTACAAGCAAAAAAAAAAAAAAAACGACAACACAACATGTCTAAATCTCGCAGTAAATTCTCCAGCGCGAAGAAAACCACTTCTTCACCACTATTAACTGGCACCATACACTCACCGTCGGCGACACACCAATCTATGATTAATATAGACAGTGAGTCAATATTCGAATTTATTAATGCGAAATTCGAGGAAATGAAGACAGTAATGCTCAATAAAATTGAAACAGAGCTGCAAGAAATAAAAACCTTCACGAACTTCATCAAGGACAAATATGACGACATTATACAAAAACTGCAACAAATCATGGACTTACCAAACAAAATCAACAAACTCAAGGAGGAACTGGCGGAAAAAGAAAACAGATTGGCTACGGTAGAAATCCACCTAGCGGATATAGAACAATCGGCACTATTGAACAGCATAGAAATCAGTGGTCTAAGAATACAGGAAAACATATTCCCGATCCATGCTGTTAAGCGGATCGCTGAGCTCGCAGGCGTTACGATGTCCCCAGAAGATACCTACAAAATCACCACAAACAAAGCAAATGATCAAAAAAAAATTACGATTAATTTCGAGGATATCACAAAAGTACACACCATGTTAGCAGCTAAACACAGTGACCCGATAAAAAAATTCAACGGGGAAGGAGCCCAATACGTTTACCTAAATGCGGTTTTAACACAATATTATAAAAATCTGCACTAGAATACCAGAAAAAGAGCCCAAGAAAAAGAGTATAAATATGTTTGGATAAAATCCGGAAAAAATCTTGTTAGAAAAACAAAAGACTCTAAGGTTATGGAAATAAAACACCTGAACGATATATCTAATAAACTAACATAAACACTAATGTACACCTAACACAACCTCATATCACACCCACCATAATGGCTGATTACATGGAATATATAGACTCGGACAATCAACACTACTGTGTAAGTACAAATGATTGTAATCTATGGAACAACATCACAAAAGAAAAAAATAGAATCAAAATATTACACCAAAACATTAGATCGATCAATAAAAATTTTGATGAATTTATAATATACCTCCAACAGCTTGATAATAATGTTGATGTCATTGTGCTGACAGAACGCTGGCTGGATGAAAAATATATTCCAAAAACAATTGAACACTACAACACACACCACACAAAAAAACACAAAAATCAAAATGATGGCATAGTCATATACACTAATGATAAAATAAACACATTCTTCCAAGAAATACATATCGTAGACTCCAACTGCATTCAAATAACATATGAAAAAGAAACGTGTATGCTTGCAATGTACAGATCTCCATCCAAAAACAATATAACAAATTTCCTAACTGCACTTAATAATACATTAAATGATCTCAACAAATACAAAAATATCATCATCATTGGAGACCTAAACATAAACACTCTACAAAACGGACACCCACAAAACATAGAATACCTAACAATATTAGTACAGCATGGACTGGAAAACACTAAAAGCTGTATAGATCACATAATGATCAAGACAAAACTAAAAACCAAAAAAGTAGTTCTTGAAAGCACAATTACAGATAACTACATAAATATGATAGCAATAGACACCGAAAACACTAACTCGAACCAACATAAAATATTTACAAAAAAAATAATTGACTACTCAAACTTAAAAGAAAAACTCCAAAAAAATATACTGGAATACAATATACCAAATAGATAATGTCGAAGAGACCTGGAATAAATTTACAAATACGTTAACGCGAGAAATATATAATTACACTACAATAAAACATGTAAAACTTACACACAGAGCAAAAAAAATTAAACTATGGATAACTCGAGGAATATTAAACTGTATTCGTAAACGAGACAAAATTCACAAACAAATTAAACACACACCATATGACTTGGAACAACTTAATTACTATAAAAGATATAGAAACATCTGCACGAAAATTATTAGAGTAGCTAAGGAGTTATACTTTAGAGAAAAATTTAAAAAAGAAAACAATAACCCAAAGGAAATGTGGAGAATATTAAAAGAAGTTACATACACACAAAAATACAAACAGAAAAATACTATCGAACATCTAAATATTAACTCAAAAAAAGTGATGCCAAAACAAATCCAGTAATTATGGCAAACCATGTCAATAACTTCTTCGCAACTATAGGGAAAGTTTTAGCGAACCGTAAAAAATATAGCACAAACACACTAACACAAAAAAAAACAGATCAAACATCAATACTCAACCAACACAACACAGATTTATAATAAAAACAGCTTCGGAAAAGGAAATTAACAAAATAATAAACACATTAAAAAACCGGATTGCTCCTGGATTAGATGAGATAACAACGGATTGCATTAAAATAATTAAAAATGAAATATTAAAACCCATAACACACTTAATTAACCTTAGCATAACACACGCCTACTTTCCTAGTACTCTTAAAAAAGGACTAGTGATCCCTATTTATAAATCCGGAGACAAAATGGAAATAACTAACTATAGACCAATCACATTGTTAAACTCGCTATCAAAGATTTTCGAAAGAGTACTAAAAAACCAATTAATAAAATACCTGGAAGAAAACAAATTAATCTCAGACAAACAATATGGATTTAAAGAAAAAAAGAAGCACAAAAGAAGCTTTGGCAAGTACAATAGATTATATACATAGCAACTTAGATCAAGGGTATTAACTTGTTTCGCTGGGTAACTTCCTACATACTCAAAAGATTACAAGCGGTAGCATTAAAGGGTTTTAAATCTGATTTCAAAGAAATTTCTTCAGGCATCCAGCAAGGGTCTCATCTCGGTCCATTATTTTTTTTTTATATATTAATGACATAGTGAATGTCGTAAAATACTCCAAATTAGAATTATTTGCCGATGACGCCAAACTGTACAAACCCATAAATGACCTAAATGATTGTATCAAATTACAAGATGATTTGAACAGCGTAGCTATGTATTGTGAGAATAACCAGTTATTTTTAAACAGTTTAAAGTGTCATCACATCATATTCACAAGAAATGACAAAAAAATTGTACATCAATATCTGTTAAATGAAAACAAAATTGAAACCTGCTCCAATATTCGTGATTTAGGTGTGATTCTCGATAGTAAGTTACAATATCAATGCCATATCAATCAAATAACAAATAAAGCTGCTAAAATGTGTTCAACATATAATAACATTTTCTCTGATATAGATATCTTCAATTGTAACGAAAATAAATATAAAAATTCTATCAAAAGTGTATTAAAATGTATTAAATGACTACAAAATTCATAAATCTAATGATATATTATGTACTACCTTCCACCTGTTATACCTATGTTATATCTTTTAATGTACTATCTTTTAATTCTCTAAAATTACTGTTTAATTTCTAGACATACAATGTAATAGTATAATGAGGAAATCTATAATTGGTTTCTCAGTTAGGTTAATTATACATGTATAAATTAATCATTATTGTAAACTGTTGATTTCCCTAAAATAAAATAAATAAATAAATAAATAAATGCATAGCGATATATTTAGATTTAGCTAAAGCCTTTGATTCAATCTGCCACAAAACAGTATTTATTCTTTGTAAAAAAAATCCTTTCAATTATATATTAAAAAATACCTTTGTCAAATATCGAAATATGCTTACAAATTTAATAAGGAATACGAAAGAACAATATTAAAAAATAAAAATGTCACAAGTAGAGTATGATAAAAAAAAATGTGGTCTATAATTAATGAAATTATTCATAAGAAACGGAAAGCGTCGGAAATACACAAACTGACGTACAACGGTAATTCTATAGATGTAAAAGATGAGCCGACTCAATGTGCGAACTTATTTAATTTTTTTTTTTGCAAATGTTAGAAAAAATTTAGCACAACAAATTAACCCTTACACCATATTACCCAGGCCCCAGCATAACTACTATAGTAGTCGTGTACAACCGCCCACGATTGCTTCGCAGAAGGATTTCACGTAAACTAAATTGAGTTACAAGCCCTGTTAATTGTGCTCATAAAGATTACCTGTTTACGCGTATCTAAGCCTTTTGGTCCTAGAGAGTTGAATGCCCCTTTTTAGCCTATCTTAGGGAACTGCATTTGCCATTGCATCTTACCCTATGTGATATGTATGTGTACCCGCCTATGGAGGTGCCTGCAAATATATTTACTTAAATAAACCCTGTTTCTTGTAAAGTTATTTGTTATTACTTATTACTCTCGCATGCCTTTCGTTCGTGCACGAATTTACAAGGAAAGTAAGTCACATGTAACCCACACTTTGGATGAGAGCCTTTGACCGCGATTTGCTAGCTGTGGGTCAAAATAAGGTAGTATAACCTACTCTTACTTCATTTGTTCTCTACAAAGGATGCTAACTTTGGGTATCCTAACACTGGCTTCCACATGAGGCCCCGTTCCTAACACTGGACGCCCAAGTGTGCACGTTTGCCAACTCTGGCGTCCAACGTTTAGTGGATCGCCGCCCCCGTCTACCATACCTAACATCCCATAAATGGTTTTCGGGGCGGCGGGACCTATACCCGCCTCCCAAATTAAAACCTACTATGGTATAGTATTTTAAACAAAAAAATATTTTAACTGTCAATTTTTAAAAATTAGAATTGATTTGTTAAGAATTTGATGTGTTAAGAAGTTGAAGAATTGATCAAGTGATTTTTTTACCGTCTTATCTTTTCTGGTGGAATCGTTAACAGTGTGTAATTTTTTCAGCGTGAAATTCACAGAGTTGGTTCGCCCGGCCTGTCTCCATACCGGTGGCTCTGTGGATGATGATAGAGTCACGGTCTCAGGTTGGGGAGCCGCTGAGCGTAACGGAAAGCAATCTGACCAGCTGTTAAAGGTGAAAAATTAATTTATTTTTAGAAATCCATCAAACCAATGATTTGCCGAACGGCAGCCTTGGCCATACCGTATATCGTAAACCGACACATACAAATATGTAGATACTTAAACGCCAACTCAAATCATAACCCATCTCAGTTATCATCGACAATCTTTGCATACTTGACAGCAGTGTTGACATATTTTTTTGTCTACATAAAATTATTAAAAATTATCAAATAAAACAATAGTGAGGGAGTCTAAAGTGGTCAAATTTTATAAACTGTAGACTGCGCGTCAAACCAACGAATTTTTATCGTGTGAAGTGGCCTGCTTTAGTGTTTTTTACCTACATTTTAAAAACTGCCACGAAGTGTCAAACTCTACCCACTGGTAAAAAAAAAAACTGTTGTAAAATACAAATAGTGCCTCATTCGAAGAAATCTAAGTGACGCTAAAGTGATCCGATTACTATCCTATAATAATATTATCCATTTATTAATATTATCCCTTTTTTACGGAAAGATCGTGTAAAACAATATTATCATGAATACAAAGTGCACTGTTTGCGAAAAAAACATTGAAAATCCATCAGACCTTATATGCTGTGGTGTCTGTGAAAAAAACCACCACCTTATATGTGCAGAAATTACTGAAACGACACGCCGCAGTGCCAGGAGTCTGCAATGGAGATGCAAAAAATGTATAAAAAATGCAAAAAATAACAAGCCAAAGCATACGAATAATGGAATATTATCAAACAACGAACAAGAACCGCCATCTATTATCAAACAAGCAAAACAGTTTACTCAACCGCCGATACCTGAACTATCAAATCAATCAATCGACACAGAAAACTTACCATCTGAAGATATAGATGGCGCCAATAGTCTCTTAACCTCCCATTTATTTATAAAAGAGTTGAAAGATTTTAAAACATCCATAATGAAATTCGTGGAAGAAAAATTTGTTTCATATATAAATAAATATGAAGCTCTACTCTCACAAAATAACGAAATAATAAAATCTATCCAATTTATGGCAGATCAACAAGAAGACCTAAGAAAACGGATAAATGTTATGGAAAAGGCACAAGAAAAAGTCAACGAAGAATTAACTGCACAAAAAAATCACAATAATATACTACTAAATACCATTTCTAAACAAGATGAAAAAATTGATAAATTGGAGTATCTAAGCCAAATTTGTAACATTGAAATAAGAGGTGTTCCGGAGTCCGACATTGAAAATAATACAGAAGTTGTCAAAAAAATCTCTAAAATTATCGACTACGAAAATACTGATGTGCATTCTGCTATAACAAAAATCTACAGGCTGGGACCAAAATTCTCCGACAAAAATCTAAGACCTATCGTAGCGACGTTCAATACCATAACATCGCGGGATGACTTCCTATCCAAATTCAAAATCTACAAGAAATCCACAACCAGTATGACAAATAAAATAAATACAAGGGACCTAGGATATTCGCAAGCCGCCAAACACATTTACGTATCAGATCAATTAACTCAAAAGGGAAAATTTTTATTATATCAAACAAAATTTTTTGCTAGAGACAATAATTATAAACACTACTGGTCCACCGGAGGGCGCATACTTTTGAGACAAACTGATACCTCCAAGATAATTTCAATAAATAATATTGCTGACCTGGACCGTGAAAAACGTCAATTACTGTGACTGACGATACAAAGTACTGTGCTGCTTCATCACTCCACTATACTAGATACTAATGTCTATATTATATTATGCTTTTATCCGTTATTACGTTATACTCATTGTGTACCCCTACATAAATCTGTTAAACAAACTCACTACAAAATCATTTGCACCTTTCCATTCGCATTATGGTATGTTTCGCTTGTTAATCTAGTTGCCTCCTTGATGTTAACTTATGTATCTCCACCAAATTATTCCCAACAGATATACTTATCTTGCTATTATCCATTATATTTTTTTTATATACTTTAATATTGTTAATACTATAATCATAACTTTTTCCCTGGTTTTTTCATGATTCATACTACGAATTTCGACAAGATAACACATACTCAAAATAATGTACTATCCTTCTTCTTATTATTATTATTTAGATCGATTGTTTTTTGTTTTTGTCTTATTAGTAACACCACCACCATGATATTTTACACGAGATATTATGTATTCTTCTCTCATCTAAGCTTATCTGTTTTTTACACAATCAGTGAGAATATATTATGTAATCCTATATTTACAGCAAATCTATATCGAATTAATATAATACACATTATCACCCATCTTATTTATGTAGTAATTATTATTGATTTAAATTTTTTTATTAACTTGAACAAGATGAAACTGAACTGTATTTACTTTAAATATTTCCATCAATATATCAACTTCTCTAATTATTATTGCTCTCTTAGTACAATCATAAATACAACTAATATATGTATTAAATATCTTATCTTACAGATAAATAAATTTGAAACATACACAATTACCACTATCCATATTCCAATCTCAAGTCTTCTAATATCTTTTGTGATACAAGTATATAACCTAACTATCAATATTTTCCTAACAATTTTTTATACGAGTCATAGCAATAATAATTATATGTGTACTCAATATACATTCTTATATTCCTTATTACATTCCTCTGGTTCTATCATAAAAACCTTAAAATGTGCTATTTCATATTTTTATTGCCCAATATTCTTACAATGTAAACGGGAATCAATTATACCACACACGCATATATTATCTACTAGCAACAACATTTACAGTAATATTTTCATTGTAACACTTGATATAAATATCACAATACTAATGAACTTGGAAAAATTATACTGCAAATTCTCAAGTTCGGTTTTTTATCACAATATTGTAATGACTGTTTTTGTTTTAAAATATTTATTGCATTCAGTTCGCTCCAGTATAAGTACTCACCTAGGTCTCGCCTATTTATCACACTCACATACTCTCTTTACATTTACTGTAGTTACATTTAGTTCGTACTTAAAGAAACTTTGTGTTTTTTTTTTCTTTTTATAATACTGCATACCAAAAAAAAGAAAATTTTTGTCATAGAAATGAATGATATTAATGAACTTAATGTACAAATAGAAAATCATGGTAATATAATAACCTCTGAAACTAATGTTGCATCAAATTGTATAGATACACTAAAGCCATATACACAATTAAAATTATTCTCTACAAATATTCGCAGCATAGAAAAGAACTTTAACAATCTACTAGTAACGCTTGTCGGTTTGAATAATATATTTGATATAATAATTTTAACAGAATGTTGGATCAAGTCAAATTACACTCACAAAAAAATTACAGGATTTACTGTTTTCAATACATTGAATAACAAGACACAGTCAGATGGAGTAATCGTCTATGTAAAATCCGATCTTTACCCGATTATCTCTGAACTATCCATCGATAATGCCAACTGCCTTAAAATTAAAATAAACCAGACCACCATTCTTGCACTATACAGGTCACCTAAACAGCAAAATGTTTCATCCTTCCTTAAATCTTTAGACGTGGCCTTATTGAACTGTAGATCAAATGAAGAACTAATATTAATCGGTGACATTAACATAGATTTACTTAAGCCCATGTCAACACAAACACTCGATTATAATAACCTAATGACTCAATACGGGCTTGTTTCTCACATTAATGTCCCAACTAGAGTAACCGACATGACCAAATCGTGTATTGACCACATATTCATAAGAACAAAAAAAAATGCGAAAGGAATTGTATATCAATCAACCATAACTGATCACTTCTCAATAGTAATTGGCCTCATGAATAAAAAATCCATTCCCATTACCTCATGTGAAAATATATTAAAGACTAAGATCAATTTTGAGGAATTAACCTCCAAAATTAAATTGGAAAATTGGCTCTCTACTCTAAATTCTTCAGATGTAGATGTTGCATTTAATAAATTTTCTGAAATACTTTTGAAACATATTCAGGCTGTTACCGTTGAATCCCCTTTGAATAACTCAAAAAATAAAAAACCATGGATAACCGATGGCTTAATTTTTTGTATTAAAAAACGGGACAAACTCCACAAAAACTTACTTAAAAATCCAAATACACAAGCCCAAATATTTTATAAAAAATACAGAAATATTTGTAACAATCTCATCAGAATCACTAAAGAAAACTACTATAAACAGAAATTGTCCAGAGCCGGTAATAACAATAAAAAAGTTTGGAAAATTATTAAAGAAATATCTGACACTGACCATTCAACACCACCAATCAATAAATTAATCATCAACGGACTAGACACCTCTCTAAAAGACGAACCTGACACTGTGACAAATTACATAAATGAATATTTTTGTAATATCGGAAAAAACTTAGCATCACAAATTTTAAATAAAACACTTACCGATGAAAATGCTCTTGCCGACAATATCAATAACTCTGCTTGTGAAACAAACAATTCATTCACACTCAACCCCACCAACTCTGCTGAAATTTCACAAACTATTAAACAATTAAAGCCCTCCCATTCATGTAATCATGATAAAATATCCGCAAACATACTAAAAATTATTGAACCTTTTATAAATCTACCACTAGTACATATCATTAACCTCAGTCTCGACAAAGGTATATTTCCGAACAAACTCAAACTTGCTTTAGTTCAACCAATTTTTAAGTCTGGAACTCCTACTGAGATATCAAACTATAGACCTATCTCCATTTTATCATCACTTTCCAAAATTATAGAAAAAATCGTAAAAAAAAGACTTATCGACTTTCTTACAAAATACAATATTCTCTCGCCAAACCAGTTTGGCTTCAGAGAAGGGCTAAGCACAGATTCAGCTACTCTAGAATTAACATCACACATAATAGAAGCCCTAGACAAAGGTGATAAATGTCTGGCAATATTTCTGGACTTAGCTAAGGCATTTGACACAGTCTCTCGTCCAATCCTCCTAGCTAAGCTACAGAAAATCGGAATAAAGAATAAGGCATTTGAATGGTTCAATTCTTACCTAACAGACAGAAAGCAATTTATTAAGTTACCATCACACAAATCGTCTCAACCTATCAGAATCAATTTTGGCGTACCACAGGGCAGTGTACTCGGTCCAATACTTTTTCTCATATATATTAATGATTTATGTAGATTAGAAATTGATGGCAACATAATCACTTTTGCCGATGATACTGCCCTGGTAATAAAAAGTAAAACATGGGTAGAAACTTTTCATAAAGCGGAACTAATTTTGCAAAAGGTTAAAAAATGGCTGGATGATAATTTATTAACGCTAAATATAACTAAAACAAAATACCTAACATTCAGTACAAACAATCCAAGTCAACCCTCTAGTAATCATGTACTAAAAATACATTATTGTAGTGATATATCCAGCTGTCTATGCAATCCATTGGAAAGAGTAGATTCCATTAGATACTTAGGCGTAATAATTGATAATAAACTTCGATGGGAAGATCATGTAATTAATGTCACAAGCCGTATACGGAAACTGGCATATATCTTCAGATCATTGCGCAATATACTAAAAAAAAATACACTGAGAACAGTATATTTTTCCCTGTGTCAATCAATTTTATCGTACGGTATAATTGTCTGGGGAGGATGCTCTAAAACTGTATTAGACCCATTGATTAAAGCCCAAAAATTGATAATACGGACTATTTACAAAGTACATTATATACACCCCACGAAAGACCTATTTAAAGACTTCAAAGTTCTTAATATAAAATCCATATATGTAAAAAATATTACCTCTTATTTCAAATTCAAATTTACAAAAAAATATATTATAAATTCAAAATACAACACAAGGTATTCAAATCAATCGAATTATATTATTCCAACAACAAAAACTTCAATGGCACAGTCCCAGTTTAACTTTCTTGCACCTAAAATTTTTAATAACTTATCAATTGAAATAAAGTCTAAAGCCAAATATCTCACTTTCAGAAAGGCGCTTACCGACCTTCTGATGAGTGACTATGACAGTGTTCATAACTTGTTTCACATACTCAGATAGAGATATAAATTTTAACATCATTACATACTACTAGTACCACATGTTTACAGGTTTATTTTATTTACATGTTTATTTTACGCACTGCTTTTTTTCTTTTCTATTTTTTATTATAAGTTTATCAATTTTACCATGTGTTTACACTAGACTACACTCAAGTAACTATCCTTAATTAATCACCATGAAACAGGCAGCCGCCTAGTATGGTGATTTAATAAATCTTATCTATGTAAATGTCTAACATATGTAACATGTATTTTATAAATAAATAAATAAATAAAAACACCTTAGTTACACTAAAACGACTAGCGGACAAAGATATTATTCGTGGAGAACTAGATCTTCTTAGTAGTGCTCTTCAAGCAAACGGCTTCTTCAAATATTTAATAGACAAATCCATAAATAAACGAAAAAAAACTCATCTTGAAACGGAAGAAGCTTTCAATGGTAATTCTCTCATACATCAAAGGCTCAACAGATAAAATTTGTCGAATCCTCAAAAACAATAAAATCAAAACCATTTATAAATCGTAAAATAAAATCTCGTCTCCATTTAGAAGTCCGAAGGACCACATTCCACTTGAGTCACATGGTATTTATAAAATAACTTGTGGGGCATGTGAAAAGGATGCAATAGAAAAATATCATGTAGAATTGCAAAACATAAAGTAGATGTCACTAATTAACGCTTAACTTCGTCCATAGTTCAATACGTCCTTAATGAAGATCATAAAACAGACTTTAATAATACAACAACAATAGCTAGCATATACAATGAACCAAAAAGAATTTACCGCGAAGCGATAGATATATGTACATGAACATAAAAATAATATGACTACCAGAAATGAGTCAATCAGAATTCCCAACACCTAGAAAGTCTTAATTGATGAAAACCCCCCAAAAAATGGCACTTCCAAAATTATCAGAAGTACCTCCTATTAGTTAAAAATAATCCAATCAGGTCTCTATACGAAAAAGGGCCTGACACTGCCGGCCCCGCTGCTAAGTGTAAACTCAGCATGCTTTGGGCGCTATTTGTTATAGGTTATGAATGAAATTACTCCCGCACACCACACTTCAACTTTGGTTCGTAATGAACCTTTGGACGTCAAACTAGACTAAATGGTCGTAGTATGTCTGCGGCAGGCACGAGTCGCTTCCACCAGGGCGTGGGCATAATCTCTCATTACACTCCTGGAAAGGTTTTGGGGAGGTTGGTTTTCACCATTGAAAACAGGTAGTAGGTGAGATGGGTATAAAATATATATATATATTTTTTTTTTTAATGCCGGCAACCCGGGCGTTTATTGTAATAATAATATCTTATACAAAATAAGTAAGTAACCCGCCTCACTAGACTAAGTCTGTTCCAAGACGTGTACAAATATAAGTTGTACATTAATCCACAGTGACAGAAGGTAAATAAAATGGCACAAATTCACCCCGGGACCAAAGATTTACCTGACCTAATCTAACTATCTACATCTACACACTTCCGCTGCTGGCAGGGAGTAGGCCCCTGCTGCCTCATCTACACACGTCTGCTGCTGGCAAGGAGTTGGCCCCTGCGGCCTCCCCACGGTGACGCCTGATGAAGGGGAGGCCCTGAAATATCTCCAACTCTATAGGCATCGGCCTAGTTTTGACAGGATCCCATGACCCTCTGAGGATAGACTGCACTTCTGCAAACTTTTTTTTTTTTTACATTAACTCCACACAGGAGGCCCTGAGGAAAATAATTTCCCTCAGGGCCTATGTCATCTTTGAGGATGCTGTGTGGAGGGTCTTTTTGAGGAAAGGAAGGAGTGAACATGGGTCTTGAAGAGACCCATGTTGTAGGAGGGGGGAAACACAGAGGCCGGTAAATCGTTCCACAGCCGAGCTGTTGAACTCAAGAACGAATCGTAAAAACGACCCGTTCTCATGTGACTAATGTCAACCGTGTACAAATGTTGGGCGCGTGTTTGGCGTGTTTCCCGACTATGCACCGGTGCCGAGGGGATCAACGACGCTAGTTCCTCGGAGCATTTTCCATTGTAATACCGGTGGAACAAGGACAGCATTCCCACCTGACGCCTGTGCTCTAAAGATTGCAATCCGTCTATTAAGATGGGAGAATCTATCAAACGGACCGCCCGTTTCTGCACAGAGTCAAGGGTCAACTGGTCTCTACGTACGAAATGCTGCTGGAATGGTGGCGACACTCTCCCAGGAAACGGCGTGTTTCCGTACAATGGAGTTCTCGACAGGGTCCGCTGGCCGCGGAATGTAGAAGTTAATCACGTAACACCTTACTACACGTAAGGATTGCCCGGATCATTACCGATCCTTATTTTCCAAACGGGACGGACACCGTAACACGAGGTAGGAATTAGGCCGCGTACAATCTCACGCTTTTACGCGGATTTATCGTTAAATCTTCTAATACACAAACTAGACATCTAATGCCGCCCGCGTATATTCGATCTACACTCCCGGCGATCGATTAGCAGATGATTTTCTAAAATTAAATAACTGGTCGGTTTGTGAGCGGCCCGCTCTCGACGCTCTTAAACCAAAAAGTGGAAACGGAACTCTCTGTCGCCCTTCGCATAAACAGAGCGGAAAATAAGTGTCGCCAACATTATTTTTTAAAAACCGCAGCTTAAGAAAGTACTTGACAAAATAATACATTTAAAATTGCTACAAAACACCGCCCCCTACCCCCTCCACCATCGATCACCTTCAACCCGGGTACTCCGTTCTAGACATAAGAATTGATTAGCACTCACTTAAATCTTAGCTTCTGTACCGAATAGACACGCGCAAGTGATCAGTTTGAGACAAAAACTCAAGACATAAGGCCTCTGAAGATGGACGGTGAGATCTGTCTAAAACTTTAGGAGTTAAAAAGTCCTTTTAAGGACTACGTTACGCGGGTAAACCGAGAAAATTGTTTATTATATATTTATATATATATGTAAAGGAAATAATATATTCCATTTAAATTTGAATCCTTAAGTGTCAGTTAGAATGTAATTATCAATTGTCATTTGTTTTATTGTTCTATTTTTTATTGTAAAATATCAATTTTAGTTAAAAGAAACCGTTCAAAGGAAAGTCATATAAATAAACATAAAAGTCGTTTCTTTGTTAAACTTTGCTACACAAGTGTTTTATTTATAAATTAATAGAAAGGAATTAAACCTCTCAATTTATTATAAAACGACATTTTTCGTTTTAAACCAAAAATGGAGATACTTCAATTTGAATTTACGCTATTTCCTGGAGGCAATGGAGGTCAAATATTATTAGCATTACAAAATAGTCACAAATTATGAAAAAGTGTTTAGAATACCAGAAATGAGTCTAGTTTTTGCACTGTTAATTCGTGGTGGAATTCCATTGTAATAGAATAGAAATTAAAAAAACTTTTTCACTTTGTTCCACTTATTTATTATTACCAGGACCGGTTTCATCCTACTACGGACATTTTCAGACTGGTAGTTGAAACTCTTATGCTATTGATTTTATACAAATGTGTACCCCTGCTAAGTTTGTATAAAATCAATAGCATAAGAGTTTCAACTACCAGTCTGAAAATGTCCGTAGTAGGATGAAACCGGTCCTGGTAATAATAAATAAGTGGAACAAAGTGAAAAAGTTTTTTAATTTCTATTATAATACCAGAAATGCTACAATCCGCCAGCCATCACGAGGAGATAATGAAAAGTGGTGTTTTTGGAAAAGTAAAAAATAATTTGAAAAAAAGATACCAGGTTAGAAGAGTCTTGGTAACCAAGACAGAAGAATTTAAAAAAACATATCTAGATGAAGATGGAAACCTACAGTTCGGAGACCAATACCTCGAAGAATTGGAAGAAAAAGTTTACAAGTACATCAAAAAGAAGATACGATACATTAGGAAGATTGATTGTAAAATTAAGGCTTAAAAAATAAAATCAGGAGCTCTACCACTGAGCTAGATAAGCCGTCATGGCTCAGTGGTAGAGCTCCTGATTTTAATTTTTAAGCCTTAATTTTACAATCAATCTTCCTAATGGGAATGACCGGCAATCAAAGGGACACGGGTTCGAGTCCCGTTGGCGGTCAGTATCTTTTCTGGGAAGATTTTTCAATGTAGATGAGTGTTTCAGGTTTCATCGTTTCAGGTTTCATGTTTTCATCGTTTCAAAAGCATTTTGGCGTTCATTATTCCAGATAAACTTTTGGTTTTTCCTTAGTAAGTTATGCAAAGGATCTAGTATTATTGCACTTTTCGGAATGTACAAAGATGATAAAAGAGGATTTTTCCTAGAATTTGTCTCACATTCTTCTGGGTTTTTGGAATAGGAAAATTCTTTATTGAAATCAAGTTATCCTTTACTGGCTTGACTGAATTATTCTGAATTATATGACCCAGCTTTTTAACCATATCTGATGCAAATGTGCATTTTGTAAATTTTTATCTAAATTCTTCTGTTTTCATTGCATTCAGCAGCTTCGTTAGATGATCGATGTGTTCAGCAAAAGTTTTTGAAAATATAAGTATGTCATCAATGAAATTGACAGCAAATAGGTTAGTTTATATTTTCTCAATATATTGCTTAATATCCTCTGAAAAAACAATTCATTTGAACCTTCATTTGAAAAAACAAGGTCTAGTAGGCAATTACTCAAATTATGTACATTATTAAATTGGGAGAGATTCAGAAATATTGACATGTCTAAGATTTCCTTTTCGCATAATGTTATTGATTGGGAATCAATACAGTTGAAATCACAATTAGGAAGATTGTAATCTCCGAAAATTATGCATTTATGTTTTTTTATATTTTGATTTTAAAAGTTCAACATCTTCATAGATGAGGGAGTAATGTACATGTACACGCAACCAATCACGTAATTTCACTTTTTTTAGTTTTTAACACTTTTGAGGACATTTTTTTGCAGACTGCTATAAGTACCCCTCCACAGACATTGTGTGAAATAATTGGGGCATTTATCCTAAATTCATTCAGCTTTGTCGTTCTGGTAGTAGAGTCTTCTCGATGACGGCTTGGCGAGTTTTTTGGGAGTGAATTAACTATTTTGGGTGTTGAATTTATGTAGGTACTTTATAGTTAAATTTGTTTCTCCATTGTTTTGTCTATTTTCCAACTCCATCCACAAGCTTGTAATTTGTTGACGTTGCAGTGAGGTTAGGTCGTGTTTTAATTTAATAATATTTTTTATCCAGATGTATAGTTTTTTTCAGTAGACAAATTCAAGGAAAAATCCTCTTTTATCATGAGTACATTCCGAAAAGTGCAATAATTCTAGATCCTTTGCATAACTTACAAAACCAAAAACCAAAAGTATATCTGGACTGATGAATGCCAAAATGCTTTTGAAACGATGAAAAACCTACTATGCTCACCACCAATCCTGGAAAACTTTGATCAAGATTTACCAATTAATATATATACAGATGCTTTTCTAGATGATCTTGGAGCTATTTTAAAACAGACATAATCTGATAAAAAAAAGAAAAACCTGTAGCTTACTTTTCGAAAAAACTAAATAGCGCCCAGAAAAAGAAAAAAGCAATTTATTTTGAAAGCTTAGCTATAAAAGAAGCAGTGAGATGCTGGCAATACTGGTTGAAAGGAAAACCATTTACAGTTTATTCAGATCACAAACCACTGGAAAACATGAATCTCAAATCTAGAACCGATGAAGAGCTGGGGGGTTTAACATATTATCTTTCTCAATATGACTTAAAATATGCCCCAGAAAAACAAAATTTGGAAGCTGACTGTCTAAGCAGAAATCCAATGCTAGAATCAAATGAAAATACAGATGAGCAATTAAAAGTTGTCAACTTAATAAAATTAGAAGATATCTTAAAAGATTAGGTCAAAAATGAAAAGATACGGTGCATAAGAGATAAATTGATATCGAAGAATAATGTTTATTACAAGAAAGTAAAAAAAGATAAAAAAATAATTCTGTAGCAGCCAGCCTCTGCTACCTCACGATTTGGATCGCTTCCGAAAAGCATAGATGTTTCCAGAAACATCAAAACTACGAGAGTGTTCCCGTCACGCTAAGCCGCTGTGTGAATACGTGACTCAATTGTAGCTATCTACCACATCGAAACGGAGCTGCAGATTTACTTACCTCTCACGCGTTCCAGAAAACGTACGAACCATTGCGCGCCTGCAATGCACAGTTCCGGCGTTTTCGAGAAACTAACCGAGTAATAGTTTACTGCCGCATTAAGCAACACTCCGACTGGTCGGGCTATATAAAGGCACTTGGCAACAGTACATACTACAGTGTTAATAACAGTAGCTCGCCTCTCGTAACCACAGTTAACCTTGACCCAGTGTGAAACTAGTTTGTTTATATCGTAAATCTGTTACGCTGTCCGTGCTTGTATTGATTTACAAATTATAATTATTTTGGGACTCAATAAATACTTTTCAACACGCAACCTCGTTGTTCTCCATTGGCAACCACCAGTCTACACGAATACCTTCAATTCTATCAGAAAAATTCAGCATAGACTTTATCAGAAATGTTCATACAGACCTAGGTCACATAGAAATTACACAAATGCAAAAAATGATAAGCTCATGGTACACAGCAGAAAACATGACACACAATATAAAGAGAACCTGCGAAAGTTGTGCAGGCCAAAGCTGTTGGTGAATTACACCAACATTCGTGGCCTGCACACCAATCTAAACTCAGTTCACCACCACCTTTTCTCTCAACGTCCGAACCTTCTTTTCCTATCTGAAACACAGATAGCCGAGCCTGTAGACGCCTCCTATCTGGACTGCCCGGGCTTCACCCTCGTAGGCAAGTTCAGACCTAAAGGAGGTGTCTGTCTCTATAGTCGAGCTGACATCAACTGTGTGTGACTGTTGAATCTGGAAAACTCCAGATTCGACGTAATGTGGGTGCGCGTCAATCTTGCCAGTACGGTTAGATTTTACGCGTGTTTATACCGCTCACTGAACCTTAGCGAATCAGACAGGTCCGAGCTCTTCAAACATCTGAGCGATACTATTGATGACCTCTTGCCCCGCTACCCTATGGCAGAGTTTGTGGTCCTGGGGGACTTCAATGTTCATAACAAACCTTGGTTGAAGTTCTCAGGATCAACAGACTCTGCTGGACGAAAAGCGGAATCCTTTGCCATTTGCCACGGATTGGAGCAAATGGTTCAGGAGCCTACAAGGTTCCTGATGTCCAGACTCACCGCTCCAATCTGCTAGACCTGTTTTAACTACTGTGCCATACGGTTACAAGATTGAAGTCACAGCGCTTTTAGGATTGTCCGACCACGGTCTGTTGACGACATCAATCCCCGTAATCTTCAGACCGCCAAACGAGAGACTGACGAGAAAAGTGTGGCACTACAGATTTTGAGGGAGAGGCGATTCAGACGGTAGTCGACGGTTTCACCTCTTCCTCACACTCGATAAATGCTGGCGATGCGCAGGGATCGGTTCTGTCTCCGACTTTGTTTTTGTTGCACATCAACGACCTTTTGTCATGTGCACCAATTCCTTGTTACGCGGATGACAGTACAGTCCATGATAGCTTTTTGTTTGACAAGCCCTCAAAGGGCTCACAAACTCCAACGGCTCGGAAGGCTTTGAAGCAAAGAATGGACAGTTACCTCGAGAGTGTCTCTTGGGGTAAAAATAATCTTGTGGAATTCAATGTTTCAAAGACCCAACCTTGTCTGAATACGTCTAAAAGGGATCGAAATGAAAATCTAGTATCCTTCAACGAAAGCAATCTGCCGAACAGGCCCTCCATTGATATGCTTGGTGTAACCCTAAGTGACCAGCTCAGATATGGGGGCTATATCCAGTACCGGATTATCCCTAAGGCAGAGTAGGCCTAGGGGCCCCGCATCGGCTGGGGGCCCCGCGCCCCAAGAAAAAATAACTTGCGTCAACGGTTCGTGACGCAAGTTATTTTCATAATTAGTGAGCAACTCCGGCACACTTTTGGAAAAAGTCAGCATTCAAGATGTTTTAAATATTTTAATTTTTTATTACGAACATTTATAGGTTAATAACATTACATGCATTAAAGAAAACAACGAACATAATAATTAGGTTATAACCCAATGACTGTTCACATCACGCACAAGTAATAAATAAAAAGTCAATAATTAAAACAAATTTTTAAACATAGTTGTATTTTACTTTACTTTCCTTCGTATCAATGGGGATATGATTATAGGTGCCGTGTGTGGTTTATAATAATAATAACGTAATATTTAAATAGCGCAGTTTTGTGTCATTTCGCTTCAAGTGCGCATATTGGCATTTGTTTTGTTGTTTTTTTTTGCTTTTATTTCTAATGTTTAAAATATAAATGTTGTACAAGCTTTAGTGTGCACTACCCATCTTTTTGTTAAAATTCTTTGTTTCTCTTCATACCAAGGTTGTCTGGAAGAGATAACTTTAGTGATAGGACCGCTCATTGTACTATTGTATTCGTTTCATTTTCTTTATTAAATGGGGGTGAAGGCATACCCTCGAAGTGTAGTAAAAAAACAGATTAATTATATAAACATTGTAGTAGAAAAAAAAAGTTTGGAAGTTAGAAAAGGGTAAAGTGCAGTGGCGGACTAAGCCCGTCAGAGGCCCGGGGTGGAAAAGCTGGATGAACCGCTCCCCCCCCCCTTGTTTAAGAAGTTGATGTAATTTTACAAGCTTTTTCTTCAGTTCACACGGGCCTCTGACTCTGGGGGGCCTCCAAACGCCTCCATGTTCCTTTGATCAAATCCTAAACAAGGCTTTAAAGCACCAGACCACTGTAAAAAATATTGTCATTTTTAAAAATTAATTTTGTTAATAATGCTCTCACCAAATGTTTAAAGGAAATTCGTAAAATTGACGGAGATACCTACAGCATTTTATATGAAACAATTTTAAACAGTTTGTATGTTGAATTAACGTTCAGCAAAACTTTGAACGCGTTTTTCTCGAAACTGCCTTTTTCAACACGGTTGACAACATATTAGAAAAACTATACGTCCGATTTGCATGTACTAAATCTTAAACTGTTAGTAAATCCAGTCAGTATGGCACCACTTAGAGATTTTTTTTATAATGGGCACCCTTCTATTTTTTTTTTTATGAACAATGAAAATTTTCCATAAAAAATCGAAATTTAAATTCGTTGGTCCGCCATTTTTCCTTATTTTCAAACAAAATTCACCTACGTGGTGAAATAGACACTAGATTTTCAAACAGTTTAAACCTGCAAATCGGATGTATAGAGGTTAAAAAATGTGTTAACAAATTTTAGAGAAAAACACATTCAAAGTTTAAGGATAATTCAACATACAAACTGCCCTGAAGAACCTACGGTTGTAGCGAAACCCGGTCGGCATATAGTATGTATAATAAAAGTGGTGTTAACTAAGTTATTTTTTCACATAAAATGCTGTATCTCCGTCAATTTTTCGAATATCTTTAAAACATTTGGTGAGAGCATTTTTAACAAATGCGTCTTTCAGAAAATGAAATAAAAAAATAAAATTACCAAAAAAAATTTACAGTGTCCTTAAGTGGGAATCACCAGACAAAACCGGAAATATGTCGTTTTTAAATCAAATTTTAGACGTATTTATAAATTGATTTCGAAAGACTCTTCTTTTATCTAGTAAAGCTAAGTTTTAAATTTTGAGAAAATATGTTTATTTTAGTACATTAAGGTTTTACCGTAGGGCGTTGGCAGATTTGTTAAAATTTCAAACAAAATTTTGTATTATACAACACACATTTCAAATTATATAATCATGCAGTAAAATAAATCAATAAATTTTCTGGGAAAGATATGTTTCAGAATTTTAATTTTAGTTTAAATAAAATCATTAAAAAGATCCGCACATATATTTAAAAAAAAATTACATTTTTATTTTGCTTAGACATTATGGAAAAATTATAAATACGCATGATAAAAAAATAATTAGAAAAAGTACATAATTTGAATAGTTTTATCATCACGAGTTTGAGCATTTTTGAATTAAGGTAAATATTGCAAATATTGTGAATGAAATAATATCGATATTGAGCTATTATGTTAATCGTTAGACGAAATTTAAAGTCTCGGCCGCTGATTAATGGCATTAAAGCCTTGTTAAGGATTTGATAAAGGGGACATGGAGGCGTTTGAAGGCCCCCGAGGACCAGAGGCCCGGGCCGGGCCGCCCCAACTCCCCCCCCCCCCGCCCGTTGGTCCACCATTGGTAAAGGGGCCCCGAGACATGCATTGCCTACAGGCCCCGACATGGTTAATCCGGCCCTGGCTATATCGAAGCCAGAGTAAAGTTAGCCTCCCAAAAACTGGGCGTACTGTACAGGGCCCGAAGATACTATAACAGTACACAACTGCTAACCCTGTACAAATCACAAGTGCGCCCCACGGTTGAATTTGGGAGCCACCTCTGGTCTGGAGCTCCAAAATACCTGAAAAATACCCTCGACTCTGTGCAAAAACGGGCGGTCCGTTTGATTGATTCCCCCATCTTAACAGACGGATTGCAATCTTTAGAGCACAGGCGTCGGGTGGGAATGCTATCCTTATTCTACCGGTATTACAATGGAAGATGCTCTGGCACCAGTGCATAGTCGTGAAACACGCCAAACGCGTGCCCAACATTTGCCATATGCGAACGGGTCGTTTCTTCGACTCGATCTTGTGTTCAACAGCTCGGCAGTGAAGCGATTTTCCGGCCTCTGTGTTTCCTCTTTTCTACAACATGGGTCTCTTCAAGACCAATGCTCATTCCCTCCTCTCCTCAAAAAGACCCTCCACACAGCATCTCAGATGACATACGCCCTGAGGGAAATCTTTTCATCAGGGCCTCCTGTGTGGAGTTAATGTAAAAAAAAATAATAACAAATCAAGATGTCAAAATAAATATGGATTGGTGTCCCACTTGGGTCCCGCAACAAAACCTTTTAAAATATGTTCCATTGATACAATAGGCGGTTTTGGGGGTTGACGGTCAACAAAGAGATACTTGCACCTGCTATCAGATCATTTCACGAGGTTTGCATATGTTTTGACGTCAAGAACTCAAAATACCAATGATTTCATCAAACTCTTAAACTCCACAGAAAATAATGACATTGGCATGATACTCTCAGACCAATACCCGGGTATCAATTCTAGAGAATTCAAAAAAAAATTTGGATGAAAAAAATATTCCAATAAATTTTACTGCAGTGAACTCACCTTTTTCAAATGGATTAAATGAAAGATTAAATCAAACGCTGGTCAATAAAATTAGATGCAAAATCAACGAAAATGACTCAAAAGTAACTTGGACAACTATAACGCGTAATTGTGTAAAAAACTATAATGAAACGGAGCACACTGCCACTGGGTATGCGCCACAGTAGGGTAGACTGGGGACGATTGAAACACGTTATGATTGAAACATCTCAATTTACTCGAAAACTATAATACCTAAGAATGTGATACAATACTTGAAACTCCGTCAGGTCTGTTGGGACGTTTCTACAAAAGCGCAGTAGCCGGCGAGTGACTCAATCGTGCATAGGGGACATTATTGAATTTCGCACTAAAACGTAAATATTTAAGACATTATTGCTTATCTTATAACTCATTTTACTCTCGCAGCTTGACGAAATGTTTCATTAAATTCTCTTCTTTATCTATTTAAGAGTATTTATAATGCATTTGCGTGGCGTTAATGTCTATTTAAAAGGCATGTTTTTGACTTTGAAGCAGAAAATGCAGCGTGGGGATGTTTGAAACAACTCGTGTGGGGATGATTGCAACGTTTCAATCATAACCATGTTTCAATCGTCCACACTGAGAGAAAATTTAAAAGTTATAATGAAAAAAGGTCAGAAATTTTAATCATTAAGTATTATTCAAATTCAAATCATTAAGTCTAATGCACTTCTGTGATCTTGAATGGTGAACATCTGTGATCTTGGTTGATGAAGTCGATCTCATTCGACCACATTCGGCGTCACACACCCTCACGTGACAATTTCGTAATAACATATCTTTATTGATTTTTTTTCATTTATAACTAAAAAAAAATCAACGTTAATAGTATACATTGTTTCATCAATTATGTAAGTACAAAACAACAGAGAAAAAAATTATGTTATGAAGAAAGTGTGTTCCCCTTCTCAAGAAACCGAGGTTGCAAACTATGCTAAAAAAACAGCCAACATTTACCTATTTTGGGCTATCTTAAAAAGATTTAAGACAATTGGCATTTGATTTGACCACACAATTCCAGATTCATGGTACACAAATGGGATGGCCGGAATAGAATGGCTCCGAGGATTTTTGCGCGCCATCCAGAATTTATTATCTATAAGATGTGCCCAAGCCACGAGTAGGTATGGCACAAGCAACAAGTTTTAAATGACATAATATTTTTCAACAATTTAGCGAACGTTATGGATAGTTTTAAATTTGAACCAAAGGACGTCTATAACGTAGATGAGATCGGTATCAAAACTGTTCAAAAATCTAATCGGTTTATAGCCAGGAGAGGAACTTGGCAAGTAGATGCAGTAACGTCGGCCGAACGAGGAACTTTCATAACTGTCTGTAGCGGCAAATGCAATTAGCAACTCAATTCCGCCGATGTTCACATTTCTACGTATTAATTAAGCCATTTCTTAAAAGATAGTCCGATTGGTAGTATCGGTACCACGAACAAATCTGTCTGGATGCAAGAAGAAGATTTTACCAAATTTCTTATTCATTTTCAAAAATTCACCATTTCGTCCTTAGATCGCAAAGTTCTTTTATAACTTGATAATCATTCATCGCGGTCGAATCCTACGAAATCAAAAAAGAATATTATTTTGTAAAATCAATATTTAGTCTTCAAACCATTCCAAAATGAACAGGCAAAAAAAACTACACCTAGAGACTCCGAAGAAGACACCACAAACAAGATGACCAATGTATAGGAAAAGGTGCACTGGAATCCGAGGACAAAATTATGAAAAAAAATCACCCTTCACATTGATAAAAAAAGTGCTTCGTAGTCTCCACTCTTGTCTACTTTGGTTTTCTGTATATTTCACTTCTACCGTATGTGAATTGAACATCCAGATTTTTCTTTTCTTTTAATAGATAATATTTACTTGTTTAATAGATCTTAATGCCACTTAAGAGATTATTTAAAAAAAAAATCTAAAATATTGCGATATTTTGTATAATGATGTCACATCCCAAACCATAAATTCAATAATTTTTTTTATTTTTTCGACTTCTTAATTGTTGAATTTTACACACAAAAAATGCTCTTAATGCAGAGGTAAATTCTACATTGTTATGATTGAAACAGTGTGATGGTTGAAACAAGCACTTTTGTATGAAAGCAAAAAACTTATTTTAATACCGTTCTATTCTGCTCCAGGATAATATCGCAGTAAAAGTATGTTGATTATGCCAAATACTCATAATAAGTATAACTAAGAGCACGTAAACATAAATAATAAAAAAGATATTTAAAGTTGTTTCATTTCAAGACATTTATGTTTATAATTTTTTAAATACTTGTGATATGTTTAATCACTATTCATGATCTCATTGAGTACTGTTTTAATAATGAAAATGTTGAACATTGATTAAAATTATTCCAATTATTCCATAGATATTTAGAGTGTTTCAATTATCCCCACATACTGTTTCAATCGTCCACACTATGGGGATAATTGAAACAGTTTTCCCCATCGTCTTTAAGTGGTCATTGTAGCTTACCTGTACGAGTTGTGGCCATACAATAAATTTAATTTGATAACTAGATAGATCATAGAACATCTGGTATAAACATATTTTCCATAAATACATAAGAAATATTACTAGGCCTAGTTAAAGTAAAAGTGTTTCAACCATCCCCAGTCTCCCCTACCTACTTAACGGCACAGGTGTTTTGTGCACACGATTTTGCCAAATGAGTTAAAACTTAAGAAGACCGACATCGATTTGATTTAAGAGAGAAAAAAGCTCTGGAAAATGCTATGAAGTCTCATAATTACACATCACATATTGACACTTTAACTTCAAAGTTTGTGGTACTGTTTTTGTGGAGAATGGAAACAAACTTAATAGGAAGAAGCTCGACGAATTATGAATCGGACCCTACAAAATCATAGAAAAAATATCAAATTCAATTTACAAGATAAACACTGGTCGAAAAAAATCACATCTGGATGTCAACTCCAGCACCTTCATTAATGAACCATGAAGAGGACATCGAAGATGAGTGAAAATTTTGCAGTAATTTTCTTTCCCGGGGGGGGGGGGGGGGTGTAAAGGAAATAATATATTCCATTTAAATTTGAATCCTATAGTGTCAGTTAGAATGTAATTATTAATTGTCACTTGTTTATTGTAAAATATCAATTTTAGTCAGAAGAAACCATTCAAAGGAAAGTCATATAAATAAACATAAATGTCGTTCCTTTGTTAAACTTTGCAACACAAGTGTTTTATTTATAAATTAATAGAAAGGAATTAAACCTCTCATCTTACTACGGCCCGCTGGCCCCATCTGCATCTTCATTGGCCCTTGGAACTTACTGGAGTAATCAGTATGGCCCGAAGGCTGTAAAGTTTGGAGACCCCTGTTCTAGATCATCTATATGTGTAGGTATACATCAGTGGCGTAGCGTGGGTATCAGCCGCCCGGGGCGGAGGAAAATTTTGCCCCCCCCCCCCCCCTCCTATATAGGTACTTCTTCAGGGAGGGGGGGGGGGGGTAGTGATCTTTTTTTTTTTAATATTTATTTGCCGATTTTTATTAATTAAATCTGTATGCGGTGAAGTAAAACTACACTCAGAACATGAAAACGGTTTTTCTTTGGTTCGTGCAGCACATAAATTGTCTGCAAATAGAATTTTATATTTGCACTTCGAAAAAAGTTATGTTTTCCTTCGAAATATGTCGGCAGATGAATACACAATTGGAATTTTACATTCTGAACAATAAACTGGCTTAAATTTTATCTGTATGCGGTGAATTAAAACTACACTCAGAACATGAAAAAGGTTTTTGTTTGACTCTGGCGGCACATAACTTGTCTGCAAGAATTTTATTAAGCACTTCAAATAAATTTTTCCTTCGAAATGTGTCGTCGGATGGATGAATTCACAACTGGAATTTTACATTCTGAACACAAAACTGGTTTTTAATTAAATCTGTAAGCGGTGAATTAAAACTACACTCGGAACATGAAAATTTGATTCTGGCGGCACATAAATTGTCTGCAAGAATTTTATAAAGCACTTCAAATAATATAATGTTTTCCTTCGAAATGGGTCGTCAGATGAATCCACAACTGGAGTTTTACTATCTGAACACAAAAATACTTTTAATTAAATCTGTATGCGGTGAATTTAAACTACACTCAGAACATAAAAATGGTTTTTCTTTGATTTTGGCAGCACATATCTATGTTATCTATTCTAGATGCACACTATCTATATCTAGTGTGCATCTAGAATTTTATAACTGCAATTCGAATAAGTATGCACAAACCTGTCAGCTATTTAACTTTTCTGTGCTAATAAATTTAAAATATATACACCGTGAAATATACGTGGAAGAAAACCGTATAAGTGTAATTTTTTGTGCGCTTTCAGCAGGGCGCACAAAGCTTCGCGAATATAAAACACAAATCGACTATCAATTAGAGCTAAAATGATACTGTTGCGATTTACATTTTTATTTGAAAATAATGTTTGTGTTAGAAATAAAAACAAAACGTCTGTCATTAATATTTTGATTTTAACAGTATATAAAACTTAAGAAAGATGTTAAGAAACTATAAAATAGAAAAAACTTTTAATTCCTGACGCGAGAATCGAACCTGCGACTTCCCCAATCCAAATTTTTACAAGATTATTTATTGATTGTGAAATTGTGCCGCCCCCCCAAAAGTGCCGCCGGGCGGGCCGCCCCCCCCCCCCCCTCCCCCCCCCCACCCCCCAAGCTACGCCACTGGTAGGTATACATATATAGGATTCAGTTACATACTAAAATATTGAGCACTTAAGAGAATAATTAGAAACATCTAAATAAAATACAGATGACTGATAATAAACATAAAGGAAGAGAAAAACAGGCAATTATTTGGATAAGTTTTTAGATTTTCACGGCCAAATGCATTTTCTTTGTTAGTTTTTGGGGTGTTATTCCGTGTTGCGCTACCTCCTTCTATAGCCGACGTTTCGGACAGCGTTGCAGTGTCCATCATCAGGGCAGATCTACCGGATCTGCCCTGATGATGGACACTGCAACGCTGTCCAAAACGTCGGCTATAAAAGGAGGTAGCGCAACACGGCATAACACCCCAAAATTAACAAAGAAAAAAGGCAATTATTTGGTTACTTATTCCTGGCAAGCGTACTTCAGTTTGAGTTTCAGTTTGTTGATATCTTTTATTTTTTTTTATTTCAATCGGAAGGGTGTTTAAATACTTTATATATATACCTAAAAAGATATAATTGTTTTGCATTAGTTTGGTATTAAATTTTCGGATTTTGATGTTTTTTTTGTGTATTTTATTTAGATATAAAATTAGACATCTTATATCTAATGTTTTCTTTTCTATGACTACTACAATATTATTTACTACCTACTGACTAAAATTTGTTTACAACATTAAAACATAATCCACGAAAAACTGCAAGACTTTTAGCTGCCTTAACATTTACAGGGAGTTCATTGGAACATTTTAAAACTTTTATGATAAATATTATTTTGTGTTCCCGATAAATTTGTTTTAGATAGCCCAAAATCGTTGCAGTTTCTCGTAGGATAACAATGAACTGTACTGTTGATTCTAACATTATTCATCATATAATCTGGTAACATTTTTATTTTTTAACTTATAAATAAAAATTAGGGTATTGAAAACTAATCTTTGCCACACACTTAATAATATATATTGAGTTGGCGTTGCATGGTTTTTATCCTGGTATATCTGCTACAGCACAATATAGACCTCATGCCTCTGTTCTGAATTATTTCCATTATTTTAATTTGTGTTTTATTGCTCAGAAATATTGTATTGTTGTTGTATTGATATCTTTTTGATATGTGAGTTTCAATTTTTTTTTATGATATTATCTTTGTAAATTTCGATTTTTCTTGAAGATATCCTCTACTCGAGGCATCCCGAAATCTGCGAAAAGCGTTTCTGTTGGATATGTGGAGGGTTTTTTAGGAATACTTTAATGATTTGCTTCTGGACCACTTTGATCGGGGTTAGGATATTGTTGTATGACCCCCCCCCATCCAATAATTCTTATATAAATACTGTCTTGGATAAATTTATTCATTTTTATTAAATGTTTTGTTTGTTTTTGAATTTTATTTAGGTAAATATTTTTTTCATACATCTACAGTAATAATACAAATAAATTTTAAGAAAAAAATTTAAGTAGACAAAAATACAGTATTTAAGATAACTGCAGGTGACTAAAATAATATTGGTGAGTATGTTCATTTCATATTCACCAATATAAAGCACATATCCTACGATGGTTCAAATTTGCGACGTCTATTTCGTTTTTTACCAATCTAGGATGCATTTTTAAAATACTTTATCCCTATATCAAATGTTAATATTTAATCACTGAAGACTCTCAATCGAAAATTTGAAACAGAAAATCATAAAAAGATACGGTCGCATCTAGGAATTGAACCCTGGACCTTAGATTTGCCGTGGCGCTGATCTATTGAGACCCTATACCCTTTGGTCATCAAAAATATGAGTGAAGAAAATAAAGATAATGTCGATAGTTATTGGTCGAAGAATGATACAGTTAAATGTGACAGTTATATATGACAGTAAAATATAAGGAGATAGGGTAACATTAGCTCAGTGGTAGAGCAAGGCTAAAGTCCTAGCTAAGGTTTAAAAAAGCTAACTTTCTAACATGGCTAAGATTTTCGATTTAGAGTCACTAATATTGTCTACATTAAATAATATTAGTATTTAGGTTGTTGCCACATAATAAAGATATTAGATTAGTATGACTGTTTGTTTCGTAAATAAAAAAAAAATAAAAAATAAAATAAAATAAAAATATGTTTGCTTTGAGTTTGTTCGGCAGGTATATTTGAAAATTATTATAATGTAAATTAATGATTTTTTTTTTAATTCTAGGTGAACGTGGAGAAATTTTCATTCGACGAATGTGATAAATTGTATCGAAAGGTAGCAAATAATAGTATAGATAATGCTACTCAAATCTGTTTTGGTCACCACACTGAGAAAAAAAACACTTGCATGGTATGTTATAAAAATAATAGTGATACATTTAACACATTTGTTTTTTTAGCCCCGTTTGTGAGAAATTTAAAATTATTGCTCTTTTTATTTTGAATTAATCGAAGGAATTATACAATTTGTCCGAAAAAATGTCATTATCTGGATGACAATTTTTTTTCAAACTTTCTTTAGGCAGAACCTGCAAAAAAAATGCAAATAAGAAAATCCAAATAAACGAGACGATTTCATGTTTGAAGAAATAATGTTTACTGAACCTTTAAAAAGGCCACCATCTTAAAGTCGAAACGGAACGTAAAAAAAAAATACAAGTAAACGAAATGCGGGGAAGAAAATATAAACAAACTAGAAATTATATCATTGAAGAAGATGATAATACTCGGAATGATATAAAAAAAATGATGATCATACTAATAAATCTAAACGAAACATGAACCACAACAAGATACAGAAAAATAAAATGTAATGGTCGCATTTGGGACTCGAACCCAGGATATCCTGTCTTATCGGGACACAGCGACCAACACCCAACTCAAACTAGAAATTATTCAAAACGAGAAATTATTCAAAAGTTACGAGATGTATACGAAGGATTTTTATGAAGCAACTAAACTATAAAGATACAATATCAGAACTTGAATAGAACTTACATATAACGTAATTGTTAAATTTTTTTTAATCAATATGGGTGGATTAAAAAAATTATGTTAAAATTAATCAAATGAAAGAAGGGCTAAATTGGATTCCAATAAAAAAATAAAATTCCTAAATAAATTGTTAAATTTTATACATAAAATTATGAATAATTAAATGCCAAAATACAAAGGACGAAATTGTTTTATAGTAAAAATGTACATAATTATTGCCGCATATGATAAAAACAGAGTCGAACTACTTAATTTGTAAAGGACAAAATTGCCTGAAAGTCTGAAGAATGAATGTTTTTTTAAACAATAGTCGTGCTTATTGTAAAAATATTATTTGAAAAACAACGAAATGTAACGATGTACATTGATTATATTAGTTTATATCTGTAAAATATTATACGTACTAACTTTATAAATATTAAAAAATAAATAAAAATAAATTAATTTGAAATATACATATATGTAACAGATTTACAGAAAGAAAATATTTGGTTCTTAAAAACTAATTACAGATAAAGTTATTTCTTGTTAATGAATCTATCCAATTTAAAAGAGAAAACATTTCTCGTGTTTGAATTAGGGAGTTGTGCTATTATAGAAAAAGATAAAGAAAAAATAATATACATATATAATCTCTTTTTTTAAATTAAGAAAATAAACTTAAGAATGATAACAAATATTAATTAAGAAATTTACTAACATAGCAGTTACTAAATTAGATATACATGATACATGTAGTATAGATAATTACAAGTAAAATATAGATGAAGTAAAAATAATATTATTACATTTCTCATAATAGGTAGGTGTTAGATGGTAAGTACATATAGTTGATTCTAACAATTGAATTAGCTGATAATAGTGCAGGAGGAGTAGGTACATAATGTTAAGTTACAACAATAATCTCTTCATTTCAGTTCAAATGCTGATGAAATGTTTTAAGAGGATATGTGAAAACGATAAAAATACATTAATTTATAATTTTTTTTTTTCTTAATTAATGAAGGAATTAAATGATAAATTTTGAACTTAAGTACCTAATATTATAATTAAGACTTGATCAATTACTACTAATGGGTACAAAGTAATTAAAAATTATATACGGAGAAATTTGTTCTGTGAAATTGAATTTTATAATTTGTTTTGGGTTGATCTAGTAGTTGTTTTATTTGTGATTTAAAGGCTTTATAATTTTCTTCAGAATTGATTTTATATGGGAGGGCATTAAAAAATTTTATACCTTGATAAGTATAGTGGTGTTGAAAAGCACTAGTTTTAATTTTAGGGATATCTAGGTTGTCACGTGATCTTGATCGGTTACTTATTTTTGTGATTGTTGTTGTAGTATTGAAATGATCTTTGTGGATTTGTAACAGTGAGTTCTTTTTGAAAATTTTGTTAAGACTAAGAACCCTAAAAGAGTCAAACAGCTGTATTGTTGGAAATATGGATGGTTTTCGTATAATGTCTTTTAGAATCAACCTCTGTACCCTTTCTACAGGTTGAAGGTTAGTTTTGAAAGTTCCCCCACCCGATTATACCATATTGTAGAATAAATTGAGCAAGATAGAAATAAATAGTTTTAATCATACTAGTTGATAGGATGTTTCTCAATCTTATGAATATGTAAATAAGTTTTCTTACTCTGGTTACCGTATTTTCGACTTGTTCGTTCCATTTTAAGTGTCTGTCTACAATGACACCCAGATACTTTATACTATTTTTGCATGTTATTGGTAAGCAATTGCCATCGTTGCATTCCTTTTTATTTTCACATTGTGCTGAATGGATTTTAATAGTTATATTGTTCTGGACATTTTTTTCTTTCAAAGAGAATGGAATAAAATAAGTTTTCTCTGTATTTAGTAAGAGACAATTTAGGTCAAACCATGTTTTGAGAATGTTTATATTGATATTAGCTATACTCATTGTTTCCTCCCATGTTTTTCCTTTAATGATAACTACAGTGTCATCTGCATAAGATATGTTATCTCCAACAATGGGAGGAGTGAACATATTTACATATGTAATAAAAAGGATAGGACCGATGATAGTTCCTTGTGGTATACCATATGATGATGTTTTGGGTTCACTTAATGTATTATTTATTTTTACATATTGAAGTCTCTCTTTTAGGTAACTTTGGAATCATGATAGCACTACTCCATCCATTCCAATTTGCTTTAGTTTCTAATTAAGTTTTGAATGTGATATGCTATCAAATGCCTTTCGGAGATCGATGAAGATTCCAAGACACTTTTCTCCATTATCTAACTTTTGTGTTATTGTGGATGTTAGTTTAGCAATCGCATATTGGGTGCTGAAGATAAAACAGAACTTCACTGCGCTCAGTCAATGAGGAAAGAAACGTTAAAAGTGCAAAAATATTTCAAAACAATCGCTTCTCATGCGGGGCAAATGTTATCCATATTGGTAACGGTTCTGAAGACCACTATACTTCTGACCTCTCAAACAGATGTAAGAAATTCCTATGGCTGAACAATCTGAACATCCTTAAAATTTTACCACAGATACATTTTCTCCACTGGTATTACCGAGAGTCGCCCTTCGGCTCAGAGCATGATAACGCAATTATTCCGGTTCTCACGTCGGACTAGTACGGCTGCTTTACCATCCCCCCTATTGTTACGTTCCTTACGCAGTCTTAAATTAATTGTAAAATAACGTTTCTTTTAAATATATTTTATAGACCTGCAATATCAAGAGTTTTTTGTTGGCAAATTTCTACTACACCACGGAGCTCAGTTTACAGATCTTGAAAGGGCTGTAAGCGCAAATCCTAACCAGTATTAAATATGAAATCACTCTACTTGTTTTCTAATGAATGGTACGGATGTGTCATTTACCAGCAAACCAGAAAAATTAAAGTATAAAGTAACAAATGTAAATTGGAAATTAAAACTCTTCAAAACAAAATGTCTAGAAATTGTTGCATAGTTAATGCCAAAGAAATACAAAAGTCCCATTAAATGGGTATAGGAAACTCATCGGCTAAGAACATTCTAATGTAATGTGCAACTTATCAATATCTTCTTGTTGGCAGGGAGACGGCGGAGGTCCAGTGCAAATATATAATGGCAAGGAAGTAGAGTGCACCTATCTTGTCGTTGGTTTGGGCTCCTTTGGAGTAACTTGTGATGCTGTTGGCTACCCATCAGTCTACAATAGAATATCTGCATTCATCACGTGGATCGAGCCCATAGTGTGGCCGGAAACTAATATTAACTTAACTCCAACTAATATTAAGTTATCTCCATCAACAATAAATAATGATAAACTTACATTTCTCCCATGATATCAACACTTTAGTGGCCCTAGTATCTCCCGTGATATCAACACTTTTGTGGACCTAGTATCTCCCGTGATATCAACACTTTAGTGGCCCTAGTATCTCCCGTGATATCAACACTTTAGTGGCCCTAGTATCTCCCGTGATATCAACACTTTAGTGGCCCTAGTATATCCCGTGATATCAACACTTTAGTAGCCTTAGCATCTCCCGAAAGTTCAACAAATTAGTGGCCGTAGTATCTCCCATGATGTCAACCTAATTGTCATTATTAAACCTAAGCATCTCTTTTTGTAATGTTTTAATAAAAAATAATCTCTATCCATACTTAATTTTTCTTACCTATACCTACTGTGATTGAAACCAATTTATTATATATATATATATATTTATTTTTTATAGGAAAATAACTTCCCTCGGGGTCTATCTCATCTTACGATATGCTGTGTAGAGGGTCTTTTTAAGGAAGGGAAGGAAGAAAGTTCTGTGAAGGAAAAACGTATAAGGGGTGGGTAGGAATCTGGAGGTCAGTGTGTTCGGGAGTGACGAACGTCTGAATCCATCCCTCCAACTGCGGTGCAAGGCGATGGGTCGAAAGTATCCGGCTGGAAAGTCATAAGATCTCCCCCAACCAGTCTCTCTCGATTAACCCGCCTCCGAGACGCATCCGCCGCCAAGACCCGGACAAATCTCATCCCCACGAACCCGGGCACCCCTGCTAAGTCTCCAAACGTAGCGAACCACTTGAGGTGACCATCTATTGTATTTCCAGAGGTATTGGTTATCCAACAAATGGTTCCCTGGGCGGCGGTACCCATATCCGCCTTCAAAAGTTATAATCGGTTGATATCATAATTCATATTAGGCCACCCCGCCAAGACATTATAATTTATGGTTAATGTGTTTTTCGTAAAACGCAACACATTATTATTTCTTAAAAATAAAGTAAACTAGGGATTTCTCCCTAGACATTATGAGCCGCGTTAAGACCCACAGCATATCTCAATTATTTATATACGTTATGGGGTTACAGGTAAGAAAAGACATGAAAGAAAGAGGAAGAGGAATATGGGGAAGTAAATACGTCTTAAGCCATTTCAAGCAACGTTTCACTTGATTTGTTTTTAAAATGAATGGGGATTCAACTTCGAAACAAATGAAAAGTTGGGTGAATTTTTTATTCATTTCGAACGAATTTCACCTCCTTATCTCAGAAACAAAACCAAGACACCAACCTACATATTGAAATCGCAGGAAAATTGACACTTTTTTTAAAAATAAGGGGGATTCAACTACGAATCAAAGATTTATTTCGATAAAGTTTTTTTTTCATTTCGTACCAATTTCACCTCCTTATCTCGGAAAAAAACCAAAACACGAACCTCTGTATTCAAATCAAAGGAAAATGTGATTTGAAAGTTTTTTTTAATGTAAGTGGGATTCAACTACAAAACAGAGAATGATTTAGATGAAATTTTTATTAATTTGTAACCAATTTTACCCCCTCATCACATAAAAGAAAAAACAAAGCACCAGCCTCCATCTCTTAAATTTATTTTTTTAGCGCATCGTTTTTTCGAAAGATTTGCGAATTACGTTTGATTCACACCTCATGTCCACATAGATGCATAGGGCACCACATGTCATGTCCATACACAGTAACGATATGTAACAAAGCTTCGTGTGCTATACTGCAGTTAAGTGCGAAGTATTTTGGAAAATAGTTCAATAATACGGGGATTTTACTTACTCTCTAATGGTGGAGAAAGTCCAAAAAAGTTTCTGAGCTATCCATACTCCATATCCTAGAGAATTGGGATATTGTCCCTAGTTATATCCATCAGCCTTTTGTCTGGTATGCTGGGTATTATTTAGCTCTCAGATAGAAGAAAAACTGCTTTGCTGATAACACCTGGTAAGGTCGAGAGTTCCGAGATGCAGAACATTGTGACTGACACCGATATTTTTTAATTAAATAAAAATATCTCATAAGTCATAAATAAATATAAAAATGTTATTACAACTTTTATAGTTAAAAAACTGTAAATTAAACAACGTTTACAGTTAACATAACCAATAATAAATATATTATATTGCATTTAGTTTGTACATTTAAAAAATTAGATGTGATCCGACACATCTGTCGGATCTGCCCTGATGATGAACACTGCAACGCTGTCCGAAACGTCGGCTAAAGAAGAAGGTAGCGCAACACGGCATAACACCCCAAAAACAAATAACGAAAATGCTTTTGGCCGTGAAAATCTAAAAACGTATCTGACCAATGCCATAACTGTCTACACTTATATATATGGTTCCATGACAGTTGGTCCGGCGACAATTGGTCCGGCGACAGTTGGTCCGGTGACAGTTTGTCCGACCGACAGTTCGTCCGGCCAACAATTGGTCCGACGACAATTGATCCCGCCGAAAGTTTAGAAGATGTTTTTTCGAGTAAGTATGCAAAGAGGATATACGGCCCTACAACCAAAATCCATATTTTTACTAATAATTTCGACTCTCCGAAGTAGCATGAGGCAAACACAAAATACGACATATGTACTTATACGTGCAGTCGGCTTAGCAAAAAAAAACGCTACAGATTCTTACTTGCAAATAATATAACTGAAATGGAATAATGTTCAGGTTCAATGTAAGTGTAGTGTAATTAATACGGCAGAGCAGAGACCACAGCTCAGGATTATGGGACTAGTTTTCTGTCAAGTAGGTAGGAAATCAGCAAATAAAAGAAGATGAACTTTATAAAACTATATTGTAGCCATAAAAAAAAACAAAAATGGGAGTGCAAATTTATACCAATGTAATATTAAGAATACAAAACATAAACATACCAGATGGACTCCTAGACACGCTAAGCTAACTAAACGAAGCCGAATATTGTAGGAAAACACCGGGTGACGAACGAAAACTTGGTTCGTAGAGAGAAACGGTCCCGGGACGGGACTTCCGGCCTCATCAACCGGGGACGGCGCGGAATCCAGGGAGCCTAGGTCTTCCTTCTATTTGGGAAGAAGGCCGCTACACCTCCAAGGAGCGTCTCCAGCCTCAGGCTGTCTCAACAAACTCCATCCGAGAGGCACGTGGCCCAACCAGTCTCCAAGACTTACGGATTTCGGAAGAACTATCAGCAATCCGTGACTTCGCGACGCGGGGTCAAAAAGGCATATTATTCTAGCCACAACAAAGACCAATCACTTTAAAATTTCATGTCCAAAAAACATTTCCACAAAATGGCCAACTGCCAACACCGGAAAAAAGTGGGATTCACATATCATCCACTAAAAATAATACCGTACACGAACTACTCGTGTTACGAAAAAACACCCCGCGCCCTTTTTAAGATAAAATCAACTTGGATTCACATGATTTACAGTGATTAAAACACCTCCATGGTGAGTGACTAATTCACTAACAGCCAGCCCATCGCTGTCCGGGAGGAAATGCCCATCAACAAAAAAAAAACAATTTATCTTCCCCAAAAAATTTCCAGTCCCCAAAAAAAAACACCATAGACAAAATATCCAAATAGGCAAGAACTGCACTAGTCACATTTGTTTATTTGTTTATTAGGATATACACAGTACATAAGTTTACAAGTTATAAGGAATATTAAATGAAGTTATTACATGATTTAGTACCTATTACGTAAGTCCGTAGAATATCTGGGATAATTATTCGCCCTATTTGAACAGTTCTCAAAATTTAACTAAAATGAATGAGAAAAATAATATAAAGGAAGATTGTATATGAAGATAAAAGAGATATATTTTTAGAACAAGAATTACATGCTCACAAATAGTAATTAAATTAATTAAAATATAAGTGTAAATAAGAAGTTTTAAAATAAATTATATCACGCCAACAAATTTAGTAAATTAGTTTTGTATGTTTGCAGGGAGTTGTGGAAAATGTCTAAGTGTAATAATTTTTCATAGTGTGTATAAGATGTGATTGCGCGAGAGATTGGTGAGTTTTTTGCTGCATTTTGATATTGATATTGATATTGATATTGATATTGATTCTGATTCTGATTCTGATTGATTCTGATTCTGATTCTGATTCTGATTCTGATTTTGATTTTGATTTTGTTATTGTTTTATTTTATTTTGTTTTTTTATTTTGTAATGCACATTTAGATTTAGATGATCTTTGTTTAAAAAAAATGCATTAAAATTAAAATCAATTTCGCCCAGCCGGGCGTGAAATTCCAGATAAATAAATAAATTAGTATTATTGGATCCTATGTGAAAAAGTGAAGTGTGCCTGGTACGCCTCATTGGAACATTTAAACCAATGGCAGATAGCAATTCGGGATTATCTATTTTATTATTAAGCAGGTTATGTAGAAACATCAGATCTGACAATGTGCGTCTTTTTTGTAAAGATAACAAATTACTTGAAGTTTTGTTGTATTTCTTGAGTAAATGTTTCGAAAATTTATTCTGTATACTCTCTATTAAATCTATGTATACCTTATATTGAGGATTCCATATGGTGGAAGCATACTCCAGTGGACTTCTGACCAATGAACAAAATAATATTTCCAGAGTCTTAGCACTTTTAAAAACTTTACATATTCTTAATAGAAAACCTAGCATCTTATAAGATTTTGATGTAATGTATTCGATGTGCTTATCAAATATTAGTTTGCTATCTAAGTGGACACCTAGATCTTTGCATGTAGACATATATTGTAAAGGTTTGTTATTCAAGTTGTAAGGATAAATTATTTTATTTTTATTTCTAGTAAACGTAATCGAGTGACATTTAGATATATTTAAGGACAATAAGTTTGATTCACAGTATGCGCACAAATGATCAAGATCTCTTTATAATTCGATGCAATCGGATAACGACTGTATAGGTTTAAAAATTTTCATGTCATCCGCATACAACATAAAGTAACTATTTGGGAAGCATACAAGAATGTCATTTATATAAATATTGAATAGGAGTGGACCGAGGTGCGACCCCTGGGGCACACCTGAGACGATTTCTATTAAGCAAGATGCGAAACCATTGACAACCGTGATTTGGTGTCGATTACTAACATAAGATGCGATCCATCTATATAGATCACCGTGAATTCCTAAACCTAATAGCTTCTGTAAAAGAATATAATGGTTAATACGGTCGAATGCTTTGGAGTAATCAGTGTAGATGGCATCCACCTGGCATCTCATGTCCATTTGAGCATGAAGAAAATTTGTAAAAGACACAAGATTTGGATTGTGGAGCGATTTTTCATGAAGCCATGTTGATTATTTGAGAGTGAAGGTGAGATGGTAGAATATAATTGATCGTAAACAATTTTTTCCAATACTTTACTTAGAATCGGTAATTTGGATATAGCTCGATAGTTGGAGACATCATTTTTACTGCCATTTTTAAAGATTGGGGTAATCAAGGCTGTTTTCCACTTGTCGGGAAATGTTCCTTCAGATAGCGATAATTTGAAAATAGCAAAAATGGGGGTGTCAATTGTTTTTTTTTTTTTTTTTTTTTAATTTCTATTCTTCAACATACATACATATTACAGATAATTACATTGGTATACATAGATATTAAGTTAAGTAATAAGGAGAAAAAATAAAATGTTACTGATCCGTAACTGTATATAGGTAAGTACCTAGTAGTATTTTGTGAACACCTCACTAGGCGGACCTGTGCTGAGGTGTTCCCATGTTTTGGAATAATTGCAATTCTGACGACAAAAGTAGAAACACCGTATCCTCCTTGATATTGTCAAGAAGGAGACTGTGGGTCGACCTATGGCGGCAGTAACGTATACATAAAAAAAAGATTAGTTGCAGTTAGGATCTATACATAAAGTTATACATAGCATCTAGTTTATGTACAAGATAGATAGTAGTTTTGATAAATAGGTAGGTATATTATTGTAGGGACCACACGCCAATGGAATGAATAATATTGTGATTTTGTTGAATGTTTTGTCTTAAAACAAAGTTATAATTGCCTACTAATTATTTTTAATATTTGTTTTTGGTTATGTTTGGTTAGGTGTTATGATTTTTTGAGTAAATTGAATACCTTGTTGTTTGATCCAGTCTTTGATGTGTTTTTTGTGAAGAATTTTATATGGATTTGTAGTAAGGAGTTGTTTCAGTGTGGTGGGCATGAGGTTATATAGTTTGATAGCGTAATACTTGAAGTGTCTTTGCCCGTGTGAGGTATGAGTTATCGGTATGTTAAGTGTTTTTTTAGTAGAGGCCCTGGTTTTAATTGCTAATTGAGGTTGCGTTGGAATGTAAAGTTTATGTTGGAAGAAGTATAGTAGTACAGCTTTGGCGTAGAGTTGTCTTATTGTCATGACGTCTAGTGTTTCGTAAATTACATTCGAGCATGCGTAGCGAGGAACTTGGAGGATTAATTTAATTATTGCCTTTTGAATTTTTTCTAATGGATCTATTGCTATATTCGTTGCACTTCCCCAAGCAAGTATGCCATATGTAATAATGGATTGGCAAAGTGCAAAGAATATGGTTCTGAGGATTGTTATTGGAAATATGTTTTTTATTGTCTTTATAAGATACATGACTCGTTTCAGTTTATTTGTGATGTAAGTTATGTGGTCAGTCCAGCGTAAGTAAGCATCTATTATAACTCCTAGATATTTTGTGTGGTCAACCCTTTCAATACGCTCGCATAGACATGTGCGAGAAGTTTGTCCGCAGTCGTGTAAGATAAGGTCTATGTGCGGTGGAGGTTGGCCTCTTTGTGTGATGCTGTGTGTAATATAATTGGTTTTTGTTGTATTCAGGGTAAGAATGTTGTTGTTTAGCCAATTTTTGACCACAGATAGACTTTTTTCGGCCTTTTTATATACATCATTCCATGTTTCTGCCTGGCAGAGAAGTACTGTATCGTCAGCAAATGTTATGATTTTACCGTCGATATCAATGTCACACAGGTCGTTTATGTAAATAAGGAACATTAGGGGACCAAGAACGCTTCCCTGTGGTACTCCGTATCTAGATAGAAGTGGCTCGCTTACCATGTTGTTGATTTTAACCTGTTGAATTCTATCCGACATGAAACTTTTCAGTAAGTTGAGTTCTAAGCCACTAACTCCGACAATTTTTAGTTTAATGAAGAGTTTTTCATGAGAAATTGTGTCAAAAGCTTTACATAAGTCTAGATAAATTGATATAACTTTTTTTTTAGCATCTAGGTTTTGTGTAATAAACTCAGTTACAGTGGCAATTGCGTTTTCTGTGTTCCTATTTTTTCTAAAGCCGTGTTGGTTTATTGAAAGTAATTGCTTGTTTTCCAGATAATGTTGTAGCTGTACTTTTATTGTTTTTTCAAGAATTTTTGACATATTGTTTAATAATGTAATGGGTCTGTAGTTGTTTACATTGTTTTTTGTTCCTGATTTATAAATAGGAATAACCAGACCTTTTTTTAAAATGCTCGGGAAAATTCCTTCTTTAAGACTAAGATTAATTACGTACGTTAGTGGTATAAGCAGTTGTTGGCTTAGTGTTATTATTGTTTTAGAGTCTATTCCGTCAGGTCCCGATGTTGTGTTATCCTTTAGAGATTGTATTATTTGTTTGGTGTTTTCCAGAGTTACTTTTTGTAGTTTGAAATGTCTGTCATTGTTTATAATAGAGCACTGAGTCATATGATTTTGAGGTTCTTGATTGTCGCTTCCAGTCGTAATTTTTTTTATATTTTCGGCTAGGCTGGCTCCGATATTTGTGTAATGTCTGTTTATGTAGTTTAGAATAAGTGTAGGATTTTCGTGGAAGTCTACTTCTTCGTCATTGATAATTAAATTTTTGATTTTATCATCTTTGTTTTGTGTATGTGTACTTTCTCTCAGAATTGACCAGACACTTTTCGGGTCAAAGTTTGCAGTTATCAATTTGTTTCTGTAATATAATTCTTTGGCTTTGCGTATAATTAGCGAACAAATATTTCTGTACCTTTTATAGTAAGAGTAAAGAAAATTATCATTTGGGTTGTGTTTAACTTGTTTGTGCAGTTTGTCCCGTTTTTTTATGCTATTTAGTATGCTTTGGGTAATCCATTTTTTAAGTCTTTTTTTACGGTGCGTGATAGAGGTGAATGTTGTTGTGGTGTTTTGAGTGATGAGCGTTTGAAGGTATGCTATAAAGTAATTCCAGGCTTCTTCTGTTGTGTTAATTTTTTTTAGATGTTCCCACGTTTGTTTTTCTAGACAATTTTTTAGGTTAACGTAGTCAGTTTCATATTTTATGCTATTATTTTGAATTGTTGGGTTCAAAGTCTGTGGAGTCAGGCCTATCATTGTTGTAACTACAATAGTTGTTTACTACAATAGTTTATAAAGATCCCTGGAAGTTTATCGTTACCCGGTCCCTTTTTGATATCGATAGACTTAAGGTATTTGAAGGTTATGTCTTCATTGATCTCGATTGAGTTAATTACGCTATTTGAATTTAAACAATCACCGGCATTGCTTGTATGAGCAGGTTGAGCATTCGAAAATACAGAACCAAATACTCCGAAAACAAATTGGCTACTCCTTTACTGTCATTAGCAGTTTTTTCGCCATAAATCATATGATCGGGAATGGCAGGAGATTTTCTTTGAGAATTGACATAGGACCATATTTTTTTGACATTGTGCTGTATACCGGATTCTATCGTAGAGATGTAGATTTTGTAAGCCGCTGAAGCAACCGTTTTTTTGCCTTTTGCGAAGCAAAGAAAATGTGAGATAGTCGAGAGGGTTCCGATGACGCTTCCATGCTCTAAAGAACTTTAATTTTTCATTTGTTATTTTTATTAAGGCTGCCGTGTACCATAGTGGATATTTTCCAGATTTTACAACTTTCTTGGGAATAAATGCATCGATTATTTGTTCAATTATAACATAAAATGAGTGTAATGCTGTATTTACATCGGGTGCATTTATAACGGCAGACCAGTCGGTCTCTTTCAGTTTTCCATTAATCACGGTATAATCTGCTTTATGGAATAATTGTATTTTCTAGGAGTTGAGAGGGTTGCATTAGTGTATGGAATTTCTAGTTCAATAATCAATGATTTATGATGAGCATCCTCTTTAACTAAAGGATGATCTGCAAGCGTCACCTTAGCTGGAGTGTTACAGAACACGAGGTCCAAAATTCGTCCATATTTGTTAGGTGAATGGTTAAATTGAGTTAAATTTGCAAACGATAAACAGTTACATAATGTGAGTGAACATTGGTCTCTGTTAGTTGACATTTGTTGATTAATCCAATCAATACTGGGCAAGTTATAGTCGCCAACGATTAGAAACTTGTCATTGGGGAAACGGATCGTTAAGTCAGAAATAGCATTGGTATGACTAGTAAATAACGCTAATCTTTCTGAGGATGTTAATTTTGGACCGACGCTAGGTAAGTACACACAGCACATATGGATGTTATAACAATGATGATTAGATTTTGATGTATTGACAGTTATCCAAATATCTTCAGCGTCTTAATTCCAAGAGCGGGGAGTAACAATAAATTCTTTTTTAATACCTACGATTACGCCTCCGCCAGTTGATTTACCAGTGCGATGGATATCCCTATCATTTCTGTAGACGGAATAGCGGTTATCAAATATTTCCTCATCTAGGATGCTATCAACTAACCAACTTTTGGTAATGAAAATCAAGTCATAATTATTGAGCAGCGTATTTTGACGAAACTCCAACGTTTTTGAGCGCAGACCTCTTGCATTTTGATAGAAAATTATTAAAGAATCAAGCATTGAGAAATTTTGTTAAATACATTAATAACTTCGGTTTCTACAAAATATACTTGAGGAATAATATGTTCAAAAGTTATGTTCATAGTCATAAGTCCACTGGGAATAACAAAGCATAACATATAATTATCAATTAAGGTGCGTGAGTAAATTATAGAATGTATAAGTGAGCAGTGAGTACAATTATCAGCAGGTGGGGTTAATGTAAAAAGGGTAATATTCATCAAATTAAGAAAAAAATCAGGAGAACAATAATAGTTACAGGATAGATGATTTAACATGGTAATGGTGATTAAGCTATTAGGTTTTTTAGCTGCGAGTCGCATGAGATATGTATGGGAGGTGATGTATCGTTCTTTCTTAGGTAGATTTTCCCGTTTCGTATCCATAAAAACTGATACATGTGTTCATTTTTAAAGCCTTTGGCGGTCCTCAGTATAGATTTATTTTTATCCAGCCATTTCGATGCCCTTGGTAGTGATTCCTTTTTTCTTCTTAATAGCTGCTATAAATTCGTCCTTCTTCTTGCGAGAGGTGAATTTTGCAATGATGTTTCCTGGGCGTCCGTCAGTCGTGTCTTGAGTACGATTACGCTTACTGACTCTGCTAACATATTCAATTTCGTTTTGATGGAGAGGGCATCCAATAACTGTAGCGATAGTTGACATCATTGTAGGCAGATTCTCGTTTGCGGTCTCCGGCATTCCATGTATTTCTATGTTGTTAGAGAGAAGCTCCTGCTTTTCGTTATTTCCCCTCTCTAACATGAATACTGTTTGTTTCAGCTAAGATACTTCCATTTCTTGTTTATCTACTTTGGCTAATTTTTCGTTGATTAGATTCATATTGCTTGAGAAATCATCCATGATAGTATTATTGTAAATTATGACCTTTTCAAATTCAGCCATTTTACTGTATATTTTTTCTAGCTGCAGCGACATTTTTTTTATTTCCACAGTTAGGAGTTCATTGCTGGGGTCAGTGGAGCTAGTGCGAATTTCTGGATTGACCAGGATTTGTATGCAATTATTGCACTTCCATGCATCCTTTTTTCCTTGCGACATGCGTTTGTAAACGCTTGCCGTAATATTGGCACATTCAAAATGGATAGTGCATTTGCAGGTTGAGCACCTTATACACTCAGCACATAATATTTATTTGACATAACTTTTATATTTGCATATAACACAAGAGTCCCAACTGCTCCCAACCGTCTCGAGCCAGTGAGACTATGGCATCCCTAATTTTGGTATTTTTTTTTACATAAGCTCCAGCTCCACACAGAAGGCCCTGAGGAAAATCATTTCTCCCAGCGCCTATGTCATCTTTGGAAATGCTGTGTGGAGGGTTTTTTTTAAGGAAAAGAAGGAGAGAAGAGTTCTGGAAAGGAAAAGGGTTTAAGGGGTGTATAGGAATCTGGGGTTCAGTGTGTCCTGGTCATCCGCCTCCAAGTCCTAGACAAACCTCACCCCATGAACCCGGGCTATGGTGTGATGCAGAAGGTAGTGGTGAAGAGAAGGAGATGTGGAAAATGTACCTGGCTATTCAGATCTAGTAATCAAACACGGCTAAAGTCATTTCAAGTAATGTTACAATTCTGAATTAATACTGACGAATAGCATAATGCTACATACTTATATGTGCAATATCTACTTAAGATTTAGGAGGCGAATATGCTTACCGCCGCCCTGGGAACCAATTATTGGATAACCAACACCCCTGCCATAGGTCATCCCAAGTGGTTCGCACGGTTTGGTGACCGTGTTTACGGGGTGAGGTTTGTTTAGGTCTTGACGGAGGATGCCTTTGCCCACCTAATGCATGGCGGGCCGGATCAGGAGAGACCGGTTAAGAGAGACCTTTCGATCTCTCCAGTCTGACTCTCTCGATCCATCGCCTTGCACTATAGTGTGAAAAATGTACCTGGCTATTCAGATCTAGTCACCCAACACGGCAAAAGCCAATTTAAGTAATAATACTAAACCTACATAAACTGTACACCAGCGTAAAAATTCAAAAAAATCGTATGTTATAACTTGTTTTATCTGACTATAACACAACAGTCCCTAACTAACTAACTAACTAACCATCACGCAGTTTCCCCGCAGGGGTAGGCAGAGAGGACGGACCGCCAAACAACTCGGTCTTGGCACACACTCCTTGCCTCGTTCACATTCAGACATCGTCTCATATATCCTCTTCTATTATTCTGACTCTTGACATGGCCCAACTCAAGTATCTGATTCACTCGGTCGTGCCATGTCTTTCTCGGGCGTCCCCGACTTCTACTACCATTCACATTTACGTCATATATTCTCCTTACACTCCTTTCCTCGTTACGTCCAAACCATCGGAGCGTTCCTTTCTTGATTTTACTCATTACGCTTACATCAAACTTGCATTATTTGCGGATCTCCACGTTTCTCACACGATCATACATGGTTTTACCACTCATACGCCTTAGGGATCTCATTTCTACAGCATTCAGTCTACTTTCATCCTTCCTCTGCCAATTCCATGCCTCACTGCCATACATCAGGGTAGGTACCAGTACTCCATTATGGACGGCTAGCTTCGCTTCTTTGGAGAGTTTTTTGTTGGTGCCAACTGTGTTCAGTCCTCCATTAATAGAGTTACCTGCATTCGTCCTTCTTTCAATATCTCTATTAGCCTTCCCATCTCTCGCAAACAAACTTCCCAAATAAACAAACTCATCCACCTGCTCCAAGTCACAAAAGTCCCAACTGCTCCTAACCGTCTGGAGCCAGTGAGACAATGGTATTTGGTATTCCCAATTTTGATATGTTGTGAGGCTGAAGATAGTGGGCCCCTCCCCACGAATAGATCTAGTCACCAAACACGGCTAAAGCCATTTCAAGTAACGTTTCAATTCTGAATGAATACTGATGAATACCAAAATACGATATACTTAGATGTGCAATATCTACAGGAGGCAGATATGTTTACCGCCACCCCTGGAATCTTTTACTGGATAACCAACACCCCTGCCAAAGGTCACCCCAAGTGGTTCGCTACGTTTGGTGAATTATCAAGGGTGCTCGGGTTCTTGGAGAGAGGTTTGTCTAGGTCTTGGTGACAAATTCTTTTCCTCGCCTACTGCGAGGCGGTTTGAATCAGGAGAGGCTGCTTGAGGCAGACATAATCTTGACCTCTTCAGCCGGATTCTCTCGACCCATCACCTTGCACTGGAGTGGGATGGGTGGATTCATACGGCTCTCACTCTTGGACACATTGGTCCAAAGATTCCCACCCACCCCTCATGCCTTTTTCCTTCCTAGAACTTCCTTTCCTTCCTTTCCCTAAAAAGACCCTCCACACAGCATCCCCAACGTGTGGGGCGAACGTAAAAAAAATGGTCCTTCGGAGAGTCGAAATTATTGTTGTAAAAATATTATTACAGTGAATTTTCACTCAAGATGCCTTCAGATATAAGTATATCGACTTTGGTTGTACGGCCGTATATCCTCTTTGCATACTTACTTGAAGAAAAAATCTTCCAAAGGATCAGGCCGGACCAATTGCCGCCCGACGAACTGTCGGCCGCACCAACTGTCGCCGGACCAACTGTCGCCGGACCAATTGTCGCCGGACCAACTGTCATGGAACCACATTTAATACTACATTAATACTAACCTGTACATATAAAGCACTTGCATACTACCCGTTAACACCGTATGCGGGGACATTGGGGGTCTAGTTTTGTTTAATTAAATGTAGAGACGTTCAAATAAAAAAAACTAGCTTCCTTGTGAGAGCCCTGAAGGAGTAACAAGTTACTTATACCAACCTTAAGGGTTATCATTACACCTCGAACGATGATGTGAAGGCAGCTGTCAATTTCTGGATTCCAGAAATGTCGGAAGAATTTGTCAATTACGTAATGAAAAAACTTGTTACATTTTGGGAGAAATGCGTTAGCCTTTTAAGGTGACTATGTTAAAAAATATATATGTGATTTTAAAGCTTAAGAATTGTACTTTAATGTACTTTTTGCCCGATCTTGCTATTTGTTTTTGTTCGTGTTTTACAAGCATGTGTGCATTACTTTTCAGCCTACCCTAGTACATTAAATGAATAAATAATCATGTACACTTGCATTCCATAAGCACTTCTCTTCGTGCCATATATTAATAACATTTTCAATAAAATCGCGAGGTTAACTCCGAATATCCGTTTTTGTTTTCCAATCTTGTCGTTGGAGAACAAAAGTGGATACACCCTTGGACAACACTTCCTTGGCCCTTTGACGGCCGGCCGTTGTCGAGGGGTAAGGCTTTTGACTCACAATCCGAAGGTCGCCGAATCGAATTTTATTTGATTAAATTGTGTTATTTCACAATTAATTCATTAAAAAATATAAATGTATTTAGTGTAAGACCACCATTCAGAATTAAAACGTTGCTTAAAGTGGCTTTAGCCGTGTTTGGTGACCAGATTTGAATAGCCAGGTAGGTACTTCCCCACCCTTCTCTTTCCCATATCCTTCCTCTCCCCACTAGCCTCACAACATACCCCAATTGGGAAGCCATAGTTTCACTGGCTCCAGAAGGGAGCAGCTGGGACTCTTGTGAGGTATTTACACTAAAAAATTAAAATAATAATAATAATAAAACTGCAAAAACTGTGTGAGGAGAGGATGGGTCTACCATGGACGGAGGCCGAACAATTAGCACAAGACAGGGACGTATGGAGAAGCCTTGTCGATGCAATAGGTCCCCGACCCGAATAGGACAAGGGGAAGAAGATGTTAATGATTATAATAAAACAATAGGCGCATCGGACTCAAGACGGGCGACTTTCGTATTACCAGTATTACTAGTTGAAATACGATAGCTGAAATCATAAATAAACCAATCCGTTGACATTGACATTTTACCGTAGAAAAAACATTTGCAAGTTGGAAGCCATAGACAACAACACATATTTGATAGGAGATTACGTACGTAATCGATTACGTTTCCACGAAAGATACAGAATCGCATGGCAGACCAAAAATAGAATTTCCCGAGTAGAGGTAAATAATTGGCTTCCTTTTTACTCCTATAATTCCTACATCATGGTGTTTTCTCCAATGTATTTATTTATTTAACAACATGCAGTTCCGATTTAAATGACGCTGATATCATTTGTCTCGGATCCGCATCGTGTGATGTTTTTTTATTTTTTTTTCTTTATTAATAATTTTACAATAAATACAAGCTTTTTTATGAAAACAGTTAAAAAAAAGTAAAGAATAATACAATTAGCAGATTAACCAAAAAAATTCCGGATAGGCAACGCCATTTCGTGGGTATACTGGAGTGTTTTTAAAACGGTTCAAATTTTACTCATATACATACTTCATTGTAGAAACTAAAAAATAAAAATATAAAATCAGTGTTAACTGAATTACATTCAAACGACATGTTAATAAGTATTAAAAAATTGTTTACTTACATCAAGTCAGATGTTACTGCAAGTAAGATGTTACAGCAAGTAAATGCTTATATCAATGGTATTTATCCAAGGCTTTATTACATTTTTATTTTTGCTGAAGGAGGTTATATTTTTACATTCAATTTCTGTAGTCTTATAGAGAGCATTATAAATTTTTGGTGTAATAAAATATACATGTCTTTGCGCAAGTCTAGTTTTACACATTGGAACTTCAAATACATTATTTAACCTATTACAAAATCGGTTTTCATTTTTTGTAAAAATAATATTTCGAGAAAATATATATTTTAAACATTGTATACAGTAAATTTTTCTTATCTCTAATAATACAGCTTCTTGGAATAATTGCAAGGGTAGTCCATATCTTTATGCAACAATATTTTTAGTATTCATTTTTGGGTTATTTCTAGTGGCTTAATGTGCGTATTATACATACCCCCCCATCCAATTATTCCATAAGGTACTGATGATTGAACCAATGCCTTATACACCATTTTCATTCTTTTAAGAGGGAACGCGGGCAGCGTTTTTCCATACAAAGGTATTCCCCGTTTATCACTCTGGATATAGACCCTAGAGCAATTTTTTTTTTTTTCATAATATAGATATCGACTACAAGCGTGTTAGTACGTTTTGTTTTTTTTTTATAATTTACTTCTTATAGAAGTTAGGACCTTCCAAAAATGAATAAAATTGCCTGATTAAAACGCCGTCAAAAGACGTTCAGTATACAAACTCAGCAATGTACTTTTAAAAAAATAAAAAAATACCGACTGTTTTTTTAATTATCTTCTAATACAGTTAATGAAAAAAAAAAATGAAAATTGGTCCAGTTTTGGAGAAGAAAAATGGGGAATTCAAAACATCGATTTTGAAGATTTTATTTAGGTATTTTCGGCTCGATGTGCAGTTGTCCCTTTCGCTCAGTTCCCTGCGGGGGCCGGGGAATGCGGGTTTTGACAAATACATACAAAGCGAAGTAGTGATGTAACGAATTTTATCGGTAGACTAATAATAATAATAATAATAATTGGACAATTTGTAGAGCGCCGTTTTTGTGAAAAATCACCTCAAGGGCGCTTTACAATTCATTATGAATTCCTAGGTTCTATTTAATTTTATTATTTACAGAAAGATACAAAAACATACTTACCTGCAGGTCACTTCCGAAAAACACACTTTATTAGAAAGTTTATGCTTGGGAAAGGTACGACTTTGCACGTGGAGGGCAATATATTCAAAACACTGGACATTGCATGACTTTACCTTTGCTACCCTCATCACTGTTGGTTTTACATTTAATAAGAAGATCAATGCCAAAGTTGAGTTAATATTTATTTGAAAGACTGGAGAAGTGTAAGAATTTGCTTTATTTTGCAAAATTAGTTATTTACTATGTCGCGAGCCGTGAAGCTGAAGTTGAAAAGTTTTTTTTTTTTGATTATGGATACGACTGTCTGAAAAGATGAGTTTTTAGTTTAGCTCTAAATTCCGCTGAATCTGTGATCATTCTTAACTCGTGTGGCAGTCCATTCCAGGCTTTAGGTCCTGACACTCCGAAAGCACGCTCACCGAATTTATTATCTGGTGTGCGCTTTGGTTCCTTCAACCTTCCGATAGCTAATGTTGCTGCTGACCTGAGGGTTGATTGTCGCGAATTGGAATTTTCTGGAATACACATTTCTGATAAGTAAGCCGGAGCCATTCTGTTAAGGGATTTGAATACCATCCAGCAGAGATTGAACTGGATTCTTTCAGGATACTTGAGCCAGTGAAGATTTTTGAGATGCTCAGAAATATGGTAATATTTAGATACGCCGCGCCGGTGATGAGTCTTGCCGCAGCGTTGAACACAGATTGTAATTTGTTGATTTGATATTTCGGGAGACTAGCATGTATTCCGTTGCAATAATCTAGACGTGAAACAACATACGAATTGACTAGTAATTTAGTCGCCTCTGTTGTCAAGTTTCTCCGTACTGCTTTAATTTGCCTTAATTGAAAGAATCCCGTGCTTACAGTTCTGTTCACTTGAGTTTTAAGGGAGAAATCAGCGTCCAGATTGACACCTAGTTTTATGCATGTTTTTGGAGTGATGTCACTTCCTGAAATGGTTATTGGGAAGTTATCAATATAATGCTGACGTCGGCTTGTGGCTGTCCAGAAAAACTCAGTCTTTGCAGGATTCAGTTTCAATCTATTTGAGGTCATCCAGCGCGTGATTGCTTCTAGACACTCAGTTACGCGAGTTTTAAGACTGCCTATTTCCTCTGGTAAGCAGTAGAAGTAAACTTGCTGGTCGTCAGCGTAGCAGTGAGATAGAAGACCAAATGATTCGATAATTTTAGCGACATCATTTGTGAAGAGGATGAAGAGAAGTGGGCCCAGAACAGACCCTTGGGGAACTCCAGATGAAAGGGTTGCATATTTCGATTGGTTTTTCCCCACTTTAACGGCTTGTACGCGGTTGACGAAGTAAGATATCAGCCAGTCTTTTACACCGCAGTTTAAGCCAAATGATTCTTCCAATCGTTTAATAAGGAAATCATGGTCAATCGTGTCAAAAGCGGCACTCATGTCCAAGACTGAAAGGAGTGCCAGTTTACCCGACTCGATAGCAAGAGTTATATCCGACAAAACACGTAGTAATCCAGTTTCCGTTGAGTGAAACCTTATATATGCGGATTGGTATTTAGTCAGCAGTTCATTAGAATTTAAGTGACATATTATCTGTGAAGCAGTGATTTTTTCTAGGATTTTGGATATTAATAGAAGATTTGAAACGGGTCGGTAATTTGAAAGATCTTCAGCGTCCAATTGCGGTTTTTTATTAATGGAGTTACGACGGCTGATTTGAGGGGTTTTGGGAAATCACCCATGCTAAGTGACTTATTGAAAAGACAAACCAGAAAGGGAGAAATTTCATTGCAGCACTTCTTTAATAACCACGTTGGAATAGGGTCAAGTGAGCACTGCTTGTTCGGTGAAGAGAGTATTAACTTCCTAACTTCTTCAAGGGATGTAGGTTTGAAGGCAGATAAGTTTCCGCTACTGAATTTAGTAAAAGATGGTGGTGAGGCGGAGGCCGTTTGGGCGCGTGTTGTCTTTCCCCGAGTAATCGATATCTTTATTCGTTTTTTTTCTGTTTAGTGACTTATCTCGGTATACCAATACTGACCCAGCTTTCACACAAAAATTGTGCCAAATTAAATTTTTGTGCCAAAAATAGAAATTGTACTATTATAAATTTTCAATTTGGGATGCGTTATAGGTACCATTGACCCCGGAACCATTTATTGGATAACCAACACCCCCACCACTAGGTCATCCCAAGTGGTCCGCTATGTTTGGTGACTGAGCATGGGTTCCCGGGTACACGGGTGAGGTTTGCATGGGTTTCAGTGGCGGTTGATTTTGTCCACTTACTGTTGGGCCGGATTGGGAGAAACTGGAAGAGGGAGACCTTTTGATCTCTACAGCCGGACTCTCTCCACCATCATCTTGCAACGCAGTGGGAGGGAGGATTGGATTCATGAACACATGACTCCTGAACCATTGACCCCCAGATTCCTACCCAACCCTCATACCTTTTCCCTTCCCAGAACTTCCTCTCCTTCCTTTCCCTAAAAATACCCTCCACACGGCTTCTCCAATGATGTCCAACAACTTCTCCAACAAAGTCCCTGAGCGAATATTTTTCCTTGGGGCCTCCAATGTGGGGTTTATCTTTTAAAAAAAATCGGTTTCAAAATTTCGGGTGAGAGTCGCTTATATAGGGGAGACCTGATAGGGCATACAAAGAAGAAGAAGAAGTCGCTTATATTGTCTTCAGTGATTAATTGAAATTCTTTTGTTTGTAAACGCATTATGTACAAATTTTTACAACTTGATAATGAAATTAAAACAATTTATGATTTAGAACTCTCTCTCGCCGGTAAATTTCTTGGTATGTGACCGTCAATTATTTCTGATAAAAGGCATTGATGGTAGAAATTTTCTAACAGTGGTAACAATGGCCAGAGCAATTAGCGATCCGCGATCGGAATTGTTCCGGTAGTCCCAATTTTTTATATGTTTTTACACTCATCTTGTGATGTATAATCCGAATTTTTCGACCTTGGGTCACTTGAGCTTTCACTGGCATTTTGAAAAAAAAAACAAGCGGAAATCGAGCCAAGATCTAGTTTTTCTCAAATATCTGGGTTACAATAAAAAATTTGGCTAAAGTAGCTTTATAGAACCTAAAATTACCCACAATTTTTATTTTTAAAATGTTTTTCTATCTCTAATAAATATGGTAGTGGTAAAAATGTGTATAAGTTTATGAAAACAGGTAAAATGCTCGACTTGGTTCGATTTTTTGTGCGCGTCTCTTCTCCAGTACAATTTTGTGAAAAAATTACTGTTATCAATTTTGTAGAAAATAAAATTTCTAAAAAGATGTTTGATTTTTATGTTTTTTGTAGTTTTTTTACTGATATAAAGTGTATAAACAAACATCGGTAGGTGAAAACAGACAATTTATCACGATATTACCACGTAATTCGACTTTAGTTCACATCGATGAAATAACAAGTGATGCAATGAGTATTCTTGGTTTTATTTTGAGAATGGGTGCAAATTTTAAAAATGTATCATTATTAAAAAATCTGTATTGCTCGTACACAATTAAAGTGAGAGCCCGTTCACACTTCCGTCGTAAAAACGGAGAGGGGTTCCGTCGTTAAGACGGAAGCCCTAGGCCCCTGTTCACACTTCCGTTTTCAAGACGGATCCTACTCTACGAAAACAACGACCAAAACATTTTATCATTCTTCAGTAGACGGTCGTGCGCACTGCGCAATGCGCAATGCAAATATTGCAAATTTTACTATTATAAAAGTTCCTCTTAGTTTGGGCCGTAAAAGGCCGACAGCAAAAACTTTCCCTTTTGGGGCTGCCATAAATAGTTATAGGTGCTATTTGAAATGTACAAATACCTATTTAAAAATAAAACAATTTAAATAATAAACTTTTTCTTCCAAATCGGGAATGTATTGATGTAATACCAGCCATAAAATTACTTCAGGGGTCGGACCTTATTTGTTCAATCCGTGGGAGAATATTTTGTTTGCATACTTGAAAAGGAGAAAGTACGCGAAAATCATCCAGCAATTATTATAACTAAAATGACTAAAAAACATGAATGATATGATTAAATATTTTCTTTAGATTAAATAGAAAAAATCGCATTCTGGAACGAACATATATATTATATAATAATATTATAAACGCCAAACGCGCGCACCATAAAAACACAATTTGCCTGCTCGCTTGCGTCTGGGAGCGGGCGGCGGTGAAGTGTGAAGCGGGGTGTGGCGGCTTCAAAACGGATCCGTCGTCCCGCCGTATAGTGTGAACAGCTCCATTGAAATGTATGAGCCAGCGCGTTCCTTTCCGGCTTCACGACGGACACTCTGCGTAGGCGAACTCTCCGGCAAAAAATAACGGATCCGTCTTCACGCCGGATCCGGCAAGTGTGAACAGCTCCATAGAGCCACTACAGCGGCTAGGGCCTCCGTCGTAATGACGGAACCCATCTCCGTTTTTACGACGGAAGTGTGAACGGGCTCTCACCAACCTGGTCAAAGCCGGCAGAGGCGACGAACACACAAGAATCAACACGAGCGCGAGCGCGCGAAAACTAATACAAACACTCGCACATTTACAGCTAAGATGCTACTGTACATGTCGTCGTTGCGCCTGCAAAATCCGACAAACGTTTTTTTTGCGAATATCGGTTTTTTACGCAATGTGATAGAACGAGACAAGGCGGATAGGCCTATAAAACACGTTTTCTAATATTAAAGCTAGTTTAGAAAACTGCAAAATCAGCTATGTATTTTCGCTTAAAAAATGGCTTACAAAATACTCTATTAAGATTTTTTCACATATCGCATTTTGGCCTAAAGTAAAACACTCAATATTGCGCCAGTTCTGACACATGGCTGATTTTGCACTGACTCTTGGTTCAGATGCGCATATTATAAGTCACGTGACTGGACAGTGGACAGTTGGATAGTCTTGTTATGATAGTCAGTCTTGGTGTTCATGCTAGCGGATTATTTACGTTCGTCAAAAATTAATATTTAAGCTTTTAAAACAGTGTGAAATTACATTACAGTGTACAATAATTTTCGTTTAAAGAAGAGTGTTAATTTTTCAAACCGGTAAGCAATACATCTGTTATAATCTAATGTAACTTTCTTAATGTTTTTTTAGCATACTTAATCGACGATTGGTAAACATGGATCTGAACAATAATCGTCAAGCTGAAGTCAACATCAATAACAATCAAGGAAGTATTAGTAACTCTAGAGCTCAGCGATTGGTGAACATGGTTCTGAATAATAATCATATTGAACTCAAGAAAACCAAGCAAGTATTAGTAACATCCAGCCTGTTGAAAAGCAAAAACCAATAATAATTGATATGGACGTCACAAATGATAGCATCATTAGTAACATCCAACCTGTAAAAACACAACAACAAATAATTGATATGGACTTCATAAATGATATACCAATTCCACTTGGCATAGATAGTTCTGATTTTACTGATTTCTACGTTACAGAAATTATGGATCTGAACATTATTTAACAGAATTATGGTCTCACATAATTTGGATATTTCTGAAACAGTTTTGGAGAAAGACGTGGGGAATGTATCCCCAGTTGTAATCTTGACCATCAGATATGATGCTGATAGCACACTCAACCCTGAAACGGGACTGTTTGAACGAGTTGCACTTTCAAATTCTAAAGAGAAATGTGATGAGGATCAACTTGGCACAAATAATCATAGGTTTCTTTTGAATCACGAAATGGGACAATTCGAATGCTCTGATGCTAACTCTAATTCTGAAGACGATCTGTTAACTAATGTACCGAACATAAAGAACAAACGAAAGTTGAATAAACATTTACGAGTCCTGGGAAAAAATACAGCGGTATTAAAACAGTAAGTGGACGTACAATTTACGTTAAAAGACCTCAAAGAAAAATAATAGAAACACCATGCACACTATGGGGGAGGTTATTTCACAAATGTGACGATGTGTAAAAGGGACGGGGGGCGGGTCAAAAAATCATGGAATTCGTGTGACGTAATTTATGGATGGCCCCTTATTATAAAATAATTTGTATTAAGGACCATATTACCAATTTTCATCAGATATTTGGACCACATTAAAAGACAATTGAGACGGTTTTCCTACAAATTCCTAAAGTTTAATATCCGAAGAGTACTCAAGAGGCGACAACGGCGACAGCAATTAGAAGGTAGAAGTGCTTGGAAGCGTCAAATTGAGGAACTGCTCCTCACCCAAACTTAATAGGTAAATAGTTAGAGGTTACAGAGAGTTTTAAACGCCACATTAGGTATTACGAAAGATACGTTTGCTCAATGGATATTATCAACACATATTGATAACGAAGATGATACTCGAACAGCTAGGAAACGTCAGATTCCGTTAAAAAATGGTTGGACCTGTTGCCTAAAGTTTTTAGTCATAATTATTGCTGCTCGCGAGAACACACGTGGAGGATGCTTTTAATTCTAAAACAGAAATGCATAAAATTTACATGTCGTGGTGTTCAGTGTTCAGAAAACAGGGTTACGATACACTCCCCAGTAATTACTGCACTATTCGTCCAGGCAAAAAGGTTGGAGATCCTACAGTTACCCAGATCAGAGGGCTGCTGTACAAACACGGTGAGGTTATGTAAAAACTCCGACCTATTGATAACTGGACACTACTGCCTCAAAGGAGATGCAAGTTTATACACAACACCACAACCACGTACACAGAGAAAAAACAAAATTGACAAGTCTAATTTTGAGCAATTACAATCCTTAAAGTTATATAGATACACATCGAGATTATCATTTATTTTACGATAATCTTAAATACTGATTTTGTTGATTACTATCGTACCTTCTATTTTTATAATATTTTAAAGATCTAAATAGTTATTAGACGAATGTTTAGTTTACTAGCGGGCGTTATCATTGTTTAATAACATAACTGAGAAGTAGGTAATTTGTTTTGTTTGAAAGTTGTAATTATTCTGATTGTATTATAGTTCAATAATGTTTGGTTTGTAATAGGTATAATGCTAGTTACTATTTACTTAATTTTATTCTTTCAATAAACAAAAAAAATGTAATAATCTCGAATAGTGATTTGGTAGATTATATTATGTACCTTTTATTTTTATAAAATTTTAAAGATCTCAATAGTTATTAGACCAGCAGTTATTAGATCATTTTTTATTTATTTAACTGAAATGTTATTTATTTTGTTAAAATGTTGTAATTATTATGGTTGTATTAATGTTGAATAACGTTTGGTTTGTAATAGATATAATAAGTACTAATAACTACAATCTACTTGATTTTATTCTTTCAGTAAATAAAATGTAATAATCTCGAATAGTGGTTTGGTAGGTTACTTACGTACCTTCTCTTCTTCGTTTTTCATAAATTTTTAAAAATCTCAATACTTATTAGACCAGCAGGCGTTGTCATTGTTTATTTACATAACTTAGATGTTGTTTGTTTTGTTTAAAGTTGTATTTATTATGATTGTATTATTGCTGAATATTGTTCGGTTTGTAATAGGTAAAATGACTATCTACTTGTTTTTCTTATTTTAATAAATAAAATGTAATAATCTAAAATACTGATTTTGTTGATAACTTAGGTACGTTCTATTTTTATAAAATTTTAAAGATCTCAATAGTTATTAGACGAAGGTTTAGTTTGCTAGCAGGCGTTATCATTGCTTATTTATGTAACTGAAATGTTGATTTGTTTTGTTTGAAGAAAGACAAACATTCCCGGGTTACGAATAACTCAACAATGTTTATAAATCTCCTGCTACCACCACAGAAATCCGAAAATGTTGCTTGTATTGTGATGGAGGACTTAGCCAGCCATAAATATACCAATGTAACCAGCCGAGGAATCGAAAATGCGACGCCCGGGTGGGACCCAAGCGCTTTGCCCACTCAACCACTGACCGGTGGTTATTAACTATTCCAAACCAAAGATTATTGCTCAATTGTGTTTAATTTGTAATAGATATAATACTAGCTACTATCTACTTATTTTTCTTCTCTCAATAAATAATATGTAACGTCTAATAAACTTGTTTTTCCATCTTACTCAAAATATTTTTAATTCACCTTCACTCAATAATTACTTATTTAAAAGTAAATTTTCAGTTGGAAAAGATAAAGATTCGTTAGAAATAGGCTAATGGTTTGAAAAAAATCTTTGCGCATACGTTAATGCATTTAAATTTTACGCAATTAAAGAATTACTATCATTTTTAACTGAATGCAAAATCCGTTTTGTCTAAAATATATGTAGAAAAAAATCCGCTATATGCTACCTCTAACACAAAGCGGATTTAAAGACCCAAACAAAATCAGCTATGTGTCCATTTATTCACAAAAACAAATATTACTAATAAAGCACTAAATATTTAATTGTAAAATATCATTTATGCAAAATCCGACGTAAAGATCTAATTTTCTGTTTATTTGGATTGTAAAAAATTAGAGCCATTGTTGAATAAATCAGTTTTTTGCTTCTCCTGAAAAGTTGCGTTTTTTTACATGGCGGATTTTGCAAGCGCAGCGACGATGTGTGAATGTGACCGATGTGTGACCGAACCGCGGAGTGGAATAGAAGACATTCCTCTCAATACCTAAAAACGATATTTCAAAATGACCAGGAACGCTCTTAATGTCGACTATGTAATTTAAACGTTTTAATATATAAGTTAAGGTGAAGTTATACGCGAAATCCTATTTAGGTACTATTTAGATTAATCTTTACGACGAATTGGCTTACAGCATGAACATCAAAAAATATGCTATGGATAAATTAAAGCTTTAACTAGGTTTTCTGTGTAACGGAATTACAATAAAATTATTATTTACATAACAACAAAAATTAGCGTACACCACTTAAAAAAATGTTTTTTCATGACTTAACTATGAAGTGATTCTAGAAATATTTTTATAAAAATATCCCTTTATGGCTAAGACCATTTTTGAGGTTTTCTACGTTCTAACTTTTTTTAACTCTTATAAAATTATGGACAAAATAAATAAAAAACACTTTTTCGCTTACTTGCCTCGCGCAAATAAGAGGCTCGATTGCAAATTTTGCAGGCACGAGAATCGAAATATTTCTAGCGTTTATATTCCTCTTCCTAAGTTTATTTACAATCTTTTCTGTGTGATCTGTACATTTGAGTTGGCTGTCTATTATAATTCCTAAGTATTTAACTGTATTCCCCGTATTTATTTCTGTACAGCTAACTGTATGCATGAGACAGGATTGCAAGTATTTTTACGGAACCTGAGTTAAGGGTGCTGCTTTTTTGGTATTATAAAATGGAATATGAAGAGTTTTTTCACAGTTCAGAGTTAGAAGGTTTTCATTGAGCCATTCTTTGACAATGAATGTGCACTTATTTACATTTTCAGAGACCTCTGTAACTGTGTTTTCTGGGGAACCATCCCTCAAAACTTGGACCGCTGGTTTAGAGTTCATGTCTGATTGATCAGATGTTTTAATAATATGTATATTATGTTGAAATCCACAGGTTACACAATGCCAAGCAGACAGACGGTAAACTGCAGACAGGTGTATTATGGGCTCATCGTACAAAGGCCAATTCAATATGCGGGCGGCAGATAAATATTACGTGAATTGGATTAAATTCTCAATAAACGTTGTAATTATTGCCATAAATTCAGGGTCAGTTAAAAAGTACCTTCTTTAGTGAAATTAAACTAACCAACACACATATTTCGATGCATAGTTGCTATGTACCGGCGCTCGTTCATGTTCGATGGTTTTACGCTCATTCGAAACATTATCAATGTGTTTGTACCATTTTGCTCGATGCTTTTTTGATCGATGCAAATAAAAGGTCCGTTATTCTAGTTGTCACTTGTGAACCAATTCATGACTTATGTTGACCACTTCCACTTTAGCTTTTTATTGTTTTTATGACATCTTTTGTTTTTGTTTGTTTCTTAATGGTTTCAATTTTTATTCTATCGGACAGTCTTTTCCCTATCATACTTCCTTTCCATGGAGTTTTGGCAAGTTTCGAGTTTCTTATTATGATTTTTTGAATTTTTTTCTTATTATGAGTTCCCAAGTTTGGCAACCATAACTACAGGATGTATACAGGTATCGAAAAGTTTCGGTTTGATAGTTATCCTTGTTTCATTGTTTTTCATTATTTCTAGTATGATGAAATTGAACAAACTTTAAACATTTCTTCTTTCGAAAAACGTAGAAAAGACTCTGATCTAATATGCATTTTCAAAATTATCAACAGTATTTCTGACACACCTGCTTTGTTACAACTCATCCAGTTCAACATCCCTTCCCGTAGACTCCGAAATAATGAATTGCTGTTCCTCAATCAACATTCAACTAATTATGGATATCATTCTCCTTTATCCAGAATGTCGAGACTTGTCAACGCAAATCAAAGAACTGAATTTTTTGGTGTACCTAAAAGCCTAAATGACTTTCGGCAGTCGATACGCAATGTGATTTTTTCAAGTCTTTTAAATCCATCTTCAAGCTACTTATATACTTTTATTAATTCTGAGGTAAAAACATTGACCTATTGATCGAAGGGAAAAACCATGTTTTCTTAAAGTAGCTCTTAAATTTGTCAATTTTCGTTCATGTGTTTTGTACAAAAAAGGGAACAACATCCTATTTGACCTCCACCATGCGAAGTAGAAGAAGAAGAATTGCTTTTAGGAAAGATGATTAAAATAATTAGAAGTAGGTACTTAATAATATTCAAACAGTATTAATAGGCTAGAGATTGAACGGTTGAAATTTAAAAATCCGGCTAAGGATGCAATTCTGACGCCGCGCCATATGCAAAACCGTTTTCGTACGTGGAGTTTGTATACAAATGTACTTTTGTAATAGAACCGAATTAAAGCAATTCCAAAATACGGCGCTACTTACCTTAACAGCTTGCGTGATTAGCATCCCCTGGCAGACGTAAGTACTACGAATTTGTAATTTCGTGTATCTCTCCGGATATGAAGAGATTGACGACAATATGATTATTATTCTAACTGGCAGTTGTAAATAATATTACATATGACGTCATTGCCTGTCGCGGTTACCTTGTCCCGGTGACTAGCTGTCACTGAATCCCAGTGGATCCGAGGAAACCGGCTATTTTCGGAACCAGTTCCTATCGTATTTATAAAATGATCACCAACTCTCAAACCGATAGCCGCCCGCAGTTCTCGGGTTTTTAACTGATAGTTAATTATTATCTATTAACTCTTTGTTATAGTACAAGCTCAAATTAAAATATTTACTACATATTTTAAATTTTAGACGGCACTCTTTTTGCGTGCTCCTCTTTGGCAAATAAAAAAAACTATGTTGTATTTCAAAATTAGAAACAATAAAAAGATAAAATTTCCGTCCATACCTATGGTAGGTACTTTGCAATGCAAATTTACTACTGTGGTATATACGTTGTCTGATAGGCAGCTAGGTAAATACTTCATTTTTACGGTTATAATCTAAGCTACAATGAATGGTTGGTTAACTCGAGACTGTTTTCTCTTGGGGTGAAAATTATCTCGTTGGATTTCATGTTTCAAACACCCAATCATGTCTGATTACGTCTAAAAGGTATCGAAATGAAAATCTAGTCTCCTTCAACGGAAGCAATCTTCCGAACAGGTTCTCCATTCATAATATTTTTGTGCAAGTAACGACTCCTCTCGAGAAAATTATATTTGGAACGGCCTATCTACCACCACTTTCTGACCCTCAAACATACAGAAACCACTGTGAAGACATCGAAACAATTTCATCAAAATATTCTCACTCGAAAATTGTTATCCTTGGAGATTATAACTTACCAAACCTAACATGGAAAGCAAAAAACTGTGGTCTCATCACAAACGAAAGTGAAAACGATCGTGCACGTGAAGTTTTGGACATGGTAAACTTTCTAAACTTTCACCAACATAATTTTATTTATAACAGTAACAATCGCTTATTAGACTTAGCTTTATCAAACTATCCTAAAATATCTGTAGAACTCTCAAATGATCCACTCCTACCAATAGATAATCACCATCCTCCCCTATACATTAAATTAAATATTACATGCGAAAATGAAAAAATACCTGTACAAAGAGTCCTAAACTTTAAACGAGCCGACTTCGACTCAATTAACAGCCATCTCTCAAAAACAGACTGGTCGTTTTTATCCGATGAAAACATTGATGAATCTTTAGACCAACTCTATTTATACTTTTCTAATATTATTGAATCCTATGTACCTTTTTATACACCGAGAAGCTATACCTACCCGGTTTGGTTCTCATCAGAGCTTACTGCCTCTCTTCAGCAAAAAAAGAGTCAACACAAAAAATTCAAACAAAGCAAATCCATAAGTGATAATAAAATCTTTAGCGAAACCAGGAAAAAATGTAAAGATCTTTCCAAACAATGTTACAAAATGTATATAACCTCTATCGAGGACACTGTCTTTAAATCCAAAAATCTTTGGAAATTTCTTAAAAAACTAAGCAATGAAAACACAGACTACCCGCCAATAATGCAAATGAATGGAACCAGTGCAAACAATACACAGGACATTGTAAACCTTTTTTCGGACTTCTTCTAAGATGTATATGATGAAGAAACCCCAGATAACAAAATACCTGAATACAAATTTAGCAAGACCACACACTTAACAAATTGCCATATCACACAAAAATGTTGCGAACAGAAATTATTTTCCTTGGACACTGACAAATCCGCTGGCCCAGACAACATTCCACCAATATTCCTCAAAAAATGCTCTAATACATTGTCTAAACCACTCACATTATTATTCAACCGTCTGTTAACCCTTGGACACTTTCCAGACCGCTGGAAATCTAGCTTCATTACACCTATCTACAAAAAGGAGACTACACTAATATAGCCAATTATCGTCCCATTTGTATACAGTAAGTACTACCTAAGCTTTTCGAATCACTGGTCCTTGATGAAATCTAGCCCAAATTAATAAAATTAATTGACCAAAAACAGCACGGTTTTATCAAAGGTAGATCTACCGCAACTAACTTAACACAATTTCAAAACTTCATATTACAATCTTTTGCAGAAAATAAACAAGTCGACTGCATATATACAGACTTTTCGAAGGCATTTGACAAAGTATCCCATAAACTACTAATCCAAAAACTATTTGCTCTAGGAATAAGGGGTAACATGCTAAAATGGTTTACTAGCTATTTATTAAATCGTAAACTGTTCGTCAAAATAAAATCTTGGATGTCGAAAGCGTTCTGGGCTACTAGTGGCCTACCGCAAGGCAGTCACCTTGGCCCGGTTTTGTTCCTCATTTTCATCAATGATATAACCAATTGCTTCAATGATGTCGAGGTATTGCTGTTTGCTGATGACATCAAGCTATACAAGAAAATAACTGATATTGCCAAATATTACAGTCGAATATTAGTAAGTTTAAAGATTGGTGCATTCAAAATAATTTATTTTTAAATGTAGAAAAGTGTAAAACCTTGACTTTCTTCAGAAATAAAAATCCTGTTTTGTTCGAATATTCCATCAATAAGACAGCTTTAGAAAGAGTCACGGAAATGAGGGATCTTGGGATCATTTTGGATGAAAAACTAAGTTTCGCCAATCATATCCACCAAATTATGAACAAAGGTATGAAAACACTAGGCTTCGTTTTAAGAACAACTAAAAGCTTTAATTCCATAGAAGCCATTAAACTATTATATGTATCTCTAGTTAGAAGCCAAATTGAATATAACTCGGTAGTTTGGTCTCCATCCTACAAAATTCACATTAATAATATTGAGCGAATACAAAAAAAATTTCTGCGTTTTATAAATTTTAAATTAAATATCCCACTAGAAGACTTAAAATATAATCTATTACTAAATATTCTAAAAATACACACACTAGAAGACAGACGTAAAATAAACGACTTGACATTTTTATTCAAAATACTTAACTCTAAATTCGACTGTTGCGAACTCCTACAACTCATAAACTTACGAATACCGACAGTAACCACACGACAAAACACACTATTCTACTGCAGCATTCATAAGCGGAACTACATTGCCCACTCTCCGATACAAAGATTTCACACTATGGGAAATCAGTATTTAAGTGATGTTGACATATTCAACATCAACTTGGCGAATTTTGTGGATCTTGTAAAAAACTTGTTCCAAAACTATTCCTAAACATATATGTATTTTTGTAAACTTATCAAATCGCTGTATTTTTGTATTTTTGTGACTTGTGTGCATTTTTATCTAATTTTATTCTTATCATTTCTCTATCTGTTGAAAAATCATCTGTTATATCTGTATTACTGTAAAAGCCCTCTGGGCGTTGAATAAATAAATAAATAAATAAATAAATAAATAAATAAATAAATAAATAATATGCTTGGTGCATTCATACTCGAATTGTATATTTTTTTATAAAAATTCTGATTTTATTTTTAACTGTTATTTTCATAATATATTATCATGTAAACAAAAATCTAGATAACAACCACTCTGTAAATTTCCATCTCAATACAGGCTTCTCACTCCTAGTGAGATGAGCATTACGTCATTACTGTAATCAAATGTAATTTTAAAATAATGAAATATTTTTTTTTTAAAGTACAAGTTTAGTGACTCCATTGAAGACAGAGTTATTTTAGCCTCTCAAAAACTGGGCGTATTGTACAGGGCCCGCAGTTAATTGGATAATAACCTGTACAAATCGCAAATGCGCCCAAAGGTTGAATTTGGAAACCACCTCTGGTCTGGAGCCCCAAAATACCTTTTTAAAAAAACCCTAGAATCTTTGCATAAATTGGCGGTCCGTTTGATAGATTCTCCTACACAGGTGTCGGGTGGAAATGCTATCCTTGTTCTTCCGGTATTTCAATGGAAGATGCTCCGAGGAACTAGATTGATCCCTTCAGCACCACTGCATAGTCGGGTAACATGCCAAATGCGCGCCCAACATATGTACACGGTAGACATTTGTCACATGAGGACGGGTCGCTTCTTCGACTCGTTTTATGTTCAACTGCTCGGCTGTGGAACGATTTGCCGGCATCTTATTTCCTCTTTCCTACAACATGGGTCTCTTCAAGACTACTGTTCATTCCTTCCTCTTCTCAAAAAGTCCCTTCACATAGCATCTCAGATGACATAGGCCCTGAGGGAAAAAACTTTTTTTTTTACAATAGCTCCACACAGGAGGCCCTGGGGAAAATAATTCCCCGCAGGGCTTATGCCATATTTGGGGATACCGTGTGGAAGGTCTTTTTAGTAAAGGAAGGAGAGGAAATATTGGGAAGGAATACGGTATTAAGGGTATCTGTGGTTCAGTGTCTCCAGGAGTGAGTGTAAATATTATTTTTACTCTATTAATTGTGAAATAACACAAATCAATAAAATAAAATTTATTTGCGCACGCCGGTATTTGAAATGACGACCATCTGATTCCTAATTGAGATTCTTACCCCTCGACGACGGAGGCCGTTCACCTTCTTCAGAACAGGATAAACAACGGTGATTTTGATAAATTTTTAGATTTTCACGGCCAAAAACATTTTCATTTTTAGTTTTTGGGATGTTATACCGTGTTGCGCTATCTCCTTCTTTAGCCGATGTTTCGGACAGCGTTGCAGTGTCCATCATCAGGACAGATCCGGTAGATCACACATCGTTGTATCTACCGTCGGCTAAAGAAGGAGATAGCGCAACACGGCATAACATCCCAAAAACTAACAATGAAAACGATGATTTTGATTATACCGAGTTTCCAAGTGATACGCGTAATTGGAAAATCTTGTTTATTATTAATATTGCTTTTACATTTATCACTGCAATTTTAAGTAATAAATTGAAGGATAATTGTATGAATCAGCAACGGTGATAATTAACGTTATCTACCGATGATTTATAGATTATTGGTAAATAAAAAGTTCAAAGAAGTTGATTGTCTCCCGCAATAATAAATAATAAACTTATCTTATCCTCTTTCTTCACAAATCGCATTGTTTATAATAATTTATCTCTATTATTGTTGTGTATACTAAAAATGCATGTATAAATGCAGCAGTGTAAAACTATGCAACACATAAAAAACACGAGGAGATTCAGACACGGAAAACTGTACGGAAAATTCACTGCAATCTACTCTGCATATAAACATATTTTAGTAGGCCGGCGTAGTCCGGCGTTAAGGCTCTTGACTTGCACACCGAAGGTCGCGGGATCGAATCCCGGCGTGGCAAATAAATTTTATTTGATTAATTTGTGTTGTATCACAATTTATTCATTTAAAATAAAATATAGTATATTTGCGGCACGTTCCAGAGTGGAAGATACTCTTAGTATCGCACTGGTGTAAGACCACCATTCAGAATTGAAACTTTGATTGAAATGGCTTTAGCCATGTTTGGTGACCAGATCTGAATAGACAGGTACTTCCCCACCTTCCTCTTCCCCACCTCCTTCCCCTCCCCACTACCTTCAGCCTCATAACATACCCCAATTGGAGATGTCATAGTCTCACTGGCTTCAGATGGGAGCAGTTGGGACTCTTGTGCGGTATTCATATAAAAAAAGGTAATTACTTTATTAGAAATTATTTTAAGTTGTAGGTACTGACTGACTTTCCAAGGTTTAAAGGAGGATAATTTTTAATCATTCAAAATAATTAAGAACCTAAAACTAATCTACTGATTGACATAAGAAGGTACTTATTTGTGCTTTAGGGGGAGTCGATATTTTACATACACGGTGTCTGGAAACTGGTGACGCAAGCGGGAAACTAGTGAATCTACATCACACGAAGTATGCTTCCCTGCGGCTAATGGACAAACGCCTGGGAATTTTGCACCCAGCTAGCGGCAGAAGTTAGTGAGCAACACCCGTCAGCACCGAAATTCACCAAATAAAATTAATTTTACTAAAATGTGTGCTCATGTTGCGATTCGCACCAGCGACCTCTGGATCTAAATCCAAAAAAGAGAGATGTAAGAAAATAGTATAAGAGAATAGCGGAAGAGAATACAAGAAAACAGCAGAAAAGAGCAAAAGAGAATACAAGAAAATAGCAGAAAAGAATACAAGAAAATAGCAGAAGAATACATATACTAGCAGAAAAGAATACAAGAAAATAACAGAAGAGGAGACAAGAGAATAGCAGAAGAGAATACAAGAAAATAGCAAAAAAGAATACAGGAAGATAGCAGAAGAGGATACAAAAAAATAGCAGATACGAATATATTTTAACGTAGAAAAACTGTAAAAATACTGAATTAATATTTTGAAACGATAGCACGACAATTTATCTAAAGCGGTATAAACTATCGAAAAAAAATGACTTCGTCACACCGAATCTCATTATTATTAAAATTTCACTAATTTTAAAAATAAATATTTGTGGTCACCTTTTTTTACATGAGCTCCGTACAGGAGGCCCTGAAGAAAATAATTTGAGAAAATAAGAAAGAAAGGAGAGAAGAGTTCTGGGAAGGAAAAGGGTTTAAGGGGTGGGTAGGAATCTAGGGTTCAGTGTGTCCTGGTCATCCGCCTCCAAGACCCACACAAACCTCACCCCATGAACCCGGGCACCCCTGTTATATCACTAAACGTAGCGAACCACTTGGGGTGACCTATGGCAGAGGTGTTGGTTATCCAATAAAGGTTCTCGGGGCGGCGGTACCCATTCCCGCCTCCCAAATTTAGAACCTTACCTTAATTTTACCTACGTAAAATCCGGAAACAGAAAAATCAGAAAAAGATATTGGCACCTCTGGGACTTGAACCCAGGACCTCTCGCTTTCCGGGCGAACGCGCTAACCACTGCGCCAAGGTGATCGACACCTTGGCGCAGTGGTTAGCGCGTTCGCCTGGAAAGCGAGAGGTCCTGGGTTCAAGTCCCAGAGGTGCAAATATCTTTTTCTGATTTTTCTGTTTCCAGATTTTCGATTGAGTTTCGCTTACATTGTCTTCATTTAATTAAATGTTACAATTTGAGGTTTTACTCATAAAGTTAAAATAAAAATTAAATACTTAAAATCCGTTATTTCTTACTAATGTGTGAACCGAACGGGTTATGGGTTCGTTGGTCGTTGGTTCGAATACGATAATAATGTAATTAGTACCTACCTAGTAGATAGTGCACACAATAAAAATAAAATGGTTCTTAGAAGTAGGTAAGTATATGTATAATCCATTTCTTTTGACGCAGAATCTATGAAAATAACGTTTACGACCAAATTCAAGTAAAATTATTGCTTAAGGCGATCCACTAGAACAGGAAAAAATCGAAATCGGAATTCACGCCCTTTTATGGGAGGAGTTTAAAAATACTTGAGAAAAAGCTTTTGGAAAGGTTGGAAGGATATTTGAGAATTTTTTTTTACATGTTGATTTCGTAAAGGCCTGTAAATAACATTAATTCCTTTTTTATGCATTGTTTATTGTAATAAAACGGAATTTTTAAATTGATTTCACGAAAACAAGCAGCGCGGACGCTAACACGTTGTTTCTCCGCTCCGGCCGGAGGAGTAATGACAGAAGAATGGGGCGGCTGCCAGTCGTTCTTCGGTGGACGGTATAAGGTTCACTTTGATATAACAAATTCGTCGACTGCCGTATTGTCGCCGTGATGTCAAAAATACCAACGCGAAAATGCATATTTTGTTTTATTTTGTGAGGTTCGGGCGTAAATATCATTTTTTTTCGCGATAATTATATAAGAAACTGAATTTTCTACATTATGCAATAAAATCATATTCGAAAAAGTGTTTAAAAGTAGGAGAGTTTACAGTTGAAAATATTTTTTATAAACCTAATACTTTATTTTTTTCTAAGCTTATTAAAAGACTTATTAAAAAAAATGACCAATATTTTTAAGGGCCAAGGTATTTTGTACACGAAGTATTTAATTGAAGCATCTATAATACTTCTAAGCGGTCAAATTTTCAAAACAAAAACATATGATTTTGTATGATTTTGCATTATTTAGTATGGCTTCATCTTAATTTACAAATCGAGTTATAAATCGCCAAAAAATATTTAGTTCGGGACCTACTTCTTTCGGTCGACAAAGAATTTATCGATAATGTTGATAACTTGTCATCGTTCCCGATCACGACTGCAGATTGCTAACGTATGAATAAATGACAGTATATGACAAATCAATCAAGAACACTTATTCGTTGTGAACTGTTGTTTATTCGTTGGCGATCTGCAGTCATGCTCAGGAATGATGACAAGTTACCGACATTATCTATAAAATCTTTATCGAACGACCATGCTAGATACACTGCCAAACACATTTTCTATTGATTTATATGTTTAATTTTCAATATCTATTAGCCGTTTAAATTAGGGGTAAATGTATGATGGAATTACACAAGTAAAAAAGTATTGGTGAAATTCAACAATATTGCGCTGCCAGAATTACACAAGGAGAAAATTACACCTTCTGGAAAATTAAACACATAAAAAAACCTAACCAAACTTTTTAAAATATAATATTTATTTAGTCCACACTTAATCACTCTACTATGAGAGTTTTAGTGGTTTAGGTCCAGAAGGTATAATTTAAGCAGGTAATTCACTCCATGTGTAATTTCTTCGATGTGTAAATTCGTCCTTGTTTATATCTACAATGTAATTCCGGAAGATATAATTTATTAAATGTATAATAGGGTAGTTCTCTCCATGTGTAATTTCGTCCATGTGTAAATTCGCCCATGTGTAATTTCGTCCATGTATAAATCAAATAGTTGGGTATTATTTTTGACAGTAATTTAAAGTGGTAAGAACATATTATCACAACAGCAAACAAACTTATAAAATCTATACGCTTCTTTAGACAAACTCGTAACTTTCTTAACTTGAACCCACTCAAAACAATTTACTACGCACTATGTCAATTTCTAATAGAGTATGGTATCAAAGCCTGGGGAGGTGCAAACGCTGTCGCCATTGATCCGATCTCTAAAGCCCAGAAACTAATTATAAAAATTATTCGAAAACTTCCGATCACAAGCAGTTCGGATGAAATCTTTAGGAGAATCGGTGTTTTGGACATTAGCCAACTTTATGCAAAAAATATACTATAGTCGAACAGATACCAAATGCACTCCCAAAATTTCACACGAAGATTAACGTACAGTAAGAACTTCGAAAAATCCAAACTTAAAAGGCACTCTACCATTATATTATTAATATATAAAATATAAATATTAATAATATAATAATACAGTGCCTTTCGAGTTTGGGTTTTTCGAAGTTTTTACTGTACGTTAATCTCCGTGTGAAATTTCGGGAGTGCATTTGGTATCTGTTTGACTATAACTTATCTATTCAAACATAGAACTGTTTTTGACAATATTCAAACTGTTCGTGATACGAGAACCAAAGGGCAAAATCTCTTACTTATCCCTTTCGCCAAAACAACGTTTGGTCAAAGAAACTTCAGGTACTTTGCAACAAAACTTTATAATACACTTCCACTGACTACCAAGTCTTGGATCACTAGCAAAGACAGATCATAAATTAACAATATTTTTAGAACCACCTAATGCATGCTTTCCCATTGGTACGATGCTGATTGTCCTTGTACGTTTACTTTATGTTATCCTTATTTTTGTGTTAAACTACTTACGCTTAAATTCGCCTGCTCTCAACACAGGAATTCCTGGTGAGACAGGCCCAGTTACAATCACCTATGTAACTTGATAAATAAAGATTATAATAAAAAATAATTAAAAATTCGCCCAAGTGTAATTTCGTCCATGTGTAATTTAGTCCATGAATAAATTAGTCCATGTGTAAATTCGGTCATGTGTAATTTCATCTATGTTTAAATTCGGCCATTTATGATTTCGTCCATGTGTAAATTTGTCAATATATAAATTCGTATATGTGTAATTTCGTCAATGTGTAAATTCATCCATGTGTAAATTCGTCCATATGTAATTTCGTTTATGTGTAAATTCGTCCATGTGTAAATTCGTCCATGTGTAATTTCGTTTATGTGTAAATTCGTCCATGTGTAATTTCGTTTATGTGTAAATTCGTCCATGTGTAAATTCATCCATGTGTAATTTCGTTTATGTGTAAATTCGTCCATGTGTAAATTCATCCATGTATAATTTCGTCCGCGCGTAATCATAGCAATTCACGCCTGTGTAATTTGCATCCGACACCCTAAATTAGGCAAAAATGAAGATTAGGCAATATATGACGCATTAAACGCGAATAAATTTAAAATTATGACATGGAGATTGATTGAAAAATCTAGCGAAGTAATGCCGCCTTTTCGATAATTTGCAATACCTTTAGTTGGTCGCTAACCAAGATAAAAGCGAGATCTCATAAATACGATAATTAAACTATCTATTATAACACAAGCACTTAATACACTGTCAATAATCATTAAAATTATCATTGCTATACTTAATAACAATATGATTAAATTAATTTATACTTCCTCCTAATTTTATGCGTTTTGTATTAATACATTTAAGGTGTTATTGGAAAGGTGGTGAGTTTCCTGTTTTTAGAAAAAAAGATAACAAATGACAGCTCTGCTAAGTTATCTTGACGTGCACTGAATTCGTTAGTATGGTTTGAAGTTTCACAGTGTTAACATACGATATTACTTACTTTAGCCATACGTGACACGTTCTTGTCATAAACACTAGTGTTGTTAGTTGCTGCACGACGGGGTGTTAATCTCCCGACGCCGACGGTTGATTGCTTGTTTTGTTGTAATCAAATTGCAATAAAACAGAATGCGTGAGTTTACTGATATTTTTATTTTTATGTCTTATTTTTTAAATAATAAATATTATTTTAAGTTTTAACATTTCAAGCGTGGAAGGACGTCGCTAGCATAAACATCACATTCCACATTAGAGCCCCTCAGGGATAGATCTGACCACAGACGTCCGTATATTATATAAGTTTGTTTTTTTCTATAATGCGGAAATTTTTTCGCCTAAAAAGATAAATGCTCATTCTTCTCAGTTTTTCTCAAATATTAATGCTTGATTCCTCAGAAAAAATCCTAAAAATTATTAAAGTGCATAATTGCAAATTGGCGGGAAATTTCTGTTGACTATTTAAAAATGATTTATATTGTATAGGCATCAAAGTGAATTGACAATTTTCTTGTTAATTCCTTAAATAAACAAAAATTTAATTTCGTACGATTGTTATTTTTGGAGTCGGTGTCAGCCAAGGTAACTACAAACATAGGTAGTTATAGGTGAGATATGGAGATCTTTGCTGACACCGACTCCAAAAATAACAATCGTACGAAATTAATTTTTTACTTTTTAGTGCATTTTTTTAAAGTCGTTTTTTGTTTTGTTAAAATTTTTGTTTATTTTTTGATTTTTAGTGACGAGCGTGCGTAAAGAAGTTTTATTTCAAAAAAAGAACCATCGAAATCTTTTGGCGTAATATTGAGTTATTCGTCCATTTGTCGCGCACATACTTATTGCAAATTTAAGACATATATGGTTTTCTCATGGATCCCATTGTTAGAACTGGACCAAATTAAAATGAAACCACACGGGAAGCACCAGCTTTCTAATAAAAAAAGAATAATTAATATCGGTTCACCCAATCGAAAGTTCTGAGGTAACAAACAAAAAAAAATGTCGAATTGAGAACCTCCTCCTTTTCGAAGTCGTTTAAAAGAGGAATATATTTTCTAAGGACTGATTTTTTTTCCAATTATTTCTGGCTTTCACCCTTCAAGGGTGTTCTAGGCCACCATTTAAAATAACAGAGAAAGGAAAGATGAATTTATATATTAATTTTATTTAAATGTACTAATTTCAAAATTATATGGAAGATTGGAGTCGAGTTCAGACTTAGAAGAGATGAAATGTTGAATGGAGGGGAGGCAATTTTAGATAACGCTTGATAGAAAAGAGGATATTTGTTTAGAGAGGGACAACCAAAAAATAAGTTATCCAAAGTTCCCACATCTAGACCACGGAATGTACAATCTGGGTAGTCAAGGATGTGAATTTTAAACAGGTGAGAAGGAACGGAACAATGTCCGAGTCTCATTCGAATAAGTGAGGAAATTTCTTTTTTGGAAAAATGGGGAATTTTTGAAACCACGGGGTTGATGGGATAGTCCTTTGTATTAAAGCGTAGCGGGCACCCTTGGATTGACTAGCAATGTTCCAACACTCTGTAAGGACGGTTTGTTTCAAAGAATTTAAACAAGTCATCAAATTTCGAAGTTAAAGTCATGTGAAAGTTCTATTCAAATTATCATATTATTTCATCATGGGCCGGCTGTTTTACAGTACTTGGATAATAACAGAACTTGAACAGGACTTTCACTGAACTTAAAAATTATTCTAGTCTAGAAGCCCGAATTTCTGGCATTTGTTTTTATTTTTGTTTATTTTAAGAATTCTTTTTTATATATGTATATATTTCACGAAGTTACACGCCGTTGAGGGGAAAAAAGCGTGTCCATCTTGTCACGATTTTGACCCTTCTGGTCATCTGAAAAATAAAAGGATGGGATTTGTCCTCCACAAATGCCCTCCACAGGCTGCGCCAGTTCTCTCCCTCGCCATTCCCTCCCCAGTCCTCAATCCTTCCAGTCCTCTTCCATGCAGTATATCCACCTCTTCCTCGATCTAACTCTGCATATCTTTACTATAATATACTTCCCAAATAGAATTTACCCCTTATTTCATCTCCGCATCAAATATTTTTCTGGAACTACAATAAAACAATATTCATTAATATCTAATACCTATTTGAGGTATTTGGTTCTCAACCTAATCAGCAATAAAATATTGAATTTATGGTTATTGATTGTCGTTGAAAATGATAACCTTGTTGATCAATTTATAGACAGACCTAAATATTTGCATGGGGGCTTTCTGTAATTCTGTGTTAAAACGACAATAATTTATATACTTAATAATTTATTAATCGATTATTGAGTGGCATAAAATTAAATGTTACAGGGCGTTAAGGAGGTAAATTTAAAAAAGATTGAGGGCAAAGATAGGACATTTAAAAATGAGAATTTTCTAAAAAAAGCACGGAGTTGCATAAAATGTTTATGATATTTAGGGATGTAACGATAGTTGTTTTTACCGATCCGGTACCGATATCGATTATATCAGTCAATCATCGGTAATACCGGTACGACTCAATAGATTAGGTAGTAAATTGTTAAGTATTGATCATAAAACAATAGATACAATAGGTAGGCAAATGGTTCACAAGTTGGATGCTGAAACAATTATATTTTGATTTCATTTCTAAATGAAATTACTAAAATTTGATTTTATCGACCTGCGGATCAAGAACTGCAGTGAAATCGATAACTTTACAATATCGGATCGATAGGCGTAAATTCCGAAGAGTTTATATCGACATACATATATATACATACATACTTTTTCTTATATTCATAAATGACCTTGGCTCGAAATTAAACTGTGATTATGCTTTTTTCGCCGATGATCTTAAAATTTTTCGTAAAATTAATTCTGTTTCCGATCATCAGCTGCTTCAAAATGACCTCGACACACTCAATAACTGGTGTACTGTCAATGATATGCACTTAAATGTTGAAAAATGTTACATTTTAAACTTTACTAGAAATAGAATTATAAAGGATTTTTCTTATGTTATCAATAATATTATTCTCAAAAAAGTTTCTTCAATAAGGGATCTAGGAATCACTCTTGATTCTAAATTCATATTTGATGTACATATTAACAACATTAAGTGCAAATCATTAAAAATGATGGGATTTATTCACAGAATATGTAAACCTTTCAAAGATCCTCAATCAATTCTAACACTTTACAAAGCCTTAATTAGAAGTAAACTTGAATATTGAAGCACTATTTGGAATCCACATTACTTCAAATATGAAAACATTGTAGAATCAGTTCAAAAAAAAATTACTAAGAATGTTATCCTTCAAATGTGGACTACACGACCATCTCAGATCATACGATGTGCGTCGTGATTACTTCAAGATTGATACACTTAAAACTAGAAGGCAATTGTGATCTAATATTTTTTTTTTTTTTTTTTTTTTTTTTATTTAATATAAAACATGGGTTACATTTTAATTATACATATTTTACAAAATATCATATTCAAGGTCATGATTGGTCATGTATACCTTATCAGAAAAGAGGAGCTCTTGTGCCTGATAAGGGAGCCACAGTTCTTACTTAGGTTACATTTTATAATATATTTTGTATAAAATATTTATTTTTTAATGTAAGTTTTTTTGAAAAATTGTTTAATTTTATTTATTTGTTCTGATTGGTTCAAAATACAGCGCAATTCAGAAGGAAGATTATTGTAGTTTTTTATAGCTTGGTAAATATAATGGTTGTGCATTTGTGTTGTTTTAAAATTTGGTGTAATAAATTGATTTCCATTTCTCATTAATGTGTAAAATTCTTCATATTCTTTATTATTTTTTTCTTTACACATTTTAATAATAGAAGCTTGCTTAAATATGTCATCGACATTTGGTACTGGAAATAATTTAAATAGTGATTCTGTTGAGAAGGTAGGTTTTTTTTTAAGGATTACTTTAATGATGGTTCTTTGTGAAACTTTTACTGAGTTTAGATTGTTTTTGTAAGAACCTCCCCAACCTAAAATTCCGTAGATAAGCAAAGAGTGAACAAGGGCATAGTACACATTTTTGATTATTTTTACATTCAATATATTTCGTAATCTAACAAATATATATATACATTTCCTTATTCTCTTTACTAGCTCTGCAATGTGACTATTCCACTTCAGGTTTTGATCAATAATTACACCGAGATATTTAATTTCAGTAGAAGAGTTAATTACAGTACAAAAAGGATCATTTTGTTTACAGCTTACATTGTCACATTTTTCATCGTGGATTTTAATATTAACTTTCTGGTTAGGTATTTTCTGTAAGGAGAATAAGACATATGTTGTTTTTTTAGCATTAAGTGTGAGAAGGTTAATATCAAACCATGATTTTAAGATATTAATATCTTCGTTTGCAATTTTGTTAACTAGTTCCCATGTTTGACCTTTTATTAATAATACAGTATCATCTGCATAAGAGATTAATTCGCCTTTAATTTTCTGTTGGAAAATGTCATTTACATATATAAGAAACAATAATGGTCCGAGGACGGTACCTTGAGGGATGCCAAATTTACTTGTTAATGATGTACTAAATGATTGGTTTAATTTTACAATTTGAGGTCTCTCTGTTAGGTAGCTTTTTATCCATTTAAGGGCTATATGGTCAATGCCATTTTCTTTTAATTTTAATATGAGTTTTTCATGAGAGATGCTGTCAAATGCTTTCTGTAAGTCGATAAAAATTCCTATACATTTATTCGATTTGTCTAGGGTACTCTGGATACTTGACGATATTTTTGCGATTGCATCTTGGGTACTTTTTCCCTCTGTAAATCCAAATTGATTTTTATTTATGGTTGAGTTATTTTTTATGAATGCAGTTAGTCTTTTTTTAGCTATTTTTTCAAAAATTTTGGATATATTAGATAAAAGCGAAATTGGACGGTAATTAGAGACGTCCTCCGGATTACCGGATTTGAAAATTGGAGTTATTATTGCTTTTTTATATGTGCTCGGGAAAGTTCCTGTTTTAAAACTATTGTTTATGATATGAGAGATTGGTGTAGAAATAAGATTTTTAATATTTTTTAATATATTTACGGAAAGGCCGTCAAATCCCGGAGCAGAACCACCGCGCATTTTTGATATAATTTGTATAATTTCGGACGGATTAGTAGGTTCAAAAAGTTCTAGTTTATTTTCTGTATTCGGAGTATTTTCAATATAATTTTTTTTTTTTGTTGAAATTTTTTCTGCTAAATTCTTTCCAACATTTGCGAAGAAATCATTAAATACATTTGCTCCTTTTTTAGGTTCCTCAATACAGTTTATTATATTATTGTTTTGTATTATGCATTTTATGGGATTATTTTTATTTTTTTGTTTATTTTCCAGGATTTCATTTATTATAATCCAAACTCTTTTGCTGTCGTTTTCGGAGTCATCAAGCTTATGTTTATAATATTTTTCTTTAGTGTTTTTTATGAGAGAAGCTAATTTATTTTTGTATTCTTTAAAATGATTTTTTAAATTTATGTCCAGTGGTTTTTTTTTAGTTTCTTTGTAAAGCCATTCTTTGTGTCTTACGGACACAACGAGTCCATGTGTTATCCACGGTTTGATTTTACGAAATTTGGCTGAGTTTCCCTTATGAATAATTTTTTTTGAATCATTTATATAATTAGTTAATCTATTTTCAAAAATTTTACAGCACTCATTGACGTTATCGTTACGGAGTATATCCAACCATAATTCAGATGATAATTTATTTTTTAAAGTTTCAATATTAATAACAGTTATTTCATTATTATTATTAGCAGTTAGTCCGCAGTGTTGATTAATCGCCTGAGGTATTATTGAGTTGTAATGTAGTAAAGTCATGTAATGGTCGGTAATTGAAGTTTTTATAATTCCAGAATTTATATTATTTATATCTTTGATATTTGTGAAAATATGGTCAATACATGATGGACGTTGCCCATTGACGTTTCTAGTATAAGACTTTATACACGGTACATAATTCAATTCCGCCATCATGTTTAGGTAGTTATCTTTATTACTCGATGTAAAATCATGTGATATATTTAAATTTATGTCACCTAAAACTATTGTATTTGAATTTCTAAAGTTTACCAAGACTTGTCTTAATTCATCAATAAACAAACAGACACTGGATGAATGTGTTCTATACAAAGAGATAATATCAATTTTTTTGTTATAATACTTAATTTGTATATGTAGGCAGTTTGTTCCACTCATTTTAATTTCTTCCTCGCACAATATGTCACAATGATTTTGAATAAACATAGCGATCCCACTGTTCTTGTTTATTCGGTTTGCCGTTGATATATATTTATAACCCGGTATATTGTACGTCACTTCACAACATGAATGAGTTTCTGTTAACACAATGCATACCGGCTTTTTGAGATTATTATTAATTGTTGTTAAAAATTCATCTATGTTTCGTTTTATGCTTCTTACGTTCATGTGTAGAATTAAAGGGCTGCAATTGAGGTCGTCTTGGTGGATACAGTATTCTTGGAAGCTGTTATATATTTTCTCGTCAATATTATATTTTTCGTCTAGTATATTATATAAGAAGTCTGCCATTTTTATTCGTAGTCAATTCTGTCTTTAGCTACTTTAAGCATTTTATTTTTGTATGGACATATGTCGCTGAAAGCTTTATGGTCTGTATTGTTTTTTTCACCATATTTTTTGTTTTGTGACGTGCAGTTTGCACAAACAGGTGTTGTTTCTCTTGCCGGGCACTTGGCGAACATATGGTCACCTGTACAGTGAGGGCATACTGATGGATTCGTTCGTTGTAGACATCTCGAGGCTGTATGCATAAATTTACAGCAGTGGTAACATTGGGTTAATGGATCACAATCCTCTAATTTAACTCTTTGGTACTGGATGTTTAGTTTTCCCAATTCTAATAAACTTTTTCGCGTTGTACCGCTGGTTTCGACGATGTAGTTTGAGAATTTGTGCTGTTTGTCATCTTCTTGATCCGAAGCATCATGTTGATTTTCCTTAGGATGTTTATATTTTATTTCAGTTATAAAGTTTATTTTATTTTCTTCGTTTTTTGATATAATATCTTGAATTCCTTCATTTTGATTGATTATTCCGCTGATTATTTCCGCTGATATGTTTACATAAAATTATTCACGGCCATCTTGATACTACATTATGTCTTAACAGTATTGAAATTAATGTCCCCAATTCCCATTGTTTAAGATGCCATAACATTTTTCATATGAATACATTTAAAAATAATATCGCCTACTTTAGCCCTCTGACCCAGATGTGTCGACTGTATAACAAGATAGAGTGAGCTGATGTGGATATTTTCGTTGATAATTTGTACGGATTTAAAAAAAAAGTTCTAGCGCTGTTAAAAAGTACCTACTAACTAATTATGTTGTGTGAATTGTCTTTCTATGCATGTCTTTTACCACTCATTGCAATGTGTTACTTGAGTGACCTTGTATATAATTCCATATTTTTATTTGTGATGTTTTTGTTTTATAATTGTATTTAATTGTATGTAATTGTAGATTTTTATAATTGTGTAATAACTGAGTTTTATAACTGGATTGTTCTCATGTAAGTGTAAACATCTGTAAAACCCAGTATAAATAAATACCGTACCGAGTAAGGTTTTACTTTTGACAGCCGAACCGATAATGACAGCGAATATAGATAAGCCATAGGTACAATTAAAATATTAATAAAATGGCAATGTTGAATTGAAATATTAACCTAAATATGCATTGGTAATCCGCATATTACTTTCTGACACTAAACGGGAAATAATTACTTAATGAGGTCTTTAGTCTTATTTCAACCATTTTCTCACAGATCGAAAGGAATAAAAAAAGCATTATTTAAGAATAGGACTAAAAACAATTTCGGCGTTTGTTTTTTTTTCATAACTTATAATACCCAAGTCTATAAGAGCCGGGTAATATTTTAAATACCCACATGAAGAAAAAATTGCTAGGTGCAAATGACGTCGTTATGTTTATATAAATAACATTAACTTTAAATTCAGTAAATTTAAATGATTCATCTCTTCAAGGCATTTAAGAATCTAGTTAATTTAAAAAATAAAAATTTCTTTCACTCTTTTTTTTATTTTCTTATATAAAATGTGTCTAGGCAGAATTTAAACGGGCTTTAAAAACAAAATTATTTAAAAAATCGTACCATTCATGAATCCTAACATCTTTTCAATACAAGTAATAAGTCATGTTCTCAAGTATCCGGTAATCGTTTGGTTTCGGTTTCCTCCTAATTGTACTTTTATGTTTAATATCTGAATTTTTTGTAAGAAGTTAGTGTATTATATTTTAGTTTAAAAGTTCTTGTTTTGTCCTGTGATACAATAACACTGTTTTTGTATATTATTATTTTCCTCTGTGCTATAACAGCACTGTTTTGTTAATCTTTGTTCTCTTGTCATTGTTTTGTAAATACTGTATATTCTTTATTTCATAGGTATTATTTTATAAATATTTTGTAATGATCTCGTAAGGAACACTGTAGGATTATTTTTAAATTTATTATAGTTAAGCGCACTTGAAGTGAAATGACACAAAACTGCGCTATACAAATATTACGTTATTATTATTAACTTTAGTTAATATTTATTTGTAATTCCTCACCGTACATATGTTCTTGTTGTTTTTTTAAATAAAAAAATTAAGCTCACTAGAAATAATAGCCTGTATTGAGGTTAACATTTATAAATTTGAATTAAGATGCATTACATGCACGGACTTACAAAATATATGGACATGCCCTTACGTGTTAAAAAACGTGTTATTTCCCCCTCCCATTGGAACCATTTTTCGGAACCGGCTGGGCGTGTCCGGACCAGTGTCGTGCTCTCATCGTACATTTTACGCACGGACGCTGTATGTCTATGAAACACATACTTAGACATCGAGATAAATAGCGACGCGAAACACAAAGCCGCTGTTTACTGGGTTAAGTAAATCATGAAACATTTGTAAAAGTGTCTACGGCAACAAAATATTCCACTATGAAAATACTCTGAACCTTACTTTGCGAATTTGGATTTTACACATCTGTTCATACCGTGGCATGCAATTCGCGCTCCCATATAAAAAGGTCTATTCATTCAAAAGCAGATTTAACTATCAAGAACTAAATAGTGATATTATAGTGCGAGGTGCCTATATACTGTTAGATTGATTTATTGGCGAATCACAAGTCTCTTTCCTCTCTTCGCCCCGCCATTGTTGGTTTTTACACCTCATCTGTAAGTTCTCGTCTAGTTATTTGTATGTCTATGATTACATGTAAAATACTAAAATACAAAACACTTCAAAGGGTCTTCTTGCTGTATATAATGGTAAGATCTAGCGTTATAAAATTTGTATAAATGAAAATGTGTATATTTCATATATTTTAGCGGCAGGTAGGAAAGGCATGAGGAGGGTGGGGGGGGGGCTGGGGAGGGAGGTTCGCAAAGGGGACTCGGGGAGTCAACAGGGATGCATGGGAAAGGACATGCAGGGAGAATCAATTTATTTTTTTTTTAATGGCTTTCTAATGCATGCCGGGTAAAAGCTAGTGAATAATAAAAATGTGGTGCATGTTTTCATTTAATATATAATGTCACACCGATAAAAAAACGAGTCTGCTTTAGACCACACGACTGAAGTAAAACTTCACTAACTTATAAAAGAAGAGAGAAAGAAAATGTGCGCGCACACTGCTCTCTCTTGCTCCTACAGTGTGATACAGACAATAGGCCTGCACTGTGTCTTAGATATATGAAACGAAACTGGCTATGAGAGAAAGAGAGAAAGAAAATGTGTGCTCGCACCTCTCTCTCTTGCCCCTACAGTAATATACGAAACGTAACTCTCTCTCTTTCTATCTTTACTAACTTATATCTCCCTCTTAACTTCGTAACGCTCTCGTCACGCATTCACCAGCTTACTCCCCAAGTCAAGCGTGCGTAAAGAAGTTTTTCTTCAAAAAGGAGATTCTAGGTCCATTACAACTTTTAAACAATTTATGATAAGCAGAAAGACACAACTCTCATGTTGTTATGCTTGTCAGTTGGTCAAAATTTGATAGAAAGCTAAAACGGACATAGAATGAGGACTTTAAACAACACTACAAAAAATGGCGCTATTACGCCATTTGATGACAGCCTAGTAATTTTCTACATTAATTTCTTTACAGAATTTATGTATTGTTTCAGAGTGTGTAGGATTGAAGATCTTGTTGGTGTTACTGATGGTCTTTCTGACCAATCATGAAGTCAGTGGACAGGATGCAGACTGCGACTACTATCAGAGTGTGAGTATCAGTAACTAAATTGAATATATATTATAATTAGCTGACCCGGCGAACTTCATACCGCCTCAGAATCAATAACTGGTATGTTAACTTATGGCTGAATTAAATTCAGTTTTTTTATTAAGTTAAAAAAATACACAATTAAGCAATTATCGATGCACAACAGTCCGTGTTTTGTTTTTGTCAGTATCAGAGATGGCGTTGTTTACAGATTTATGTGTTTTGTGATTTTCTTACTTTTCAACTTACTTATGGGAATGGAGTTCCATTTTCTTTATACATGTGAGGGAGATTTATTACAATTATTGTATTTTTCCTTTGGAGGGGTGCAGACTTACGATCACCGTTTGTCTCATTTTCGACTGTTGACATTTAGTGTGTAAGAAAGAGGGGCAGCATTATATGTTTAAGACCAAAAGCAAAACAATCAGCGCAATTGACATTTGACATTTTTGAATTTTTGGAATTCTCTCACTATTCAATATTATACTTATCAGAATATTGCTTACTTTCTTTCAAATAATGAGAATTCCTTCCATTCAAAATGTATGAGGAAAATAATTTTTTTCCGACGTTTTAATACCTATTCTGCTATTTGGAGGGGAGACAGACCAAACAAATCAAAGATTGTAAAAATTGGTCCAGCCGATCTTGAGTTATAAATGGTGTAACTTAACTAACCTGATTGTTTTATATAATTAAGATAACTGACATTAGAAACACGCAAACCAAAAGTTCATTTAAAAGTAAAATCATTCAGCAATCACCTCCAAAAGACATATCTATCAGGAGTATTTCATAACATAAATACATTTATTCCTACTGTATGTATAAAATATGTATACTATGTAGGTACTGCACATATTTACATTTGACTAACTTTCACTTGCCTTTTTTATCATCATTTTTCAATATATTTAAAAAAAACTTTTTTTATTTTTTTTTATTTTCATCATTGTTACCAACTTACAAATAATGATACTGTCTTACAAAAGTAGCAATTCTTATATGTTGTTCACAGATATTTAAAATTTTATTGTTTCATTGGAAATAAGGTTTGTTTCCTGTAGTATTTCCTCAACATGAAATATATTAATTTTACTTACTATTTACCTTCCATTAAACATTTTCAAAGTTCCACTTTAAGTTAAGTTATTTGTATATATTATACATAAATATATTTTCTCATTGTTACAATATTGTAATATTTAAATATCGTAGCATTTATTTTCGATTTGTTATCTGCACAACTACATATGTCTTTCTCAAATATTTCTTACTGTTTTTCAAGCACACTAGAGCTGTATTTTTCATGTTGTTGTTATACACTATGACCACTATGTTATATACAGTTATATTATGTAAAAGCCGAAAGGTAAATTATTAATAAATGTGCCTTTTTGTCAAATTAAATTTTAAGTGCTTGAAAATTATTTTTTCTTGATCATCTACAATGTAAAAGTTATAATGTAAAAGAAAAAAAAATTAACTGTCTCTTTCTTAATAGAGTATGTAAACAAAAACCTTTTTACCACTCAGTAAATTTCCATCTCAACACAATGGTTTCACACCTGGAGAGATGGGCAATACGATGTTACTGTATTCAAATGAATATTAAAATAAATAAATAAAAAATAGCGCATTCCCTTGAAAAATCACGTGATAACCTGGAATTCTTGATAAGTCAGTTCCATTTTTTCCCATTTTTTTCCATTATATTAACGGTAGGTAAACAAGGTCGCCGAGAAATTTTAATAATAGGTATTTTACCAAACTGTTGCACTCACTGTTACTAATAACACTATAAACAAAGGGAAAAAGATGTGATTAATTTGTTTTGTATTAAATTTGCAGGTAGTCCAAGGACAGACGTACTACGTGTACTCCAAGAACTACCCCAACTCCTACAGCCCCAACACCGTGTGTCGCTGGCAGGCCTCTTGTCCAGCCAACACGCAGTGCCACATCAGCTGTACCCTGGAGATTCCCGCTGTAAGAACTATTTACATAATCTCCTTCTCCTTCCTTTCTCTAAAAAGACCCTCCACTCGTTATCCCCAAAGACTTCATAGGCCCTGAGAGATTTTTTCTTCAGGGCCTCCTGTGTGGAGTTATTCTAAAAAATACTCTTGATTTTACCATTCCGGGGTAGGATTAGGTCTCTTTCGAAAATGTTTTCCACTAACTTCCTCTGGTCCCCTACAATTTGCCTCCAGTCCTTAGTTCTTTCCATCCTGCTCCATTCGTCTTATACTTCGGGACATACTGACCCTTAGATCCTACCCTCCTTTTCCAGTAATTCTTCTTCTTCATTTTGGGAAATTATTTTCTTCAGGATCTTCTGTGTGGAGCTAACGTAAAAAAATCGCAATAGAGGATCCACTTAGAATTAATGTTTTAACAACGGCAAGCGTTACAAACAATATATTTTTATTATCATACTCAACTGACAAAATATGTAAACTGACACCCACACACCAAACCACATTTACAGCCTGATATAAAATTGACTCTATATTATAACTATTTCTAGTCTGCTGGCTGCAGCGGTGACAGGTTCCTCGTCTCCAAGACTGGAGACACTTCTCTGACTGGAGCTGATAAGTACTGCGGCACCGGTTCACTGGACATCAGCTCCACATCCAACCAAATGTCAATGGGTTTGTTCAAGTTATTTCAGTTTTCAAAAAGAATTCTTCTAGCGCTTGCCATTGGCAGTATCTACAAATGTTCGCCGATCTTTTTTCTGTTTTAATTTTGGTCATATGGCAATTTAAAAAAATTAATCAGTCAGAAATAATGCTTTGTCTATCTCAAATAAATTTAGTACCTCTACGAAGACGCATCAATGACATGACCAAAAATCAAACGATAAACTTTTGTTTAAAAGTGTACTCGTATGTAATTCAAAAATCTAGACGTTAGGGGTGTGAACAAGGTATTTCAATAATGAATTCAATTTTATTTACACTATTTGTCTTTTGTTATTTTTCTCTTCTAATGAAGGTATTATCATCCTTTTTATCTGTATTTTACACTAGCCTCAAAAAGAAGAACAAACTGTTTGGGTTAGAACACTCTTCGGTTCTTTGGTATGTTATAGTTGGGATAGTTTAGAATCATCTTATAGTAGCTTTATAAAGAAAATGTAGTATTGCCGTGGGACTCGGTAGAGGGACCCATCTAGTTCTTAAAATGGTTCGGGAATGACCTCAACTAATCAAAATGTTTCCAAACTAAACACGCAAAACGACGAGCTTATCCAGTTTGTTCTGGTTATTGGGGTTAGTGGTGAGACAATATAGATATCTTATAAGTGCCTACCAAGTATTTTCGTGGGAGATGCCATGCACTTTTTTATGCTCCGAAAGTGAGGAATCTGCCAATCAGAACGCGCCAATCAACAAAGCGACTCAACTGCCAACTGATTCTGCAAATGATTCCACTAATATTGTTCTAAATTTCTAATCTCCGTGAAAAATAAACAAATAAATAGACACAATTGAAAACATATTTGCACATCAGCAAGAAAGTGCTTTCCTTCGAATGATGATCATGCTTTTGTTGACGGTTTTAGGTTTGGTGACCACTGCTAACACCGTTGGCCGTTTCCTCTGTGAATTGACTGCCCAGCCAAAAAACCCTGATCCACCCCAGTGTCAATGTGGGTGGAAGAAAAACGTAAGTAAATGTCTCAAATTGAAAATAGTTATGCTTTATTATAAGTTTGCATGTCTCTTAAAACCTTCAGGTTTATATTGAAGATATCAACAGGCATTTTGTTTAGCAGCACCATACCCCGTATCTTCAAATAATATGGACAATCTATCAAATTATTCCTAAATTGATATGCGATTTCTGCAAGGGCTCCACTTTTAATATTAATTGATATGACAAAAATTCATTCCAGACAAGAATAGTCGGCGGGCAGGAAACGAAAGTTAACGAGTACCCCATGATGGTGGGACTGATCGATATCAACCTTCGCCGTATCTACTGCGGTGGCACCATCATCAGCCAGCGCTGGGTGCTCACAGCCGCCCACTGCCTGCAGGAGCAGACGGTGGCTAATGTGGGTGTACTCTACGGGGAGCACAACATCATGACCGGGGGTGAGTCCATCCTGACTTCTCAAATTATAATATTTAATTATTAAAACCTCAAATTATAATATTTAATTAATGAAGACAATATTAGCGAAACTCAATCAAAAATCTGAAATAGAAAAATCAGAAAAAGGTACGGTCACATCTAGGACTCGAACCCAGGACCTATGACTTTCCGGGCCAGTGCTCTACCAACTGAGCTAATGTATCCCTATCCCATCTACAAGAACTATGAACATTATCTTCATTAATCTTAGCACATATTGGCTGCTATCTTTATGTACTTGCAAGATTCAACCAGAACTAAATGCTATCTAGATAGTGTCTTGGATAAATTTGTCTATGTTTTATTTCTTCGCTTTTAATTTAGAATGATCTTTATAATTAGTTTCTGACCAAAAATCGGATCAATGGCTCCTCCCCAGGCTATAATACCGTAGTTAATAAAAAATTGACTTAGTGCATAGTAAATTGTTTTCAGTTGATTCCAGTTAAGAATGTTGCGTGTCTAAGGAAGTGTATTGATTTTCTAAGTTTGTTTGCTGTTCATTATCACCATCCTTTTCACAATATTTTGTATCACCATCTGCATCACTGTTGAAATCACCGATAGTATCAATCAATTGTTGCAGATGGACCCTGGACGAATATTTTTAGTTATTTTTTAAAGAAAAATAAGGTTTTTGCATATTCTGATGATATTTTTCGTCTGCCAAGGGTGCCCACGTATTACGGCTGACCATACTGGAGAGATTTTAAATATTACATTAAAAAAAATACGAGAAAAACATATTTAGCCCATTGACCATATTTTGATGTAAGCATTTGGATTAAAGAAAAAGAAAACATTGCCATTTTTTATCTTATTTCAGCTGAAACCGACGCTACAGTTTTGATTGCCGCGCAGCAGTTCATTCAGAACCCACAATACAAGTAAGGCACAAATTAATTATCTGTAATAGAGAGTAGTTAACATGGAAAAAAATATTTTTACATTCCAAACCTAACAACTGAATTTTCTAACGGCCTTTCTTATTTTTCCAGTAATGGCTACGACTATGACATTGGTCTCATCTACACCAGCGTGGACATTGTCTTCAGTGACAAAGTGGGACCTGCATGTCTGCCTTTCAAATATGCCTCCACCACTTTCGCTAACTACGTCGTCCAGGCCTTGGGTAATATTGATTACTTCTTTGTTTCCATTCAATTAGTCTAATCTGACTTGATTGCTATTATCCGGCTCGAAGGACCAATAATTAAGGCCGAAATGATTTGTAAATCCAGCTCGAAGGACCATTATTTGTTAAAGCCCTTCCAATTTGTATCCGGTTGAAAGGAAAAAATCTCTCCGCATTCACCATTGAATATGAACAGTTTTAACTGCTGAATGTATTTTAATCAATGATTTCAATTTTTGATTTTGTCTCAGTCTTAAGAACCTCTTACTTGTTTGATTTAATTTATTCATGTGTACATATTACACGACGTTCTCGAAACTACTGAATCGATCTGGTATATTATAAGCGGCAGCTTTCCGGCCGAAAACAGTCCGTCGTTAAGCCATCAAGTCAATCAATACCTACCTGGCAGACAGTTTTAGCCAGACGTAACACACACAGCTCATTATTTGATCTTTGCATTTCCGGCGCAGCAGCTGGAAGCAAGGACCTACGGCATTTATATCAGACTTCCTGTACTACCTTCGAGGCACTCTTCATTGCCACAATATAGCAGCTTCCATGGTCCGCAGCGTCTTCTGTCCAAGATGAAACTTGTTTTTATGCTACCGAAGCCCGTTGCGTTTAGCTGCCACTGAGATTATCCATCCTCACTACCTCACAAGGTTTCTTCTTGCCCTGCGGGTGGCTCCAGCTCACTGGAGTCACAACCGCCATATCTGCCCTCACGGCGTCGATCGCTCGCCTGGATCTGGTCATCCTCCCCACACACGGTGTAGAGCAACATGCTGGTGACCTGAAGACCCGTGGTCTTCACCGTCTCAGCTTCATTGACCATTATCACATCTCACGATCGAGCATTACTGTCTACTCATCCGTCTACACCTCTGTTACTCTACGGCATTTCGACCATCGCTACGTAGCATCAATAAAAACTCGACTTTATTACTTTGATACTAAAAACTCTTGAAACAATTGGAATTACAGAAAACCTACATAAATTATTTGTTAATTACTTTGAAAATAGAAAGATTTGTTTGAAAATTATGTTTATGCTGACGACACTGCATTATTTATTTCATCTGAAGATTTATTAATTGCGCAAGTACTTTACTGCAAATAGACTTTGTCACTCTTCAAAAATGGTCACATGATGTAGGTTTAAACCGTTCGTTTTATTAGCATCGATTATTAATAATCAATGCTAAAAATCTTAGCTTATGCACATCAGATCTCCTCATGCTAACATCACCATAACTCCTTAATTGTTTCTCATGATAATTAATATTATTATTAATATCTCTCACAATTATAGACCGGTAGCTGTCTTATCGTCTTTTTCGAAAATTTTTGAAACACTTATTTGTGAAAAACTAACAAATAAAATAAAACCGCTTCTTGGGGGAAATCAGCACGGTTTTTTGTCAAAAAAATCGACTGTATCCAATCTCCTTGAACTTTCACATAAAGTAGCAAGAGGATTAGACGCGCTATATCAAACAGACGTTATTTACACTGACTTTGCAAAAGCCTTCGACCGTGTAGATCATGACGTACTTTTAAGAAAGCTACATAAAATAGGCTTTGACCAACCCCTGATACAGTTTATTGGGACCTCTACTATTCTTGATATTAATCGATGATATTCAAGAATGCATCCAGAGTACTACTTGCTTGCTTTTTGCTGACGATCTCAAACTGCTCAGGACGATACGCGACATTCAAGATTGTTTTAAGTTACAGCTTGATTTTGACGCAATATCTTCATGGGCAGATGAGAATAAACCTTTTCTTTAATGTAAAAAAATGTGTCACTATGACCTATACGCGTTCCAAAAACCCGATTAAATTTGATTATAAATTAAATAATGAAATATTGTCATCAGTAAAATCCATCAAGGACCTCGGGGTTACATTTGATCCCAAACTTACTTTTTCAGATCATATAGTGGATTTGACATCATCGTGTTACAAACTTCTTGGATTTGTGATAAGAATAAGTAAACAATTTTCCAAGCCCGAAACAATGACATCGATGTTCAACTGCATTATACGATCAAAATTAGAATACGCTTCTGCTGTTTGGGCCCCATACCAGCAAAAATACATAGATTTATTAAAACAAATCCAAAAAAAATTTCTAAGGTATCTTTATATGAGAATGCATGGTGAATACCCGCGATTTATGCATCATCTAGATTTGCTATCTGAAACGCGCTTGGAAAGTCTCCAATCTAGAAGGAATGGGACCCTAACAGTAACAGCTTTCAAAATTATAAACTACTACATTGACAGCCCATACCTCTTAGAATGCTATAAATTGTTCGTACCGAACAACTACTGCCAGGGTCGCCACCACGACTTTTTCTATATCCCACATGGCAGAACAGACGTTCTGGCCCAACACAGCATGACAAGAGGTATGGTACTGCTAAATGATATTTCTAGGTCTCTTGAAATTTCCAACATTAGTCTTGTAATAGGATTATATTAATCTGTAATGCACAAAAAAAGAAGATTTTAATTGCATCCATAATTCTGTAATACAACCATGCTCATGTAAAAATATTGAACTAGTTTCTAAATACGTATATCTAGGCTTATCAATTGATTTTTAATTTCAAATGGGATATACATATACAATAAGTTTGCACACGGCTTAGAGCTGTAGTGAACAAACTTTATAGATTATGATGAAGTTTTTTGTTCCACTGAATACCCTTAGATTGGTATATCTGTCATTGGCGGAATACCTAATAAGATATGGAATAACCACATGGGGACATTCAACAAAAACAAACCTTCTTTCAGTGCGAAACATACAATATTCTTTGGTAAAATTATTATTGAAAAAAACTGAATACGAACAAAGACATAATGTACCAAAATCGTTAATAGTAAGGATTTTGGTCGTTTATAGTAACGAGTAATAAATTTACAGAGTTGTAAAGACAACTCCGTAAATTTATTATCTGTTCGTACTATATTGTGGCTTAAAATTGCGAGTCATCGTACATCTCAATCTGGATATTATAATAAACTAGTGGTTCAAATTCATAATACAAGACTAACTGCAAACGATGGACTTGTAATTCCCAGATACCTAAATAAATACGGTCAAAGAACTCTAGAATACCTTGTTCCAATAATTTACCACTTGTTACCCAATGCAATAAAAAGCTGTGAATTGAGTTTCAGAAAGAAATGTACGCTAAAGAAATGGTTAGGTGAAAGAATTTTTTTTGTACTAATCTCTGTTTTTCCGCTATTCGTTTTAACGTTTTTTCCATTATTATTACCTCTTTTATTTTATTTTTCTTTCTTTTATTTTCTCTGTTCTGTATTTATTATAAATTTTATTAACAATTTTTTTCCAAAATATAAGTATATGTTTATATTTTATGTCTCAATTTAAAAAATGCAAATGTTAAAATAACCCGATGACAAACTGATATCAATCAGTTAACCGGGACTTAATTTTAAAAATGTAAAAAATTGTTAATAAATAAAAAAGGAATTTATTAAAAAAAAACGATACTATCCCATGATATTGATTTTTTCAGATATTTCTGTGTTAGCTGAAAGAAATAGAAAAACAATATTCACAAAACCCTTTCAAAAGAATAATATATTTTTTAGCTTCGCATTAAAAAAAAACTCACTTCATCGAGTGCCCGCCTTTCATTCATTTACCGACTCTGCCGCTCGTTGAGTCCGCTCCCTCAAAATAAAATTAAAATACCTAATGCGATTCCAGGCAGAATGAAGACATACAATAGGTCGCCCCAGGCAAAGTTAGGAGAAGTAAATCCAAAGGAAGTGCGAGTAGAGTCTGGGCCTGCTATGGATAGAGAAGCCCTGTCAAGGACATGAGTCTCCCACCCAGACAGGAAAAGATAAGAAGATTAACAAAGTTATTAAATAAAGTTGTTTTTTGTTTCCGTAGGATGGGGAACTACGTCGTTTGCCGGTGCCGACTCAGACTACCTGCAGAAGGTAGATCTAAACGTTGTGGACCAGAACACTTGCACCGCCACACATGGCTCTGTGATCACGGCGAGGACTCTTTGCACTTATAGCTCTGGAAAAGACTCGTGCCAGGTAAATCGATTTTGATTTTATTTTTAATATTGTTTCTGATTTAGTTTTATTGTCTAAAGTGGATGTTTCAGTTTTTTGGCATGATTTACAAAAAAACGCGTTTTACGTAAACTACCTAAAGTAGTGTGTTTTCAAGAATGAATTACGAGTTAATTTTTATATTTTTTTTACAATAACTCCACAAAAGAGGCCCTGAGAAAAACAATTTGCCTAGGGGCCTATCTTTGGGCGTGTGGGAAGTATTTTTAGAGAAAGGTAAGAAATAATTTTAGATTTTCGCAGCCAAAAGTAATTTCGTTATTTATTTGTGGGGTATTATGCCGTGTTACTCTACCTCCGTCTTTAGCCAAGTTTCAGACATCGTTACAGTGTCCATCATCTGATGATAATGGATACTTTAACACTGTCTGAAACTTTAGCTAAAGAAGGAGATAAAAAAATAAATAACAAAAAGAGAGAGAGAGGAAGTTCTGGTATGCGGGAGGGTAGGAATCTGAGGGTCAGTGCCCAGGAGTTATGGACGTATGAACCCAATCCTCCCATTACGGTACAAGGCGATAGATCGAGAGTGTCCGGCTGGAGAGATAAAAAGATCTCCCTCAACAAGTCTCTACCGATACAGCCTACCACGCAGTAGACCTAGACAAACCTCACCCCGTGAACCCAGGCACCCCTGCTAAGATACAAACGTAGTGAACCACTAGGGGTGTCCTATGGCAGAGGTGTTGGTTATCCAACATTTGATTTCCGGGTGGTACCCATTCCCGCTTCGCAAATAGAAATTCATGACTATAATAATGTACACGATTTTCACAGTCTGAATAAAGCCAATTAAAACAACTAGTATTTTCTTTGCCTTGAGAGAAGCAGTTTGATAGGTGCAATTTGATTTCAGCACGACTCCGGCGGCCCCATCGTTTGGCAAGAGCCCTCTTCGGGTCGCGTTTACTTGCTGGGCATCATCATGGGAGGATACGGCTGTGCCACTAACAAGCCCGGCCTCAACTCCAGGGTCACGGAGTACTTGGACTGGATCGCCAGCAACGCTGTGGGAGCCAACTTCTGCACTAACTAGTTCTAGGCTCACGACGTGTTGTTTCACTCAAAAATTTGATCAAGAATGATAGTCTAAAGATAAAATCATATAAACGGATTTTTTAAACAAATCAGTTCTATTAAGAAATAAAAAATATTGGAATTAAAATTGTTTATTGTTTTATTTGTATTTATTTATTTTTATAAAATACAATTATAAATAATTTTTTGATGCCTGTCTCAGCGATGTCACCTCACCTGCGCCGAGACAGGTGCAGGAGGTACATATAAATACGGTTCCATGATAACTCAGTATCATGCAAAACACTCTTTTGAAGAGTCATTAAAGCTCAGTTCTCGGCACCAAAAAGAAAAAGATGGAGAGATATGAAATTACGAATGTTAGAAGAGCGCGCTAACATTTACAGCGATAAAATTGATGCAAAAATCATGAAAATCTTTAATAAAACACGACTCGTTAAAAATAGAGCAAAAATCTCGCGATAATTGTCTTTAGTTTTATTTAAAGAAACGCTGTGAATACATATAACTTGTAAAATAACCGAAACAAACGTGTTTATAATCATTTTTGGAGCATACTTTGCGATTTTTTTCTATCGAGGGAATTTTATATAATTTGCGTTTCGGCACGATAAATGTCTAGATATTATCTTCAAGAATAACATATATATTTTTTAAGAGCTTAAAAACTTCAAATGTTTAAGGGAGGTTTGCAAGAAATCGGTTGAAATTCGGAAAACCGCCTCTTAAAGGTTTAAAAATTGACCATAACCTTGGACGGTCCCTTGGTCTGGTACTAATGTTGAAAATGTCAAGAAACCTAGAAATGTCATTTAGCATATTTATTTCTTCAATTTGTTATTTGTGTAAAATGCTGGTTGAATAGTACCGGGAATATTTTTACTAATAATTTTTGACGTATCGTTGTCGACAAATAAAATTCATAGAGTGGAAAGCCGCTAGTTTTTGAGAAAAGGGATGATTTGAAGAATTATGTATAACAATATCAGTATACGTCTAAGAAACGTATACTCAATTGAAGAAATATATACTCAACAATAAAGATAGCGAAATTAAAACAAAAAAATCAGGGGTTTACAAACTCAATTGTAATGATTGTAGTTCGTTTTATATAGGTAGAACTTATAGAAACTTTGAGGTTAGGGTTAAAGAGCACCTCAGAGCACTAAATGGCAATAGCGATTCTGAGTTCGCAGACCATTTATTAAAATATGATCATAGCTTTGACATAAATTCAGGTCTTCAAATATTACATACAGGATATAAAACATCGCAAATCAATAATTTAGAAATTTTAGAAATAAGAAAAAATGTTAATTCCAAAGCTGACATAATTAATAAGCAAAAATTTTTTGTTAACCCTGTTTTAAATATCTTCCCACTTAACCGGCCATTTACTTCTAATAGCATGGTAATCCCCAATTCTTCGAAACTCCCACGATTGTCAACCATTCCCCCTCCTTCAATTCTTTCTCTCCATATTATGTAATCTATAATTAATTTTTTAACTTTAGTATACTTTTATTCCTGAAGAAGTGAACATGGTTCACGAAATATGTTGATAGTGTAAAAAAAAATAAAGTGATGTAAACTAAGTTATTTTTTTTTAATAAATAAATAATATTAATTATATCATTTTGTACCACTTTGCAAAACAAATAATTTAAAAAAACGAGTGTGCTTTAGACTTTAGACCACACGACTGAAATAAAACTTCACTAACTTATAAAAGAACATATGACATCGGGGTGACATATACATTGGGGTGACCTACTACTGTGGGGTGACCTACGACCTTGGGTTAGTATGTACGCCTTTCCTTAGTTGGGCAGTATATACGACTCGCCCGATCACCGTTCACATCGATCACCGTTCGCATCGATTACCGTTCGTATCACACTTTTCGTAACGCATCACACTTTTCGTAACGCATCACACTTTTCGTAACGCATTCACCAGCTTACCCCCAAGTCGAGCGTGCGTAAAGAAGTTTTACTTCAAAAGTTTGTCTTACCAGATAGCTGCCAGGCAATTTTACCTCACCCTAGATTTGGCTTTAATGTCATTCATATACAAAATCACACCAACGCTCTCTCCAGTGGCTTTTCGTTTCATTACCGAAAAGATTATCCAAGACATTTTCCTTTTTAAATATAATTTTGGTGTAGCGTTCAGAATCTTATGAACCGTGTATAAAATGATTTGTGACTATAATAATAATATGTATTATATTATTGCTTGATACTTTTTCGCAGTTGTGTAGCTCGTGCTTGGCTCGCTTTTCAGAGTCTGAACGAATTTCAAACTATTTTACTTGCCTCGGGAGAAGCAGTTCGATAGGTGCAATTTGATGTCAGCACGACTCCGGCGGCCCCATTGTTTGGAAAGACCCCTCCTCGGATCGCGTTTACTTGCTGGGCATCACCATGGGGGGCTACGGCTGTGCCACTAACAAGCCCGGTCTCAACTCCAGGGTACTTGGACTGGATCACCAGCAACGCTGTGGGGGCCCACTTCTGCACTAACTAGTTCTGGACGCCTCTTCCACATATGTTGTTCAATTAAAAAATTTGATTATTAGATAATGATAATCTATAGTATATATGAAAATCAAAATATGTTTGCTTCTGTCTGTGTATATATGTTATGCGTTGCTAAACCATTGATCTGATTGCGATGAAACTTTGGAGATTTGATGTGCTCACGCCTGCGATGATTTCTTTAGGTATACAATAGTGAGTTGTGGCATCATGAAATTATGCGTTGCTTACCATTCATCCGATTAAGATGAAACTTTGGGGATTAGATGTGTGAATGTCCACGAAAGTTTCTATGTATACTGGTGAGCTCTGGCATTATGAAATTTGTATAAAAAAATTGAAATAGGTGACACTTGGGAGGAGGGGTTCCCGGGGACGGGGGCAGCAGAAGAGGGGAGTGAGAAGAGAGAAGGCGGAGTGGGAACGCGTGCGGGGAAGGGGACGCGGGAGAGGAATGGAGGGCGGAAGGGGAACGGGACGAATAGGAAAGGACACACAGGGAGAAACAATTTCTTATTAAGTGGCATACAACGCATGCCGGGAAGTCGCTAGTCTTAGAATAAAATCAGAAAAAAAGGTTTTTAAACCAATCAGTTCCATTATAAAAAGATTTGTAATTAAAAGTTTTATTTTTATTTATTTATCATAAAATAAGATTATAAATAATTTTTCGAAGCCTGTCTCAATGGTCTCACCTCACCTGTGTCGAGACAGACGCAGGAGGTACATAAATACGATTCCATGACAGCTCAGAATCATGGAATTTCAACACTCTTTTGAAAAGTCGTTAAAAATAGAAAAATTGCCCATAACCTAACGGTTAGGTTATGGGAAATTGTTAATAATGTTAGTTTAAGTCCTAACCTAACATAATCTATGTAACCAATTTTTTATATCCTTTTTTTCATCACTTTTAATGACTTTTCAAAAGAGGTGTGGAAAGCCCTACTACTTCCCGCCTTGAGAAGCGATTCTGTATCTTTTGTGGATACGGAAAAGTTTCCGTACGGAATCGGCTGTAAAATTTGTGTGATTTTTTATGACTTTCAATTGATTTTTAGGCGTTTAAAACTTATGGTTGTTCCTTCAAGGCTCTCGCTCGGACTTTTTTGAAAGAACGATTCCACATATAAATGAACGAAGCTCCTCCAAATGTCTCTCCATGCAGTGTTAGGAAGCAGTATGCAAGTGTTTCCAAAGGTAAGGACAGTCATTAGAGATAATAAATGGCCTCTCCTTTGGTCAGTGGTCTTTATTCCTAAAAAGATCTTGGTGACTTTAAGAAAAAAAATATAAAATTGTTGTCTGTAGGACTGCCACCATATGCAAATAAGAAATAAGAAAATGAATAACAAAAATAAGATAGTATGAAGGCGTCCACATTTAGTCAGGCCTGCCATTGTTGAAGTAAGGCCGAATACGGATTCCATCGGAGCATCCAACACACAAAAAACTACTTTACTGCTTATAGGCATAGTGCACAGAACAGCTGATCCGAAGCGAGCAGACTTGGTACCATGAGGTTTTTTTGCCTGACCACCTTTCGACAATAGGCCACTTGCATGGATTTCATAACGACTTCGACTTTCATAAAAATCGTGTAAATAGATTTTTTTTACTAATATTACGAAAATGTTAGTTAAATTTTTTTGAAATGTACAGTTTTTTTTTTTTTAAATAAATAAATCCATTATTTGAGCTCGTGACGTTACTACATGAAAATGTCCCGTCTCCGATTATGTTCCCTTAATTTTGTAAAATTCCACAATGATTAATTTCTTTTTTATATGGCAAAACTTTGATTTCCGGCGAATTTTTGAATTTGCGCTTCGTTCACTAGATGTAGGTATTTTTTGTTTTATGCGAACTTATCCTTTGGTTTGATTTATTGATAAATATGGCGGTGTTTTTGCAGATGTTACGAAGAGAACTCCGTACAATTTATTGCTATTCGTGTGGAAAACGTTCTTTTTTTAAATTATTTTCGGCTATGTAATTATCGTTTTTTTGCACCCATAAAATTATGTCCCGTCTTTCCGGTTTACAAAAAATGGTCTGATTTTACGGATTGAAATTTTCAAAAAATCGCCAGGGTTTCAAATGTTTTTTTTTTCAAGTTGATTATACTGAAAAATAAATAAAAATAAATTATTAGAACAACTATCTTTTTAAATTTGGAAAGTTATTTATGATGAATGAATTTTAAAATTTGAAATATGAGATTGACGAAAATGATGTGTAAATCAGAGGTCTCAGTAGCAAAATTAGTAAGTTCTGGGTTCGAGTACCAGTTGCGACTGTTATTTTATTTATTTATTTATTTTTATTAAGGAAAATCAACACATATTTTACATTTATAATAATAACATTAATAACCCACATAATATATCTACAATAAAAGATTTTTAACATAATTAAAATTATAATTAAAAGTTAGGGTCCTGTACCCGTAAGAAGTTTATAAAAATATAACCTGAAAATTGTTAAAGAAAGAAGATATAAAAACACAATATAAACTAATAATCTGCTTACAAAATTTCAAAACAAAGTAGTCAGAAATCTATTCTCACTACACAACAGCAATAATAATATGTACAATACGTACATACCTACATCTCAGACCTCAGAGTGAACACAATAGTAAGTCGAATGGCAAGTAATTGGAAAGGATTCACAGCAATAATATGATAACTTGCAAAACGGTCAAAAAATTATTAATTTTTAGCTATGACATATTTTTTAGGTACTTAAATTACATTAGAATATGTCTATATTATTAAAATTCTTATAAAATACATTGCATGCTCTGAATATAAAAGCATTTTGTCTGAGATTAGTAGAACATTTTTGAAGATGAAAAAGTGATTTTTCTCTGGTTTTAACGCCTGGGAATCTAAAATTAATCTCAGCCGAAAGGGGCGAACAATCAATAAAACCATTGATAATTTTATGAAGATATATTATATCTGCGGAGTCTCTTCTAATTTTTAATGATTTAGGTCCATAAAGGTCCATCGAACTGTTTACAATGTTTACATCATGATAACCAATATTAAACTTAAAATTTAAATGATGGACAAATAATCTAGTTGAAGTTATCTTTGTAATGTACACTACTCTTCCAGACACAAGCTAATGCTTCTATGGAAGAGTGGTATTAACATTCGAACATGAACATGTATGCTAATTATAACATTATATAAATGTATACTATAATTTAATTTATATGCTAAAAATAAAATGTAATGTTTTTGAAAGAATAAAAAAAAATAAAAAATAAAATTAAAAAAATATTTCTGTGTCTTTTTCATATTTTCGTTTATATTTTTGGTGTTATCCTTATTAAAAAAAAAACATTTCATCGGGAATAATTTTTTTATATTTATGTTTACAACATAAATCGATCGTTTGTAATTTGTATTTACGCCCATCAAAATGTTTTTTTTTAAATCATTTTTTAATATTTTTATTTTATATTTCATCATATTAGTATCTAAGCAAAATTATTTTTTTCAATAATTATCATTAAGCCACAAATAATTTCTAAATTGGATCATCTGTAGGCAAAACCACCAGCCGTCAGAAAAATAATAATTCGGTTGGAGGTTCTGCACGCAGTACTGAAAGCAGAGCTTGAAATCGGAGGTGAGTAGCGGATTTTACAGAAAAAAAATGCTTCAAATTTTGATACTTTTTCAAATACATTGAAATATTTGAATTTAATTTTGTGATCTTGAATGCAAATCTTGGAAGCCAAATTATCCATCCAACATCCAATCGAACGAAAACTCGGCAAATAATACAATAAACTTGCAGCAAATTCCAATGTTGAAGATAATCTTAATTCAGAATCGATCAATTTCGCAAGAAGTGAGGGTAATTAAACCTTACTTCGAGTACCAGCCCACGCATTCTACCATTCTACCAAATATATCTACACAAGGCGTGTGGGTCTTAAAAATGACACCGGATCAAAAATATTGGTTTAACAAAACTTATTATATCAAAAAGTAAGTGCAGTCAAAAAATCGCAACAAGCGTTGGTTTTTGCAATTTGGGTTTTTACCTGGGTGGAGCAAATTTGTTTTCACTAGCTTGTGAAGATTATTTTTAAAACACAGAATTGAGGCAGTTAGAAATATTTTAGACTAGCTGATTCCCGGTACGCGTTGCAATGCCATATTCAAAGAAATAATTTGTTTCTCCCTGCATGTCCTTTCCCGTGCGTCCCCGTTGCCCTTCCGCATCCCCTACCTTTGTGGTGCACCTTTCCCGCCCACCCTCTCCCCTCTCCCGCTCCCCTGTTTCGAAATACCCCCCCTCCCTCGTTCCATATATTCAGTCCCAGGACGTTCAGTTTTCAAACAGCTCTCGAGCCACCTATTACAATTTTTAAATCAATTTTTCATTTTTCGTATATTACAAATATTCATTTTTGTATATTATAAGAACAATCAATCAAAATTGGTACCTAACATAGGTACCTTTTTAAAATATCTTTAATTTAAAAATCCATAGACAATTACTTTAATACAAAAAAAGCTGCCTGCTAAATTCGATTTCATCAAACGCGCGAAATGTCAAACGTGCGAAGTTAAAATTATCGTTAAGCTTTCTGAAATTTTTCTTTCCGTTAGAACCTTCTACAAAGTATATGAAAACTTTTTTAAGAAAAGATGAATGAAATAGGTACAGTCGTTCTGAAGTTATGGCGTGACCAAGGGAAACAGGGATTCATTTATATATATATATATATGGGCTGTCGAGTACTTTATTATAATTATTTTTTTTTTTTGTATTTCTTGGGCATTAACTATGTAACAATTTCTAGACATTTTGTTTTGAAGAGTTTTAATTTTCAATGTACATTTGTTACTTAAATTTTTAATTTTCTGCGACGAAGTTTTAAGTTTGCTCGTGAATGACACGGATGGGTCGAAACCGGTCGCAGAAAATTTAAAATTTAATTAACAAATGTACATTGAAAATTAAAACTCTTCAAAACAAAAAAACAATTTAATCAGTTATATGAATGCTTTAAAAAACTATACGTAACATATAGATTCGAGGCAGCGTTTCGAGAAAAGTAACATTTGATAAAAAAATTGTTTAATTAATTCCTAGCAAAACTACATTACCCAAGAGATGCTACACAATTCGATGGGTAGTTCTATTATGAATTTACTCATGGGTGGTGTTACTTTTGGACTGAAATTATGTATGGAAGGGCCAATGATATATTATTAGTTATTATATCAATAGTTTTATTTAAGTTTTGGTGTCAAATTTGCGAAATCTAGTAATTGCTTTTACTGTTATATTAACAGCGTTCACAATGGATTAGAAAGATAGTAAAATCATTATTATATAACTGGAATTAACTCTGCGATAGCTTAGCTGTACAGTGTACAGTACATTACCTATTCTCTATTTCTTATCATTCAAATTACAGGTTTCAAGTTAAATACAGTCAGCTGTTAGTTAATTGTTTAAGTTTATACACAAACAATTTTTTATGTCTATACGCACAAAAGTCGCATTTATTGGATAACCAGTGGTTTACTACATTTGGTGACTTAGCAGGTAGCAGGAAAGAGACTGATTGAGGGAGACCTTTTCACCTGTCCAGCCGGAATGTAACAACCCATCGCCTTGCACCGCAGTGGGAAGGGTTCATGCGTACGTCATTCCTGGACGTATTGAACCCCAGATTCCTACCCACCCCTCATACCGTATTCCTTCCCAGAACTTATCCTCTCTTTCCTTTCGATAAAAAAATACCCTCTACACAGTGTCCCCAAAGATGAAATTGGCCCTTAGGGAATTTTTTTCTTCATCCCAGCCGCCTGGAGCCATTGAGACTGTGGCATCCTCAACGGGGGTATGTTGTGAGGCTGACGTCATTAGGGAGGTGAAGGAGATGGGGAAGAGGAAGGTGGTCTGTCAGTTTTAAGGTGCTCTGTCAGTTTAAATTTTAAAAATATTAGATCCACGTAGAAGGCCCTGAGGAAAATATTATTAATAAAATACCCTCGGGGCCTGTGTCATCTTTGGGGATGCCATGTAGGGGTTATTTTTAAGGAAATGAAGGAGACGAGGATCTGGTAAGGAAACGGTTATGAGGGGTGGGTAGGAATCTGGGGATCAGTGTGTCCGGGAGTGACTGAAGTACGAATCCATTCCTCCCTCAACTGGTCTCTCCCGATCCGGCCTGCCACGCAGTTGGTGGACCGACTCATCCACCGACAAAACCTAGACAAACCTCACCTCGCGAATCCAGGCACCTCTCCTTAGTCACCAAACGTAGCGAACCACTCTGCGATGATCTATGACAGAGGGCTACGCCCTTTGGGTTATTTTTCACAAAAACGGCGCTATATACATATATATTCAATTTGGGAGGTGGGAATGGGTACCGCCGCCCCGGAAACCTTTATTGGATAACCAACACCTCTGCCATAGGTCACCCCAAGCGGTTCGTTACCTTTGGTGATTTAGCAGGGGTGCCCGGATTCATGGGGTGAGGTTTGTCTAGGTCTTGGAGGCGGATGACCAGGACACACTGAACCTTAGATTCCTACCTACCCCTTAAACCCTTTTCCTACCCAGAACTCTCCTCTCTTTCCTTTCCTTAAAAAAAACCTCCACACTGCATCCCCAAAGATGATATAGGTCATGGGGGAAATTATTTTCCTCAGGGCCTCCTGTGTGGAGCTCATGTAAAAAAAACATATATATATATATATATATACAAATAATCCAATTATCATTTTTTTTAACCAATGAATGGTTCCCGGGGCGGCGGTACCCATAACGGTCTTCCAAAATGAAAAATCCTCAATTGGGAATGCTATGTGGCTGATAGGACAAGAACGATGAGAGGTGAATGGCGAATTCAACGGAACAGTCTAAACTATTATTCAAATATGGTCACCAAACACGGTTAAAGACATTTCAAGCCACAAAGTTTCGATTCTAAACGAAGGTCTTTCACCAGATCTACTCTGCAAATAACTACACCAAGTGATATCTATTTACCATTTACATAATAGTGTATTAAATATGGAACAAAATGAGCATACCATTAACAGATGTTTACATAATTAATTTATTTCGCAGTTTTTACAATGTAAATTTGGCGACAATTCATTAATTTTATTTAAGTAGTAGATAATAATGATCAATTAAATAGGTACATAATTTTTAATATAATTTTTTTAATAGATACTCTAAAATATCAGGGTTGAATCTACATTTATATAATAGAGAATCTGAATTTAGATACTCGCTTGTACCTACATAGATTGCATGCAGCTGGCAATGCTTTCTCAGAAGTAGTACAACTGCATGGAATATAGTTATAAGAAGGCTATAATAACAAATCTAAATAATTATAATCAGTTTTAGCATTCTACTATTCAAAATTAATAAAGTACTTGGTTTTAGACACTTTATGTTTTTAAAAAACTAACGTATTTCGTAAGCAATGCTTACTTCATCAGTATCTAATGAAAACTAATTACAACAATAGACTTAAAGACGTCAATGGATAGTCGGGAGTGGGAAAGGGGGAGGGGGTAATAGGGCGTAATTTAGAAGGTAACACTTTTAATAACGGGTAATTTAAAATGTTTTTTTGAACATTATTATAAACCAGTGGTGGATTAAGTCCGTCAGAAGCCCGGGACGGCAAAGCTGAATAAGGCCCACCCATTTTTTTCAATTATTAACATAAGTTGATGTAATTTTACAAGCTTTTTATTCAGTTCACACGGGCCTCTGGTCCTGGGGGGCCTCCAAACACCTCTATGTTCCCTTGATTAAATCCTAAACAAGGCTTTAAGGACCCAGAACACTGTAAAAAAATGACATTCCATATTTCATTTTCTGAAAGAAGCATTAGTTAATAATGATCTCATCAAATGTTTTAAAGAAAATCTTGAAATTGACGGAGATACAGCATTATATATGAAACCGTTTTAAACAGTTTGTACTTTACAACATATTAGAAAAACTATACATCCGATTTACATGCACCAAATCTTAAACTGTTGGAAAATCTAGTCATTATGGCACCACGTAGGGATTTTTTTTATAAAGGTCCCCCTTTTATTCAATTTTATAAACGATGAAAATTTTTTCAAAAAAAATCGAAAATATAATTAGCTTTATTTCTTTTTTTAAGACATTCCCTACATGGTGCCATAGACACTGGATTTTAAAACAGACAGTTTAAAACTTGGTGCATGCAAATCAGATGTATAGTGTTTTTAATATGTTGTCAACCAGGTTGAAAAACGTGTTAAAGTTACGAGAAAAAACGCATAGGGGTCGTCCATTAATCACGTGAGGCTCAAAAGGGGGGGGGGGGGGGGTTGTAAAAAAATTACGAAACATCACGCGGGGGGAAGGGGTAAAACGAGATATCACTTGTATTTATTTTCCATTGAACGCACAATTTCTAAAGGTGAACGTCCTAACGGGGGGTTTAGCCTAAAACCTCACCACATATCACCAGGGGGGGAGGGGGTCAAAAAGTTGCTAAAAAACATCACGTGATTAATGGACGACCCCATTCAAAGTTTTGCTGAAGGATAATATTCAACATACAAATAGTTTTAAATGGTTTCATATAAAATGCTGTTAATATTGACGGTCGGAGGAGACCCCGCGGATGCCATTAACGTTAGGTACAGTGTACAGTGGAGCAAACATTATTTAAAATCGAAAGTATGGTTCGTCTCCGATACCTAAATGATCAGCAAACTCCGAAAAACTCTTACTTACTGTTAAACACCTCACATGCTCCTTTATCCTAATTTCAAAGATTAACCTATGCGAAAAAAAAACTTTTTTTTCAAATATTTGTATTTAGATATTACTAGCTGGTTCCCGGCATGCGTTGTAATGCTATATTCAAAGAAATAAATTGTTTCTCTCTGCATGTCCTTTCCCGTGCGTCCCTGTTCCTCTTTTGAATCCCCTTCCCCTACCGCGTTCCCCTTCCACCTCCCCCGCCTACCCTCCCACCTCTCCCGCTCCCCCCTCCCACGTTACATATATTCAGTCCCAGTACATTCAGTTTTCAAAAATCTCGCGTGCCACCTATTACAATTATTTTATTCAAATTTTCAATTTACATATATTTCAAATATTAATTTTTGTATATTATAAAAACAATCAATCTAATTTGGTACTTAACATAGGTACCTACCTATTTTAAATATCTATAATTTTAAACAGACAATCTTTTATTACAAAAAAATCTGACTGCTTAATTCACATTCATCAAACTCACAAACTATCAAACGTGCGAAGTTAAAATAGTCGTTAAATTATCTGAAATTATCCAATTTTCTTTATTTTTCTTTCCGTAAGAATCTTCTATACAGTATTAGAAAACTTTAAAAAAAAGATAAATGAAATAGGTAAAGTCGTTTTGAAGTTATGCCGTGACCAAGGGAAACAGGGATTCATTTTTTTTTTCGTATAAATAATTAAAAGAAAATATGTTCTGGCCCTGAGAAGCTAATTATTATTGGTACCTACGAATTAGTATTAATTAAGAAATTAATTAACCAATTTGCGCACAATTATGAATAACTGACGGCTGTCAAAGCTGTGTCAATTTGGCGAATTGTGTGCACAGCTACACATATTATTTTGACGTTTCCTGTTTTTCTTTCCAAATACATAAAAGGCCTTTTCCAAGAACCGGCTGCACCATTAGTGCGAGATTTCCAGACATCTTAACACCATTGTTTTTTTAAAATCGAAAGCTGCTAATAAAGAGGAAAGTGAGAAAAAGGATTCAAAATGATTGGTGAGTGAAAAATTACATTACACAAACAAACAAAACAAAGTCATTTTAACAGCAAAAGAGGAAAAAGATTTGCCATTGGGATACCTAGTGACGTTTCCCAGGACAAATTGTATAAACATAATGTACAGGACCATATTTGCAATGCTACAAGTATAAGTTGGAGAAAAAAGAGGGTGCTGTTGTCCACGACATATCGAAAGTAGGTGCGGTTGTCAGATTAAAATATAAAGATACAGTGTTAATTCATGTTTGTGCCACTGCCAATTTATACGTGCAGCACTGTAACTGGAAGGTTCCTTGCGATTAATGTTGTTTATTAGACAAATTGAGATAGCGAGAATTCGGACTCGGGACCTGCTCCTAGAACTCGAGTAATTTTAAAAGGAAGCACGTCTCGGAGGCAAATTTTTTTCGGAAAAAAACTTCTGGCGAAATCGGAAAATTGGTCTGAAAATAAGTCGGGAAATTTTATTACTGCGTTTATCTTTTTGACATTATTTAAATTTTTTTTTTCTGAAAAATTGTTTTACTTTAAAATGGGAAAAAATCGATCGGAAAACAGCTTAGAAAAAATTTATAAACGTTTTTGAAACTGAAAAATTCCCAGTTAGGTAAATTTTCTTTTGATATTGTTTGAAAACTTCAACGGTCCTTTTTGAAAATAACAGAGGGTGTCACTCCCGTTTACAACAATCGTAAACAATACAGTCATTAAGCCCGGTGTAGATATTATGTAAATACGAATGTTAGACGGAGCGCGTTTATATTAAAAACGATAATACTTAGCGAAATTGTTAAAATGTTTACTAAAACACGACTCTTTTAAAATGGAGCAAAAATCTAAAAAAAGGGGAATCTCTTAAATAGCATTTAAAGAAATATTGTGATTTTTTTACACATAGGTAATAAATTATAAAATAACTGAAAAAAACGTTTTTATAATAATTTCCGGAGCGTACTTTGCGATTTTTTTCTATTGAAGAAATTTCATATAATTAGCGTTTAGGCATCGAGAATGTATAGATATTATCCTCAAGAATAACATAATTTTTTTAAATATCTTTACAACTTAAAGTATTTAAGGAAAATATGTAATTAATTAGCAGAAATCCGGGAAGCGGGGCCTTAAGCCGCCGCTACCCGAATTCCTACCGATTTCTTACATTTCTCCCTTTAAACATTTGAAGTTTTTTGAAGATAATATCTAGAACGCGTTCCACGCCGAAACGCAAATTATATGTGATTCCCTCGATAGAAAAAAATCGCAAAGAATGCTCCGAAAATTATTACAAACACGTTTGTTTCAGTTATTTTACAAGTTATAGTTGTGAAAAAAATTCCCAATGTTTCTTTAAATGATACTTAAGACGCCTTCTACGAGATGTTTGCTCTATTTTAAACGAGACATGTTTTATTAAACATTTTCGCATCGATATTATCGCTTTAAATATTAGCGCGCTCCTCTAACATTCGTAATTACATATCTCTCCATCTTCTTCTTTTTGAGCGCGGATGCGGCGCCTAAAGATAAAAATGCAATCTTATGGCACATCTCCCTTATTTTTTTTATCTATGAAATAATCAGTAATCGAATTCGCATCTTTTGAGACCCCGGACTTAACAAAATTCGAAAAAACAGCTTTGACGGAATCCGTAAAGTACATGTAATTATATTCTTGTTGGTAGAGTAAATATTTATAAAGATGGATTGGTGACTTTGTCTTGATCTGTTTATAAACAAGAAATAAAACACTTTATACAATGCAGCATCTTATCGCACTAAAGGATTTCTCCATATTTATCTGTGTCTGTCACAACAAAAGACGGAGTGTCAATGATGTTCCGAGACTGAATAAAATAATTTTAAAAATTTGTTCATTTGAACATCTTTTTGAAATAAAAAAAAAAAGTTAATTCAAAACCAAATACTAAATACACTAATTTCAATCGTATTTGCGCTAGTACTGCGTGAAATCTGATTCAATTTCAAAAATCTACTTTGAACTTCGGTGTCATTTTCAAAATTAGAGAGCTGATTGTGTAAAGAATTTAGACAAGCGATAAAATGGGTATCTACCTATAAATATCAATGACGTTATATAAATAGACTCGCCATAGTCTCACTTACTCACAATATAATGTGGAAAGCAAGCAACACTCTTTTGTTTTCAGCGGTTTTCAGTATAATTTCTAAATTCAAAACTTTATTCCTGTGAGATAAAGACAGACAATCAAAGAATGTACGTGTGTGAATGTCATAGATATATAGTAGGGCGGCTTATTTATTTCTTCGCCGAATACTGCTTTCACGTCACGGGTGTGACCTATGGGTGTGACTGAGATAACAAGATACTCTCACTCGGTTTTCATTTTCATTTATCAAGCATTTTCTTATCACACAGGAGGGCATTTTGGCGCTTTGCAATGCAATTTACTTACTGGTAAGACACGACCTCACTCGACGCGTAGCTAAAGTAGCGTAGCGCGTACTAAAGTACTAGAAATAGAGACAACTACAATCGTCTTGTGTTTGGCTTCCCACTTTGAGATTTCTACCCCGCGTCCAGTATTAATGTCATTGATAAATATTGATTTGTCAAGAAGAGATTATCTCGTGTTTTTTTCACTGGTCTGCGCTTGTATAATAATTATATTGCCACTAGTGTGGAGTAATTTTTTTTCTTCTTTTAGTTTTTTAAAAGAAAGATTTTATTTCACAAATAACCCGACTATTTCTTCTATTATTAGTGGAAAATTTCGCTTGTGTTTTGATGGAGGATTTAGCTAGCAGAAGACAGAACCCATGTATATTTATCCAGACACTATTTAGATAGCATTTAGTTCGGGTTGAATCTTGCAATCATATATAAAGATAGCTGCCAAGATATGTGCGTTAAGAAAATGAAGATAATGTTGGTAGTTTTTAGTCGAAGTATGATACAGTTATAAGTGACCGAATTAGAAATGGGTTCCATGGCTAGGGCCCGGGGTTCGAGTCCCAGTGGAACCAATATCTTTTTCTGATTTTTCTGTCTCCAGATTTTCGATTGAGTTTCGCTAATATTGTCTTCATTTAATTCAAAATATATTTATTATTTTTTACATTTTTATATGAAACATTTTAAGCATATAATATATAAAATATAAATTATATTCATAGTCCTTCACTGGGAGATCCTGTGCTGGGGGAACTATGCTTTGGATAAGTTTTCAGCGACTTCTATGGTTTAACTTCATGGTTTGGATAAGGCTTTCCAGAAACTTCTACAACCATGTTCTAAGTATACTAGTAAGTTTATTTTCAGATAGTTCCTTCAGCCAACATTTAACACTAGAAAGACCGGAGCATTCATTTTGACGGCTTGCCGAAGTAATGTGACGATATAATGCTTAATAATTATTGTATTGATGTGATTTTTTTTCACATTTCATGATTTATGATTTTACAACTATGGTGAAAAAAACAGGTACGGGTCTTATTTAGTTTTTGAGATATATTGACTTATACCTACAAAGACCGCCGCCGTCAATGTGACGGTTTGGGCCATAATGCTGAGTTTGTTTACAACCTTCTTTACCCAAGTTTATAACATACCCATTCCTCCTCGTTTATGATAGTACCACGACAGTACCAATATGTCTGTCTCTTTCTTTCGCTACGCATATCATATAATTTATAAAAATACCCCAAAAATGTATCTCTGGCCCAAATATATATTATGGCTCGTCGGAGAACTAAAGACAGGATATGCACACATATACCAGAATTGGTCCAGCTGGGTAAGCTCCTGAAGAACTGGCAGAATCATTTATTGGATAACCAATACCTCCGCCATAGGCCCCCCTAAGGGGTTCGCTAAGTTTGGCGACTTAGCAGGGGTGCCGAGGTTCATAGGGTTAGGTATTTTTTTTACATTCGCTAACAGAAGGCCCTGAGAAAAATAATTCCCCTCAGGGCCTATGTCATCTTTGGGGATGCTGTGTAGAGAGTCTTTTTAGGAAAGGAAGGAGAGGAAGTTCCGGGAAGGAAAAGGATATAAGGGGTGGGTAGGTATTTGGGGGTCAGTGTGTCCAGGTGTGACGGACGTATGAATCCATCCATCCGTGATGTTCCGAGAGAGCACGGCTGGAGAAGTCAAAGGGACTCCCTCAACCAATCTTTTCCGATCCGGCCTGCCATGCAGCTGATGGGCAGACGCATATTTATTTGTACAGCGCCCTTGAGGTGATTTTTCACAAAAATCGCGCTATATAAATTAGCCAAATATTATTATTATCTGCCGCCAAGACCCGGACAAACGTCATCCCATGAACCCGGGCACCCCTACTTAGTCACCAAATGTAGCGAACCAATTTTGGTGACCTATGGCAGAGGTGTTGATTATCCAATAAATGGTTTCCGGGGCGGCAGTACCCATATCCGCCTCCCAAATTGGGAATCTGTTCGGGGAAGGTGTGTTCGGATCTTGGTGGCGGATGCGTCCACAAAACGACTGCGTGGCAGATCAGATCGGGAGTGACTGGTTGAGAGAGATCGTTTGACCTCGCCAGCTGGACTCTCGGAACATTGCCTTGCATCGCAGTGATAAGGAATAGATTCTTACGTTTGTCAGCACACTGATCCCCAGATTCCTACCCACCCCTCACACCTCATTTAATTCCCATAACTTATTATTTTTCCTTTCCATTTAGGTACCCTCCACACAGAATCTCCAAAGATGACAATGCCATGAGGGAAATAATTTTTCTTAGGGTTTTTTTTTGTGGAGCGTGATGTAAACGAAAAAAGAAAAGATACCGGGTACTATGCCATATTTGGGGATGCTGTGTGGAGGGTGTTTTTAGGGAAAGGAAGTTCCGGGAAGGAAGAAGGTGTGAGGGGTGAATAGGAAAAATTGGTAAATTTATCCAGGAGTAACGGATGAATGAAGAAGGTACGAGGGATGAATAGGAGAAATTGGTAAATGTATTTAGGAGTGTTAGACGAATGAATCGATCTCTTCCACAGCGGTGCAAGGAGACGGTTCGAGAGAAGTCCTGCTGGAGAGGTCTAGATTAGGTCTCCCTCAACAAGTGTCTCCCGACCCGGTCGGCTACGCAGTAGGTGGGCAAACGTATTCGCCTCCTAGACCAGACAAACCTCACGCAATGAACCCGGACACCCCTGCTAAGTCACCAAAAATAGCGCGAACTACTTGGAGTGTCCTATTGCAGAGGTGTTGGTTATCCGATAAATGGTTACCGGGGCGGCGGTACCCATATTCGCCTACCAAGTGGCAAAAAGTGATCAGCCGTCAAAATGACGGTCGTGGTCTTTATAGGTATGGAGAAGTACCCGGTCTTTCTAGTGTTAATGTTCTTAATGTAGCTATTTTTTATTTTAATTTTGTTTGATACTAAGTGGGAGTTCAAAGGAGTAAAATTCAGAACTTCTTTGTCCAAACTTTGGTATATTAAGTATGTCTGTATGTTAGGCTCTGGTTTTATGAGCATGTAAGGTGTCTGCCTCTGAATCATTTTTGAGGCGATGTACTAGAATATTTTTGGCATAGATTTTCTGTATGCTTGGAACATCAAACTGTTTAAAAATTTCTCTTGTTGACGTCCTTATTAAATGGTGCTGAGCCCCATCCTATTACTACATATTCCAATTGAGAGTGGCATAAAGCATAATATACTCTCTTTAAATCCCTAATTGACGAGATGTTTCATAATTTTTTGAAGAAGTAGATAACATAACATTAAAATATTATATAATTTTCAATTTTTTTAATCTTAAAAATTACGAAATGAAAAAAAATCTTAGCACAACCCTATTCTATATACTTCATGAGTTGAAAAGGAAAACACAGTTACTTAGAAAATACATTATCGCGTATAAATAAATAAATGTACGGCAGTTTCAGGTAAATGTTTCTAACGGCAGGAACTACTCGTAAAAAGTCGTGAAAAAAATAAAAAAAATATTATTTTAACATTATTAATTACCCAGCGTTTTGTGATAACGATCTAGCATTTTAAAAGTACGTACTTTCCGATACCATGAAAAGTGAGTATTAAATTGTGAACTTTTACTGTAGGTGTTTAGTATTGAGTATTTATTAACTCGTCACAGAAGGCCGTTGGGAATAATAATATCTAAAGATTACTATAATAAAAACATTTTTTTGTTATTACATTTTTACACATTTATCCTATTTTTAACGTTGATTCTATTGACAAATTTAGGATTTCTCGTGAAATGCAGCTGGTTTTCAGAAGTGCCTCTAATTTACGTAATACCTAAAACTTTATAATTTTAAAAATATATATGTATATATATATATAAATTAAATCATTTCCGCTTATAATGATGGTAGTAGGCAATATTCAAGTATTCATATATTTTAGGTTATTCATAACAAAATAAAATTTGTCTTTCTTTGAGAAAATAAATGCAAAATTAAGAGCACAGCAGTGGTATGAGTTTAACCACCGAATGTCAATAAATTATTGGGTTCAGCGCGTTTTCATCCCGCGATAAAATATCCCCGACAAAATATCCTAGGGACAAAACATCCTCCAACAAAATATTTACTAGAACCTAACCTAACCTAACCCAACCTAACCTAACCTAATCTAACAAAAAAATGGGACATAAATAATAAAGATGTCTGTATTATTTTGTCCCATTTTACTATTTTTTGTTGAATAATTTATTGTCTTTACAGCATGTCTGTATTATTTTGTCTCATTTTATTATTTTTGTACAATAATTTATTGTCTTTACAGGATGTCTGTATTATTTTGTCCCATTTTACTATTTTTGAACAATAATTTATTGTTTTTACAGCATGTCTGTATTATTTTGTCTCATTTTAATATTTTTATAAAATAATTTATTGTCTGTACAAGATATCTATATTATTTTGTCACATTTTACTATTTTTGTAAATAATTTAATGTCTGTACAGGATTCCTGTATTATTTTGTCCCATTTTACTATTTTTTTAACAATAATTAATTGAATTTTTTATAAGAAAACTTTCTTTTTATACTTTTTTGAAGGTTATTCCCATCAGTTAAATAAATAAATAATCAGTTAGTGAAATTGGTTAACGCACTCGTCCCGGTTAGACGGAGAGGTCTGGGTTCGAGTCCCAGTTGCGACCATTGTCTTTTTCTGTTTTTCTGTTTCCTGTTCTATTTCATATTTTCGTTTAGATCATTATTGTTAACTTATTCTAATATGAATAATTAATTGTCTTTACAAGGATGCCTGTATTATTTTGTCCCATTCTACTATTTTTATACAATAATTTATTGTATTTACAGAATGTCTGTATTATTTTGACCCATTTAACTATTTTCGAGAAATAATTTATTATCTTTGCACGATGTCTGTGTTATTTTGTCGCATTTTACTATTTTTGAACAATAATTTATTGTTTTTACAAGACATCTGCATTATTTTTAACCCATTTTACTATTTCTGAAATATAATTTATTGTCTTTACAAGATGTCTGTATTATTTTTATCCCATTTTTTGTTAGGTTAGGTTAGGTTAGGTTTTAGTAAATATTTTGTTGGGGGATGTTTTGTCCGTAGGATATTTTGTCGGGGATATTTTGTCGCGGGACGAAAATGAGCGTTACCAAATTATTGATTTCGCTTGCCGCTTTTAACAGAATTTTTTTGGTTGAGAATTGCCTCACACGCTTGGTAGACAGTGCGTGGATATCACTAGTGACGTCGAAGCTAAACATAGCGACATGGAAATGCTGATGGAGAAGTAAAACCGTTCCACTTATTTAATTTTAATTATTATAATAATACACAACATATTTTAGCATAATATCTGCAGCCGAGTTATTGTTAAGAAAGTCATACATGTTAACTAATATGCAAATTAATTTAGAAAATGCACCATAAATACATGACATTTACGTGTTGTCTAACTCGGTTGCTAGGAGAAATACTTACTTTTAAGAGCTATTCTTCTGATCTAGAATGAGTTCCATCTTATTTTTCCACATTACACTTTGATACTACACTTTGATAATAGTGAACCGGGTGGCGTTTTGTCCATACAAACATATTCCCCAAGTTACTCTATGGATTTTGACACTAGTTCAAATATTTTTTAATGTAATATAGATATCGAACACTAGCGTGTCCGGTGTCGGTACGTTTTGCTTTTTTGATATGTTTCTCTTATAGGAGTTAAGACCCCCAAACACCGTTAAAATTGCCTGGTTTGCACGCCATCAACCGGCGTTTAGTATTTAAAAACTAGACAATGTATTCTTAAAAAAGCAAAACGTACATATATATATAGAATATTTTCTTCTAATGCACTTGGTGAAAACAATAATCTTAAAAATTGGTCCAGTTTTTGGGGAGAAAAATTTTAACAAAACAAAAAACGACTTCAAAAAATGCACTAAAAAGTAAAAAAATAATTTCGCACGAATGTTATTTTTTGAGTCGGTGTCAGCCAAGGTAACTACATACATAAGTAGTTATGGGTGAGATGTGGAGATCTTGGCTGACACCGACTCCAAAAATAACAATCGTGTGAAATTATTTTTTTTACTTTTTAGTGCATTTTTGAAGTTTTTTTTGTTTTGTTAAAATTTTTGTTTATTTTTTGATTTTTAATGACGACCGTGCGTAAAGAAGTTTTACTTCAAAAAAAGAATCATTGAAATCTGTTGGGGTAATATTGAGTTATTCGTCCATTTGTCGCGCACATACTTATTGCAAATTTAAGACATATATGGTGTTCTCGTGGATTCAAACCAAATTAAAATGGGACCGTACGGGAAGCACCAGCTTTCTAATAAAAAAAGAATCATCAATATCGGTTCACCCAATCGAAAATTCTGAGGTAACAAACATAAAAAAAAGAATACCGTCGAATTGATAACCTCCTCCTTTTCGAAGTCGTTTAAAAATGGGAAGTGCCATTCCTCGATTTTGACGATTTTAGAGGTATTATCGGCCTGGGACGCAGTGTCTCTTTCGTTAAGTGTTCGAGGGGTAACAGAACCTGCTATAAAAACAGCTGAGTAATGAGTAATGACAATGACTAATGACTAGTCACTAGACCAGCGGTCTGTTTTCAATTTTTTGGGAGGTCCACGCGACGTCACAAGTGCGCTTGCGAGCCTGTTCAGTCAGTGCGCTTGTGACTGCTCGTCTGATCGCCCATCGTCATCGTGCTGCGTGAAGTGGGTTGATTTTTGCACATACGGGAAAAACGCCGCAGACGAAGAAAAATTTATGTAAAGTAATTATATTTTTAAATATTGCAACCAAACAGTTAGCGCGGTAGCTGAATCCTACTCGGGCGCTGCAGGTTTTTAAATACTTACATTAAGATTTTCTTCACGAGAACTAGATATGAAAAATAAATAATATTGTAATGACCTATGGTGCACCAAGAATGATGAAAAGGAATAATCATACATTCAGGAACTCTCCTTTCTGGAACTCCAGATACTAATATCTACAGCCTGTATGTCAGACGAATATCTACAGCTCATATGTTGGACAAATATCTATGACGGTCCCAGTGGTGACGAATGTCTATGGTGGGACTAATACCTACAGAGGGCAGCTAAGCAAGAGGTTGTACCGAAAAGCATAAATTATAAATTACTTCAATTACGTAATACTAACCTAACCTAACTTAACATAAATTAAGTTTTTTAAACTGCAAACGAAATATTACGTTATGCCAATATGCTATAGATAATTGCAAATCCAACCTCTGCCAGTGCTGTAGATATTTTACGACATCACCTGTTCCATAGATATTAATCAGCAGTTTGAGCTGTAGATATTCGTCTTCACTTTGGTTCTCATAGATATTAGTCAGATTTGTTCGGTTTTTGGAATTCCTGTAGATATTAGTAGACGCCTCCTTTTCTGGTCCCGCGGGCCAGAAGGAGGCACTTCGCGGGCCAGATCTATCGCGGGCCAGATCCAACAGGCCACCAATTGCCGATCGCTGCATTAGACCACCTTATTCATGTTTTGGCCGTATTCTGCCTTTTTACTTATGAGGGCAGTAGGTACTATAAAGTGAATAGTTTATTGTTTTAACTTCACGGGCGACTAATGTAATAACCAACGTTTGATAACAAAAGTTAATTGCACCTTATTTCATTTGACCGTGCGTGAAACCAAGTTATTGAATAATTTATTTATTTATTTATTTGGAATTTCACGCCCGGCTGGGCTTTTACTTACATTATTTTTAAAACAAAGAACATCTAAATCTAAATGTGCATAACAAAATCAAAAACAAAATCATAAACAAAACAAAAACAAAATCATAATCAAAATCGAAATCGAAATCAAAATCAAAATCAAAATCAAAATCAAAATCAAAATCAAAATCAAAATCAAAATCAGAATCAGAATCAAAATCGAAATCAAAATAAAAATAAGAATCAATATCAAAATCAAAATCATAACCAAATCTAAAACAAAAATAGAGTAAAAAAACAAATTGAAATAAAAACAAAATACTCCACCATGCAAGATGGAAAAACTGTAGACTGGGAAAAGTGCAATACATGTGAAATAATTCGAAGCAGAGCTATGCAGTTAGAATTATTAAATTTTTGGTTCTTCTTTCTGATATAAATTTTACTATGACTTTGTTTTTATTTAGTTAATGATGTGTTAAATATGTCAACAACATCTTTATAGTCATTAGCCAAATTTTGTATACGGCGAACAGGGGTATACAATTGTGATTCTGTGTTGGAGTTGTCACAATAGAATGGTAGATAGTGCCTCGATGTTGAATTGCGAGGTATATGGAAAGAAATCAAGTATAATAGTTCTGGGCTGTCAATTATTGAATTTATGATTTTATGTAAACATGTTAGGTCATATACTATTCTACGTTCGGATAATTTTAATAAATTAAGTTGACATAGTAGATAATCATAGTTGATACATTCCCTTGTAATACCCATTCTGAAATTAATATATCTTAAGAATTTATTTTGAATTCTTTCTATCGTGAGTGAATGACTAGCATAACTAGGTGCCCATACTGTCGAGTTGTACTCGATTTGACTCCTAACCAATGACATGTACAATTTTTTAATGGTTTGAATATTTTTAAATTGGCTGCAAATTCTTATCACAAAACCCAACATTTTCAAAATTTGATGTAATTTCAATATGATTTATAAATTTCAGTTTTTGATCAAAGTTTACACCTAAATCATTCACCTCGGTTACAGTTGTTAGAACTACATCATTAATGGAGTATTCATAAATTATTGATTTTTTTATTCTATGAAATCTCATAATAAAACATTTACTTAAACTTAGTTGTAGATGGTTCTCTTGGCACCAAACAAAAAGTTTAAACAAGTTATTAGACAATGTTTGACAGTCATTAATACTTTTTATAGCTTTATATATTTTCATATCGTCTGCAAACATTAAGACTTGGACATCGTTGAAAATAGAAAGAACATCATTCACAAATAACAAAAATAAAATTGGTCCCAAATGTGACCCTTGTGGAACGCCGCTGGTAGCGATAAATATATATGAAGTAAAGCCGTCAATTTTAACGGCTAATTTCCTGTTACTTAAATCACTTTTAAACCATTCGTATAAATACCCCATTATTCCTAATTTGAGAAGTTTTTTTAACAAGAGCTCATGATTAACTCTGTCGAATGCTTTGCTGAAATCGGTATAGACTGAATCAACTTGTAACTTCTTAGAAATGGATTCGGATATATAGTTTTGGTAAATTAAAAGATTAGACAAGGTAGATTTTCCTGAAGTGAAACCATGTTGGTTAGGTAATATTAATGGCTTGATACAGTGGATGATTGTATTTAAAATAAGTTTCTCAAACAATTTTGGGATGGTTGATAACAGGCAGATCGGTCTATAATTGCTCACCTCGTTTTTTGTCACCCTTTTTAAATATAGGGGTGAGGAAACTGTATTTGCATTTTTCAGGAAAATGTCCCGTTTGTAACGACTGGTTGAAAAGAAAATGTAGTGGATATGAAAGAGTGGTGGCGCAATTCTTTAAGAAAACAGGTGGGATATTATCAGGACCACCGCTCTTACTTTGGTCCAGTTGTTTTAGCTGAGTCAGTACATCGTTATATTCAATTGTTACAATAGATAAATTTAAATAATGATCTGAGGAGAAACTGGGCGAGCAATCATTGACTGCTGTTGAGTCACGGACATAAACACTTTTATTATAGGTGAAAGAAACAAATGGAATTGACCACGTACCATTATCAGGGTACCTAGCATGGTCGATCGATGTAACCCTATATCAAAACGATATTCACCAAATCCGTCATCTATGGTCAGTTATCAATATTTCCGATCACGGTAAACAATCGGTAATTCCGACCGACGCCGACGCGACGCGCGACGGTTGATACATTTTAGCCCGAAATCCATAGTATTTATCAGATAAATTTCAGTTCACTGTCATGCATTTATTTGAATTATGACGTTCGTTATGCAAAATCACTAGATTATTTAATTAACGTATTGAACTAACGAAGCTTATAGAAGTTAAAGAAATTGTATACGCTATCCATACAGATAAACCGGTCAGTGGTTGAGTGGGCATAGCGCTTGGGTCCCATCTGGGCGTCGCGTGTTCGATTCTTCGGCTGGCTAAGTCCTCCATCACAACACAAGCAACATTTTCGGCTTTCTGTGGTGGTAGTAGGAGATTTTCAAACATTGTTGGGTTATTCGTTACCCGGGAATGTTTGCCTTTCTTTAAAAAAAATATAAATAAAAAATAAAAATAGTGCATCTAAGACGCAATCGATTTATTTCGTTTGATCTTTGAGAATTTAAAATGGTTGAAATGCGTATGAAAACGTATGCGCGGCCCATTTCTGCCCGTTTCATACAAATCTTAGATTTGGATTTGAGATCAAAATACCCAACCAAACTGAAAATTTATTTTTGCAATCAAAAGGTATATCAAATATCTAGTACGGATAGTAGCTCAGGCTACTTTATTTATATTTGCTTTAAATTATAAGATATAGGCTATTAAAGATTTAAAGAAGTAAATATTATACACAGAAACCTTCGCAGGCATGCGCACAACAAATCACCAAAGTTTCAACGCAATCGGGTGAATGATATGGGAAATAATTTCATAACCCTAGAGCTCACCATTATATATAGAAACCATCGCAAGTATGTGCACAACAAATCACCAAAGTTTCATCGCAATCGGATGTATGGTATAGGACAAACAAAGAAACATTCATTTTTATAAGTTAAGAAGTTTTAAAACAGAACTCGAAAAGCAACACTAATCAAATTGGCTAAAGAAGAAGGTAGCATGACACGGCATAACACTCCAAAAATAAATAACGAGAAAGAAAAACTTTTAAAATACTTTATTTCTGTAAAATCGTCAGGCAGTCATATATCACACCCCTGTGCTGCTATCAACAGTAAAATAAAACAGTAATTAAAAAAAAATAAAGTCTTTCTTATCTTTTTATTGAGGCCGCTAAGGAGCTAGAGCTAGCATAATCTGGGCTAATACGGCTGGTAGGCAAATGTCACGAGTATTTGTGGGATGTGCCTATTTTTTTATCTACCAAACAGTAAAATTTTCTAGGTAGGAACAATAAACTAAGTGTTATGTTTGTTCTATTTAATTGCTTGCCTTTACGAGGTGTTGTGAAATTAAAATGCTTTATCAAAAATAGCGGTCGGAGGTAATTAAAACTGTTTCGTGAAGTTTATAAACGCAGTTGATTTTTAATTAAAAATATTTTCAACAATTGTTCAGCTGCGACGGATCTACAGTTATCTACGTGTAAATGAAAAATGTACAATTTTCTGTAGACCCTGGAATGAGAAATCCATTTTTAGGACTATTTGAATACGAAGGAAATTAGTTTATTCACTGTCTTCCTCACCAAGGGTCCCTGTTCCGGGGTGGACTGTAGGTAATTGTGTTAGTTTTACATCATGATTTCCTCATCCTTATGTTTGTTGATTTTATTATCTTCATATGTGTTGATTTCCACATCTTCATGTTTGTTGATTTTATTAGCTGCGACGGATCTACAATTACGTGTAAATGAAAAGTGTAGAGTTTTCTTTGAGCTCTGAAATGAGAAATCTTTAATGTTTTAGGACTATTTAAACGCGAAGAAAATTAGTGTTTCATGTTTGTTGATTTTATTAGCTGCGACGGATCTACAATTACGTGTAAATGAAAAGTGTAGAGTTTTCTTTGAGCTCGGAAATGAGAAATCTTTAATGTTTTAGGACTATTTAAACGCGAAGAAAATTAGTGTTTCATGTTTGTTGATTTTATTAGCTGCGACGGATCTACAATTACGTGTAAATGAAAAGTGTAGAATTTTCTTTGAGCTCTGAAATGAGAAATCTTTAATGTTTTAGGACTATTTAAACGCGAAGAAAATTAGTTTATTCACTGTCTTCCTCAACAAGGATTCCTGTTCCGGGGTGGACAGTAGGTAATTGTGTAAATTTTGCATCATGATTTCCTCATCTTTATGTTTGTTGATTTTATTATCTTCATACGTGTTGATTTCCACATCTTCATGATTGTTGATTTTATTATTTTCGTGTGTGTTGATTTCCACATCTTTATGTTTGTTGATATCATTATCTTCGTGTGTGTTGATTTCCACTTCTTTATGTTTGTTGATGTCATTATCTTCATGTGTGTTTATTTCCACATCTTCATGTTTGTTGACTGTGGGTTGTGTTGGTGTTACTTCGTATTATTTTATGATTTCCTCATCTTCGTATTATTTACTTAACCTTATTTTGGTGTTGTTTTTGTACTTGTTTATCCCCATGATTTTTTAAATTTCATTTGAACGTTATTATATAGTTTCTAACAAAAAATTAATGTTTTTTCTTTCCAAAAGATGTATTTGATTTTGGGACTTTAAGTACATTCGCGGTTTTCGACCTTATAGTGTAGGTGTGTTAGTCAGTGAGGTACATACTAATTATTTTCTTTAAATTTGTGTTTCAACAAGCTGCTTCATGTGAGTGTTTGAAGCAGATCCCCTTTCAATAATCCCATATTCTATACGTTATTGGCAAAGAGCATAGTAGACTTTTTGCAGATATATTTTTTAATTAATACCTTTTAAAAGAAAAACTTTATTCATTGCTTTGAATGGTTACATCATTTGTGGATTTGTCGACTACCAAGCTAGGTTCACGCCCGTGATAACTATTGGTAATTTTAATTTTTTTAAACTTAGATTAACTGTAATTACTTCAATTTACCTGATGAATGAGGTTCCTCCACTCTTTATGGTTCTGCATTGCACGGAGAGTCAAAGACACTTGTTTTCCCGTCTTCCATTTTGCAAGTGACCAAGGGTGGATTTAGGGGGGGGGGCATGGGGGCACGTGCCCCCCCCCCCCCCCCCCCCAGGACGATATTTTTGTGTACTGTGGAGATTCCATCACAGTACATACTTAGAATCAAATCAAATTAACAGAGTTGTTAATATATGAATAAAATAACAGAAAGAACATGAGTCAAACTCTTGTCTATTTCTGGCTGGAATTGCGAATTTTGTTCGTTGCATTCCATTCATGCACTTGCAAATGAACAATAATCAGCGTTTGCGAGAGCGGTACGGTCGGGGGAAGGCGCGGCTGGAAAAGCCCCCCCCCCCTCCCCCCCATTAAAGTTGACAAACACAAATTTGGACTTCATAAAAAATTGGTTCATCCTGGGGGGGGGGATTGTGCTCTTGAGTGGCGCCCCTAAATCGGGTAGCCGCCCGGGGCGGGCCGCCCCCCCTCCGCCCCTTGTGCCCCTCCCAAAAAAAAATCCTGGATCCGCCCGTGCAAGTGACTATGAGATTCTCCGGCTTCAAGTTCTCAGTTTGGTGAGCAACGCGTCCAAAGTATCTTAGGATTTTTTGTAAACAGACAGTTGGTAGACTATTTTAGATGCCTAGCTATGTAAAAATGTACAGTTTAATGCGCGAGCTGTCCATTGAATCCTTTCAATTCGTTGTTGACACTAATTATATTTATTATATTTTAAATGTAGGTACATTTACAGTGATTATAACCAATAATAAATATACATTACATACAGATAAACAATAATACGATTTAAAAAAATTTCAAATTTTATTTGAAAAAAAAAATATATATATATATATATCGGGGGCAAGTGGTTCTTTTCCAAGCGGCATTACCAATGGTAGTAGTTCTGGATCTCGGAACAACAAAAGTCATGCGCGCTTTTGTGAAGTTGTCGGGAACATAAAACTAAAATTTTGGTTTTATATCCGGAATACAGACACGGCAGTTCAGAAGGTAATGTGCTGTTATCCTTCTTTTTTCCTCTATCGACTATTAATACCCAGCATAGCGGACAGAAAGGCTGATGGATGTAAGTACGGATAAATAATACCCGGTCTCCGTCTAATATCTCAAAAATTTATTTTGTACTTTCTCCACCATTCGATGGATATTATTGAGCCGTTTTCAAAAATGCTACTTCCTGTAGCACGTGAATCGTGAATTGATAATTAATATCACAAATTAATTCTTAAAGTCATGTACAAAAAAAAATCGTTATCCATCGAAACTACTTTACAAGGAATCTAATGTTATGTGTAAAAAGCTGTAGGCATTAAAATAATTTGCAAATTTTTATCAATACTAAATCTGCAGAAAGAACCCAACAAATCCATACCACTAGAATTGGCTCAACAATGAACTTTGTGGCAATACACACTATGACATCTTTTGGCCAAAGAAACTATTTATATCAGGCTCCACTTATGTATGTTTAATATTCTGCCAGATTACGTTAAGTCTTCCAATGCATTAACTACATTTAAAAATAACGTTAAGAAATTTATGTTGACAGCGGATTGGCAAACTATTTTTTCATCCTTGTCCTTTTCTAAATAATAAGATTTTTTTTTAAATAATAAGATTTTTTTAAATAATAAGATATTTGAGTTCCATTTGCACAAATCGAAGTGTCACCCCAGTTGTTTTGAACTTACTTTGCTTTTGGCAGGTATAAATATTGTTACAAATCATTCTCAAATTACCCATCTGGTATATGTAGTGACCAGATGGGTAATTAGTATGTAATATTAGTGTTTTGAAAGTAGTGTTTTTATATTGTGTTTTGTATGTAAAATGCATCCTCAAATTATAATTGTTAACCTCAATACAGGCATTAGTCCTAGTGAGGTTATTTATGTAAAAAAAACAACAACAAAACGTATGGTGAGAATATAAATAAATAAATAATTAAAATGTTTTATTTTTAGGATCCAACTATTTGAGGAGCTGTGGAGTGGTGTTTCTGATTCTACTGACACAAAACATTGCATCTGGTCAAGATGCCAACTGTGATTACTTTCAAAACGTAAGTAGTTACCTACTAGAAGACATCGGACATGGATATTTTTTTTTTGAATGTATATAAATATTTTTTTCACCGTGTGGAGGGTCTTTTTAGGGAAAGGAAGGAGAGAAAGTTCTGGGAAGGAAAAAAGTATGATAGGCGGGGAGGAATCTCACAGTAGGAATCAACCAGTCTCTCGCGATCCGTCCCACCATACAGTAGTTGGGCAAATGCATTCGCCGCCAAGACCTATATAATCCTCCATGTATTACCAAATGTAGCGAATCACTTGGGTGACCTATCGCAGGGGTGTTGGTTATCCAATAAATGGTTCCCGGGGCGGTGGTACCCTACCCCCCTCCCAAATTGAATATATCCAATATCCAAGCTCTAATTAGTACCTATATTCTTTCATCCCGCAGTTATTATTAGATAGTATATTATTAGATAGGATGAACCGAGAAAATCGATTGAATGGAGCTAGGTCATTATTGAATCTATTGATATTCAGAAACCAAAAGCCAGTGACGAAAGAAAATAACTCGATGAAAGAGTGATCTTCTGCACTGCAATCCTCTGCCATAGGTCACCCCAAGTGGTTCGCTACGTTCGGTGGGGTTCCCGAGTTCAGGTGTGTTCAGTCTCGGCGACGAATGCTACTCCACCAGCTGCGTGGAGGGCCAGATCGGGAGAGGCCGGTATGGGTAAACCCTTTGACCTTTCCAGCTGATCTCCCTCGACTCATCGTCTTACACCACAGCGTCAGGGATGGATTGACTTGACCGCCACTCCTGGACACGCTGACTCCTAATTTCCTACCCAACCTTCGTACCTTTTTTCGTCCCAGAACGTCCTCTACTTTCTTTCTCAGCATCTCCAAAGATGACGTAGGCCCTGAGGGAAATTATTTTCCTCAGAGCCTTCTGCATGGGGTTAAAGAAACTTTTCACTCGATTGAATTTATAACACCTACAAATATTGATACAACATGATTCAATACCGAACAAAAAAGTGTATTATTTATGTTTAATAAAGATCTAAAGAGTTATCCCTTTAATGTGCAGGTGTTAGCAGGCACGACCTACTACGTATACTCGCCCAACTACCCCAACTCCTACAACAGACCGTCCAGCTGCAGATGGCAGGCTTCCTGTCCGGCCAACACCTTCTGTCGCCTGCAGTGCTCGGAAATATCCATCCCTCAGGTAAAAAATACCACCTGTGTCATTCTTCTTCCTTCGTATGCCCCCACCATAGGGGTACATCGTACATCTAGATCTGCGAGCCAATCTAGGGCCTCAGGCGGAGCCCTGCGGAACGCCGGGTAATGAATGGAACGTGCATTCTTTTACCACACGAGGAGTCGAGTAGCAAAGTCGGACATCCGCCATTTTTTTTTAAATGCATATTTTGATTGATTATGGCAGTATTCCTAATTCTCTTATTGAAATACTAAAAAAATGTTTTCGTTAGTTGTTTTTGGGGTCTTTCATCAGAGCAGATAGATGTAACGCTGTTCAAAACGTTGGCTAAATAAGGAAAACAACTAACGTTTCACTAACTAACGGTTTCATGACTTGAAAAATTTGCTTCTCGTGAAAACATATGCATAATGATACAAAGACAATTTTGTTGTATTTTATTTTTATTTAATTATTTTCATATTACATTAGTTTATAATAATGACGCATTGCCCATCTCACTAGTTGTGAAACACCTGTGTTGAGATGGCAATTTACAGAGTGGTTATAATCTATGATTTTGTTTTATTAATATTATGAACATGACAGCTTGATATAAAATCTTTTTTTTTCTAAGTAATATACAATTCAAGTATGTTATATGAACATTGCAGTAGGTACATGGTTACATATTTACACACAATAAGCATAAAGGTAAGAATGTTATTACATACTCCTGATAGATATGTTTATTTGAGGTGATCAATGATTCTACTTTTAAATGCACTTTTGGTTAGAGTGTTTCTTATTTCAGTAGGTAGAGAATTGAATAGCTTTATTGCATTATATTTAAAAGTTCTTTGTCCATAAGAGGTTTGACAAACTGGGATGTTGAAAGATTTTACATTTGACTCTCTTAGGGCTCTAGTGTTTATTCGTTCCTCAAACATGTGTGTATTTTTAAATTGGTGAAGCAGAGTATTTTTTTAATACAGTTTTTTGCAGGTTAGGAACATTTAGTGTCTTAAAAATAAAATCAGTGCTCGTTCTCAACGGGACTTTAAGAATAACCTTCAAAATTAGTTTTTGAATCTTTACTAAAGGCTCCAGGCAAGTATTTGTGGCACTTCCCCAGCTAATAATACCATATTCAAGTGATGATTGTATGAGAGCACAGTAAACTTGTTTCAGTTGTTTTATATTTAATATATCTCTAACATTTTTAAAGAAATAGACGAATTTCCTCAGTTTTGTCGTTAAGTTTGTAACATGTGCGTTCCATTTAAGAAGATCATCTATTTGAATACCAAGATATTTAATACTGTCAACTATACTTATAGAAGGACAGGTACATGGAGTTAATGAGGGGTTACAGCTGTGAAGTTTAAGGCTTTTTTGTGAAGGCAAGAGCTTATTTGATATTCGAAATGTTAGAAATTTGGTTTTGAGCATTAAGCCAATTTTTAACAATACGAAAGCCATTTCTGCCATTTTAAAGACTTCATCCCAAGATTTGGCGTAAAATAGCAAAACCGTATCATCGGCAAATGTTGTGATTTGTCCACAAATTTGTAAGTTACATAGATCATTAATATATACTAAGAATAATAAGGGTCCTAGGATGCTACCTTGTCGAACTCCACAAACTGTTTTTTGGGAACTACTACAGGTACTGCTTATTATAACACATTGCGTTCGATCAGTTAGATAACTATGAAGTAATTGAAGAACTGTATCTGATATTCCTACCCTCTTAAGTTTATCTAAAAGTATTTTGTGGTTCACAGTATCAAACGCCTTTGCAAGATCAAGGAAAATTGCTATACATTTATTTCCTTTGTCAATATTACTTGTTATGATGTTTGTAACGCTAGCGATGGCGTCTGAGGTTGATAAGTTTTGGCGAAAACCAAACTGATTTGTTGATAATATTTTACTAGAGTCAAGGTAAGTAGTTAATTGATTTCTCAGTATTCCTTCAACAATTTTGGAGAGTGCTCTTAGAACACAAATTGGTCTGTAATTGGTAATTTCAGATTTGTTCCCACCTTTAAAGATTGGAGAGATAATACCTTGTTTTAATACATTTGGGAAGCAACCTAGAGTGAAGCTCTTATTAATTAGGAATTTGAGGGGAACGGCTATATGAGATTTCAGTGATTTTAGTAGTTTACTTGGTATTTTGTCATGTCCAGGTGAAGTCCTCTCTTTCAGTGAGTCGATTTCTTTGATGATATTTTCCATCGATACATCTTTTAGAGTAAATTTTGCGTAAGTTTCTTCTCGGAGATTATCATCTGGTGGTGGAGTTTTAGTATTGCAGTTGATGTTTTCTTTTATTTTACTGGCCAAATTTGATCCAACGTTTGTAAAAAAAGTATTTGCATGATCGGCAATAGTCTTCGGGTCCAAGTTTAAATTCACATTCTGACCATCAATTGTAAGTTCCTCAATTTGATCTCTGAATTGCCTTGCATGTGTTATCTCTTTAAGAATTTGCCAAATATTTCTGGAGTCATTATTACATTCGATAATTTTTCTTGAATATTATTTATTCTTTGCGTGTTTAATTAGTTTTGTACACATATTTCTGTTTTTTTTTTGTAAAATGTAGTAAGTAAGTAATTATTTGGATCTCTCCTTATTTGTTTGTGAATATTATCTCTTTTCCTGATGCATTTTAATAATCCAGGTGTAATCCAAGATTTAGTGATTGAATTTTTTTTACTTGGTACCTCTTTCTGTTTGGTGTGTAGTTTTATTTGTTTTTGAATAAAATTGGTAAAGTAATTCCATGCCATATCATTATCAGTAATTGAGTACAAATTTTGCCATTTTTGTTTTTTATGTTGAAAATAATTGTATCCCAGTCGATTTTATTTTTCACAATAGATATATTTACGGAATCATCTTTACTTTTATTTTCATTTCCAACTTCCAATATTGTAGAGTAGTGGTCTGTTACTGTGGATTCATATATTATTGTGTTGATACGTTTTTTCGTTCTGCCTATTATATGGTCAATACAAGAAAGAGTTTCTTCAGTGACTCTAGTAGGTTTGTTGATGTAGCTAACAAGACCGTAGTAGCTTATGGCGTTGAGGTAATCGTCTTTTTGAGGATGTCTATTTTCTAAAATATTAATGTTTGTGTCTCCAATTAAAAACAGATTTCTACAGTGTTTTAGTTTATGTAACACAGTTTCAAGTGAAGTAAGGAAGTTTGTAATATTGTTTGCGGATGGGGATCTATAAATAGCCAGTATATCAATTACTGACTTAACTTGTATGTGTAGACAATTGGAGTCATTGATTTTGATTTCTTTGGTAGTAGTTTTCAGATTGTTTTTAATGTAAACTACAATTCCGTCATTTTGTTTAGTATTATATGAAGTGTTGATGCAATAGTAGCCTTCAATATTTTTTGGTGTATAAGAACTTTTAATCCAACATTCTGTTAGGATCATAATATCAAATTCAATGTTTATTAGTTTTAGGTTTATGAGGAATTCTTCGAAGTTTTTATTGATGCTTCTTATATTTTGGTGTATTATTTTCAAATTATTTTTTAGACATAGTTTTATGTTTTCTGTGTTGGTAGTAACAGTTTCGTTTTCAAATAGGTGGCATGTGAGTTCTTCCAGTATAAAAATGAAGATAAAATATGTCACAGACACAATTGAAAATAAAAGAGTCCGTAGACGGAAATCAGAAATGAATTGAATGAAATGAATTTAAATATAAAATGGCAGTTATAAAATGAAGTTAAATATGTGAAAAACGACGACACAACCATCAACATCTGGCATCTATTCTAGATGACCAGCTCATCGCAGTCTTTTGGACCTACAGAATCTCACAATGGTCTAATCTAAAGATAATATGCTTTATATTAATTATGGTCCATCTCCCTTTTTACCATTATCTACTTGATATAATCAAGCTCTTCTTGTGGCATCATTTAAATTCCTCACGGCCAATAATAGTGTTGTTGGGCGGCCTCCTGCTTCTTTGCAGTGGTCACGATTTCATTCCTTTTATATTGAATTCTGAACCCTGATTGTCCACAGACCACAGGATGCTCTGGCGACCGTCTCCTGGTATCCAAGACTGGAGATTCTGCTCTGACAGGAGCCGAGAAGTACTGCGGAACGGGATCTCTGGATATCGTATCCTCATCCAACAGGATCTCAGTGGGTGAGTAACCTTTATTTACATAAATAACGATTGTACAATCAGCAATATAACCAGTTATTTACTCGGTATAGAGTTAGAGCATCTATGGGGAGGTATTTCAGTAATTTCTAGTATGGTTATAGTCGGTTTATCTTGTCAGGGCTCCTACCCGAGAGTAACTTAAATAACCTAAATATAATAAATGTGGATTGGATCTTAGTTTAAATAGAAACAAAAGAATAATGTTTGGGATTATTTGTTGGGACGTGAATGAAGGTTTTAAAAGGCATGTCTTTGACGAGTAACGTGCTCTTTACCTTAGATCACCACGTTGTTAACATTATATTAAATATTCTTAATTTATTTAACTTTCCCAAACACGTACAAGATATTATTATCAAAGTAACGACTCTTCAAAATCTTACAAAATATCTGGGTAGCTTAAATAACAACTGAAATTCTGGACCTATGTGGCTGTTAAACATTTTACCTTGTTGATAAAAGTAATTTTCAGCGACAATTTTGGAAACAATGGGCCGTCACTGATTCAGTATAGTTCCCTAAACCCTGGAACGAACGAAACCATAAAATGAAAGAATCCTTGCCGAATCCACGAAGGTTTGCAAATAGAGCAAATAAAATATGAATTGTAATCCAGGGTTAAGCCCTAAAAGTAGTAAATATATTGAAAAAAAAAAGAAAAGTTGAACTTAATTGTTAGTTGGGAGAGACTCGTGAGATTAGGGTGTAATACTCGATTCAAAACTGACTTCTACAGCAAACTTTGATTATGTGCTAAAAAAGGTATCAAAAAAGGTTAATTTTCTTAGAAGACTAAGACATAAATTAAATAGAAACACTACGGAGCTCATTTATAAAACTATTGTTGCCCCACATTTGGATTACTGCTCCACGATGTAATATTAATTTGGCCAATGAAGGAAATTTAAACAAACTAGAAGTCATACAGAATAGAGCTATGAGATGTATACTGGGGAAAGGCAAATACGCAAGGATTAATCAAATGAGAGAGGAGCTAAATTGGATTTCAATAAAAAAATACTACTATTTAATGTTCTAATTTTTGTACATAAAATTATGAAAAACTGAATGCCAAAATACTTTAAGGATGAAATTGTTTTTAATAGAGACGTATATAATTACGAAACAAGAAATATTAACAGAGTTTGATTGCCACAAATGAAGAAATCGAAATCACAGAACTAAAGATGTATGATGAAATGCCTGAAAGTATGAAGAAAGAATGAATGTATTCAAAAAGAAATGTTATGCTTACTGTAAAAATATTTAAATTTATCAAATGAAATGTTACATTGTGCTTATTAGTTTATATTCATGTTGTATAAACTAACTCAATAAATAATAATAAAAAAGACTCGACGTGAAGTTCGGCCCATCTAGAGATAACTAAATATTGATCCCGGGGTACATTTTCAGCATTGACAGTTAGGATAGCAGCTCATTCGGGATAATCCATAGGTATCTAAATTCATCCGTCAATGGTTTTTCCTGCGTGACTTCTTTCGTTCTTCCTTCACTCTTTATTCAACTTCAATTCTTATTCTTCAGGTCTAATAGCTCTGGCCGGCAGTGCAGGGGGGAGGTTTATGTGCACCCTGACTTCTACCCCAGCCACCGCCCCAACAACGCCCCCTAGCACGTGCATTGACTGCGGATGGAAGAGAACTGTAAGTTTAGTTGGCTAATATTTTCTGAATTATACCCGTCTCATTGTGGTTAAATTACTTATTTTCGTACCCCATAGAAGTCAAAAAGCCGCTAGAGTTAAAGTAGTTCCAAAATGCACAAAATAAATGTTAAAATTCAAACTTTCGTGAAATTTTACTAATATGATTTTGGGAGGCGGGAATAGTTAACGCCGTCCCAGGATCCATTTATTAGATAACCAACACCCCTGCCGTAGGTCACTCCAAGTGTTATGCTGGTGACTCAGCAGGGTGCCCGGGTTTATGGGGTGAAGTCTTGGCTTACCTTTTTCCTTCCCAAAACTTCATCTCCTTAAAAAGCTTAGGCTATGAAATTCTTAAGACTTCTGGCGTACAGCTATTATACTATTCTTTCTTTCGATTATTTTTGACTCTCACCCTTCAAAGACCGGCAATCACTTGAATCATTATCCCCATTGTTGAGGATCGTGTCCTCATTCCAATTTCCATGGTAAACAAGGCAAGGAACAACTCCTCGCGGTCTGTATGGAGAGCCGCGGACACCGATGTTTCGAACGCCTGTGGTATTTGATCACACCAACGCATCGGTGATCTTGCTCTGTTTCTCCTATCTTTCACTTTTTCGTGACCATGCTGTCAAGCGACAGCCTAAATAACTAATTCTCCATTTACTTTTGCAGTCCAGGATCGTCGGTGGAGTGGAAACGCTGGTAAATGAATATCCAATGATGGTCGGGCTTGTAGACGTCTTACTCAAGATCGTGTACTGCGGAGGAACAATCATCACGAACCGTTGGGTTCTGACTGCAGCTCATTGCCTGGATAACCAACAAGTTTCCAACGTAGCAGTATTGTACGGAGAACACAACTTGAGGGTTGGAAGTAGGTGTTTTCTTCTCCTTAATTATGTTGTACGAGTTAAACTTGTGGATCTTGACTCCATCCTAAGCTGAAGAATACATTACGTTACTGAATGGACGTTTTTGTTATTACCGTGACTATCCACGGTTATGGTACCGTGGCGGCATAAAAAGGCGATAAACATACGTTCCTTATCACAATAATGCTGCAGCTCTTTCAAAAGACGAGATACACAATGTAGGTCTGTATCCTACACGGGAAAAATGTAATAATTGTCTTAATTCTCTCTCACACACCGCTCCGTGATGTCTCCGTAGACCCGTAGAATAATACTAGCCGTGGAGATAAATTTGAAAGTATGGAATAAACTCGTAGTTACCTACTTAGTTACGTAGTTATTGAAGCGTGAGTGAATTCCAAAAATTAAAATACCTCAACTGTCAATACGGTGATGGCTTTCCATTTATTTTGAAACTTTAAATTCTACAGCTCTTTCTTACACACTAATAAACAACAGTTGAAAATCAGATAAACGCTGAACGTATGTCTGCAGCCCCCCAAAGGAAATATGCAATCATTATCATACATCTCCCTCACACGTATAGAGAAAATGAAACGCAGTTCAGTGGAGCTGTAATAAGATATATCTGTTTCGTCCAATGGAAAAAAGTAATACTTTGGAGGTAACAGTCAAATGTTTTTTGTGTGTCTTATCTTTGTCTCACCATTATTTAGTGTGTAAGAAAAAGCTGCAGCGTTATAACGATAAGGAACGTATGTTTATTGCCTTTTTCGTCACGGAACCGTAATTTAGTAAATAATTACAAAAGCGTCCAATTTATTATGATTATGTCAGCAAACAGCTAGCTACTGCGTCATCGTTTCCGATGTAGAAGTAATCAGAGTAAAATTTTGGTAAACAGAGTTAAAATGACTAAATATTATTGAAACGCCTTTCGTATTTAGAAATCTTTGCACCTCCGATTGCAACAGGTTAGATCGTCTTCTAGTGAACTCTTCTGGTGCGTCAACTAGATTGGAAATTTCCTCAACTTCGCTGACATCAGAGCGATGGCTTGTCATATCGGCTGTTGCCAACCTAGCGAATTCTACACATCAGCGTACTGGAACCACTGGCTTCTTAAATATTGAATGAATTGAATCTATTTTATTGAACTTGATACCCTCAGTGTCAACAATACGGCTCTTGAAACTTTAAGAAGTACTTTACACCATTGGCTTATATATTTTCAAAGCTTTTGGAAGAATCTGGCATTGAATGCTCATTATAAATTTGATATTTTCCATTCTCTTATCATTTCATATTTCTTACAGCTGAAACTACCGGAACAACTCTTGTGCCAACAGACCAGCTTATTAGACATCCGCTTGTGTAAGTCAATTTTTATCTATATATACATATAAAAATGAATCCCTGTTTCCCTTGGTCACGCCATAACTTCATAACGACTTTACGTATCTATTTCATTCATCATTTTTTTAAAGTTTTCTAATAGTTTGTAGAAGATTCTTATATTGAATAATTTCAGAAAGTTCAACGACTATTTTAACTTCGTATGTTTGATGGTTCGCGCGTTTGATGAAATTGAATTTAGCAGGCAGCTGTTTTTTTTGTATTAAAAGAATTTTGTATGGATGTTTTAAATTATAGATATATTAAATGGTTATCTACCTATGTAAGGTACAAAATTTGATTTATTGTTATTACTAGCTTTTGCCCCCGGCTTCTCTCGCATATTCGCCCCCCCCCCCCACACCGTTCCCACTCACCCCCCCCCCCGGCTCCTCCTCCCCCTCCCCCCCTCCCCCAATCAATCAAAAATCAAATACGCTCCGTTTCGCATTCATAATATTAGTATTGTTGGCTTAGGTCAAAATGTATATTAGTACCTATTTTATATTTGTATCTACATACATTAAATATTCATATTAGAACACTCATATTTGAATTTTCGCTATCAATAAAATCTCCATAGTAACCTAAACAAATAACAAAATGACAGCTTATGTCAAACATTTACTTAGCAGCACGCTTTGCCAATAAACGTATAATAAATAATTTCATAACGCCACAGCTAATTCATAACGCCAGAGCTTACCAATATATTACTGCCTATGTTACTTGCAAATAATGTAGCTTTCGATTAGTGAAAGAATTTTTATATTCCATTCGGTATTTATTGCGTGAAAGAGTAAGAACCATCCATCCATACAAACTTTCGCATTTATAATATTAGTCAGATTTATACAAAAAGGGATATTTGTAATATACGAAAATGAAAATTTGAATAAAAAATTGTTATAGGTAGCACGCGAGCTGTTTGAAAACTGAATGTACTGGGACTAAATGTATAGAACGCGGGAGGGGGATTTGCGAGACGGGGGAGCGGAGAGGGGATAGGGTGGACAGGGAAGGTGGAAGGGAAAAGCAGGAGGGTGGGGGATGCGGGAGAGGAACGGGGATGCACGGGAAAGGAAATGCAGGGAGAAACAATTTACATATTTCTTTGAATGTGGCATTGCAACGCATGCCGGGAACCAGCTAGTGTCCATATAATTATAACCACTCGCACTTCTTAATTTTGATAATGATGAGAAGATTAGTAATATTCGCAACATCAGAATCTGAAAGCATTTTCTACTCTCTCTCTTGCCATTGCTGCTTCTAAAGATCAGGCTTGCCTCAAGGATCTTAACTAGGACCACTTTTTAATTTTAATGTGCTGTATTCCTAAAACAAATAATTTTAATGGATGTTATTGTATTTTTGCAGAATTCATTTTTATGAATTTGCATATTTTCATCGAAACAGAATAAAAGTAACCCTTTTAAAGAGTCACAATCATGGTTTGTGATAAAAGCCTATTGACGCTGAGAAGAACTTTACTAACACTATTCTAATTAGATAAATCAAAAGATTAAACGATTTATTTATAACAGCTGTCTGAATAAGGAAGTTGAGTCCATTTTTTTTATTTTTTTTTATCAATGTTCGCATTCAAACTTAAATACTGGTATTTTTTTTTTTTTTTTTAAAGTTCGTTTTCATAGTAAAATTAATTCTCAAAGTTTAAATTTTATTAAGCCCGCCAAAACGAGCGGATCCGAGCGGTAAGAAGCGGGGTGTGGGTGTGACGTCATTTGAACTGAGAAAACTCCGTCGCTTGGACATTTTGTATGGAGATTTTTTAAATTCTTCAATAAGGAATTCCAGTAAATTTTTTTATCAATGTTAACCGTCTATCAGAATTGATGTTATTTTAAAAAAAGAAAATTGATCAAGTTTTCATGGTTAAATTAATATTTAAAGGTAGAATTTTTGTTTCTCGCGCCAAAACTCTTCACAAACACGGTATTACCATCGCTGGCCGATCGCCGTTGGTTGAAGTATCACCCGCCAATTCAGGCCGCCGCGCAAAAAAGTAAAGACCGAAAGTAAGATAACGGTTTACAGCGCAGTTCACTGTGAGACTTTTCTGCGCAATCAATAAATTTAATATACTTGCACAAAACTAGTGAGGTTTACGGCGAAACATCAGATGTCAGATGAGTAGAGAATACGTAATGATTATTATTTATACTGAAAAAATGTATTATACTTATTGTAACATACAAATGAACACAATTAATAATTTGATGTATTTACTTGGAAGCTTTAACTCCACAAATTTCAGCACTTATGTGGTCAGTATTATCTATTTTAAATATAAAATCAACATGTCAGAATCAACGATTTGTAGGTAGTCGGACTGGCCTTGAATATATCCGATTTCTGACATGGTATGTGGTTTTTTAAACAGATTTTGCATTACATAAACTTTGTTTACTAAACCATTAAATATACCAAACCACCCATTACTAAACTTAAAAAGACTTTTAGGGGATAGAATGCAAAACCGTTTGGCCCATAAGTAAACGACGTTTGGCCTATACACCTCTCTCATCATACACAAACCATCTCTCGTGTAATAGAAAGAGATGCACCGTAGACATTTCGGTGATCCGCTCTTTAGACAAACTGAGGTTCCAATGACGTCAGAATTCTTTCGACCATTCATGAAGCGTTTTTAGTTCGTAGCTTTTTGATGGATTTTTAAGAAGGTTTAATTAATTCTAAGAATAACAATATAGAAATATATTTATATATTTAGAATCGATATTTTTTGATCTACATGAACATATTTTTTATAAGTCAAAATATTTTTCACTCAACTTCCTTATTTTATTGTATAAGTACATCGAGTGTGTCCGCGTGTGTGCGTGGATCAATATAGATTATAATACATCGCCAACATTATGACAAAAGAGAACAAGGAACGTTTTCACAAAGAGAGAAATAGACAAAAACTTTTTTTGAAGAAGAAGATAAAAATAATAATCTAAAAATATGAGAGAACAAGACACAGAAAAATAAAAACATAACGGTCGCAACTGGGACAAGATCCCAGAACCTCTTGTCTTACCGGGATGAGCGCTTTATCCAATTAGGCCACTGCCACCTCTATCAAACCATCATATTTTTTTGGAATTAACATTATTATCTTTGACTATTTTTTTCCATTTTATAGGCAACTACATTTTTCATTGGAAACAATCGTTCTGGTTTGTAACCTAGATAACCTAGATAGCGTCTCAGATAAATATATTCGATTTTATTTTTTTATATGGAACCTTTTTGTAAAAGTCTAAATGAATAGTGCCCTTCTTGATAATATCAAGTAGGATACGGTGTTCTACTTATGTCAAAAGAATATCATTTATTCCCAAACATGGGAACACCTCAGCACCGGTTCAAGCAAAAAGAACAAGACACATAAAAATAAAAATAAAACGGTCCCAAGTTTGGCGATTGTTTCGAATGAAAAAGGATATAACATGGAAAAAAAATGAGTTGGAGAAAAAATAAATAAAACAAGTTTGGCATAGATATTTTTCCTTGTGAAAACGCTCCTCAATTACTCTTTCCTATTTCTTGTTTTTAGGGAGAGTTGGCCATTTTGAGTGCATGTAATCGATATCTGCTTATAAAAGTTATGATAAATTTTAAGAAATACTCACTATCTTTTAATATCATTTTAGGTCTGATTACAATAATGACATTGGCCTGATAAGAACAAAAAAGATCATAATCTTTAGCGCCAAAGTTGGACCTGCCTGTATGCCATATTCCCTCACCAAGACAAATTTTTCCGGAAAAATTGCCGTCTCCATAGGTACAAAATTCAAAATTAATAATAACACGAATATGAATAAAACATTATTACTTTTTACTGTTTTAGCAACGATTACCAAAATGATATCGGGCTGGTCAGGACGAGCCAGATCATAAACTTTAGTACCAAAGTTGGGCCAGCGTGCCTGCCTTTCTCGCTAACCAGTTACAACTTTAATGGGCAAACTGTTACTGATCTAGGTAGGAAAAAGAGAAGTGGCGGGTTTAACAGCAACTAACGATGATTGACCAGTAACAGCTTTGGATTTAACACCTTAATATTGAGTTTTGACTTTAACATTACCTTAACTTTGATTTTGTCTTTAAGCTTAACGTATAATTTAACTTTAAGCCTAGATTTAAGCGTAACTTTTTCTTAACTCTGCGTTCAACTTTGATTTTTGCTTTTAGATAAGTGTGTTTTTTACATTAGCTTAACACAGGAGGGCCTGAGAATTTTTTAAATTTTTTTTATTCATTGAATTCTTTGTTATGAAAACATTGAACTTATTCATAACAATTGTAATCAGGTACTGATTACCAATATTAATATTGTCTATGGTTTTTTTGACAGCCATATATTGATGCAAATAGGCAGGAAGTGTTTGATTCTTGCCTGGCTCTCCACTTCCCCGCGGGGCCCGATTGGGCACGGACCCTGTGGGAACGTCACAGTGCCAAGTTTAAATAAGTGATTTTTAAAAGTCGAGCGGAGCAAATGCTCTTTTAAATTGATCAAGGCATCCAATTCTGGATGAGTATGAATAATAAGTTCGTGTGCGAATCGCGAGTAAATACGCATGGTGCGTGAAACAAAACCGGATCCGCGAACGTAAAACGCGTGTCGGCGTATTCCGGAGATTCGAGATTCCATTTGTAGAATCGATGTGTCGGAGGGTAATCCTCGCTCGCTTCGAAACTGTTGACTGTCGGGATCGACTATTAATGACTTTTATATCGGATGAGATCCGTATTTGGGGGCGAGATCGCATGCTACCCACTTTGCCGCGCTCGCCGTGGTAGTCACGTAATCATATGGATGGAAGGATACCGGAGGTAATCCACGAGGTCCCGGTATAGTTCTGGCCTGTATTCTGTACGAGAGACGAGCTGGCAGGCTGGATGCCGCTCTGAAGCAGTCGCGGAACCCTGGAGGAAGGCGTCCCCATCCATCGGTAGAGACATAGTAGTTAGGGTTTAGTTATACGGTCAATGATGGGGGTAAGTTTTCACATGTATTTGTAAACCCTTACTTCTAATGAAATAGATTCTAATTGTGTTAACAGAAGATCTTGCCTTTCATTGATTGAGACTACTTGTGAATAAGCACCTCATGCCCATCCCTGATGATGAGAACCCATGCCTTCCCGCTGAGTCAGCATACCTTGCCTCCGGCAAGGTTTGGCGTCCGAGTTCCCGTCGGGAACAAAGCTGACCACAGTGATGGCCATTATAATATTTAATATATGTACCTACATATAATCATACACCCACTTAACAAGCGGTGTATTTAACATTAAACCCATCAATAGCCCTGCTCAACATCCCCTGATAACGAGCTCGCATATCATCTTTTTTACATAAATTGAGAATTTCTCGACCATCATGATAGGCATATGCCCGTGTTTCCCCTCAGGGCCTATGTCATCTTTGGGGATGCTGTGTGGAGAGTATTATTAGGAAAGGATGAAGAGCAAATTCTGGGAATGAAAATGGTATGAGCGTGAGGTAGGAATCTGGGGTCAGTGTCTCCAGGAAGACGAATGAATCCATCGGAATTGATTCATAAATGAATTTGACGGACGTATGAATACTTCCCTTTCACTACGGTACAAGGTGATGTTACGAGAGAAGTCAAAAGGTCTCTCTCAATCAGACTCTCCCGATGCGACCTACATATTGCAGATGGTGGATAGGCAAATCCACCGCCAAGACCCGGACAAAACTCACCCCGTGAACACGGGCATCCCTGCTAATTTACCAAACGTAGCTAACCGCTTGGGATGACCTATGACAGAGGGTTGGCTATATAATAGGACGCGGTACCCGAACCCACTTCCCAAATTTTGTGCTTAACTTTGTGGTAAAATTTGAGTTTAACTTTGAGCTTAGCTTTGAACATAATATTAAATATAATATTTCTTCGAGGTTTACGTTTATTTGATTATGTTTAAGTTAAGCTTTAAGCTTAACTTTTTTCAACTTAGAATGCAATTTTGATTTTAACTTTTAATTTAACTTTCAGTTCAGCTGTGTGCTTATTTTGAGCTGAAATTTGATTTTAACTTTGGGCTTAACTTCGAACCCAACATTTTATAACATAACTTTGAGATTAACTTTAACTTAACTAGGTATCAGTTTACCTCTAAGCTTGACTTTGTTATAAATTCTGAGTCGACTTTGAATTAAGCGACGAAATTAAATTTTAAAGATACCTACTAAATATTACACATAATTTGAACAATTCAAATTTCAAAGTTAATTTTCAAGTTCTGTGAAAGTTCTATGCGAGTTTTGTTTTATTTCAGTTATGTAAATCAACTGACGAAAAATGATTTACTAGTAGTAACAGAAATTGAATAGAACCTTTACAGAACTTGAAAATTAATTTTGAAAATTGATGAATTTTTAAAATTGTGTACAACCTGTCTGATGTGTAAAAGCGGATGTCGAAGGACCTTGCGTGTGTTTTAGATGTATGTTACGATGTGTGTTAAGACCACTGCACAAGTAAAATTGAAAGCACAAAGGAGATGGAAAGGAAGGGACTTACGGTGGAATCTTGACTTCTTAACCTCCTCGAACCAGGGTTTTGTTCATGCACTTGTACAACGATCAATCGCGGGACGCGAATTCAGTTAGCGGATGCGGGTGCGTAATATTATACTTCTTCAAGCGGCGAGTTCATTAACGAAACTGATTGTTATGGTAACGATGACAACATAGGGATGGGATAGGTTGGGGAAAAGGAACATCATAGGGATGGGATATGTGACATACAAGCAAGGGCGGATCCAGGATTTTTTTCTGGGGGGGGCACAAGGAGCGGAGGGGGGGCCCGCCCCGGGTGCCACCCGATGGGGGGGGGGGGGTGCCACTAAAGAGCACATTACCCCCCCCCCTGGGACGGACCAATTTTTTATGAAGTCGAAATTTGTGTTTGGGGGCGTTCAAGTATTGCGTAATGCAATTTTTGAAGATTTTTGACCCCCCCTCCCCCCATGTAATGCGCAGTAACGTTTTCTTATACACCTCCCCCCCCTAAACGTTACGTAACGCCCAAGTGACAATTTTTACCTGAAAGTCACAATTAAGTTGGGCAAAGTACTGTAAAGGGGGACTTTTCCGACCGCGCTTTCCCCCGACCGTACCGCTCTCGCAAACGCTGATTATCATATTTCATTTGCAAGTGCATGAAAGGGATGCAACGAATGAAATTCGCGATTCCGGCCAGAAATAGACAAGAGTTTGACTCATTTTTTTCTGTTATTTTATTCATACATTTTAACAACCCTGATAATTTGATTTGCTTCCAAGTATGTACTGTGATGGAATCTCCACAGTACACAAAAATACCGTCGTGGGGGGGGCACGTGCCCCCGTGCCCCCCCCCTAAATCCGCCCTTGCATACAAGATACAAGTACAGGGTCTATGATATATGTAGATGTGCAGGTAAGTGTAGCTTTGTATTGTGTAAACGCCCAACCACTGTCCTTACAGTTTTCTATTTAAATTTGAACTTAGCTTACACAACTTTGAATTATCTTTCAGTTAAGCTTTCAGTTTTTTTTTTAAACTTTAATATAGTTAATAGTTTACCTTTGAGCTTTACTGTTAGTTATTGGTTGCAGAATGATACCGTTAAATATGACCGAATCGGATAGGGACACATTAGCTCAGTTGGTAGAGCACTTACCCTTGCAAGTCATAGGTACTGGGTTCGAGTCCCAAATGTGACCGTATCTTTTTCTGATTTTTCGATTTCAGATTTTCGCTAATTGTCTCATTATTTAAATATTACAATTTGAGGTTTACTCGTTATATTAAAAATAAAATGATAGTTTGTCAGCAGGTACATACAGACACCATTTTATGCAAAATCATGCTTATTACTAGAATATTATAAATATAAATGTCCTATACATATAAATGTATAGTACAGCACGTGTCCGAAAGATTTTAACTAGCGATGCCTGAGTATATTTGGAGTACACAAATATATTTCTTAACAAAAAATAACTACACATGAAATAAAAATAAAATTGTTTCAACCTGAACTGATTATCACATTTGATGACTACTGTTGTAGGCTGGGGAACAACATCGTTTGGTGGACCAGATTCTGACTACCTTCGAAAGGTCGCTCTGACGATCTATGATCAGACTACTTGTCGTAACACAATGGGTGCAGTTGTAACCCCAAACATCATCTGCACGTATGCTGCTGGAAAAGACGCTTGCCAGGTATGAACTTAAATCATTTCTTGTTTTATTTCCAACTATCCTAGAATCCTTTAAAATATTTATTCAAGAACTCCGTTGCATCATTTGGGCAGCTGTCTGGTTATTGGTGGCTGACGAGTTGGCTGAAGTCCGGATATGCCATTTTGGATACCAGCAGAATTCAGGTAATCTGCTTCTCCAAGTCCAATCCTCTTCATATATACTAAAGATATCTGTCCCAACCCGCTGCCAGTATGATGAGCTGTTCTCTATGGAGCTATTGACTGCAGGGGAGATGATTCATTCTCTCGGGGTATTATAAAGTCAAGGTTCATAGATGTTAGTAATTGGGACGGGGTGAATTCTCATTTTTCATAGCTCTTGGTTTTTGTTTTTTAGCTCTATGATTTCAGTGACATGTATTTGACAATGAGGAAGCTTTCCGATTCTTTTCTCGAACATTCTATCATTCAGGTGTAATTCAGGTATGTGTTATGCTTACTGCATTGCTGATTGAATCCATTACATGCATTAGGAGCTATGAAGATATGAAATCGTTGTCCTTGGTTTTGAACTTAATCTTTTGATGAAGCTGTGATATACAAGATCTGCAGGTTGGAGGCTGTTGTAACTGTGGAGGTTACTTTGAAAATTATAGATGGCAGCACTTCCATTTGAAGCTGGCACGTGATATGCACGAAAATATTTAAGATATAATAAAACACGACTTATTTAAAATAGAGCAAAAACCTCTGGAAACATTGTGAATTTTTTTTTCGTGATAATTAAAGCAGTTTTTTTTTTATTATTTTCGGACAACACTACGATATTTTCCTATGGAAGGAAATTAACAAAATGAATTATTCAATTCGACATCTGAGATTATCTTTAAAAAAAATAACATAATATTTAAGAGACGTGTAACCAGTTATTCCTGACATTATTTGGCGTAGAAGTGTATACGAAATTTTGGTCTCCGGTGACTTTTTTTAATTTTTTTTTTTCTTTTCTATTTTTTCTTCTTCAAAACCTAACAACAATTTTTTTCTTCCACATGGTTGTAACTACACAACTACACTGTTGCACAGATTACTATCACAGGTCACTCAGCTAAGTAACCAAACAAACCCTCATCCTGATCCAACTGTCTAACACCTACTGATATTTTATGCTTTAAGTTCCCGTTGGCGGCCAGTATCTTTTCTCGGAAGATTTTTTCAATGTAGATTAGTGTTTCAGGCTGATAATTACTGATAAATATTTGTTATGCTTTAAGATTTAAAAAAAACATCAAAAATGTTACAGGCGACCAATATTTCATTTAATTTTTATCGACTAACATTTCACTTATAGTGTCAGAAATCACTGAAAAAGTATGTGAATGACGTCCCTTTACACCCTGTATACTTTTTAAGAGCTTAAAAACTAAGTGCAGATGATATATGTATATATTTTTTTGCTATCAAAGTAAAGTGTGTAATATTTCGCTAAAAATTCTGAATACTGGTTAAATACACCAGGTCTGGAATATTTCGGTGAAGTCTTCATTGGGGAGGGTGTTCCTATCAAATTGCATCAGTCAGTCTCTGATCTTCCTTTGTCCAAGATCAGACCCTCTTGGGTTTTCAGGACGTTGGTGCTTACCAAGTTGGCATGAATCTACTCGAAACTGTATTCAATTTTTGATGATTGATTTTGTTTTATTTGTTTCCAGCACGATTCCGGCGGCCCACTCTTGTGGCAGAGCCCTACTAACGGTCGCGTTTACGTCATTGGAATCATCGCCGGAGGATACGGATGTGCCATCAACGGAAAGCCTGGACTTAACACCAGAGTCACTCCTTACCTTAACTGGATCGCTACCACAACTGGAACTACCAACTTCTGCAAATACTAAATAAAATACATACAATCTATTCCACCACAGTACAATTCGGACATAATTTCAAGCTTTTTTGGACTATGGATTTCGATATGGAAACAATTCAAAAACCAGTATTTGTTAAGGAGTCACATCCTACCTAAAAAAAAGTGTCCACTGCACATATTGAAGAAGTCAATTCAGCAAGCATTTCGAATGGATTAACGGATTTCGTAACTTTTAATTGAATGGGAAATGTGGCTTTGTATCATTTACTTGGACATTCACTTTTATCTGGAGAGAATTTCTAGCTTTTTTGGACAATGGATTTCGATATGGAAACAATTTCGAAACCAATATTTGTTTAGGAGTCATATCGTAACTAAAGAAAAAATTGTCCACTACACAAACTAAGAAAGTCAATCCGTCAAACATTTCGAATGGGAAACGTTGCATTGTATCATTTAATTGGACATTCACTTCAATGTGAAATCAAACAGACCAAATATTTGTTGCAGAAGAAGCTTAACTCTCTTTTAACATTTCAAATCAAATGTAAATAGACTAAAGTTCTTTAATTGTACTATGACTTATTAAATTGCAATATGTAAACAATACAGACCAAATAATGTTTGTTTGTTGGAGATATTTTAAATACTGTATGTGAAAATTTTTCAACATCTACCTGATATTAATTGAATGTAAATGAAACCATACAGCATTACAGTAAATTATTATTAATTGCGGATAATGCATGTATGTAGATTTATTGAACGTTCTAATACTTTAAATGTGCTCCTGTAAATAAAAATAATAGTTAATATGAGTTTTAAAATATTTGAACTTTTTTATTCGGTACCTACTTTATTTTAGAAATTCGTCCACGTGTCATTTTCACGTGTTATTGTTTTATTTCTGTGTTTAATTTAGATTTACCAGTTTACTATGAGTTTCGGTACACAGTGTATAAAGTAGAAAATCTTATTGATATCCAAATCCGCAGAAAATCTGAGCTGTGGTGTCATGAAGTTTACACAGCGCTTTATTTATACTTCGTCTTCCTGGAGATTTTCAATAAATATTGCTTTAAAAAATTACTAGGAGCAGTTAAAAAGTAATGTCTCCTATTTTTTTTAAATGAGATATAAAAAATGCAATTGCTTGGGTTAAAAACTACATTATTGACAGTTAATTTGTTAGTTTTCTATATAATCCCCGTCCATTTCCACAGCTTTGGTCCATATTTTAACAAGGGCATGTATCACAGTGTTGTAAAAAGCAAGGTTATTTCCAGAACACCATCGCCATAACTTTCCCGGCCGAAAACACAGTTTTAATTCTTTTTTCCTTGGTAAGTTTGTGTGATGCAATTCTATTGACTGCCTCTTTGAATCAGGATTTAAAAAAATGAATCCATATTTCGTCTCTGGTCACAATTTTTTACAGAAACTAAGCGCTGCAGGTGTTGTGAGGCTATTGTTTTTCTTGTTTCTTTACTCTGGCCCGTTAACTTTCTTGGTACCCACCTTGCACAAACTTTTGTCGAATAATCAGTTTTCGAATAATCGTCATCATTCTACCTTTACTGGGGGAAAGAATGCAATATATGTAGTTATCTGGGGTCACCACGAATGATTATCAACTCGTTCAATGTTGCGTGCAGTCACTTTTTCGTCAACCAGCGGTATTTTTCCTTCAGCTTTGTTACAGTGACGAACCCATCGTCTAGCAGTGCTGACGTCCACTGTTGCATCATGGTACACATTTTTCAGTCTTTCATGAATTCAACTGGGCGTTTCACCTTCTACAGTGAAGAATCAATCACAGAACGCTGTCTAATACGAACATCGACGTCGGCCGATTTGAAAGCGACTGCAGTGCTGCCACCCGTTGACGCAAAAAAGTTACTTTAGCAGATTGTGGAAGAAGGTTTGAGGAATTGCACCAAATTCAAAATTTTCACTTAACTAACTTTATATAAATTCCAAAAAATAGGAGGCATTACTTTTTGACTGCCCCTAGTAGTACGTCACTGAACAAGAAAAACGTGTGTTGGGAATCGAGCGGAGCTGAAAGTAAGTAGTTACTTCTAATCAAATGTTAAATCATTTTTCTAAACAGAAGTAGGTACTTAAAATAGCAAGGGTTCCCAAATGAACGATCGCGAAACAAAATTTGGTCGTTCTGAATTGTGATGTAGGAATTAGATTGCAGTTAATAACGCGTAACGTTACCTTGATGAAATAAATGATAATATCCTGGGAGTAAGCTGGGAGTAAGCTGGCGAATGCGTGACGAGAGCGTTACGAAAAGTGTGATCGGGCGAGGCGAAGGGAAGTTAAGAGGGAGATATAAGTTAGTGAAGATAGAAAGAGAGAGAGAGTTACGTTTCGTATATTAATATAGGGGCAAGAGAGAGGTGCGAGCACAAGAAATCATTTATTGAATAACCATGCCATAGGTCAACCCAAGGACATAGATCACCCCAAGGTCATAGGTCACACCAAGGTTATATGTCACCCCAAGGTCATAGGTCATCCCAAAGGTCATAGGTCACCCCAAGGTCATAGGTCACTCCAAGGTCATAGGTCACTCCAAGGTCAAAGGTCATCCCACGGTCATAGGTCAACCCAGGATCATAGGTCACCCCATGGTCATATATCACCCAAATGTCATATGTCACCCCAATGTCATATGTTCTTTTATAAGTTAGTGAAGTTTTACTTCAATCGTGTGGTTTAAAGCTAAAGCACACTCGTTTTTTCCATCACTTTTAATGGTTTTTCAAAGAATATTCATTCTGAGTTGTCCGGTCACCGTGTAGTCTAACTCAGGGGTCGGAATTTGCGGCTCTTCAGACATTACTTGCAATGTCATCTCTACTCAACCAGCCTCATGAGATGGAGGGAAATTGAAAATTAATCCGCAACTGGAATTATTTTTTGCATTCCGAACACAAAACTGGTTTTAATTTAATAAGGAAACTAAGCGCGAGTCTGTTTATAGAAACATTTAAATGGGCAGAAGTGTGATATTACAGTAAGAATGTAGATAACACAAAGCAAATCGTAAATACTGTTCCACCACATTTACAGCCAGACTCTATCAACCCATCGCTTTGCACCGCATTGGGAGGGATGGTTTGATACGTCCGCCACTCCTGGACGCTTTGACCCCCAGATTTCTACCCACCCCTCATATCTTTTTCCTTCCCAGAACTTCATCTACTTCATTTTCTTTTAAAAAATCTTCACTAAGAATCCTCAAAGATGAAATAGGACCTGGGGGAAATTAATTTCCTCGGGGCTTCCTGTGTAGAGCTAATGTGAAAAAAGGAACTTCTAAACAAAGATCACGTTTTTAAAATGAAAAATTCTTATCGTAACTATTAACCTAAGTAACTCTTGTAGTCAAAAAGGTTGGGAACTCTTGAAATAAGGCAATTAAATCAAAATAAACTCAACAAAAAAGTACTTTTTCAACAGCTGTATTTACAAACAATTAATAATAACTGGTACGGACTAGTTATAAAAGCGTTTGGTTTTATGAGTTTTATTTTGTAAAAAATGCTAAGAAAAAGATTTTTTTCGGTTTTGTTGGGTGTTTTGGTCTCCAATCCAAAAATAAGTAACAATTCTAATAAGTAATAATTATTAGCCTGAAACACTCGTCTACATTGAAAAAATCTCACCAGAAAAGATACATGCCGCTGACGGACTCGGACGGACTTTGACGTACCAAATGTACAACAAATATATGCCAAAAATATATTATTGAAGCTATTAAAAAATACTGAATTCTCTACTAGACCATGTATGCATACCACTAGATCGAATAAAAATGGCATAAAAATTTTTTCCAAGTTATAAAACCACATTCGGACAAATAAACTACGCATACATCGCAACAAAACTCCACAACATTCTTCTTCAAGACATAAAACTAATAAAAAAACATATAATGAGTAGGTACAAATCAAGCATAAAAATATGACTGAAAGATGTCAATGACAAAACCCTAATGAAGACACTAAACCGACATAGAAGACAAATAAACCATGTATACTTAAATAACGTTAGTCCACCTCGGCGCAGTACCCCCTAGAGAAGAGGAATAAAAAATACAATATCTTTACTTAAATTCACCATTACATTTTGTGTAGGTATACAATTATTTTATATAGTCGCTTAAATAAAAATAAAGTCTTAGAAATGACCTATTCTCCTGTAACAAATTAATATCAACCATGTGCAACTGTTCGGAGGGCGTTTCCCGACTATGCACCGGTGCCGAGGGGATCAAAGGTATCAAAGGGGAATCAGATGAAGATACCTCCGTTGGATCATCTTTGGGATCTTCAATCAGTGGGGAAATAAGCGGTACAGGTGAATTATCATTGTCTTTTTTTATGAATACCTACCCATTTGTATTCAATCCTAAAAATTATCACATTTAGTTTAGAAATTAAAAAAATGATAAACATCAGTATTTCAATAACTATTTTGTAAAACAAAATAAGTTTTGTGTGACCGACTTCAACACGCTTTGGCTTCGAATTCTCAATTGTGAAATTGTTTTTTTTAAAGCCTAAATGAAACACGCTGTATGAAAGTTTTGCATCTGTGTGAGTACTGTGATACAGACAACTTAACTTGCGAGACCTATACCTACTCGCTTCCAATATAATGCGATAAATCCACAGTCCCACGCAAGTCTACTTTGGTGTAGCGGTATAAAGCGCCTGACGAACCTCTGCAGACATTTGGTAGACCAGGGATCGATTCCTACGAGTTACAAAAAAAAAGTTTTTTTGTAAAATCAATATCCAATCTTCAAACCAGTGGCGTACCGTGGGGGGGGCGGGGGGGGCGGCCCGCCCCGGGCGGCACTTTTGGGGGGGCGGCAAAATTTCACAATCAATAATCATCTTGTAAAAATTTGGATTGGGGAAGTCGCGGGTTCTATTCTCGCGTCAGGACTTAAAAGTTTTTTCTAGTTTATAGTTTCTTAACATCTTTCTTAAGTTTTATATACTGTTAAAATCAAAATATTAATGAATGACGTTTTGTTTTTATTTCTAACACATACATTATTTTTAAATAAAAATGTAAATGGCAACAGTATCATTTTAGCTCTAATTGATAGTCGATTTGTGTTTTATATTCGTGAAGCTTTGTGCGCCCTGCTGAAAGCGCACAAAAAATTACACTTATACGGTTTTCTTCCACGTATATATCACGGTGATATATTTTAAATTTATTATCACAGAAAAGTTAAATAGCTGACAGGTGTGTGCATACTTTTTCGAATTGCAGTTATAAAATTCTAGATGCACACTATCTATGTGCTGCCAGAATCAAAGAAAAACCATTTTTATGTTCTGAGTGAAGTTTTAATTCACCGCATACATATTTAATTAAAAGCAGTTTTGTGTTCAAAATGTATAATTCCGAGTGTAGTCTTAATTCACCGCTTAGAGATTTAATTAAAACCCCTTTTGTGTTCAGAATGTAAAATTCCAGTTGTGAATTCATCCGACGACACATTTCGAAGAAAAAACTTATTTGAAGTGCTTAATAAAATTCTTCCAGACAAGTTATGTGCCGCCAGAGTCAAATAAAAACCTTTTTCATGTTCTGAGTGTAGTTTTAATTCACCGCATACAGATAAAATTTAAGCCAGTTTTATTGTTCAGAATGTAAAATTCCAATTGTGTATTCATCTGCTGACATATTTCGAAGGAAAACATAACTTTTTTCGAAGTGCAAATCTAAAATTCTAGTTGCAGACAATTAATGTGCTGCCAGAACCAAAGAAAAACCGTTTTCACGTTCTGAGTGTAGTTTTAATTCACCGCATACAGATTTAATTAATAAATATTTAAAAAAGGATCACTACCCCCCCCCCTATATAGGGGGGGGGGGCGGCAAAATTTTCCTCCGCCCCGGGCGGCTGATATCCACGGTACGCCACTGCTTCAAACAACTCCAAAATTAACAGGCAAAAGAAAACGATATCTGGTGACTCCGAAGAAGAAATCACAAACACTAATAAGATGACAAAATGTGAAAAAATCAACCTTCACATTGATAAAAAAAAAACTTCGTAGTCTCCCCACTTTTGACTACTCGTAGCTTAGTTTTCTGAAGGTTTTACTTCCACCGCGTGTGAATTGCACTCTGATTTTGTTTATTAGCCATTATTTTCTTGTCCGTCTCTGCTCAAACCCTATCGGTAAATACAAAATATTTATTTTTTAATCAACCTGCCAAATAACGACATTCACAATCAGCGTCTGAGTTCTGCGATGATGTTTAGTAAGTTTTTTTTTCATTATTTTTCTAGGTGATCGCGCCATATTTTGTAAAAGTTATTTTGATTTTTATTCAGAAGACCTTTATTCAGTCGGCTAAGATACGCATCAGGTTTTAAGTGAATGATAAAATGGTATGAAAACATGTAACAAAACATATGAAAAATCTATTTACAGTAGCAGATTGATTTTTTTGTATTTAAGAGGTTAGCTTTCCGATTGACAGTTTTACAAGAATTTGGTCGTTCTTCAGGCTCCTATAAATTTATAACTTTTTCTTTCAATAGAAAGTGGTTTACTGTGGAACGGTAGAGAATCGTGCATGTAAGTACTTTTTATTGATCTATTGAAGTTCCTATACATGAAACGTATATATGTACATTTCTTCCAATAGAAAGTGATTAAATGTGGAACGGGGCAGTTTGATCCTTTGCCTATTGTTGAGCCATTCAAGTTCCTATACATAATATGTACATACATATATTACTTTTCTTTCAATTTTAAGTAGTTTACTGTGGAACGGTATTATTGTTCCTTTGCCTGTTGTTGAGCCGTTCAAGTTTCTATACATACTGTACTTTTTTTACATACTGTACTTTTTTTTACATTTCTATACATCTATGTACATGTACATACATAACTTTTCTTCCAATAGAAAGTGATTTATTGTGGAATGGTGGAGTATTGTTCCTGTGCCTATTGTTGAGCCATTGAAGTACCTATACGTAATATTTACATTTATTTTCTTCCAATAGAAAGTGATTTACTATGGAACGGTGGAGTAAGTACTGTTCCTGTGCCTATTGTTGAGTCATTCAAGTTCCTATACATAATATGTACATATGACATGTATTTTACTTCTTCAACAGAAAGTCGTTTACTGTGGAGCAATGGAGTATTGATCCTTGCCTATCGTTGAGTCATTCAAGTTCCTATACATAATATGTACATATGACATGTATTTTACTTCTTCAACAGAAAGTCGTTTACTGTGGAGCAATGGAGTATTGATCCTTGCCTATCGTTGAGTCATTCAAGTTCCTATACATAATATGTACATATGACATGTATTTTACTTCTTCAACAGAAAGTCGTTTACTGTGGAGCAATGGAGTATTGATCCTTGCCTATCGTTGAATCATTCAAGTTCCTATACATAATATGTACATATGACATGTATTTTACTTCTTCAACAGAAAGTCGTTTACTGTGGAGCAATGGAGTATTGATCCTTGCCTATCGTTGAGTCATTCAAGTTCCTATACATAATATGTACATATGACATGTATTTTACTTCTTCAACAGAAAGTCGTTTACTGTGGAGCAATGGAGTATTGATCCTTGCCTTACGTTGAGCCATTCAAGTTCCTATACATAATATGTGCATAATATATTACTTTTCTTTCAACAGAAAGTGGTACTGTGGAACGGTGGAGTATTGTTCCTGTGCATGTTGTTGAGCCGTTCAAGTTTCTGTTCATAATATATACATGTACCTACTTTACTTTTCTTTCAATAGAATATGATTTATTGTGGAACGGTGGGGTTTGATCCTTTGCCTATTGTTGAGCCATTGAAGTTTCATACATAATATTTACATTTATTTTCTCCAATAGAAAGTGATTTACTGTGGAACGATGGAGTATTGATTCTTTGCCTATTGCTGAGCCATTAAAGTTCCTATGCCTACATAATATGAGCCCATATTACTTTTCTTTCAACAGAAAGTGGAGAGACTCTACCGTTCCGCAGTAAACCAGATAGAATATCGTTTATGTGCCTATTGTTGGGCCATTCAAGTTCCTATACATAATATGTACATGTACATATATTACTTTTCTTTCAATTATTAGCGGTTTAGTGTAGAACAGTGGAGTATTGATCCTTGTTAATTGTTGAGCCATTCAATTTCCAATACATAATATATACATATATTACTTTTCTTTCAATTGTAAGTGGTTTACTGTGGAACAGTGGAGTATTTGTTATGTGCCTATTGTTGAGCCATTGAAGTACCTATACATAATATTTACATTAATTTTCTTTCAATAGAAAGTGATTTACTGTGGAACGATGGAGTATTGATCCTTTGCCTATTGTTGAGCCATTCAAGTTCCTATACATAATATGAGCGCATGTTACTTTTTTAACAGAAAGTAGTTTACTATGGAACGGTGGAGTATTGTTCCTGTGTTTAGTGTGGAACAGTGGAGTATTTTTCATGTGCCTATTGTTGAGCCACTGAAGTACCTATACGTAATATGTGCACATATTACTTTTCTTCCAATAGAAATGTGATTTAGTTGGTACGGTGGAGTATTGTTCCGATATCTATTCTTGAACCATTCAAGTTCACATATTTATTATATTTTTCTTCCAACAGAAAGTGATTTACTTCGGTATGGCGGAGAATTGTTCCTGTGCCTATTGTTGAGCCATTCATGCGTTCGAGTATATAGCCAGGATCCAAAAAGTGGTTTGGTATGTTTAGATATTATTTTTCTATCCCCAAATTTGTTTTTCGAGTTCTAATTTTTTTTCTCGTAATCGGAAATTTAAACCGTCTGAAATGAGAATGAAAATTATATGCTTGGAAAGATTTATTTTTTTTTACATTCACTTTCACTATTGAGTGATCCAATAATTGAGTCACGCAAGATTTCATCATTTACTTTATGACTGAGCGTTAGTTCATCTATCTGTATTCTATATATATATATATATATAATATTGTCTGCGTGTTTGTTTTTTATACCATTTTTTTTCCAAGATTGGTGAAATTTTGTACACCTGATTATTATTAATACCTATTTGTGTTATCATAGGCCGTTAAAGAAATCGTTTTTTTTATTATTTTAGAGGATAGTTAAGAAATTATTTGTGACTTTATGATACTTTTTTTAAACGTTGCTCCATTTATTATAGAAATATGATGAAATATATAGTACAAAAATCAATTTATCGAAAAAAGATGGGCTGAAATTTTAAATTATAAAAGACCCATTTACCTTGGAGTACAAATTTGTCGTATATAAATAAAAATTTCTAATCAAGAAAAGAAATTATATTAACACAGTACATAGGACAAAGATATTGAAATATAAGGAGATGTGCCATCCTCCGTTTTTACTAGGTGAGACTGCGCTTCCGGGTGTCGCCAGTGTTGTTTACCAATTAACGAATAAACTAAACGAACGAATAATTAACGAATGAACTAAACGAACGCTAAACTAAATGAACAAATTCTTTCTGTATTCAAACTATATTGTTAACCAATAATAATGCACACCTCCAAAAAATCAAGAAAATGAACAAATTCGTTTTGTATGCAAACTACGCGCATTAGGCCGTAGTTCGGCGACAGTCGCGCGTACATCATAGCATATCTCTTTGTATTTGAATATCTTTGACATAGGACAAGTTAAATTTTTTTTTTTTGTATTTCTTGGGCATTTACTATGTAACAATTTCTAGACATTTTGTTTTGAAGAGTTTTTATTTTTCAAAGTACATTTGTTACTTAAATTTTTAAATTTTCTGCGACCGGTTTCGACACGTGCGTGTCATTAACGAGCAAACTTAAAACTAACTTAAAAATTATACTCCTCCCACCGTTCCCCCCCTCCCCCAAAATCTCCCTCCCACTACCCCCACCTAATTAACTTTTGTACTTGTATATAATTTTTAAGTTAGTTTTAAGTTTGCTCGTTAATGACACGCACGTGTCGAAACCGGTCGCAGAAAATTTAAAAATTTAAGTAACAAATGTACTTTGAAAAATAAAAACTCTTCAAAGCAAGTTTATTTTTTTAATAATTAAAAGTTACTCACAAAAAAAGGCCAAAGTTGCCACTAAAATCTTGCAAAACTGATTTATTTAATGTCCTATATTTTCTAATTTAAAATATCTTATTAATATTATAAAGATGAAAGTTTGTATAGATGTATGGATGTACGAGTATGTTTGTTTCTCTTTCACGCATAAAATACTGAATTTGCACTTTAAAAATTCTTTCACTAATATACTAATCTATTAATATTATAAATGCGAAACTGTGTGTTATGCTTTAATAGGTGGCACGCGAGCTGTTTGAAAAATGAATGTAACGGGTATGGAGGAGGTGGTGAGAGGGGAGGAGGTAGGGGGAGAGGAAGAGGTAGGGAAAGGGAGGAGGAGGAAAGGGGAGGTGGAGGGGGGGGGGGCAAAAGCTAGTAAATAAATAAAGTAGCATATTGGATATTTAGTAGTGATTGGATATTTTGGCCTCAAATCCAAAATTCCAAAATAGGGTCGCTAATAATAATAATAATTGGACAATTTGTAGAGCGCCGTTTTTGTGAAAAATCACCTCAAGTGCGCTTATATTGTTTTAAATGGTTAAATTTCACAATTTGAGGTTTTATTAATTAAGTAATTCCATAAATTAATTGTACTTTTATTTTTCCCAACATGTAAATCATCTTTGACTCAGGTACTTGAGAGGGGCGCAATTGAGACGAAAGTGAACGAGTTTCCCATGGTGGTGGGACTGGTAGACGCTGAGGTGAGGATAGTCTTCTGCGGAGGAACTATCATCGCGAGGCGGTGGATCCTGACATCAGCATTATGTCTGGGAAAGCGAGAGGTTTTCAGCACGGGTATTCTCTATGGAGCACATAATTACAATAATGCTCGTAAGAACTCATCTCTTTTTTTTTATTTGTCCTATTCGGGTCGGGAGTTCATCGTTTAGTCAATATTAGTGAGCGCCTATGAGCGCCTCCAGGAGTCCACGTCTTGGGGTGATTCTGGCTCTAGGTATTTAAGGATAGGGAATCGTCCTTAACCTTATAATTAGAGACTTTTTGGCTGTCATCCGAGAGAACCAGAATCGCATTAAACGATAAAATCGCCATGAACGCCACCAAGACTCCACGTCCTGGACTGTTCCGGTTCTAAGTAGATAGGTACTTAGAACGACACTATACCCTAAAATATATTCAGAATCTTAACGACGTAAGTAAAGAAGCCATGTATACAAATTGCCACTCGCGACCCGTGTATTGGACGGACCTACTGTCGAATTTGCCCTATCAAAGAAAAGAAGAAGAAGACAAATAATGTGGGAATCTTAACAACGTAAGTGAAGAAAGCGTGTTAACAAATATGCGCCAGCGGCACGGCGGCGTATTGGACGGACGTACAGTCGAATTTACCCTGGAGATTTAACCTTTCCGCCGGGTTCATTTTAATTAATTCTGAAGAACGTCTTACTAATAATACCTTCCGAAGTTATTATTCATCATCTAGAAAAATAAAATCTGGTGTTCACCGCTAACTTTAGTTGTACAACGTATTACATTTTTTTAAAAGCGTTGTACGTTAAAAAAATATTGACAACGTACAGTTTTTATTAATCTAAAATATAAATAATTCGCATTCCTTATGAGGGCATGGAAATAAAAATGATAATTCAATTACGAATTCGCCAAAATAAATTAAAATGTGAGCCTCGGGCAAACCCCCGATACACGTGGTTTTGTCTCGCCTTAAGGATAGGTAATTGTCCTTAACCTTACAATTAGCGACTTTTTCACTGTCATCCGAGAGAACCAGAATCGCAGTTAACGATAAAATCACCATGAACGCCACCAGGACTCCACGTCCTGGAGTGATTCCTGGGTTCTATCTAGGAAGGTAGGTACTTAAGGATAGGTAATTGTCCTTAGCCTCGTAATTAGCGACTTTTTCGCTGTGATCCGAGAGAACTGGAATCGAAGTAAACGAAAAAGTCGTTAATTTGAAGGATAATGACAATTCTGATGTCATTCCAAAAATCTTTATCTCTGTTCAGAAACGGGCTGTTCATTTGATAAATTCACCTAGGTATCTTAACAAATGGATTGAAATCTTTAGAGAATGCTGTCCCAGTTCAACCTTTATTTCAATGGAAGACGCATGGGTCTCTTCAAGATCCATGTTTACTCCTTCCTCTCCTCACAAAGACCCTCATTGCATTACAATTGTGGATAGGAGCATTTGTAAATGAATAAAATGCATAAAAGCTTAGTTTTTCAGATGAAACTGCTGGCCTTGTCAGGGTGAGGCAGATGGTAAAACATCCTGATGCGTAAGTCAAACTATTTTTTAGAATAACTCACTTTTTATAATAAGTTTATCCCATCAACGTGAAATATCATTGAAGAAGAAAATAATATCTAGGTACTAATAAATCTAAACCAAAATATGAAAAAGAACAAACCACAAAAAAATTAAAATAACTTTTTTTTATATTAGCTCCACACAGGAGGCCTTGATGAATATAATTTTCCTCTGAGCCTATGTCGTCTTAGGGGATGCTGTGTGGAGGGTTTTTTAAAGAAAGAAAGGAGAAAAAGTGCTGGGAAGGAAATAGGTATGGAATCCTAAGGGGGCGGTAGGAATCTGGGGGATCAGTGTAATGTGATCAGATGTAACGGACGTATGAATTCATTCCTCCAACCGCGGTGCAAGGCGATGGGTCCAGGGATTCCGGCTGGAGAGGATAAAAGACCTCCCCCAACCCATCTCTATCGATCCTGCACACCACGCGGCAGGCAGACGCATTGACCGCCAAGACCTGGACAAACCCCATCCCATGAACTTGGCACCCCGGCAAACGTAGCGAACCACTTGAGGTGACCTATCGCAGAGGTGTTGATTATCCAATAAACGATTCCCGGGGCGGCGGTACCGATACCCGCCTCCCAAACTGCGAATCGAACCCAGGATCTCTCGTCTTACCGGGACAAGCGCCTTAACCTATTTGGCCTCTGAGGCCTCTTATTGGAGTGAAAACTTCTTTAGCAACGTTGTGATTTGTAATTCGATGAAACGAAAAGTAACACAAAAAATAAACAAACACATACATCTATAGGGTTTTGCCTGCGATGGAATGAGAAAGAATAATCGGTATCCTCTTTGTGCGGTGCTTCGTAGCCTCCCCACTTCTTGTCTACTTTAATTTTCTTAAGATTTTACTTTTACCGCGTGTGAACTGCACACATGTTTTTTTTTTTAAATCAATATTAAATTTCAAACTCAGAATACTATCTTTGACTATTTTTTCCAAAGATATTGAAATATACGAGATGTGCTATGCACAGTTTTTACAGGGTGGGACTGCGCTTCTGGGTGTCGCTGATATTGTTTACCAATTAACAAATAAATTAAATGAACGAACTATTAACGAACAAACTAAACGAACGTTAAACTAAATTAACGAATTCTTTCCGTATTCAAACTATATTGTTAACCAATACTAATCTTCTTCTTCTTTGCGCTATCTCAACTCATTGCCTAGGTAGGCTGTTGGGGTTGGCTCTTCTCGTTCTCGGGTTGTAGCTTCTTCGGTTCTGAGTATCGCCTTCATCCAGGCCGTTTCTCCGAAGTATTTTCGAGCATTGAGTCATCCAGGAGTTCTTTGGTCTTCATCTGGATGACTGTCGATGTATCTCCATAAACATTGCCTGCTTCACTGTGTGGTCTGATGGTCTCCGTCTTATGTGCCAATACCATCTCAACTTAACTGTGAACCAATACTAATTCACACCTTCAAAAAATCAACGAAATGAACAAATTCTTTTCGTATACAAACTACTCCGATTAGGTAGTAGTCCGCCGACAGTTGCGCAGACATCAAAGCATATCTATTTGTTATTTCAAAATCTTTGATTTTTTCCCATATTTTTTGCAGATACCGTTTTAAATTTTAACAAATGTTCGAAGAACTGGTTTGTAACCTAGATGGTGTCTTGGATAAACATTTCCGATTATATTCATATAGGACACCTATCGATCTAAATGTCCACATGAATACATACATTTTTTTTCTCAGAGAAACCTTTTTTATACTCGCAATAACTTTTGGAGGTTATTCCCATCTATGTAATACGAAGGGGGACACAAAAAAGGGGTAATTTCTTCATACTTCTTTATTTCTCAATATTTTTACACCAAATTTTGATCACCTTCAAAGTAATCTCCATTGACCACAACGCACTTCTCCAAACGCTTCTTCCATTGTTCAAAACGGTTTATAAATCCACTTATCGGGATGTCCTTTAAGAGGAAACCGGGTGGTGTTTTTTCCATACAAACGTATTCCTCATTTCCCTCTCTGAATTTTGACACTAGAGAAAATATTTTTTTTACATAATATGAATATTGACCGCAAGCGTGTCGGTACGTTTTGATTTTTTTGATAAGTTACTTTTTATAGGAGTTATAACCCTTCAAAAATTGTTAAAATTGCCTTTTTTTAACGCCATCAACAAACGTTCAGTATACAAATTAGACGATGTATTTTTAAAAAAAGCAAAAGGTACAGACATAGAATGTTTTCTTCCAATACATTTGGTAAAAAAAATCTTGGAAATTGGTTCAGTTTTGGAGTAGAAAAATGAGGACTACAAAACCTCGATTTTGACAATTTTATTTAGGTATTATCAGGCTGAGGTGCATGTGTCCCTTTCTCTCAGTATTCGGGGGTGAGGGGGGGGCGGAGAGGGTTTTGTTGAATACGTATACAGTCAACGAAGTGATGTGACATTCTCAATAATTATATCGATACACTAGTCCACTAGTGTTGTCATGTCCCGAGTTATCGATGTTTTTTTAAAATTATTTTTCTGTTTGGTGACTTATTTTGAGTGTGCCAATACTTACCGAGCTTATTTACTAAAGTTATTGTGACAAATTTAATTTGTTTACGTCAAATAAATAAATGGAAAAAAATTGAAAAAAAAACACCTGTTACAGACAGACCCCGAGATGATTCCGTTCCGTATTGCCGAGTTGGATATGGAACACAAAAATTAATTAAAATATTTTTTGATAACTTTTGAAGGTTGTACTCAACATAATATTATCCCTTTATAGGACACTTTTTTTAAGATACAACTACCGAACCAAAAAAAAACTTTTATATTTGACTAAATATATTGTTCTAGATTTTTTTTTCAAAAAAATTATATTTTACAAGAAAATGTGTGATGGTAAGTACATACACCACTGATCGTTTGATGGAATGCTGGTACAGCGTATGTTCAGTGGTACATGCATCTACCACATGTTGTTGAATCGATTATGTTATTATAATATCATATTATACAAATGAATATTGAAATCTATGTATAAGAGGCACCATATTGTTTATTGTGCTACATATTAGGTACATACACATAACTAGTTTAGTTTTTATTTAACTTTTTTAATACGCTATATTATTACAGAAAAATGCACTTTTGGGAATACCTCCTACATCACTTGACATTTTCAATCTTCTTCAATGATCTAATATTTTTTGTTTTTAAACGCTTTATTGTAAAAAAAATTACTGTTTAACATCTACACAATGAAATTAAAACAATTTATGGTCCAGACCTTTCCCTCGCCGGTAAATTTCTTGGTATGCGACCGTCAATTATTTCTGGTAAAAGGCATTGGTGGTAGAAATTTCCTAACAGTGGAACGATTTTTTGCCAGATTTCATCGTCCCTCTCAATTTTTTCATACAGCAAACCTTTTGGACTCCACACAACAAAATAACAATAATTACGACGAGTAATATGTAACTGGCCTTGTACTTGGTAGAAGTAATTATGATTCCGTTTTAATGTTAAAGAATGGTCTTCCAATTTACAGTAATCAATTATCTTTTGTGCAATTCCCTCTTCTGGTGACATATTTGCTATACTATAAGGGCATTTAATTTCAATTATAGAATCCTCACCGATAAGGCCATCCGGACTTGCCGCTAAAAAGTTTTTGGTTTTATCGATAAATAGCCCACAAGCGGATACCTGAAAACTTGTTTTTTTTGAAAATTGCTCTATTGCTAGGCTTTCATTTTCTTTTCCATAATTTGTGGCCATAGTTCCTTTGAATTGTGAGTACAGTAAAGAGTTTAGTACTCCCGTAACTGAAGTTTTTTGCCGAAGCTTATATATTTTTCCAAAGTTAGACGCCGTTATCCGCTTACGTCTTTCAATTGCCCACAGATTGTTATTGCTTTGGCCTACCGTATTCCGTTCGAGCTCTTCCTTATTGGTTGAAGATAATTCTTTGAGAAATTCCTCTTTTTTCGTTTCAAATATTTCAGGTGGCATATCTGGTTCTAATTCCAATTGACCATAATTTTCATCGGGCCCTGTAACTTTTTTTCTTTTTTCTGTCGTATTTTCATTATACTTTAGTTTTTTTTTTCGACACATTTGTTTATTCTCCTTCGAACGTCGTTTTCTCTCTATAAAGTGCTTCGTGTATTTGCCGGGACTGTGGCCTTGGATTTTCTTTTGTATTCTTGAATGGGTTGCCAATTCACTATTCCACGAAGTTACTGCTCCAAAACATCTTGCTTGGTAAGATCCTCTTGTAGTAAAATTTACCCTTTTTCCACCTATAAATTTGGCGATAACGTTGTTGAATTGCTCCACAGTGTTATTTGTCACGTCAATAATAAGACTTTCTGCATTTGCTATTAGAGACAATAAGAATTGTTGGATATCAGTCCATATTCCACAATCTCGAAGATCGCTTACTAAATTTGGATCATCAGTATACTTCTCCGGCTTGCAATAGTACGATGCACAATTTTTATGATCACCAAACACATGATTTGCGGTATTTTTTATGTCCATTTTCAAATTTTTTATTTTATCACTTTGTACTGTGTTTTCTTGCTCTTTCCTGTAATTTATTGCTCCAACTACAGCTCTTCTCATGCGTAAAACGTTTGCTTCAACCTTTTTCCTTATATGAACTGGTACAAAGCCTTTAGCGTTGTTGGTTTTTTTTCCAAGTGCTTTCATTTTGTTGCAAAAATTGCGGAGTAAGTGATTTTTGCACTCTATTTTTTGTACTATAAGGTTAGGACCATATGGCATTTGTTGCATTATGTTTTCATGATGCTGGAGTCGCCATCACCAACTAGTTTGTTAAATTTCAATCCATGCATTTCCATGCTTCTCGAGAACCCTTCTGCTATAATGTGGGCTTCCATGGCATTAGCACTGTCACGCCAGTTTATGAAGCACCTGTGCTCAGAAGCAACTATGTGTAGTTTAGTAGCTCTAGCACATATGCAGCAGTATGAGTTTCGCACTCCCAGAAATAAAACCTTTTTAGTTCGTAGTCCAACTATGCACCCTGCGCCAGATGAGGAGCTAAATCCACTTTTGTACGACCTCTTTGCTCAGGAGCCATCTGCAACCACCGTTACCAAAGGATAGCCACCCTCGTCTACGTCACCGTTTAAAATGGCTAGCCTTTTTTCTTTTTCACCAGCTGCGATCATTTCTTCTAAGGCACATTCTTCAATTGTTGGCGCTAAACATTGTTCTATGTTCGTGTAAGTCTTACAATCCATATTTGGCATATTTAAAACCCCACAAATTTCATTCCATTGTGAATACCCATTTCCTGTACACATCACTCCTTCGACGACAGCAGTATTTATAGACATTTTCCGTTTCGGGTCTTCGGAGTGAATGTATTCTATTTTCTTGCACATTTTGCACTCGAAAACATACTGGCTTAGAAGACCATTTCGTCGTTCCTTCATAAATTTTAAATCGGAAAATGTGCAGTTGGTGTGTTCGTGCTTTATATTTGATATCTCCGAAAACAAATATTTTATATCCACAATTCTGCGACCTTCGAAATTATCGGTTTCATCAATATGGTCTGGTTCTATCACCAAATCATCAAGCGTTGTTGATGATGATGAACTTGCGTTTTCGTCTATATTTGGAGCAAATGATTCATCCATGGAAGTTTCATGCATTAGTGAAGATGTAGTTAAGTTTCCAAAAGTAGTATCGATGACATCCATATCCCTGTAAATGCAAATGATTTATTTATTTAAATTTGTCCATCCCATTTTCCCGTTATACATGCTACATAATACACGGCTCTCATAGCATAAATCTTTAGGTTTTTCTCGTAAGTCGCTCACGTAAGAGAGTTATGGCAAAATTATCAATGTAAACGATACCCATTGGTAATTTTGCCATAACTCTCTTATGTGAGCAACTTACGGGAAAAAAAATTTTACGTACGTAAAGGTAACCTTAGGAAGGTTCAGTAGTAAGAGTGACAGGAAAGCGATATTTCGACTTACCTAGATGTCGAACGTGGTGCAACATGAATCTGTCGTTTGATACTAATAATCGGTTTTTTTCGTCTAGTAGATAAAAACAAACGCGCTTTGTTTCCATTTCTTTTACCCATTATTTATCTGTAAGAAAAAATTTTTTGAGTTGAAGGTAGGTAATATAGTAGTCGATTTTATGTAACTCAATTTCTAAATACACATATCTTATGCTACGTATATATTTGCGAATAGTGGCGTGCACAGAATTTGAAAATTGAAATTTCGGAAAAAAAATAATTTTCAGCTTCGACAACATCATTAATGTCGTATTTTCAATCTTAGGATTCTAGCCCACTGAAAAATCAGTGCACGCCACTCTTTGCGGACAGAGACGCGAGCCGAACCACGAATTATGGTAAAGGTACGAAGCAACCGCAAGCGGCGCAGCGTTTCGGGCAGTTTGCTTTTGCTTCGTTCCTTTCCCATAATCCGTTGTTCGGCTGGCGTGTGTATACGCAGCCTAAGACGTAGAATAATATTTATTATAGGTTACTAGATATGTTAACAAATGTACCGACTTGCACTAATGCACTTTATTCATACAGTCAAAACTGATGAATTTACGTTATTCAGGGAGAGCCAAAAAACAACAACATTTTTAGCGATATTTATATGTTTAATTAAAAAAGGAAATTGTGTTGTAATATTGAGTTTTTATGAATGAATAGTTTATGTTTATAATAATAGTTTATGAATAATTTATGAATAGTTTAGTAGGTATCTACTCACCATATGTCCTATATGTGTAAATCGTGAGAAATGACCAAACAGATTTCAATATTCAAGGGGGTTTCAGGGTCAAAATTCGAAGGTCTGTATTTGACGTAGAATAGTTTCCAGTAAAAAGGCTAGTCAAAAACAGTAGAGTGATGCAGCCAGCGAAAAATAAAAACACTATACAATCACAAAGTACGTGATGTACCTACTGCGCCTATGCTGCCGTTTTATAAAAAAAGATGGTATGAATCTCCCGATATTACTAAACCAAAACAGCGTGCATCTTACTTTACTAATAGTAACAAGATGAATGAACTATGAGCGCAGAAGATATCTATTATATAGGAATACGCACGCTCAAGTCGCGACGCGTATTGACTTATCTGTTTCAGCAGGCAGCAACCTGTATACACGCACCCACAAGTCTCATTGACTTGTGCGTGTGCAGAAGATGAGCTCGGAGCAGGCAGTCACATGTATTTGTAGTAAGTAATAATAATAATAAAGTTAAGTACAATACAATATTAAATAATGTAGACCTCGCTATTTTATTACGAATATGTACCTAGGCACCTACTTAATTTTTGGAATAAATGAATAACAGTAAATGAAATAATAAGAACGCGAAGTCGCTGGCGGGCGCGGCGCGGCGATTCGTGCTTCCAACACCTGCAGCCACGCACACACACGCATTGGGGTTCACCAATACACCGATAGCGCTTTTGCTGTCCCCGCTGAGATGAACGAAATAGAAATAATTTTTACAAATACCTATCGTTAAAATTTCTCGGCGCTCCTGCGCGCTCTTAAGCCTTCCATCGATTTTTATTTTACCTCCCCCACAATGGCTAAATGCTTTCCTTTCATGTCCCTTTTCAGTGTGGAGAACAAAGAGAAGTCACAGAGGGCTATATCACCTTAGAAAAAAGTAATACCTACTCGTATCATTGAAGAAAAATAATTTTAATTTATAGTTTAGATTTATTAGTATTATTTTCTTCTCCAATGATATATTATTTTTCATTTCTATCATTCCTCTCTTAACAACTGTTGCCACTGTTGCTCTGCACAATGTTATATTTATGTGGGGCATTCTGCTGGTCCATAGTACGAAGGTCTCTTTCAGCCATAGATGTGTTATATATTTACGATATCTATGCATTCAGCTTTTTTAAATCATAAAATAGTGTCCTTCCTACTCTATATCTATTCCTTGCCTACGTACTCCTCTTTCCTTAACGCCTCGCTGGATCCAGTTGGATCAAATCTTAACTAATGACGCTGGTGAATATGATCTCTGAAGAAAGCTGTCGTTGGAAAGTGGTGGTAGCAAAACAATAGAGCAAGAGCCCGTGACCATCAGACCTTCGTTATTTTATAAAACCTGAAAGTTTATCTGTGTATGTCCCTAACACAGGGAAAGACGATCCCCAACTATGAAGTTTGGATCACGGTGACCTTGAAAGATAGCAGGTTGAAAATTGCACCACAATTTCAAGAGCATTTTGCTTGCACTTTTACAAGGTAGTAGTCTGCTAGCGTCGAAATTTTGCAATATTTCACTCCCACCCGCTTGCATGTATATATCGCGCTCGCACCTACGGAAGACTTTTAATGTATCTGACAACGCCAGAAGGAACCATCGAAACTGTCTGATTACTGATAAAACATATGTTGATAGTTCCTCAAGTAACATATATAAAATTCAGCTTTTATACTTTAACGTAAGTACAATTATAATTAATTTATATAACATCTTTCAAAGCCACCGTGATTCAAACTTCGTTGTCGGGGATCGTCTTTACCTGTATTAGAGACATACACAGAGAAACTTTCAGGTTTTATAAAATAACGAAGGTCTGATCGTCACGGGCTCTTGGACTACAATGTCTTTTAAGTAATATATTTTAATAGTTGCATGTTTTATTCTAGAATGAATTACATTAACGATATTGGGCTCATTGAAACTGACAAAAGAATACCTTTCAACGAACGAGTCAGACCAGCCTACTTACCATTTTCAGTTGATAATCGGCCATGCATCGGGCAAAGCATTATCGCCGTTGGTAAGCTTATGTCTCATAACTATGCTAGTGTCATTTGGTCTCCTTTCTATGCTGTCCACATTTGTCACATCGAATCCGTAAAACATCGCTTCCTTCGAGGAATTGCTTGGAGGTTAGAACTTGAAAGATGCGAATACTCGTATGATGAAATTGAACAAACTTTAAACATTTTTTTAGAAAAACGTAGAAAGGACTCTGATCTAATTTGCAAATTCAAAATTATCAACAGTATTTCTGACACACCATTTGTTACAACTCATCGTTCAACATCCCTTCCTGTAGACTCCAAAATAGTGAATTGCTGTTGAAAGTGAAACCGCCAGAACATAATTTCCAATGAGAAAGATCAATTATTATTCTCTGTATTCAGCTTTTTAAAATAATAACTCAAAATCGATTTTATTTCATTCAAAATTTGCCTTAATTTATACCTACATTCAAAAATGCTGAAAGGCGTGATGATAAAAACTATTAAAATTATGTAGGTACCTACTTTTTGTAAGTATTTATAATTTTTCAATAATGTCTAAGCAAAATAAGAATGTAAAAACGAATTTAGTTTGTAAGACCGTAAACAAATAGGCAAACCGAATGTTTTTCGTCGGAAAACACGTGTGCGGATCTTTTTTTAAATGATTTTATCTAATCTAACATCTAACACACTATATAAAGAGGTAATATTTGTTTGTTTGTTTGTTTGTTTGTTTGTGTGTTTGTTTGCATCGAATAGGCTCCGAAACTACTGAACCGATTTGAAAAATTCTTTCGCTGTTGGGAAGCTACACTATCCCTGGGTGACATAGGCTATATTATATTTTTTTTAAAAATAGGCATCCTTACTAAAACTTCAATAATGTAACCCAGGGTGTAAAAAAATTACCTAAAATATTCTTTAAATCGCGTGCGCTGCGAAAACTATTGATGATAGAATAAAATAATGTAATACGACTTTATAGAACACATCATTATTTACAAAAAAGGTCGCGACAACATATGTCTAACTATTATGGTTATGCCACAATAAGTATTATTTTATTTTAAAATTTTAATTAATATGTCGCCGCTTGAAAAGGGTCTTTATTTGTATCTTGGTTTTAATCCTTATCAAAATAAATTACTTCATATTCAAGACAGCTTCAATACCTTTATTTAACTTTTTGAATTTTTCAATTCGGATATTTAATTAGAAAGATATCACGAGTTTAAAAATGTTAGTATTAGAAAAAAGTTTCGGCTACGGGCCGCGCGGGAGAGGAGTCAAGAAATACAGTGCCAGGGGGGTTTGCGGGACGGGGGAGCGGGAGAGCGGTGGCGGGGAAGGTGGAAGTGGAACGCTGTAGGGGAACGCACGGGAAAGGACATGTAAGGAGTAACATTTTATTTATTTGAATATGGCATGTATTATAAAAGAAAGTCCAAAAAAACGTGCAGCTCGCAAAAACTCAGAAACGAGTCTCGGTTCGATCAAGGGAGTTATATGGTGTGGTAGATCTCTATCCCCCCTAGGGAATAAGGGTATCCGTTTTTACCTAAAGGCCGTGCTTTTAAAGATATAAGGGCTGAAAATTTCGCCCTCTTGAAATTTCTAGAACAGTCTTCCGGAAAGTTCTAGAAGGTTCCATAGAGCTCTAGAAAGTTGTGGAAGGAGTGGCGGAGTATGTCGTGGAATGATCAGGAATAGGAAATCGGGAATATCATTGTGCAACATTCCAGAACACTATCTTATTGTCCTGAGCGAAGACGGGTAACCCAGCTAGTTTAAAATAAAATTAAAATGATGAAACAGAGCTTTCCAGATAATTTATTGATTTATTTTACTGCATGATTATATGATTTGAAATGTGTGTTGTATAATACAACAAAATTTTATTTGAAAATTTAACAAATCTGCCAACGACCCACGGTAAAACCTTATTGTACTAAAAATAAACATTTTTTTCAAAATCTAAAACATAGCTTTACTGGATAAAATAACAGTCTTTCTTTTATTTCAAAATGACATATTTCCGGTTTTCTCTGGTTATTCTCTCTTAATTAAAATTATATTTTATAATCTTATTATTATCAAGTCCTGCAAGTATTTTAGTATGTAATTTTGTTATAGCTGTTTCGGCTTACAAGATACTCTTGATTTTGATATCCATGAACACATTAACGGAATTATATCTGAAAAATTTTAAACTCAACAAAATGAACTCAAAAGATTAATTGATACCAAAAATACAACTATAAAAATAAAAATAACCGAGATTCCCATCAGTGAAAATATTAAATTTCATAAGAAAACTGTGAATTTGTCAAACATAACATATGAAACGGAAGAAAATAATATGTTAGATAAAGGCTTTTATATAAAATCCCTAGCGAAGGACAGTTTGAAAATGGTATTGTAAAACTAAACAGCTGCAACTAAAATACATACTAAAATACAAGCAGAACTTGATAATAATCATATTATTAAATTTAATTTTAATTAAATTTTAAAAAATGCATCTTTTTTATTCACCACCATTAAATATCAAACTAGTTCCAAAAATAGTCCGTTCCTCGGATCCATTGTCATTTAGTGTAGGTAGTCACCGGGACAAAGTAACCGAGACAGGCAATGACGTCATATGTAAAATATAGCCGTGTATTACCGTCAATCTTTCCATATCCGGAGAGATACTACCTACATATTCACAAATTCATAGCAGTTATACGTTGTGGGGACACTATCCATCCGACCTGCTGGCGACATATTGTGACGAATTCTTGAATTTGAAACCGAATTACAACGGTAGCCTTGTTTGAAATTCCACGTACACAGATGTTATTTCTTATATTGGTTCTGAAATTCAATCACGCAGACGCAAGACGATAATGATATAAGGAATAGGCCACTTGCATGTGTGTAAAAATCGTGTGGAAAGATTTTTTTACTGAGATTACGAAAATGCTAGTAAAAATTTTTAGAAATGAATAGTTTTTTTTTTTTTTTAAATAATAAATCCATTATTTAAGCTCGTGACGTCGCTACATGAAAATGTTCCCTTAATTTTGTAAAATTCCACACTGATTATTTTTTTTTATATGGCAGCAATTTCCGGCGAAGTTTTGAATTTGCGTTTAACGTTCACTAGATTTATTGTTTGTTCTATGCGAACTTATCCTTTGGTTTGATTTTTTGATAAAGATGGCGGTGTTTTTACAGATGTTACGAAGAGAACCCCGTACAATTTATTGCTATTCGTGTGGAAAACGTTCTTTTTTTTAAATGATTTTCGGGTATGTAGATAATTATCGTTTTTTCGCACCCACAAAATTATGTCCCGCCTTTCCGGTTTATAAAAAATGGTCTGACTTTTCGGATTGAAATTTTCAAAAATCGCCAGGGTTTCAAAAATACGATTAAAAAAAAATACAGAATGTCTTAGAATATTTGCCTAAACCGGAAATTTAAAAAAAAAATGTGATGCAAGTAGCCTATTATTATTTTTAAGTTTTTGCTACAAAATGATGAATATTTGTTTTAGGTTGGGGTGCATGGTTTTCAAATAAAAGCCCCCCCGGATTCCTTCGCAAAATGAAACTCAAAATTGTCGATCAATCTGTGTGCACATATTACACTGGCCAAGTCGTCACTTTTGGCACAATCTGCACCTACCCAGCTGGTAAACGGATGGCTTGCGAGGTACTGATCATTTTATTTATTTTTGCTCTACACTCTACACTTTACAATTTGGGAGGCGGGGATGGGTACCGCCGCTCCGGGAACCTTTATTGGATAACCAAAACCTCTGCCATAGGTCACCCCAAGTAATTCGCTACGTTTGGTGATTTAGCAGAAGTGCCCGAGTTCATGGGGTGAGGTTTGTCTAGGTCTTGGAGGCGGATGACCAGGACACACTGAACCCCAAATTCCTACCCACCCCTTAAACCCTTTTCCTTCTTAGAACTCTCCTCTCCTTCCTTTCCTAAAAAAAAACCCCACACAGCATCCCCAAAGATGACATGGGCCCTGAGGGAAATTATTTTCCTCGGGGCCTCCTGTGTGGAGCTCATTTAAAAATAATAAAAAAAACACAAATAATACTACACTGGTTTACAGCATTGGTAGTTATAGCTTGGAGGCGGTAATATATTGTTGCATTATGTTGGTGACCGGCCAATTCAAAACCACCTCTGAAAGGTAATTAAGAGTGATGATATTTTTTTTTTTAATTGGTTAGGCTAGGTTAGGTGGTGCTGATTTGGTTTCATTCTGAGTTGGCATGGCAGATTTACCCACAGAATTGCAAAAACCTAGCATCCGTTACTATTGGTTAGTTAGTATTATTAATCAACTAATATATGTATTTAGTTGGAGTCACCGCCGTCACCTGTCAAAACTTGGTACTTGTAAGAAAATAGAAACTCGATAATATTATATAAGAAAGAGGTTGTTCTTTTTAATAATTACTGAAACAGCTGTTCATTTTCGACCCATGCGACGAATCATTTTTTCTTTATTCATTTTCAGTTGCCACCAAGTGACAACTGAAAATGAAGAAAGTTGAATAGCGGCGACAAGTTGAATAGCGGCAACATGCTCAGCTGAAAAAGAAAAGCCACAATTACACATCCACTTCGGAGCGACGATACTCCAGGCCGTCGCGCTGAAAAGCAAAAACCAAAAGTAAGGTAACGGTTTACAGTGCAGTTCATTGGGGGGCATCCATTAATTACGTGGGCACAAAAGGGGGGGGTCCAGCAAAATCTCACGTTACTTGAAAAAAATATACGAATTGACCCAAATTTATCTCACCGGAGGGGGAGGGGGAGGGAGAGGGGGGGGGGGTCTAGATTGGAAGTAAAACTGCTCACGTTATTAATGGATGCCCCCTTATGAGACTTCTCTGCGCGGCGGCACGGAGCGGCGCGTGATACCGTCGCTCCGAAGGGTACGTGTGATTGCCGCTAATGATCTTATAATATAGTCCAGGCAACGAAGACCAAAAAATACCGAATAGCGGAAATCTCTCTTTTCTTCCATTTCATTTTTAACAAAAAAATTAAATTTTTAACAATAAAAACCTTAATTTTTAACAACAAGAAGTGATTTTTTTTATTTGATATTTCCCCCCCTCCATATCTCCTTAAACATTGATCCTAACAAAAAAAGTCACCCCCCCCCCCCCCACCGCCTTCGTCACCCCCCCCCCCCCCCCCCCACCGCCTTCGTTGCCTGGATTAATAGTACTGTGTATTACAGCACGACTTCGGGGGCCCCCTTCTGCGGGAAGGCACCGCTGGCCGCACCTATGTCATCGGAATAACCAGTGGGGCCTTTGGTTGTTCAGCTAACAACACTCCAGGACTTCACACGAGGGTCTCACCATACCTGGGCTGGATTAAAAGAGCCACTGGAGGACTTATACAAATTAGAAAAAATAAAAATCCACTCGGGCGTTGGCGTTGATGGTAGTGGGAGAGCGACGAATTAACATAATATTTAAGTAGGTACTGCATTACAAATTTTAGCTCTTGTAACATTCTGCATGTGGCAACACCACGCAAGACGAAGGATCATCAGCTAGAGATCTAGAGATGGTGATACCATAAATAGGCTGTCACTGCGGTTCCAGTTACCGGAGAACGATGTGGTGTTCTAAAAGAAAATCATAGGGATTTGGTAGAGAAGTTCTAGTTCAGAGAAGAAACGTTCCCAAGAATTTTTTTGATAATATTTTTAAATTTTTTATAAAAATATCGACATTTCCAATGACAGAAAATTGTGCGTGTTAAAAATTGCATCCCATCGAAGTAATAATATTAACTCCTCGGAACCGCAGCTATTTTATTTATTGTTTACTTTACGCTAAATTATCATAAATTTCCTTCTGAATACTAAATATGTACATATTATATAAACTTACTACAATAAAGTGCTCATTGTGATTTTTGTTCATTTCCTTAACAACCTGACACCAGGGCCGGATCTACGAAATCTGGCGCCCTGTGCAGTAGGTACTGATGGCGCCCCCCCCCCTACATTTTTATTTTGATTAAAAATTCGTTCACCCCAATTTTTTTTTTTTTTTTTATTTATTTATTTTTTTGGTTTACATTAATTTATCAAATAAAATCAAGAAAATATAAAGGGTGTAACTTTTCCAAGTGACCTGGCGGTAGCTCTCACACTCGATCTATGTAATTCTTCTCCATTAGGCAGTTTCTTGTAATAATACTTAGTATTAAATTTACGCTTGTTCGTAATAGGAAAATCAAAATCTTTCAATTGTACAGGACCTTTCTGAACTAATAAACTAATGGAATTTTGAGATAACTTTGGCCAGCATCCGGGATCTTTCAATTCCGGCTCTGAAAACAGAATTAAATTTAAACTGCTATCAGTAACGTTATTTTTATCTTCTAATAATTGAACCGTAGGAATTTGTGCGAAAGATATAGATGTGCTCGGGACCATTGTAACGTCATTGCGCGGGACATCATTTTTTATCGGTGCTGGAGAAATTGGAATAAAAAAATTCCTAATTTTAATGTCATTCTGCTCTTTAATTCTACGTTTTAGATTCTGCGAGCCTGAAAGTTTTTATTTTATTATTATTCTATTCATTGTAATCCACAGTACCTACTTTTATATTTAGTTATAAATTTAAAAATCTAATAAGAATATAACCTCAAATTTGTACCTTGCATTTCCCCTGCGTTGACGTGTTGAGCGAACAAACACCATACAAACACTAAACACAATACAATGGCTTACGAAAGACGCTTACACTGACACTGACACCGTAAAATAACAAATCCAACAAATCTAATAGATATTACTTATATATTTAACAATTTAACGAACTTCAAATAATATATCAAACAGAGTCCTAGAAATCGTACAAAATAAAACTAAAATTGTCAGCATTTTGAAGGCGCAAGTCGGTTTATTTGATTCTTTTGAACAAAACTACGGCGCTGTAATTGGTTATTGAATTTGGATCGCACCCATTTGTCGTAAAAGACGGTAAAAGATATATGAAAAAATAGATCTTACGTTTAAACCAAATATATGGAATTTGTAAAAAAATTCTATAACTGACTATAAATTCGTAAACCGTTGACACCAACCAGATGCGCGCGCATTGTTTCTCTGGAAAGTGTTGCTAGAGTGTAATAATTATGTCGTACTATGGGTAATTTTTAAACGATTCAGGGAATATTATAACTAAATTTTAATACAATATTTATTTTCTGACGGCGCCCCTTCGGAGTTGGCGCCAGGTTTTTGCACGTTTTTGAACGTATGGCAGATCCGGCGCTGCCTGACACCGTCATTAATAAAATATATGTTAAAAAAACAATTATCTGTTTTTTAATTTTTTATTTAAATTCAATTATTGTAAAAATATATATTATTGATGAAGAGAATAACCTAAACAAAATTACACATACCTTCCTAACCTTTTTATATTATTTTGTTTTTCATTCAACTTATTTTATACTTAACATAAAATTGGCCACTACAACACGTGCATGTGCCTAGTGTGATGGCCAAAAAATTACCCATTTGCTGTAATATATAAACTTTACTGAATAAAGAACATTAAAAAAAAATATATATATATATTTTCCTTCTGTAAATCTGTCGTATATATTTATTTTAAATTTAAAAAAAATATTCACTATCTCTTACTATTTGTAAACTCGCTCAGTGTAATCGTATTACTTGCTAACAACTAGCAGATTGTTGACAATCTACGAAAAAAGTTGAAAGGTCGTCAACTTGACTTGCTACTCGCTTACTCGTGATTGGTTTATTACAGGCGTCGTTATTCTCGCTACTGACTACTGTGGCGCTAACAGCGACATACGAGCTCAGTCAGCTCAGTTTCCTACGCTACTGAGCGAGTGGACAGTGTGTCATCATGATAATCTCACTTGCCGATACGCCGATTCACCCGCTTTTAAACTTAGTAGATAGTGGCTTGTAAACTTACTCAATGTAATCGAGGCTTAAGCCGCGGGTTAGGTACTGGTTTAGTAGATTGAATTTCAGTCAAATATTTCGTAATCCTCCATCACTAATCGCTTCGGAACGCGATTTGTTGCTTTTCAAAGAAAAAACGTTCTCATCGGTTTCTATGGTTTCTATTTTCGATGCATATCATGTGCATATCTATGCAACCCCACTTTTGAACTTCCGGCCGGCGATTCTTTTTCGCTCCGCTCCTTTCCATTTTCCATTCTTGTTATTTTTATATCATGCTATCCATATGTGCAGTTCATTTATGCATATGTGATCGTGAAACGTGCTTATTTTGACTTGTTCAAGTCTGAAGAAATACTAATTTGGGCTATGTCACCTGTATTTTGTGTCGCCGGTGATATAATTATGTCAGTGAGATAATGTGTGCTAAAGATAAAAAAATAAAGGTCTGCGAAATATTTGCTGGATTATAAAATTCAATTTGGTGTTATCAAGATGGAGATTTCACCCAAACTGCTATGGACTCCGCTCATTGTAAGTACGCATCCAGACATTGTACGGCTTGCACATTGCACAACGTTTTTGGAAGGAATCGAACAATAGGTTTGACTTTGTTTACCACCGTGGCCCGGTGGCACAACTTAACTTAGTGACTACTCCTACTCAATAACAATATTGCGTTGTTATTGTTTTGTGTCAGCATACATAATGATCACGATTAGCGAGTAATGGTAATCACTGGCTGATCTTGCCAGGGCTTCAAGTGAATAAGATATCTATTTGACGGACGTAAATATCAATAAAGTCCAGCTCAGAAAGCAACTGAAATACCGGCCTTATGACCCACTAATCGATATTCAATATAACTTACCTTCAACGATTCTGAGTAAACCCACAAAATGATCGTGATCTCCCACTTCAATTGCCTCAATGAACCAGACTCCTGGGGATCTTTCACCTTGACAAGGCCCGCATTGGCATCGGCTGACTCTATTTTCGTAACGTTTTTTTCAAAGTTTTATTTCTGTAAATTGTACTGTCTTACCACATAACGTGTTTATATAGGTACTTATGATAATTGTATATCAATCATCCAGTTGATTAGTCAGACATCTCCAAATACCAAATTTTGAGATAATGACAATAGCAAATTTCGAATGCTCACCATAAATCGAATATCATTTACCGTATCTATGTTTTATGTATGCTATAAAATAACACTTGGAAGCATAAAGGTACAGTACAGTACAAAGGAGCCAAAAACAAAGAACTTCTCCAAACTCCGTTTTTCAAAAACAACTTTGGACAAAGACACTCTAAATAAATAGCTTGCAAACATTGGCTTAACCGCTTTTGTGCCAAGAGCGAGATTTCTCGCATCCTTGGTCGTGTCCAGCAGGCCGGCCATAGAAGCCTCTGTATCATACATACTTATGTCCCGTTTTTTTATTAATTTAAAATATGGAACATACAGAGACGACATTGGGATGATTTTGGTTTTTTTTTGTTTTTTTTTTTTATTTTGATTTTTTTTTTTTAAATAAGATGTAAAAATGATTTATTTTGATTAAAAGTTCACGGCCTGCTGTACACAGCTACACTTCTACCTACTGGCATTTAAAAGGTTAATAACCATCCCTGTGCTTAGAACAACCACGGCTCAGCATCACTATTTGTATTTAGGTGTAAGATGGTACAATATATTATTGTCCAAAAACAAAATTAATATAACGGGAACATTGAAGTATGAACAATTTAAAAAGCAAATTAACTCCCTGAAATTGGATAATGATATATTGTACCCTTAATTTAATTTACCCTTACTTAAGTAAACTGTAATATTTAATATTAAAAGTATATGTATGTATATACTGTTATTGTCCTTCTAAAACTATTTTTTTCTAAATTATGTACCTTTGTCAAGTAATATTTGTATTTATTTCATAAGTTCTTTGATCATAGTTTAAACATCTCATTAAAACACTATTAATTTTTTTTTCATGTTAATACTCCTCCCATAAACACGAGCTCTTGAGCTCAATTTATGGAGTAGTAGTAATATAAAATGAATTATTGTATAACCTTGCACATGTTATCATTTGTATTGTAAAAACAAAATTCTTGAAATAAATAAATAAATAATAAAATAAATATAATACACTACCAGCTACGATCAGACAAACTGACTCCTTGACAAAATTAAAACAAGATATACATAAATGTATTTATAAGTATTGTACGCCACACTATTACAAAAATCTGTAAAATAATTCACACATAGACAGAAATAACTATTCACATATGACCTAACCCATATAAAATAAATGAAAATAATAGAATCCTGTCAAATTTAACTCCATAAATAGATTAGACAGAATTTGTAACTCGATACCATTTTGTAACTCCTGATACTCTTATGAAACTAATTTGAGCATGATTTTAATAATACTATAATTCCAGGCTGGCGGAGTAGCAGGTCTCACCGTGGATGTGACCCTCTTCCCGCTGGACACGATCAAGACCCGATTGCAAGCACGCGCCGGTTTTACGGCTTCAGGGGGGTTCTCTGGCGTGTACCGTGGGTTAGGCGCCGTGGTGCTGGGCAGCGTGCCTTCCGCTGCTCTCTTCTTTCTGTCGTACGAGGGCGTCAAGGCTGTGGCCCTGCAGCGAGGAGTTGATAAGGCCTATCAGCCGTTGATCAATGTGCTAGCAGCCTCTGTCGGTGAAATTGTGAGTGCTTTCTTATTTATTTCAAAAATAGTCACAAGAAAGAGTTTTTGTTTTAATTGTTTATTGAAGTGCTTTTGGATACCACCTGCTATCCCCCACGTCTATCATCTATCATCTACTACTACGTCTCCTTTGCAATCCTTCCCTCTGCTCCTCGTTTCCTCATTCCCTTGTCTCGTCTTCCCCTCTTGCATTTTCCTCTCCCCTCCCACAGTCCTCTTTCACCTTTCCTGCTTCCCCCCTCCCTCAGACCCCCCTTCCTTCGTTTACTTCCCAGATTCCCCTCCTCCCTCCTCCCCCCCTCCTGCCAAACTTAATGAAATAAACTATATTTTTCAAACAACTGGCGCACCGCATCACCTATTGTAAATGTTTTATACAAATTTCATAATGCCAGAGCTCCCCATATTATATAGAAACCTTCTTGGACGTGTGCCCAACAACTCACCAAAGTTTCATCGTAATCGGATGAATTGTATAGGAAATAATTTCATAACGCCAGAGCTCACCATTATATATAGAAACCGTCGTGGGCATATGTACAACAAATTACCAAAGTTTCGTGGCAATCGGATGAATGGTTTAGGAACGCATAAGGGACAAACAAAGAAACATTCATTTTTGTAATATATTAAGATTATTATTATTTTTTAATGAGTTTTTGAATGTGAAGTTATAATTTTTGTGTTTATTTCCAGATGGCGTGTGTAATTCGAGTACCTGTGGAGATCGCCAAACAACGTCGCCAAGTGCTGCCCTCCTCTGTTTCGCGCAACGGCTTCAGCATCCTGTACTCGGCGTACCGGGCCGAGGGCTTCTGCGGGGGCCTGTACCGGGGCTTCTTCTCCACCGTGCTGCGAGACCTGCCCTTCAGCTTCATCCAGTTCCCACTGTGGGAGTTCTTCAAAGACCTGCTCCGGGAGAGAGACCCCAACGGACATGTCACATCACTAGAGGTAAAAACTAGAGGTTCAATAGTGCACCGAACCGCCAACAAAATAGAACATTTTACAGCTCAATGTGTTCCTACTTAATATTTTTTAATTTAAATTACGCGCAATGTTGAAAATAAAAACTAATTTATGTATTTAAATGCATGAATTTTGCAAGAGATAATAATTATTGCAGCCGGCTGGCGTTTTTTCCCGAGAACTAGGAATCTAGGTACATACCATTCCGCGCGTTTCAGTCAAACGCCCCGTTTGGGAATTGTCATTTTGTATGGTGCTCCTACAAACATGTCCAGACCGTAAAAAACACAATATGTACACAAAATCTGCTTCTAGCGATGCGGCGCACGGCGCTACAAAGTGCGTCGAAAACATCCAAAGTGTTCCGAAGGGCTCCAGCAAAATAGTTTTGAACGGGATAGTAATATTTAGCTTGCAAAATTCAACCATAAGTCAACGTGTCTTGTTATACTTAGTTTTTCAGTTAAAAAAAACCTTTTATGTGTTTGCTTTTTAAATACGCTACATTGGGAACTGGGAAGAAACTTTCTAAAAACTTTGGTTGAATAATGTCTTCGCTCGGCAAAAGGGCTGAAGAAGTTTATTTATTTATTCTCTATAAATACGGTAGTTACGGTAGCTACCTACGTGACCTACCAACAATTCAATTATATTATACGTGTTTGATTTATTGTTAGGTGAACCATGAAACATTTTATGCACCAGCCGCGCCTGGACTTGAAATTTCCTATAAAATTTGCGGGTGGCTTTTGGCAGCTGTCAAAGTTATGTTTACATTACCAAACCTCACCCCATGAACTTGGGCACTCCTGCTAAGTCACCAAACGTAGCCAACCACTTGCGGTTGGTCACAATCCATTATTTTATTTATTTTATTTTATTTTATTTTGCAGAAACAAACAGTACATAATTACATATTAGAAAGTAGTTACAAGTTATAGAGTTAATACAATAATTGGTACCAATGACATGTCGCTGTTATATAGTATATGTTTTTATGTGACAAATGATGCATTTTACCTATATTTAATTAATAAATTATTGAGGGAGAGGGGTAAGGGTGTGTGTGTGTGTGTGTGTGTGTGTGTGTGTGTGTGTGTGTGTGTGTGTGTGTGTGTGTGTGTGTGTGTGTGTGTGTGTGTGTGTGTGTGTGTGTGTGTGTGTGTGTGTGTGTGTGTGTGTGTGTGTGTGTGTGTGTGTGTGTGTGTGTGTGTGTGTGTGTGTGTGTGTGTGTGTGTGTGTGTGTGTGTGTGTGTGTGTGTGTGTGTGTGTGTGTGTGTGTGTGTGTGTGTGTGTGTGTGTGGATGTGTGTGTTATGTGTGCAAGTTCAGTGTGCTAGAAATGTTTTTCTTAAATAAAGGAAGGGAATCAAAAAATATGTCGATATTTGTACTTGTTTGAATTGAGTTGAATCTTTGAAGGATGCGGGATATGGGGGAGTTGGCTGCAGCGTTCGTATTATTACTGGTTGTGTAAAAAAGGTTGGTGTGGCGAGTTCTTTTAGATGGGATGTTAAAATTTATTTGGGATAGGAGTTCTGGGCAGTCTATTTCGTTATGTATTATTTTATGGAGAAATGTCATGTCGGCTACCGTTCGCCTGGATTTCAGGGATTGGAGAGTGCAGATATAATTATTGTTGTATTTATAACCGAGATACTTAATAAATTTATTTTGTATGCGCTCTATATTATTGACGTATTGGGTGTATTTGGGATTCCAGACAGGCGATGCAAATTCCAGTGTACTTCTGACTAGTGAGGAGTAAAGCATTACTAGCGTATTTGGATTTTTAAATAATTTACTCAGACGTAGTATGAAACCCAACATTTTGTAGGATCTATCAGTGATTGAATCAACGTGCGTATTAAATATAAGTTTGCTGTCTAAATATACTCCTAGGTCCTTACATTCATTTTTTGAGATCACGGGTTCATCGCAGAGTGAATAGCGGAAGTTAATTATATGCTTGTTTCTAGTAAAGGACATAGTGTGGCATTTAGAAACATTGAGATCCAAGTAGTTAGCTGTGCAATAGTTGCAGAGCCTATCTAAGTCACTTTGTAGCTCTTTACAGTCCGATAGAGAGCGAACCGTTTTATAAATTTTCATATCATCTGCATACATTAAAAATTTAGAGTGATGGAAGCATGAGCCTATGTCATTTATGTATATATTAAAGAGGAGCGGACCAAGATGGGAACCCTGAGGGACAGCCGAGGTTGCTTTGATAATTTTGGATAAAACTCCATTTATTGAGATAACTTGACTACGATTGCTGATGTATGATTTAATCCATCTAAACAAGTCACCTTGTATTCCAAGACGAGTGAGTTTATTTAACAGAATTGAGTGGATAACGCGGTCGAAGGCCTTTGAAAAGTCGGTATACATAGCATCGACCTGCACCCTTTCGTCCATATTGCTGTGCAAATAGTTGACGAAAAGGGCCAGGTTAGATGTTGTAGACCGGTTTTTCATGAATCCGTGTTGGTTCTGTGTAATTATTGTTGTGATAGTCGGGTAAAGTTGGTCGTAAACGATTTTTTCGAGAATTTTACTTAAGATGGGAAGTTGAGAGATAGGTCTATAGTTTGTAACGTCATGTTTGTCGCCCTTTTTAAAAATCGGAGTTATTACGGCAGACTTCCACTTATGAGGAAAAGTTCCTTCACTTAATGATTTTTTGAAAATTGCACTGACCGGAGGAGTGATATATTTACTACAGTTACGTATGAAGATACCAGGCAAACTATCTAAACCGGGTCCTTTGTTAATGTCAATGGATGAAAGATACTTGTAGGTGATGTCGTCATTGATTGTAATTGAGTTTATAGATATATTATTCAGTGGATCAGGTTCGTGAACATCGGATGCAAAATTTTGGGTATGATCAGTGAAGACGGTAGAGAAATAGTCGGCAAACAGATCTGTAATCTCCTTACTATTGTGTGCGATTCTCGAGCCGTATGTTAGGTGTTCAGGTATGGAAGGAGATTTTCTTTGCGTTTTGACAAAGCTCCATATTTTTTTAATATTATTTTGTACGGCATATTCTAAATGTGAAATATATTTGTGGTATGTGAGAGCAGCGATTTTCTTTTGTCGTTTTCGGAGCAGTGAAAAGGTTTGGTAATCTAGTGGATTCTTGTGGCGTTTCCAGGCTCGAAAGAATTTGAGCTTTTCTTTTGTAATGTTGATAAGAGCCGAAGAATACCACGTTGGGAATTTGTTTGGTTTCAGAATTTTTTTTGGAACAAAGTTATCTATTAAGGCGTCAATGATTAAATAAAAGCTGTTAACCGCCGTGTTGACGTCCTGTGCGTTTAAGACAGGAGACCAGTCAGTTTTTGACAGAGCGTCGTTGACTAGGTCATAGTTGACTTTATTGAATAATTTGATCGTCTGGGGTGAGGAAGTAGTTGTGGGGGAGTGAATATTGAGTTCGACTATTAAGGATGTGTGATGTGTATCCTCCTGAACCAGAGGGGAGTCGGCAGGAGAGACGCAGACTGTGGTGTTACAGAGCACTAGGTCAAGTGTTCTACCGTGCCTATTTGGAATGTGGTTGTATTGTTTTAAGTCCGAGTAAGATAGGCAGTTTAGGAGGGTGGTGGAGCAAAGGTCAGTACCGCGGGGATGATGTGTGGTGTTCCAATTGATATTAGGCATGTTGTAATCTCCGATTAGTAGGAAGATATCGTTTGGATAGTTTGTGGTTAGATCGGATATTCTAGACGTATGACTGTTGAAAAAAGATAATCGCTGAGTGTTTGATAGCTTTGGACCGACTCCAGGTAAGTACGAACAACAGATGTGAATATTAAATATACGTCGTTTTGGGTCTCTTAATACTATTGAAATCCAAATGTCCTCAGCCTCCGAGCTCCACGACTCGCGTGAATGTACAGTAAAAATTTGTTTTATACCAATTGCGACACCGCCTCCTTTGGTTTTACCCGTGAGGGACGTGTCTCTGTCTTTTCTATAAATAATATACCTGGAATCGAAGAGCTCGTTGTCAGATATACTGTCTACTAACCATGTTTCAGTAATTAAAATTATGTCGAATTCATTTATAAGAACATTGTGATAAAACTCGTTCGTTTTAGTACAAAGGCCACGTGCGTTTTGGTAAAAAATGATTATTTTTTCCAACATTGGAGAAAGAAGTAAATTACCGATTTATTATTGTCTGCCACAAGTCCACTGGAATATGCATTCGGCGAGTGTGTCGCTGGATAATATGCTAAATGTGCGAATGTGTAGGTACGGTTGTTGAACATTTTAGCTGTTGATATGGGTAGAATGAGTGTGTTGTTATGATGTGTTGTTTGCGCGGGATTAAAGGAAAGATAATAATAATTTAATGAAATGTAAGTGAAATGAATAGGAAGTATACACATTTTTGTAGTTACACCAGGTTTAATAATTGAGCAGGGTAAGATATCAGGATTGCGGGAGATGTTTCGTTTTTTCTTATATATATCTTGGAGTTTCGCACCCATAAAAAATTAAAGTTATTAGCAATTTTGAACTCTTTCGCGGAACGTAATAAATATTTATTTTTCCTTGTGAGTTGGTCATTGATAAATATTTTTCCTCCGATTAAACCTATGTGACGGCAGTCGAGTCCCTTCTTCTTCTTGATGGCAGCAATCAATTCGTCCTTCAATTTCTTGCTGGCAAATTTGGCCACAATGTTTTGGGGGCGGGGATCGCGGGGGGTAGCAAGTCCAGGACCATCGGGTAGAGGATATTGACGTATTTTTATCCTGCTAGCGTAAATAATATCTTGTCTGTTTATAATATCTTGTCTGTTTATCGTACATCCCACGTTAGTTGGGTCCTCGTTAGTTTTTTCTGAGATGCCGAAGATTTCAATGTTATTTTCGAGCAGCTGTTGGTCGTGATTATTATTCCTTTTGTCCAGGTGATTAACAATTTTCTTAAGCTCCGCAATCTCGCCTTCCAGCCTAACTGACTTAGTTTTTTCTTCTTTTAGGTCCAGGTCCATATTTTTAAGTTTTCCTTCGTAATCATCGATTTTTTTTGACATGTAATCTATTGTCTTTATGAGGTCCCGGATTTCAGATTTAAAAGACGTTTGAAAGCTGTCGAATTTTAGATCAATGTGCTTCAATAGTTCAGAGTCATCAGACTGCAACTTCTTGGGAGGCATGGCAAATAATTATTTATTAAAATCTTTTAAAGTTTGTTTACGTCAAACACGGCCAATAGGAGTGGGCAGTGATAGCAATAAGCCAATGACAAGGCTGCGATAAGAAATGGCGGCGATTACACTCAATCACAGCTGTCAAAACGAGGATGACAGGTAATTTTGTAGGAATCACTGATATTAGATTAGAAATGATGAGTTTGAGTTTAAATTTCAAGCAAGTTATTCTGCACAGAGACCGTGGATAACAGTTTCACTTATGGATTGCACTTAGCTAATTATTATAAAAATAATAATTAGCTAAGTGCTTAGCTAATAATTATTATAATCCTCTTATCCCATTATTGTTACCACTACTACCAACCTGAAATTTTTGGTCAAATATTTTTACTTAATTGAAAAATGTATTTTATTTAATATTTATAAAATATTTGTAAACTAGTCTGTCTCGACACAGGATTTCCTAGTGAGTCAGGCAAGGCCAAAAAAAAAAGTTAACTTTATTGTATAGTTGCATAAATAAATTAAATTAAAATTATTAAACGCTTGCATGGTAAATCTTTGTATTTTGCTTGTGAAGAAGTATTATTTGACTTTAAATTTACTAATCTTTTCAGGCTGGTCTCTGTGGCTCGATATCTGGTGCAATAGCAGGCGCCCTGACCACCCCCCTGGACGTGGCGAAGACGAGGATAATGCTCGCGCCGGCGTCCGCCAAGCCCTCCAGCGTGAGGCGCACGCTGGCCACGGTGTTTGCGGAGCGCGGCGTGCGAGGCCTGTTTGCCGGCCTGCTGCCGCGCATCACGAGCTTTGCGCTCGGGGGAGCCATCTTCCTGGGCGCGTACGACTACGCCACCGCGCAATGCGACGCTTGGTTTGCGCAGCCCAATGCATCCTAGTCACCCACGCGTTCCAAGGTAGGAATTTCTCCCTGATTTGCTTCTGACTGAATTTTGGACGCAGCCGCCGCTGGAAATGTTATGCATTTAAGTTTTGTGTTATCGTTGACATTATCGTACAAATTTTTTATCATCGATACTAAAACGTCTATTCTACAGTTCATTAGTCAGACAAGAAACAATTCAAATGGTCTTGAGTTTTGGTAAAATCCTTCAAGCCAAATTTTTTTAATGTCTTACTTTTCAATGGTTTCATTATAATATAGAATTATCTTCAAAGAACAACGTGCTAAAGTAATTTTTGCTGATTAAGGATTTTTAATACTAAATACTAGGATTTTAGGTTATTTTGAGAAAACGGTAAATGAAATTACTCGCCCCTCTCAAATCTCTCGTAATTATGAATAGAATTGCATTATTTTACATTAAAAAAAAAAAAAAAAATACATATTTCACATCCTGTAGAAAAAGGTCGCAAATCAAAAAGTTAATTTTACTGGAGAGCGATAACAAATAATGATTGATGAAACAAGTCTTATTCAGAGATAAAAATTAAATTTATTAAAGTGGAATATTTTGACCTTTTCTATGGGATCTGTGTACTCTAGTAGAACATTTCTAAATTTAGAGTTCAAGATTTTGTTTAATTCTGTCGGTTTATCATTAGATATTATTAATTGTTATGATGCATTTTTGAGTAATCTGAGTTAAACCAAGTAGAGCGTACAGTTTCACGTAGGTATAACTGCATATTCAACTCAAATTTTGTGTTTTTGAATTTGTCTGACTGATGGACGATGCATCGATGAACATATTTGAATGTATAGTCATTCATACTTCAAAGCAGTGGGATTTCACTAAATCTGGCACTGTATATCCCACTTATTACTGGGAATATATTAATATTAATTTTAAAAATTCTATCTAGTCAAGTTTTTGTTTTTCTGTTGTTATACCAAAGAAGTACATAACTATGTTCTTTTATTGTTATTTATACTGCAATATGGTTCTGTTGTCATTGTATTGTACTACAATGCATATTTTTTGTTGTCATCCATACTTCAATATGGGATTATTGTCATCCATACTTCAATATGGAATTATTGTCATTTGTACTGCAGTATAGAACTAGAATTATTGTCATCCATACTACAATATGGAATTATTGTCATTTGTACTGCAGTATAGAACTAGAATTATTGTCATCAATACTGCAATATGGAATTATTGTCACCCATACTTCTATATGGAATTATTTTATCATCCATACTTCAATATGGAACTATTGTCATTCATATTTCAATGTCATCGATACCGCAATATGGAATTATTGTTTTCCATACTGCATTCTGTAACTATTGGCAACCATATTTCAATATGGAACTATTGCCATCCATATTTCAATATGGAACTACTGTCATCGATACCGCAATATGGAATTATTGTCATCCATACTGCAATATGGATTTAGTGGAAAAATGTTTTTTTTTTCATCCAAAGCTGCAATATGATCTAGTTATGGTTGATACTGCAATATGGTTTATTGTCGTTGATGTTGTAAAAGTAAAACAGAAGTAAAACAAACTATCTACTGTAAATGTATAAATGGAACAAGAACAAAATTATATTATTTTATAAAATGCATATTTAAGAGGATATTTTTTTATATTCATGTTATGATTATGATAATTTACAAGAGTTATTAACCTTTACTCTGTGTTTCTGCACCTTTTTTTTAAACATTTTATCGGCCTTACTCATAATCGCAAAATAAGATATTACCACGAGAATACGAACGGGTCAGGTGAAATTGTTACTCATAATGGTGGGACTTATCCCGTCGCAATACGAAAGTATTAGCAGCTGTCAGAATTTAAAAGTTTAAACCACCCAATCACCAGGGATACTCAGTATTACGGCCGTATAACTTTTTGAAATGGCGAACTTTTTTGAGTCGCCCCAATTCTTGTTACACCTATGCCTTTTCGTTTGCACATCTGAATTAATGTTTACGACGTCCATTCTTAGTTATTTTTGAAACTTGAAACACAAAACAATCTCGTCGAATAATATTTTGACACATGAAGTTGGCAATACGGTAGCAACGGTGTTGCTACCGTAAAAAAATCATAACCCATAATCTGGCTGTCGAGCAATATTGGGAAAATTTATGATTATAGGTTAAGATTTTTAACCTGAACAGTATAGGCCCCCTCCCCTGTATAGCTAATACGACGCTACAGCGTCATATCAGGGTTTCTCGTAAGACTGTATAACTATGTACATACTTATTTCGACCACCGCCCACTTTGAGATTTAAAAAAAAAATAGTGCCACCCAAATTTTTTTACTTATCTTTTTACATTCCCATCTGTTATGCATCTTAAAAATAGTTATTGGAAATATAATTTTTAAATGTGCATTATTATATTTATGGATAGAATAGATAGGGTGTGACCCATATCCTATTTCTGAGATGAAAGTGTTTCAATGAGAGGATATTAAACTCATGTTTAATCATATTTGAATTTAAAACTTATCTGCCGAGCGATTCTATATCTTTTGTGGGATCCTTATTAGATGACGTCCATTATCTAATAACGATCCCACAAAAGATATGGAATCGCTCGGCTGATGTGAAGGATGAATCTGATGCATTTCAACGAGTTCGTTAATATCAGTCTCGAATTCACTTCAGCCGTAAGCTGCCTCATTCGGTAACTTGCAGCCCATTTCTCTTTTTAGTTAGCAATTTGGCTACATCACTAAATTCACGTTCACACAAATATGAGGATGGGAATGCTATCAGAAATCTTTGAAAAACCGACCATAACCCTGACCAGGGTACAATACAATCTTATTTTTAAGAATTTATAAATTATGGCATTCATTAATAAAAGGGAATGATCCACTTGTATTGATGATAAGTGATATGGTAGGTAGACACCGTCGGTGTTGTGGCAGGTAGCCACCATGTTGACAATCACCACAGGGTCTACCAATAATGGTAAGCCGTGGCACTCTTCAAATTTTTCATTATTTCAGGTACCATCTTTCGGTGGTGATTGAGGGTACCGATAACATTGGTATTCCTTTGTTTGATGTACCTAGTCAGTCGCTTGCTATTATAAAAATTGTCCATATAGAGGCAGTTAGTTCCTTTTGTCAAAAAACCCCTCCATGAGTTTGTAAAACTTTATAAGTTTTTCTCGAAAACCCAAGATGGTTCTCTTCTACTTACATATTCATCCCCGCATACATTATAAAGCGGTACTACAAGTACCCTATTGTTGATTCGCACAGCTCGTATGTTATGATGCCGAACCGAGCCGCCTTAGTTCGGATGCACTGTCTGAACCCTAGGCGACCCTTCCAGAGCAACAGGGACTCGTCTATGCTAATATCTTCGTGGAGAGTATACAGACTGGAAAACTTTTGATTCATCATATCCAATAGTGATTTGCAAGCTTGTTTTGGTAACCGACTTTAGAAATTGTGTTATTGTCAGCAAAGTGTAGAAACCGAATTATCAGACAAAACCTATTACGAGACATTAGAGTTCTAAATTTGGGCATCTCTAAAATATCTGATGTCCAGTATTCTGATAAGCAAGCTCTGTAACAAAAAATGGACATGTATATTAACATTGCAAATACTACATACAGTTCAGGGACGTCTGGAAAACGTCTGTCGGCACCGACCCAGGCATCGCGGACAAAACTTCCTCATCCATCTTCGACCCAGGTAATTGAGGAAAAACCCGGCTCTGGACCTCAATTTCAATTTCATTCTGCAAGAAAGTAATTAACTGTTTATTAGGTTTTCACCATCAATATTAAAATATAATTAAAAAATAATAGTCTAAAACACACAAACTGCACAGGCATCGTCTCTTCTATCAATATCCCTTCAATTGAGTCTCGCCCAATGATGGCTAAAATCTTCTCATCGAGTGGAGTTAGCGGCGGGATCCTCGCAATCCTGCCCCCGGTTCGGCCGAACTATTATTCAGAAACCGATAAAATAAGATTATTTTGAGAAAGGTGTTTGTTTCAGTTTCAATAAAGTATTATTATATTATGTACATACTGTAATTTTTCGCCTGGTTTCTTGGCTCCAAACCTGATGGCGTTCTATATCTAATTGAATAGTTCCATAACTATAGAGAAATTTACAAATTTAAATGTAAAACACTCAATCATTCAAAGAGAATTGGTGGTTATAATGTCTTTTTATTTATATGCTAATAATTTCCGGGATGTTCTGATATCGTACGAAACACATTTATCAATGTACACAAACACAAAATAAACATGAATGTACTAAATAATTATGTAACTTATGTTCATTGCTGAGCAGACAGATAAAAAACAACACAAACGTCAAAATCACACTTTTAGAAGATGAATCCTAAATAAACCAATTAGCGAACCATAGACTTTAGGCGCATAGAAAATCCACATTATTTCTATATGGAGTGAGAAAGTCAAACATACCGACGCCCATCGACGCTTTTCTAAACCAATCTGTGTCAATATAGATACAGAGTCCAATTTTCAGTCCAATGTGATAAGACACGGAAACGATCGACTGTGAAACTGAAACTTATTGGTTTGTCCGAGAAAATTAGAGAATAAGCCCCCAGTGCACCGATCGAGGAATAACAAAATTTTACAATTTCTTACTCCCATCAAAGCGTCTAATGCAGTAAGCTGCTTTTCAAATAGGGTTGAAGTCATCTATGGCTTTTTGTTAGCTGTATATTTTGTTGGCAGCGACCTCACATTTTTGAAGCAGCCGGGCTTTTCAGACTTCTCAATTATTAATGGGGAAGGTTCTCACTGCCATCTGAATTGATTATCAATAATGTGCCTCATCTTGCTTAACTTTCCTCCGTGACAGGCCTCCCCTTTGAAGCAGAATGTCTTACACGGTATTGCATTGTTTTTCGCTCGTTTCCTTCGAGCTTTCTCTTTTACCCTGTACTATATCTTGAATTCCGAGTTCGGAGGTTCGAGATGTTTTAAAAATTTCCTGATAGTCTTTTCCTTGGAACATCGCACTGGTATCTTCCATGAATTCCTCTGCCATCTCCCTCTGTTTCCCTTATGGAAGTGTCAATCTCACCAACTCAACACTTTCATATGTGTCACGGGGATTTGATAAATGATAAGAAGGTTTTAAACAGATCCACTTTTTATTGTAATAGTTAAACACAATCACTTCACAATATTAATTCTCAGACACTTCGGGATGAAATGATTTTGGTGGTAGAAATTGGAACTAAAGTATTGTTTGTCCGGTGTGACCAGCATTCAAAATTGCCAGTAGAATAAAATATATTGTACATTAAACAGTACCTAGCCATACCCTCTTGACTCATTTCAAACTAGTTATTGTTATCCAAGTTAATGTTATTTTTGTATTCCCCCCTAAGGGTGGAAGAGAATGAAGCTCCACATTCTTGTGAAAATAGCCCTAACAAATACGGTTTTTTAATGCCATTATTTGCTGTATTCGGTACGCTGAGTATATACTCATTATTTGGCTGAACGCCAGGGGTGGAAGGGAATGAAGCTCCACGTTCTTGTGAAAATAGCCTTAACGCGAAGAAGGAATAGGTATAATATCCGTACTAAACTGCAACAGAGCACTCCAGCGGTCAGAACGGTCTTTATCATTCATTTTGAGATTATTTTGTTTTCAAAAAGTTTCGTTAAAATCCGAAAGATGCCACTAGAAAAATAAATATTATTTATTTTATTATTCAACATGTCGCTAATGTCGCATCTGGTTGCATCAAATAATTCGGGCGACTAGCCGGCCAAGGGTACTATGCACGTGTCAATACAGTAAAGTTTTGAGAAAAAACTACCTGAAGTCATTATGGCAACGTCGCGTCGTACGTCAGCTGTAGCTAGTGACATTTCTGACGCTTGGCCAATTTATCGTCACCCAAAATCTCAAGATCACGTGGATCACAGAATGATTTGTGCTTGTTCCTTTTTTGCATTATCTCGATACAGGAGGCCTCAGGAAAAAAATGCTCTTAGGGCCTATGTCATCTTGAGGGTGCCGTGAATAGGGTATTTTTAGGGAAAGGAAGGAGGGGACGTTCTGGGGGGATTAGGAGTGACGAACGTGCGAATCCGTCCCTTTCACTGCGGTGCAAGGCGACGGGTCAAAAGATCTCCCTCAACTTGTCACTCCCAATCCGGCCCGCCATGCAGTGGGTGGGCTAAAGCCTTCGCCGCCAAGACTTAAACAAACCTCACTCCAAGAACCCGTGCACTCCTGCTCACCAAACCTAGCAAACCTTTGTTGTTGGTTATCCAATAAATTTGGGAGGCGGGTGTGGCTGCCGCGCCCCGGGAACCATTTATTGGATAACCAAAACCTCTGCCATAAGTCACCCCAAGTGTTACGCTACGTTTGGTGACTCAGCAGGGGTGCCCGGGTTCATGGGGTGCGGTTTGTCGGGTGTTGGCGACGGATGTGTCTGCTCACCTATTGCACGGCAGGCCGGATCGGGAGAGAATGATTTTTTTTTTTTTTTAATGTTCTTTATTCAGTAAAGTTTATATATTACAGTAAATGGGTAAATTTTTGGCCATCACACTAGGCACATGCCCGTGTTGTAGTGGTGTTGTTGAGGGAGATCTTTTATCCTCTCGAGTCGGAATCTCTCGGAACATCGCCATGCACCGTAGTAGGATACGTCCATCGCTCCTGGACACACTACCCCCAGATTCCTACCCACCCCACGTACCTTTTTCCTTCCCAGAACCTCCTCTCCTTCCTTTCCTGTATAGAGTACCGGGCTATTCAGATCTGGTCAAACACGGCTGAAGCAATTTCAAGTAAAATTGAACTATTTCTCAAAGGAATGTATTTAAAAAATAATCGGAACGTAGCTTCGGCCAAGTATACCGTCAATGAAACGTAGCCATCTATTTTAGTTTTTAAATTGAAAAAAAAAAAAAAAAGTTGGTTTGACCAAGGCTCGAACCTTACCTCCCAGTGACCGAACGTGAACGCTTTACCACTAAGCTAACTCGAAAGTCGGAGAGTCCGACATTATTTATAATATAAGACTAAACTCACGGACAGAAGGGAAGGCGATGATTTTATTAATTGGCAACAGTGTATTGTACTTGTTGTACTACTAAATTGTATTGTACTACTAAATATGAAAATATAGATTTCAATACTATATATATTATAACATTGCTTTTTAATACTATCTATAACGCTTCTATTATTAATCATTACATGTATAAAATGAAGTCGCTCAAAATGTTGGTGCGCTTAGATCTTTTAAACTACGCAACGGATTTTCATGCGATTTTCACCAATAGATAACGTTTTAAGAGTAAGGTTTATATGTATAATACATATTTATAATAGTAGAGAAAAGCCGATAAATTGAAATATTCAATTCAGGCAGCAGGCAGCGGGCAGCTGGCAAGCGGGTGGTGTGGATTTTGTAAAGGTTGGGTAATGGCGTTGTGTTTCGTTAGTCACAACAACGTGTGGCCGGGTCTGCTAGTTCTGCTGCCCCGGGAACCATTTATTGGATAAGCAGAGGTGCCCGGGTTCATGGTTTGTCTGGGTGTAGTTAGTCCGGGTCTTGGCGACGGATGCGTCTGCCCACCAGCTGCATGGCAGGCCAGATCAGGAGAGAATGGTTGAGGGAGGCCTTTTATCCTCCCCAGCCGGAATCTCTTGGAACATCGCCTTGAACCGCAGCGGGAGGGATGGATTCAAACGTCCTCACTCCTGGAAATACTGCCCCCAGATTCCTACCCACCCCACATACCTTTTTCTTTCCCAGAACTTCCTCTCCTTCATTTCCTACCCGCCTCCCATAGCCGCCTCCCAAATTATACCTTGACCGTTTTGTAGATTTAAAAAAAACATTTATGTGAATACTGCACAAGAGTACCAACTGATCCCGTCTGAAGCCAGTGAGGTGGGGAGGGGAAGGAGATGGGGAAAAGGAAGGTAGGGAAGTACCTGACCATTCAGATCTGGTCACCGAACACGGCTAAAGCCAAATCAAGTAACGTTTCAATTGTGTTCGGTGGTCTTACACCAGGGCGATACTGGTATCTTCCACTCTGGAATATGCCGTAAATATGGTATTGGTACTCAACGCATTTGACGTAGGTACTAGAAATACATAAAATAACATTTTTTTACAACACAAACACACCACGTGGCAATGGCAAGAATTGTATACGGTAAGGTACCTAAATGACCCTGTTGAAATACCACATTTCAGAATTCAGATTGTAATGTATGTAGACCCCATAAATACCTAGTGATAGGTCTACATAACAAAAATAAATAAAGTAGTTTTTATTTTTTTTTGTGAATACCTCATAAGGGGCTATCCTAAATTACGTCACACGAATTTTATGATTTTTTTACCTCCCATAATAATATCTTAGATGCTCACCGCGTTTGATTACTGCCATCTTTTGAAATAATTTGAACAAAGCTTTTAGTTTAAAATTGTCCCGTAAGCCGAAAGATAAAACGGCGCCACACGACAGTGGGCATTTGCTAGTAATTTAAAATCCCCTATGTCATTGTTAAATTGTAGTTTAAAATTATAAAATTATCTTTAAAAAATGGAGAAAGATTTTAATATGTTGTTGTCATTTCGTTTTTTCTAATAAACTTAACCTACGTTTTGTAATTTGAATTTTAAAAAACATTGAATTTAGGGTTTATGAAAAAATTAAACCAAAACCCTATTCTTGATTTTTTTTTTAATTTACGTATGTCGGTTTAAAGACAAACCTCCAGAGTATTTTTAAGGGTCTTCATCATTTGAAAATATTTTGTAAAACATATGGAAGAGCGGTCAGAAAAGGGTCTGATTTCTGATTTATTTTTGATAAATGCTAACCCCCTGTAAATTTTAAAAATACGAAATATTTTTTTTTCCCAATAAAAACATTATACTTATCGTATTACGAAATAAAATTTTCGTTATTTCGAAATAATTTATCATTACATTCCGCCTTAACAAATACATGCTCAAAAATACGGTTTTTTAATACCATTATTTGCTGCATTCGGTACGCTGAGTATATACTCATTATTTGGCTGAACGCCAGGGGTGGAAGGGAATGAAGCTCCACGTTCTTGTGAAAATAGCCTTAACAAATACATGCTCACAAATACGGTTTTTTAATACCATTATTTGCTGTATTCGGTACGCTGAGTATATACTCATTATTTGGCTGAACGCCAGGGGTGGAAGGGAATGAAGCTCCACGTTCTTGTGAAAATAGCCTTAACAAATACATGCTCACAAATACGGTTTTTTAATACCATTATTTGCTGTATTCGGTACGCTGAGTATATACTCATTATTTGGCTGAAAGCCAGGGGTGGAAGGGAATGAAGCTCCACGTTCTTGTGAAAATAGCCTTAACAAATACATGCTCACAAATACGGTTTTTTAATACCATTATTTGCTGTATTCGGTACGCTGAGTATATACTCATTATTTGGCTGAAAGCCAGGGGTGGAAGGGAATGAAGCTCCACGTTCTTGTGAAAATAGCCTTAACAAATACATGCTCACAAATACGGTTTTTTAATACCATTATTTGCTGTATTCGGTACGCTGAGTATATACTCATTATTTGGCTGAAAGCCAGGGGTGGAAGGGAATGAAGCTCCACGTTCTTGTGAAAATAGCCTTAACAAATACGGTTTTTTAATACCATTATTTGCTGTATTGTACGCTGACTCGTGGCAGAACACCAGAGGTGGAAGGGAATGTAGCGCCACGATCTGGTGAAAATAGCCTTGTCAAGAGAATTAAAATCCGGGCGCTTATTCAGATACGTATCTGCAGCCTCTAAGCGCGGACAGTCGCCATTAGGCCTAGTGCGCACCACGATTGTATTTTTTGCGACACTATTTTAAAATCGTGCTATAAGAAATCGCAAAAATAATACTGCGCACATCGCGATGAAAAATTGCGATGAATTGTTCATTCTCAACATGGATTTCGTACAAATTGCTTGTATTGTTTTGCTTCTTCGGAAGAGGAGGAATAAAAGACTAATAAAGAGACTCATAATACTGGACTCATCCTTTTACAGCAGAAAAATATGTTAAAGGTTTCTATACAATGATCTTCGACAATATCCAAAAAAAATCTTTTTTTTTTTGTGCATTACAGATTAATATTTATTTATTTATTTTTTATTTATTTATTATTATTAACGCCGATTAAAGCGGCTTTTACAAAAATATTACAATTATTTTACATATGAATACAGAATATACATAGATAAAAAAATATAAAAAAAATATAAATATAAAATACATAAAAAAGAACAATATAAATTGTAGTATCAACATAAAAACAACAACAAGTAGGTTATCATAAATACAATACAACATATTATAAATCCCTGACAATATGTATTAATAAATTAATACTTTAAAACTGTATTTGATTATAATCAAGCTGAAAAGCGCTGACAGACAGTTTTAATTAAGTAGTGTTTGTATGAGGTTAAACTAGCAATGTTTATAGATTCATCCAAAACATATTTATTTCCAAGTACATGCAAGCGATTCATTATAGAATTGAGTTCAGCGTTAGATCCTGTATTGTTGCAATGATAAGTTAATTTGAAACGAACTGATCGACTAGGTACATGGAAACATATTAACGAAAGAAGTTCAGGGGAGTTCAACAGGTTGGTAACGATTTTAAATAAATAAAATAGGTCTGAACAAATTCTTCTTTCTTTTAATGTATCGAGTCCCAATAATTGTAACAGAGAGGGGTAATTAATGTTTTCGATTAATATTCCCAATTTAAAATTAATATAACGTAAAAATTTATGTTGGACTCGCTCAAGGGAATTCTCATGCACACTGTAGTAAGGATTCCAAATGGTGGAGTTAAATTCTAGTTGGCTTCTAACAAGTGAAGTGTAAAGTAATTTGACAGTTTTTAAATTTTTAAAATCCTTTGAAATCCTTAAGACAAATCCTAACATTTGCATTGCTTTACTGGTTATATTATTAATATGTTTAATAAATGTTAATTTAGTGTCAAAGGTTATACCAAGGTCTCTTATTTCATCAACAGATAATAAGATGTGATTATTGAGAAAGTAGGTAAACAACAAAGGGTTTTTTTTTCTGTGGAATCTCATAAGTTGACATTTTTTTACATTGAGAGTTAATTTGTTTATAAGACACCAATCATAAAAGCTATTAATATTAGATTGAAGTGTCAGACAGTCCTCGATATTATCAATAATTCTATATATCTTCATATCATCAGCGAACATTAGAATGAGAACACGGGTGAATATGTTTGATACATCATTAATGAATAAATTAAAAAGTAAAGGACCAAGATGAGAACCCTGGGGCACGCCACTGGTAGCTTCGAACGTGTAGGACAAGTGACCATTAATACAGACAATTAACAGACGCCTTAGTAAATAACTCTTAAACCAAGATAAAAGGTTTCCATTAATGCCGAGTTTCAAAAGTTTATTAATGAGGATTTTAAGACAGACCTTATCAAACGCCTTACTGAAGTCGGTGTATATAGAATCGACTTGTTGTTTGTTGGCAAGTGCATTAGAAATGAAATTTTCATATAATGTTAGGTTAGTCAAAGTTGATCTGCCGGAAATAAAGCCGTGTTGACAAGTTGCGATACAAGGGTTTACAAAGAAGCTGATTTTCTTAAGAATCAATTTTTCAAAAAGTTTAGGTATAGACGATTGAATACAGATAGGCCGATAATTTTCAACAAAGGATTTATCACCACTTTTATATACAGGAGTTAGGTAGCTAAGTTTCCATATTTGTGGAAAGTGTCCTGTAGAGAGAGACTTATTAAACAGTATATTAAGGGGAACAGATAAACTTTGGACGCAATTCTTAAGTAAGATGGAAGGAATCTTATCAGGTCCCGAGCTTGTTTTGGGTTCAAGTGATTTAATACAGACTATAATGTCTTCAATATCGATGTGTATTTGCGATAAGTTTAAATTTATATCCGAATTGAAGTACGGAATTGAGTCATCAGGAATATCAGGTTCATACACGTCCTTAAAGTAATCAGCAAACATGTTAACAATTTCATAAATTTTACTGGAGCTGTTTTGTCCGTAACGTATATTACCGGAAATACCAGCATCGTTGTTTTTCATTGATTTTGTGTATTTCCAAAAGTATTTTACATCATGAAGTATCGTGTTCTCAACCGAATTAATGTAATTATTAAAACAACTTTTTGTCATTTTTTTGCAATCTCTTCTAATATTGTTGAATGCCGTATAGTTGGGAATTGTTCTGTGTTCTTTATATTTTTTATGTGTTTCTTTTTTAATAACAATTAACTGAATTAATTCTTTGCTGAACCATATCGGATACTTTCGTACTTTATGATGAATTAGAGGAATTGTGTCGGAAATGATACTATTCAGTTGAGAGTAAAATAGTTCTACGCTATAGTTGAGATCACCTTCCTTGAGAACAGACCAATTTACTTTGTTAAGTGCTTGATTAATGTCCTGGTAATTAGCATTAATGAAATTACGACTACAATTTTTAATTAAGGGGGCACACTCTATTGTATTGGGTACTAGTATTGTAAGTGGAGGGTGGTGATTATCAATTGGGTCAAAGGATTCGGCTGACTCATAGACTTGTATATCCTTATCAGTAGAAAAAATTAAATCAAGAGTCCGATTACTATCTATTAATTTCCATTACGTGTATTGTAATACTATCCTATTACAATACACGTAACATATATACATAACTTTTTTCAATAATACATATTTTAGAGTCCTTGCCTAAATTTATTCTTGAAACCTTCAAGACTAATGTTGAAAATGTCAAGAGACCTAGAAATATCATTTAGCAGTACCATACCTCTTGTCATGCTGTGTTGGGCCAGAACGTCTGTTCTGCCATGTGGGATATAGAACAAGTCGTGGTGGCGACCCTGGCAGTAGTTGTTCGGTACGAACAATTTATAGCATTCTAAGAGGTATGGGCTGTCAATGTAGTAGTTTATAATTTTGAAAGCTGTTACTGTTAGGGTCGCATTCCTTCTAGATTGGAGACTTTCGAAGCGTGTTTCAGATAGGCTATTATAGAATGACGATTCAGACATTTGACAAACTATTAAGAATTGTTGGACCTCAAATTGCATACAATAATACTAGATGGCGGAATGCAATCTCAGCCGAAGAAAGGTTGTCAGTCACCCTTCGGTAAGTAAAACAAGATTTTTACACTTAGTTTTATTTATTAGTTATAAAATTTTAAAGTGACGCCATATTTACATCATAATAATCATTGGAATCTTGTGAAACCACGGAATTAGGAGACTGTAAATCATCCGCAAAACGTAAGTAGTCATTACAGTTACTAAAATCAGTGCAATTCTCTTGAACCTGGGGTATTTTAGTAATGGTTTTTTTTTTTATGTATCACTAATTTTGCAGTTGAAGTTCCCTGCTCAGATGTAATGTACGTGGCACTAGTGTTTAGGTATAGTGAATCCTTATTGTAACCAGGGTATATAGGCTGTGGAGTAGTCGTTGACCTAGGGTACGAAAACTGAGAAATAGGCACATATCTTTTCGCCCTATCCATGGCGTTTAATACTTCCATTTTTGCATACAATTTCTGATCGTCATTTAACTTTCTTAGCATTGGTATTAGCATTTCAGCGAAGCTGATGTCCTCGTCAAAGTTTTTTTTCTTTTTTACGTAATATATCCAAAAGTTCTTTAATCGATTCCTGTGTTTCCTTTTTGTGACTTGGCCCCTGTTTTACGTAGATTTCTAGTTTGTCTAGAGCCTTGCTCCTGTGGGCTACTTTCCTCATCCGATTGAATATCCGATTTCAAACATTTTTTTTAGATGGTTATGTAGTAGTCTAACATCACCCTTTGAGAGGTTCACGGATTTTAAAATGTCACGGACGTTTCGCAGAATTTAAACTAAGCGATAATTATTTTTATAATAACTCCCACTGCCATCAAGTGAAGGCCCGCCCAACGTTTCTTCATTGGGGGCTCTTTTGAATTTGGGCCAATTTCCAGTGGCTCCATCTCCTCATGCAGAATACATATCAGCGCTTAAGGTGATTTATCACAAAAACGGAGCTCTACAAATTATCCAATTAACAAAGCTGGAAAACGCCCTTTCCAAACCCCGAACGCTCTCTCTACAGTGTTTCTCATCCTTATATGGCTCTCATTACAAAGAGTCTCCGCAGGGGTCGCTGGGAGGCCAAGTGGTGTCAAAAGGTACTCGCAGTTTGCATAGCCCTTGTCAGCTAAAAGGTGGTAATCACCAAATTCCTTCACTCTTTGATAGCACTATTGTTGAAAATAGTGGGCATAATATCATGGGCAGAGCCAGGCCAGCTTGCGACTATATCCATAAATTTCAGTTTGGCATCACAACAGCCTGGCACGTTGTTTGAAAATACAGATTCCCTTTTGCGGAACATCTCAGCATCTTCCCCTCCTGGAGACTGGATAGGAATGTGTGTTCCATCTATGACTCCTATCACACTTCGAAATTTGGCAATGTTGTAGAAGGAAGACAGGAAGACCAAGACATCTCTGCCTCGCCTACTGGCATCTTTACATACGGCGGCCTTAGTCGATCAATTGCTCTAATTACCCGCGACGGAGACAGTTGAATTTGTGGAGTCCACGTAAGTCTCCATAACTTCCAGTAGATAAATATCGCAATGTCATCAGCACTTGGTCAATAGCTGCAATGCACAATTTGCCTATAAACTCCACCATCGCTTATACGAGCCTGGCAGCCTTCATCACCATACATAAAACAATAGTTGCTGTCTGCTAATGCTAATAATACAACACTAAAAGTTTTTTTGTGGTTAAAATACTGAGAAACACTTACCAGTGGGACTTTACATCACAATAAATGTTTCCCATTCTTGGCTTGTTATGGATGTGATATAAAAAATGATGAATATTTAAATAAAAAGATTAGGTAAACAAAACAATTACTTTAAAAAAAAATTTAAACTGATCTCTTTGGTTTCTCTCTCCAACCTCGGAATATCCAGTTGGATTAAACAATCTTTGACCATACCTGCCCACAAAGTTTGTATATATATATATATATATATATATATATTGAAAAGGAGTGTTCGGACAATCCAAACTCTCCAATTTGTTTAAATCTTCACCAGAAGTTTCCCCAACTCATTCAAAGGAGTGCTGGACCTACTGAAGCTCCGTGAAGATGGTGACCATCTTTCTCTGAATTCTGTGAATCTCCTCTTCCTGGTGATATAGTGGTTATACAGGTCCCCCGAAGAATTCCTTTTGGTGTGAAAGGAATAAGCCTTTGTATAAGGTGTATAATATGCAGCTGGGGACTCTTTGCAAAAAATTTCCCCAATATCAAGGGCGAGTTTGGCAAAGTCATCACTCAGGATGCTAGTGTAAAGGCTATTCTCCAATTTGTTATTAATTAACAAGCCCATAAAATCTTTCTTCTGAGCCGATCTCAGTAATCCACCTGCGTTTCTTCCTTGGTTATTTATTTATTGTAAGAAGCAAACAGCAATTTTTATACAGGATGAGTTATACAAAAGGTTAAACGTGAGGTAAACCAAAACAGTTTCTTATGCTAATGTTTGTTATTATGATATATTATAAAATTTTAATTTGTAATAACCATTAAATGAACATGAAATTAACAAAAAAAAAAATATATATATATATATATAAAAGTATATTAAAAGGAAGATGGGATGGGGACAGGAGATGCTCATGCTGTACCTTTTCTATAGTTGTGCATTAATTTAATTAACATTTGTGGTCGTACGCTTGACTTCGTTTCGGTATTTCACAAGAGTATTATTAAGAATATCGATATTGTTAAATTGCGTGTTATATTGCGCGCATTTACGGGGGATTGGAGAATTTTTTCTAAGGTTGGTTCTGCACGCGGGCAAATGAAAAAATGGTTTAGTCTGGTTGGCCTTGTAGTATGTGAAATCTTAAATAATTTACGATTTCAGGAGAGTCCACGCTGTTATTCAGAATTTTGTATAAAAATATTTGATCAGATATTAATCTTTGTGTTTGAAGTGGAGTAAAGTTGTGAAATTTTAAGGATTCGGTGTTATTTGCAAAGAGTAATTTGAATTTATAATTTATGTGTTTAAAAAATTTGTTTTGCACACTTTCGATTCTGTCAATATGGCATTGGTAGAACAGTGCCCAAATTAGTGTGCAGTATTCTAAGTGGAGGCGGATATACGTGGTGTAAAGGGAATGCAGCTTAGGAGCGGTGCGAGAGGGAGAGGCATGGAGAATCCGCCACAACAATGAGCTCTATGAAATTTATCAAGCTCCCAGACTCTCCACCCATTTAAGGCTCCAAAGATTAAGATGGGCCGGACATGTGCACCGAATGCCAAGCACACGAGTAACGAAGAAGGTTCTGACAGGACACCCGGGAGGTAAACGAAAGGCGGGCAGACCTAGACTGAGATGGGAGGATGATGTCAGGAAGGATGCAAGAGGATTACTCCATGTTGCAGATTGGAAGACGACGGCCGAGGACAGAGGGCGGTGGAGGCTTATTTTGAAGGAGGCCAAGGCTCGAAATGGGCTGTAGCGGCATTGAAGAAGAAGAAAGGGAATGCAGAGTTTTAATATTGCGAAAAGGTTTAGATACGCGAATTATAAATCCTAAAATTTTATTGGCTTTGTTGATTACTTCGTTAATGTGTTTGATAAAATTTAGTTTTACATCCAGTACTACCCCAATGTCACGGATTGATTCTACACGGAAGTGTACGGAAGAAGAAGAATCAGATGAGGACGAAGACAATAATTACTTTTCGGGTGTTGAGTTAATAGATTCAGCTTTTTAAATACAAAATCGAATTTGTATCTTCATCTAAACGTATGATCAGTTCATCAATATCATCATAATATAAATAATGCCTCTTGAATAATGTCTCAATTTCATCACGTGTTTACAACAATTTTTCAGTCATAAGCACTTATGCTATTAAAAGCATTTTGTGCCAGATCTTTTATATTGAACGTGTTTCTGACATTCTGAGATGCAATTTTCTTTTTGCTTGTGCCCAAATTAGTTCAATCGGTTTAAGTTCACAGTGGTAGTGGTAAGGGGGAAGCCTTACGACCGTGTGACCATGCTCCCCTAATACTTCATCAATATCGTATACAGGCTGTCATGATAATAATTATTAAATTCGAATAATTATTCTCGTGACCTATTTAACTTTCGCCTGGCCGCTCGTGTTATTTGTTGAACCGCCTTTGGTTTTATTTTTGCGGGTGGCAACATTAGTTTCTAGTTTCCGGCACTTTTTGAATATCCGCCGTTACGGCAGCCGACGGATATTCGACTCGTCAATTAGGTGTCAGTTTTACAAGTTTTTAACATGGGATAATCCCTTATATTGATATTTTATTATTTAAAACCACGAGCCGGATCATTAAAGATGATTTTTGATAAACGCGACCCGGAGTAATTAAGCGGGCGTTACGGCTGTCGGTGGGTGAATTACTTGTGCCACGCGATGTTTGCATTTTGATAAATCCGCGTAATCGTTTGTCGAAGAGTGACATGAAACGCGACGGAACACCTTTGTGCCCTTGCCTGCCGTCTGCCTCGAGTAGTTGTGGCGAATTCCTGGCGGAAAGCCTTTGACGTGGATCTTGCCTTGCGCTTGACAAAATACCCAGAGTCCCTTGATGACTTCAGCCGGAATCCTGGTCATCCGGTGGAACCTGCTGCCCGGCTGTCCGGATAGCCAGAGTCAGCGGGATATGCGCTGGCGATTTGCAGTTGGCGCAGTTGCGTCCCATGGATGCGCTCCCCGATTACTTTCCCACGTCTTCGCGGCGACAGTTCAAATAAGCGTTCTTGAGTGTTAGAATTATTTCAGGAATCATGACTTGGTCCAACAGGTATGCGATTTGCTTTTTGTTTCATTGTTGATTTGGTCGGCCTTACCGGTGTTGTATTGGGGTAATTGAAACCCCCTGGCTATATGTTTTTTTTGAAATACACAATTAATATTGTTATTTAGTAAAGAACTCTTTTATTTCAAACAAAAAAGATAAACCTAATCATGCTGGGGAGAATCCCGTATTTCCATCCACAATCCTGAGGAGACTCGCTTGCTCTACCTATTTATGTATAATATTGTAAATGGTTCCCCGGAACTATTTACGTTACAATTGGCGCCCAACGTGGGGCTATCTCCTCCCCGACCGCCGCCGTTGCCCCCAGGCTGACGGTCGCGTGTGCCTGAGTCTCTATCTGATCTTTGGTAATGCTCAAGGGTGTCTCCTGGGTCGGGGTCGGTAGCACGGGGGTCTGCGTCAAATTCTCCGATCTTGACTGGCTGTCTGGCGCGCCGCGCGAGCCTAGCAGCTCTTGTCTCTCCTTGGGCAGGCTCGCGTTGTCTTGGCCGATCTGTTGGCCCTCCGCGTCGCCTCGCCGTAAAAAAGTCTCGGCCTTTGGATCGGGGTAAAGCGGGTTATCCACCGACAATATGTCATGCACATATTGGCCATACGCGATTCTATTATTCATCACTGCATACGTCAAATCGACTATCGCGTTAGTACAGTTGTTGCGACTTGACCAAGTGGGAGTTGCAGAGGTAAGCGAACACTCGGCGGTGTCCACTGCTAGATACCTCTGATTCTGGTAGCACCAGTTGTCAAATTCGTGTTTTAGGGCCATGGGTGCGTCTGTTACGCGAAGCACGTATGTGTAGGGAGTATGATTCCCTACATCAATTGATGTGGCGCACAGCAAAGAGGCGCCTATATTTGCATGGCCCAAGGAAACCACCATTCGTGCAGTGGCCCCGGTGACTAGTTGATATCGGGGTGAAGAGGGCAGCTGCATGGCATAGCTATGTTTTTGTAGCCATGCGACCACTGCGGAAAAAGGAATGGGTATACTATTGCCCCAGGTAATATCAGTTAAGGTGTGTCCGTAATAAGAGTTTATGCATTGAAGTGTTGTTGCACCGTCAACAGGGGTGACGACGGCGTATGCTTCGCTAATGCACCTGGTCTTAACCATACGCTCAGTTATGCGTGCGAGGATCTTTCTCGCATCCTGAACCCCGATGACTATATTTGCACTATCTAGTCCAGCCCAAGTGCGTAGCATCACGTCAGATTGGTTCAGGAAACCTGCGCAAGTTAACGCCATGCTGACACCCTGCATTGTCAGTGCTGCTTGAAGGCCTCCCAGTGTCGAGATGTTGTAATGGTAGTCATTCTTATAGATGTATCCTAGTGCAGTCAACACCCTGTACACACTGTGGCTGGTATGGCATGTGTACTGAGGGAAGTCGTTTTCCGGGGCAGTGGTGTTCCAAAACGCAGTTTTCCCAATGTATGCGTCCCCTATATAATAGTTTTCTGTATTGATTCGGGTGCTGCTAGCGGCGTATTGAGCCAAAGGAGATATACAGGCTGCGGAGTATCCGGCGACTAGTCTGGCCCAAGTGTTGTTCCGATTCTGTACACGGGCGAGCATGGTGTTGGTAGTTATGGCCCGTCCTCTAGGTGGAGCCATCTGCTTTTCGTAAAATGCCCACGCCCCACTTGCCTCATTCTCATAGCGAGAGTCGTTCCCCAGCTGAATACTCGGGGCGGCATTTGTCACATTGCACAACTCGGCCGCCAGGCTTACTGCTACTGGAAAGGCCATACCCGTGGACATCGCTTTTTGCAGGTAGTCAAGAGCAAGAACCATGTACTGTGCCGACTCCTCGTACGTTTGTTGTGTAAACACAGCTCGTATCGTTGGCTTGAAATCGACTATTTTAGTTGTCATATCTAGGTTCCGTTCAGCTGGTCCGTCGTATACCTCTAGATAAGTCTGGTCTACTACACCACGGCGTGCAAATCGACATCTTCTGGGAGTCCAGCGGCCCGTCTTTTATAGAGTGTTGTCCTCTAGCAGAACAAAGAGAAGTTTAATTGGCCCTGGGATGTGTACCGAGTGTGCTGCTGGAATGCTTGAAAAATAAGTGTCATAGCCGGCCACGCCCGCAGCCGCACCTCCCGCGTGTCTGGCTTGCCAGTGCCAATTGAGCCGCCCCGCCCACACCTCGCTCGTTAAATGACAAATGGCTAGTTCCGGGATGTAATCGCAGTCGTAGAGTTGAGCTGGTATGGGGACGGCTGTCCAGGACCGATCCATCTCCCCACGTGGAAAGGCACCTCTAGCACTCAGATTCGGGTCCATGCCCTTCATATGCATAGCGAAAGTGGTTAGGGTTGTAGCAGCCACTGTTATGTCCATGTCGTACTTAGCCCCTCGCTGAAGTATCTGTATGCGTTGTACACCTCTGTGCTCATCGATCGACCCACGCACGAAATGTCCGTCCAGCTTGTCTAGTGTCCAGGCGTCTGAATGGGCGGGGTAGGCATAACATAGCCCCCTCAAGACAGATGCTGTGTCTATATAAGAAGCATTTGACCCATCTACGTCACCAACCAAGTAGCCGATAGAGCCCATGTCCCTGGCTAGCGGAGTGCGGAGCGTCGCTGGCACGCTGCCCTGCCTTGCGTCTCCCATAGCCAATAGGTTGCGAATTTGGACCATACTCGGAGTGGCTGGTGGGTTCTCCAGACTGGAAGGAAGTGAGCATGACTGCCACGGAGCGAAGAGGTACTCGGAGGACGGATCCAGTCTCCGGAGGGTCTTCAGGGGCCTGAAGACCCCGAGCCTCACGCCTCCTCATACTACCTCTCCTACGCCCGACTCGTCTGCCTCTTCCACGTGGTGCTCCTCGACCGGCCGATGTACAAGGTTGTGGTGACTCGTCTTCGTAGTCACAATCGCTACAGATATCTTTAAAAGTCCATCCTGCCGGCAGATTAGCACGCGGTACAACTTGCCCGTCAGTCAATAGGAACAGCTCTTGACTACGCAGTTTCCGGAGCTGTACCCGGTCCATGATGCCATGTTGTAGTGTGGCATCATCCAAATCTTCTACCCCGTATACTTCCGTCACCAATACATCTCCTGGCGCTGCTCTTTCTACTTCGTTACGTAACCTTGCTCCGAATGAATATAGCAGGCTATGACTATGGATGTTCCAAACAGTGTTATTCTGTTTTAGTGTCGCATATGATGCTGACACCGTGTCATTGCCGTACGGGTGTTCAGTCAGGGGAGCCATGTTGTTGCTGGCCCCAGGAAGCGGCTTTAAGATTACGTTTGTAAGCATGTTCCCCAGTCCTCCATCAGATAGTTCAATTTGGAGTGAACTGTCTCCATACTGCCTGTCTCCAGACTCCATTTCAGCAATGTGTCACTAGAGAATGGCACAAGTTGTTAAGTAGCTTGAAATTAGCGGCCGTATTAATGGCCAAATATACTACCAGAGAAAGTATTATCAAAATCAAAATGACCAAGAACAGCAATATTATTCGCTTGGCCGTGCGCCAATGAGAATATGGTCCAATTTGTGGATTAAAAACTAGCTCTTCCACTGAGCGATTGTCGTCTGCCATTTAAATAAGAAAGTCACAAATTGTCAGATTGTTTGGGGCCTTTTTAGGACGCTTAAACCCTAATCTGACCACTTTTGTAGATAGGTAGTGCTTCGGTATTGTAAAACCTCGTCTAATTTTCTTGACAAATAGGTATTTTATATATGTAAACCCTACTTTAACCACTTTGATAGATAGGTAATTGAATATGTAATCCCTACTCTAACCACTTTTACTTATAGTAGACAGTTTTTAACTGTTCTAGCTTACGCATCAATACATAAATATTATGCATACATTTTTTTTCTCAAAGCGACCTGTTGGATCTAGGTAGAAAGATTAGTTTTACTAGATTTCAAACAAATCTCTTAAATTCAGTGTAAGTGTGGGCTGGTTTACCACCCTTAAAGTGAAGCCTAAATTGGCAAAGTGTCCTATTAGAGGAAAAGTTATGCCTCGTGCATACCTATTGGTTGTACTCTGTTCTCTATGTATGTTACCTTTTTTTGTTGTTGTTATTGTTTTGTTTTCTGTAAATTTAAGTGACTTAGTTTTAAGTTTATGTTTCTTGTTTACTATATACTAATTTATTTGATTATAAATGAATACTTGTTGGACCTATGTTTGGTTAGTTAGTTTGTTCAATTTTCTTGACGTGATTTTCATGTTTGAGGGCAAACATTTTCGCGGGAAAGGGGGAATTGTCATGATAATAATTATTAAATTCGAATAATTATTCTCGTGACCTATTTAACTTTCACCTGGCCGCTCGTGTTATTTGTTGAACCGCCTTTGGTTTTATTTTTGCGGGTGGCAACATTAGTTTCTAGTTTCCGGCACTTTTTGAATATCCGCCGTTACGGCAGCCGACGGATATTCGACTCGTCAATTAGGTGTCAGTTTTACAAGTTTTTAACATGGGATAATCCCTTATATTGATATTTTATTATTTAAAACCACGAGCCGGATCATTAAAGATGATTTTTGATAAACGCGACCCGGAGTAATTAAGCGGGCGTTACGGCTGTCGGTGGGTGAATTACTTGTGCCACGCGATGTTTGCATTTTGATAAATCCGCGTAATCGTTTGTCGAAGAGTGACATGAAACGCGACGGAACACCTTTGTGCCCTTGCCTGCCGTCTGCCTCGAGTAGTTGTGGCGAATTCCTGGCGGAAAGCCTTTGACGTGGATCTTGCCTTGCGCTTGACAAAATACCCAGAGTCCCTTGATGACTTCAGCCGGAATCCTGGTCATCCGGTGGAACCTGCTGCCCGGCTGTCCGGATAGCCAGAGTCAGCGGGATATGCGCTGGCGATTTGCAGTTGGCGCAGTTGCGTCCCATGGATGCGCTCCCCGATTACTTTCCCACGTCTTCGCGGCGACAGTTCAAATAAGCGTTCTTGAGTGTTAGAATTATTTCAGGAATCATGACTTGGTCCAACAGGTATGCGATTTGCTTTTTGTTTCATTGTTGATTTGGTCGGCCTTACCGGTGTTGTATTGGGGTAATTGAAACCCCCTGGCTATATGTTTTTTTTGAAATACACAATTAATATTGTTATTTAGTAAAGAACTCTTTTATTTCAAACAAAAAAGATAAACCTAATCATGCTGGAATTTTTTATTATTTTTAATTTCGAAAAACTTTTTTCTGCGGATGCTGTACTTACTGGCATAGTCAGCATAATTCTAATCGCAACATAAACATTAGGGTAAATGTCTTGCAATTCATTTTTAATTATATATTCAATCAGTTTTTTGGTATCTTTAATAGACTCAGGTATGTTAGGAACTAAGAGTTGCAGTTCTTCGTATAGTTCATAGGATTCTATATCTTTGCTTTCTCCATGTTGTAGTAATATACCTAGGTCATTGCAGTGTTTCAAAAGTTCGCTATTTGTCAAGGATTTTAAATTATTTATTTCATACAAGAATCCAAAATAATTGTAGTATTGAGTGAGTGCTGTAAATCTCGTATCGGTATCTTGTATAATTGCATCAACCATTGTAGTTAAAAAATCTATTCTAAATCTACTTTCAGCAGAATCAATAGGCTCATCTGCAGCTTCATAACTGAACATTCTCTTTTTTCTGCGAGCCCTTTTCTCCTTAAAAGTGGTTGGAATCTCATAACTGCTCTTTTCTATGAATTCGTAAGCTTTTGTAATACATTCATTAAAGCCTGTTTCCCGAAATTCTTGGATCCAGTCACGAAAATTGAATAAATTATCAATAGCGATCTTTAAATTTATAGTGACTTTTTGCCAGATTTTACTTATATTATTCACACGGATTAATATTTCATACCACACGTGTATCGAAATAATAAATTCTAGAGTAAGCATTTCAGTAATAATTGCTTCGCAATCGCAGAGAGTATCTGCGTCTCCAGATTGAGTTTTCAGATTATTTACGCAATCTATTACTTCATCAAATTGAAATAAAATAGCTTTAACGGAAGCGATTCTACTTTCCCACCTTGTATCAGACAATGATTTCAATGATATCTTCAATGTATCCTTCAGTAATTCCCATCTCTTGCTGGATTTTGAAAATAAGACATATATTTTTTGGATAAACCCAAAAAACACCTTTGCCATAGATGATGTGTTGGCTGCGTCTACTAATATAAGATTCCAACTATGGCAGCCACAAGGCGTAAAGAATGCTCTTGGATTAATGGTCAGTATTCTGGATTTCACTCCCTTGTTGATTCCAACCATATTTGCGCCATTATCGTAGCCTTGGCCTCGACAGTTTTGAATATTTAATTCATATTTTTCTAGCTCTTTGAGAATTGTTTCTGTTAAAAATTCTCCTGTTGATTCCGAAACTGCCAAAAACCCAAGAAAATGTTCTTCAATTGTACCGGTGCAGGTATTGATGAATCTTATTATAACGGACATTTGTTCGACTCTACTGATGTCCCTTGTACAGTCCAGCATTATAGCATATTACTTACTTTCTTTAATTTTCCCTATAATCTCATTGACAATGGTTTGTGACATTAATAAAATAAGTTCATTTTGAATTTGAGGACTTAAATAGTGTTGATATAGTTTTTTTTCATTGATACGATTTAAGTGTTCACGAAGAGTCAAATCGTATTTAGATAGTAATTTAAACAGATCGATAAAATTACCGCTATTTCCTAAATGATTCTGATCGAGAGATTCCTTATGACCTCGAAAAGCTAAGTTATGTGAAGCTAAAAAATTTATTATATCAACTAGTCTTTCAAACAAATTATACCAATGTTTCTGACTTTCTTGAATGAGTCTCTCGTTTTCTTGATCAATCGTTTTTCTATGTTTAATACCTTTTTCATATTCTAGCCACTGAACCATGCCTTTCCTGTGTTCTTTCTGATTTCGTGACGTTCAAGAATAGTTTTTAAGTGTTTCCAGTCATTACAGCCTACAACCATTTGTGTTTGTAAACTAGAGAAAAGTTTGCAACTAAAACAATATACTTTATTATGTGATGTTGAATAAACTAACCACCTACGATGCTGATTTTCACCATTGCTCAATTTCCTTGTAAAATAAAAATTAGAAAAGTGTCTACCATGTTCATTTTTCGGATAGTATTCATTGCTAATATGTAGGTTTTGTTGAGGACCACATTGGACTAAATCGTGACGGTATGCATTGTTTATGGGAATACTCCATTTTCCTGGATCATTCATTTCGGGTTTACAAATTTCTGACTCTTCATTCTCCCTAATATTAACTGATGAAGTGGCCTCGCCAATATCAAAAGAAGTTCCAACACAGGGCTCAGTGTCATTTGTAGTATCGTTGGATTCACTTTGTAGAACTTCTTCTGGCGAAGACTTCTCTTCATTCTGTTGACAATCAGTTATTATTCCCGATACTCCAGTTTCAGAGGTCGAAAGAACTTTCTTTTGATTCAAAAATTTCTGCATGCTAGCACTAAGAGCTGCATTAGTTACTGCCATCTCAGCTTTTCTTTTTCGCTTCGATGTTCCAGATTCCCATTTCCGATGTGCATCTCTATCTCTGCTCGGGCCGGACATGATATCTGTAAATCATTTTGTAATTTACGTACCTAAATATAAGAATAACATGGCAGTATTTTTTTCAAAAAAAAAAAACTTTTTGAAATTGTGAGTTGAGATGAGAATGTCAATCTTTTGTAACGATAGAAAATTTATGCTTCGTAGATATTGCGCAGGCACATACTTCTCCCATAATGGAGTTGTCTACTATAAATAAACTATCGTAAACTGTACAATGGTGGAATACCTAAATATGTGGGTTAGATTAAATAATTGGGCATATAAAAACATAAAATCTGATTAAATAAGATCATTAGATATGTAATAAAGTTATAAACTTATAAGCGTGAAATTTTAATAATCCGTGAAAAAAATTAATGTTATAGGAGTTTTAAAATTCTTAACAATGCCAGTGAATAACAAAAAAAAGTGATTTCCCAAAATTAATTTTAAAAAAATATGTTAATCATAGACATATGAATATTTACTAGACCAGAACAGAAAGGTGAGGGGTAGAATCCAACTGCAGCGGGACGCAGAGCGGGAATACAACTTTGGTGATATGTGATTCGTCAATAACTCTATCTGACAGTATATAGGCATCTCGCATTATAATATCACGATTTAGTTCTTAAAAATAGACTATTCTATTTTTACACGTTTTCATAGCACAAGTCACCATTTTTGCAGAGTTATTTCGTAAAATGTACCGATGAGAGCTCGACGATGGTCCCCACAAGAATGATGACGTCACATTTTTTAGATTCACGCGAGGCTAATTCGTTTCCGCATTCGCATCCGCATCCGTGATGTTTATTTATTTTATCTTTCAAGGAACGTAAAATAAAAGTGTTCAAAATTAGCCCAATTCAAAAGTAAAAGTAGACACTAGGTACTATAATATTACTACCCAGTTGGTTCCATGATGAAATTGATGAGAAATAACAACGAGTAGACTAAGGTTATGTGAATTTTATTATGTATATACTTACCTACTAATTTAATTACTCGTATGATTCAGCCACAATTCACTGTCACCTGTCACTCACTATTTAATTGTTAAGTTAAATTATACACTTAGTGATAAGTGATAACTTTAATGTTTTGTTTAATTAAAACTGAACAGTACCCACGATCAATGTAATCAGTCGACGCAATACACACTACTATGACGCCTGCCGGGTCGGGTCGTATCGAACGAAAGTAGAGGATCTGTCAAAATCTGAGTCTAGGGATGGGAACGCAAAGATCGATACCGAAAATTTCCGATGATCGATATTGATAATAAAATTTTGCACATAAAGATGATGAGATCATAAAGGGGCCTCGCTCACGCGAGGCCCCTTTATGTGCGAGGCCGTGGGCGAGGGGCCGCTTCGCCCACGCCTAGCTACGCCACTGTTAAGAAATAAAGATGGTTCTGATCGTTCTCTGTTTTGCTTCTCACCCTTTCACCTCTCTACTAGTCTTCTTAAGATTAGCATGAGCTGCGCAAAGATTAGCATGAGCTGCGCCCTCTCTTCCCTGTCTCTTTCTCTCTCCCTCTCTTCCCTGTCTATCATCCTCTCTTCCCTGTCCCTAATCTTCTCATCCATGACGAAACTGCTTATTCTTTCCACCAGCTTATTAGAGGTTGTCTGTGTCTTTGCGAGATTCTGTAAAAACAAAATCAAACTTAAAATGTAATCAAGTTGCTAAATAGGAAGAAGGCCACAAATAAAAATGATATAGGATAAGTTAAGTTAAGTTAAGTTTATTAATTATATTATCTGCCTTATCTGATTATCATCCATGTTAATTTTGTCGTCCTTAATATTGAGATTATTCATATTATTAACGACCGAGTCATAAGATTCGGAAGAGGGAGTAACTTTCGATTTTCCACTCCTTTATTCTTTACTCTACCATCAGCCTTGCTATCGGCTTTGTCTTTAGCTGATTCATCTGAGGGGTTGCTGACTTTATTATTATCCGAAAACGTCTTCTTGCCCCGTGGTTCTCGGTCTGAAAAGTTCTTAAGATGTTTGCTTTTCTTAATCTCTTCAGAAGTAGCTGGCACCCATCCTAACGATTCGAGGCTAGGAACAGATCCTAGATTAATGTCTGTATCATTGTAACTCACGGTTTGGAAGAATAGTACGTCGAAGGATCTGCCTTTATCCGTCACTGTTCTTCTATCCATAAAGACACCCATATCTTTAAAGTTGTTAAAACTGGTCAACGCTGTAATCATGTTATACCTAACATGAGTTAGTAGGATGTTGAAACAGGGATGGCCCCCTTGCACTACAACTACCTTTCGAGTACACGGGAGATCAGTTATCTCTCTAATAGAGACAAAACTGTTATCTTTTTCATTGTCCGTGACATAAGTTGTCACCATGAACTTCCTTCTTCCACATATATAAACTGTGGTACGCTCACGGGCGATGTTATTTGAGGAAGACGAGCTTTTAACCCTCAAATCATCGCGTCTGGGAAACGCCTTTTTGTCGAAAGATTGAGCCATACTGAAAAATTAACTCGGAAATTGCAGAAAATGTTCAAGAGTCACGTTATAAGGAAACTAGCTCGTTATACTGTGTCGAAAATTTTAAGTTAAATTTTCACTTTAAGTTCTCCTCACCGTTATAGCACAATTCTATTGCTCCATGAGCTCCTGAAAAGCAACTCTCGTGGTCTCGTGTGTGTGGAGTCAGTCTGAAAGTTTAACTATATATAATTGATGTCTCTAATAATTTCTGAATGGTTATCCTCTTTTTTGTTTGTTCCACTAAAAATTAATAGGGCATGAGGGACAAAACCCACTTGGCTTCCAGCGTGAACAATGATCCAGCGCTTATCTTTTGAAATATCGTGCTGAACTCCTGTCACATCTATACATTGCCAGCATTTCTTTAGCTTGTAGGATGAGTGAATATAACTTTCATCCAAGTAAATAATATTTTTTTGCAGTTCTTCAGGTAAATTTCGGTTATCCATGATAATTTTTAAGTATTGCTCTCTTTTGGCCGCTATATTTGTTTTTTAAATAAGTGCAGTTCTGTTTGTTTTGCACTTTTTTTATAAACAAAGCCAATGGAATGCAAAATTTTTTGTAAATATTCCCGGTTACCATCAAATCAAGTCTTCTTTGAGTATGGTTAGTAAAGTTCTTAAAGTTGGGACTTCTTTACGTACTATGTAAAAAAAAAAAATTTTTGACGAATGGCACAAATATCAAAATCATCCAACTCTTTTTTAGGGCGCCCCATTTTCCGTTTTCCTGGTGTTTCAAAATTTTCATCCGCTTTTTCCCCTTCCTTGACGATAGTGATTTGGAAGTAGGGGAACGTGCCCGAAGACCCTAAGGATAGAAGCGTCGAGTTTCCGGAGGCAGGGCGGAAGGACGAGGAACTGAAGCAGGATGGGCCTGCTCTTATTGGGCAAGGCACGACCCAGTCTCTTGGCGCACTCGATGCCCTTGATGGCGTCGTCGGGGCATCCTAGGCCGGTCAACACATTGCTCGTCAGGGAGCGGGTGTCTTCAGATGTTGATTCTTTAACACCGTGCAGGAGAAGAACATGGTTCCTGGAAGCTGCGTCAATTGAATCCACACGAAGCTCCAGTTAGTCAAAGCCCATCCCTCCCATCTTGTTCAGTACTTGCAAAAAAGCATTCACTACGTAAATGCATTTTAATATAAACTTGTTATCACATGTTTTAGTATTTTATTATAAACAGGTAGAAACTGGAAATACATGAATATATAATTAAAATATGATTATGCTTTCCTAAGACAGTATTGAATTTTTACATTTCTCTGCTTATACTGCGAATTTAAAATTAATTTGACACCGAGGCAACTGGCTGCGGAGCGCGTAACCGCCGTTCACCCGCGCCTACAACAACAGAAAAATGAAAATCTCATAATGACATGTTTAAGTATTTTCAACAGGAAGTACGAGAATGTAATATAAGCAGGTTCTATTTCTGTATAAAGACAAAAGCTTTGTTTAGATAAATTTTTCTTTTGAACGTATTGTAAATTTCGTCAGGTCTAAAATAAATTTACCATGTTACCAAGGGTAGATGATATCATGGTTGTTACGGATGCAAAATTTTTCACATTTGCGGATTTCAGGATTTTTTAAAGATATTTCAATTTTAAGTACACAAATAATTTTATTCGTTCTAATTGGAATATGAGATGAGATAATCTGGTAAAGATATGAGAAGAGGTAATCATCTTCACTAGATGAATCTAACATCATGGCAAGATGGTTTTTTAAGCGAGTCTTGTAACCCGTACTGGAGGTTCCTAGTTCTGGCTCGAAATAATCTCCCATTCTCCATCTTTTTGTGCCTTCCAAATAAGAGAACCAGTGGCAACGGAATCATTTACCTTCTTTGATATTTCATTTTTTATTTTTTCTTCGGTGACTGGTTTGAAAAATGTATGCTTATAGCTAGGGTCTAAATATGTTAAAATTGCATGTAAATTATTATCTTCCAAAAAAGAAAATTTCACTGAAAATTGTGTCCTCAGATTTGAGATTGCCAACCGAATAGCATCAGTATCCGGTTTTATTAAGTAGTCATCAAGTTTTTTCATAAGCATTTTATAACGACTCGTTACTTGTTGCAGATATGAATCTGCGTCCATAAAAGCTCTGCATTAATTGATGATGCGAATACGGATGAAGATGTCTGAATTAATGCGAATATTCCGCATTTGCAGGATGCGATTTCCGCATGCGGATGCGAACATCCATAACCCCCTGGTAGATATAACCAAGGTCAATAGAAACATTAGTTCTCGCAAGATGTTTTGTTGGATGTATTCATGTGCTCTCAGGGTTATCTGAGGAAACACATGCTGACTCACAGTGGAGAAAACTTTTTTCATGTTCCGACTGCAACTATTCATGTGCTCTGAAGGTTTTTTTTTGAAGAAACACATGCTGCCTCGCATTGGAGAAAACTTTTTTCGTGTTCCAACTGCAACTATTCATGTGCTCTAAAGGTTTTTTTTTGAAGAAACACATGCTGACTCGCAGTGGAGAAAACTTTTCATGTTCCGACTGCAACTATTCATGTGCTCTGAAGGTTTTTTTTTGAAGAAACACATGCTGACTCGCAGTGGAGAAAACTTTTTTCATATTCCAACTGCAACTATTCATGTGCTCTGGAGGTTTTTTTTTTTTAAGAAACATATACTGATTCGCAGAGGAGAAAACTTTTTTCACGTTCCGACTGCAACTATTCATGTGCTCGAAAGGGTTTTTTTTAATAAACACATGCTGACTCGCAGTGGAGAAAACTTTTTTCATGTTCCGGCTGCAACTATTCATATGCTCTGAAAGTTTTTTTTTTTTTTGAAGAAACACATGCAGACTCGCAGTGGAGAAAATTTTTTTCATGTTCCGACTGCAACTATTCATGTGCTCTAAAGGGTTTTTTTTTTAAGAAACACATGCTGACTCGCAGTGGAGAAAACTTTTTTCATGTTCCGACTGCAACTATTCATGTGCGCTGAAGGTTTTTTTTGAAGAAAGACTGTAACGTAATTAGAAGATGTATTGCTAGACTGTTTTAATTATTGAATTTAGTAAAAATATGAGGCAAGTTACAATCATTCGTCAGAGTTCGACTTACGACACTAATGGCCAAAGATATGACAGACATTGGATTAGTCATATAACAAATGCTGGCCAACAGGCAACAAACAGCGGTGTCGTATTTGGAAAGCAAGTCCTCCAAGTCGCTAACTGTGTTTTTAGTGGCCACTTGCTTGTCCAATTTCCATCTGTTAAGGGCCATCCTGCCAGCTATACACACCAAAAAAAAAAAAAAAAATACAGAAGTAGTGTATAGTTTATCAAAGAGCTCAGGGTAGGTAGCATGTTACATTCTAGTGTCTGGAATAAAACACAGATATAACATTAAACTTTATTATAATGCATGGTAAGAACAATAGAATGAAAGACTCGTGTATATTATACTAAACCTCGTCCTAAAGGTCGTGGTACCTGCTCTAAGAGGCCAGGTAAATTATTAACGTATTAGAAATGATTCTACTGAATTTACTGTGGTATGTATTTAAAGTTATATTAAGGGCGCCAATCGATTTCTATTGTAAACCACATGATCGATAAGTGGTATTGAATAAGTGCTACCAAAGAAATAATAATCAACTATACGTGACTGATGAAGTCGAGAAATCTACGTAGAAACAATGTCGGTAGAACCAATGTCGCACGCCGTCCATCTCTGTCCGGAACGCCATGTTGCCTTCTAGAATGTCTGATCCTCACTGATCTATGGAATAGCCCTAGTCAACCCGCCATAGACCAAAACGAGCAGCTAGAATAATTCGCCGAAACCCTGCGGCTGGAAATACTTGCATCTTCTTTGTCAGGGTAGGAACTAATTGTGTCGTAGCAGTATTCCAACTGCTACAAGTTCCTGAGGATGTTTCAAGTTTGATTTCTCTCTTTTTAGACAGCAAAAGCTCACGCAGTTTAAGATTATTGAATTTAATCATGATTTTTGGAGGATCTATTTGTGTAGTTGACGTTGACTCTGCAGATAGTCCCCCTGGTTGATCCTTAGCACTATTTAGTTGAAGTCTGACAGCCTGCTTGATGTCCTCTGGACGGACCTGGATGGCGGCTGATTCGGCTATGGATCTCACTATGTCGAATAAAGATTCATGTGCTTTTGTTTTGTTTTTTTTTTTAAATATTTATTTAGATGTATGCAAAAAATTTTTCATACATCTAGTAAGAAAATATATACAAATACAATTTAAAGATACAGTTACATTTTAACAAATAAATATTAAGAGGAAAAAAAAAGATTACAAAAATAAAAATACATTTTGAGGAAACAGATACCTACTATGTGACAATAATATTGGTAAGATTGTTATAAATCAAAAAACATTCTTCACATATAATGCACACATCCTACGAAAAGTGCTAAGACCTGAGGCTTCCTTTACGGCATTCGGCAGGCTGTTAAAAAGTTTTTGTCCTTTCTAAAACGCGCTATTTTGTGTGCACGAAAGTTTAGCTTTGGGAAGCCTAAAGTCTCCGCGTCTTCTCGTAGGATAGTTGTGAACATTTTCGTGAAACATAATTAGTCCAGTAACTTTATACATCACAGTATGCGTTAAATCCGGTAGTTCTGATTTTTTGCAGGTTTGTTTATAATGTTGGCCTAGTAAATAATCCAAGTTTTTGACCTCGACCGCCGAACGCAACTTTGTCAAAAATCGAAAAAATCGTTATTTTTTCAAATTTTGGCGATTATAACCCTAAAGGACTAGTTTTTTAAAAAACTTTTTATGACCTTTTTAAAGTAAACTAAATTTGCTACAAAATGATACTATAACTGTCTCTGTAGACCCAATAGTTTTTGAGATTAAGCCTTTCAAAGTTTGTGACCTCGAGCGCAAACCGCGAAAAAATCGTTTTTTTTTTCAAATTTTGGCGATTATAACCTTAAAGGACTAGTTTTAGAAAAAAACTTTGTGAAATGTTTTTAAAGTAGACTAAATTTGCTACAATATGATACTAGAACTGTCTCTGTAGACCCAATAGTTTCCGAGATTAAGCCTTTCAAAATTTATCATTTTTTTCGAACTTCGCAATGTTTTGCAATTCTGTCTTTCTGAATGAAGTTTGACCCTGATTATTTTATCGAAGCCCTGTACTTTTATGATGGGATGATGATGTATAAGCTAAGCTACGAATAATGAAGTAAAAAAGATAAAAAACCAAGTATTTTCTTTTTATTTTTTATTTATTAAAAAAAAGATAAGTACAACAAAAGTTAATAAGTTTATTTGTTAGGAAACTGAGTAATATTCGAAATCAAAAAATTAAATTAATTTAGCCCTCTTGGAAGGTTCCGGTTGAGGTTCGTCCTTATCTGGATCGACGTATTGGGATGGCATATCCCCATCAGGAGATGGTGATGAATCGTCGACGTCTTGTGCCCACAAGTCATCCTCCATTTCGACATCGGACAGATCGTTGCCTTCTGGGATATGTATTACTTCAACATCGGGTATTTTGTCACAAGAGGCCCCGCTACAGTGCCTGCAGACTGATAAACATTTTAATCCTGCCTTCCTGCAGCTGCACGCGTTCTCACAACTCTTCGTGCAGTCGCAAGAAATCATCCGCAAGAGGTGTTGTGGGGCTGCATCTCTGGTCATCATTTTGGGGTTGAGGCCTTGTGGCGTGGATATCCACCCCCCAGGAGAGAGGGTTCAGTGTGACTCCCAACCACGCCTGAACCTGTAAGAAGATTGTACATGAGAATAGAAAATGATGAATGATATGTAACTGATGCAAGGACAAATTTTTACCTAATGGTATGTCCGCAAGGAGTGAAATTGAGCAGATTTTTCCTACTTCGTGTAGGAGGTAACCTGGCTAGATTGAAGCTGGTTTTCGTCGCAGCCCTGGCGAATATTTGGTACCGCAGCTCGTCAATGTTATGGGTTTTGGGGTTGCCTCCGTATATAGCAATTATGACTCGTTCTCCTGCTGCTGCTATATCGTCAGGTGTAGAGTTGGTGTCGAGAAAAATCGCAGCTTGCTTTTCAACGTCCGGATTTTTTTCGACTATGGACATCATTTGTATCTTCCCTAAGCCAAAGAAGCAGGATGTCAAGTCACAACCACTAAATGCATGGATGAAGAGGACAAGCTATGTTTTCAAAGAGAATTTTGAAGAAGCGATGCTGGAATACATGACATCTAATGCTTTGCCTCTTCCACATTTATTATAAAAAATTTCACATTGGTTTGAGATCACAGTAAGGATGATCAGCAAGTCAACGTCCTCACCAACGACTACCACTATATCATAGGTAGAGGCAGCAGTTATTGCTGTAGTGATGATGAGCCTATCAGCATCTTCCTCTGCTTGGAGTACTAGAATGTTGTGATTTCCCATTTTTGTTGTCAGCAGTTTTATGAAACGAATCTTGTTTTTGTCATTTGACAAGAATTTCTGTTGAGGAACCTGTGCCACGGTTTTCTCATCAACGATTCTCTCTCGCGATGAGTGTAACTTGGCTCTTCGAAGACGCTCAGAGCTCTTTTTGTTTTTCTGTACAGCATCTACGGGGTAACCATCAAAAAATACTGCCACATTTGAGCCATAGTGAGCAGTAATGCACTGTATGTATCTGTCAGCTATCGCACCAAATGATGAGCTTCGAGGCCACACAACTTTGTGAAGTAGATGCCCTCCATCCACTACTACAAACTTCGTTAACCCTTGCTTCTCATTTAAGGTTACAGGTTCAAATACTGAATACAAGGTGGATTTTGTGCCCTTTCTCATCCCTTCTTCAGAGAACAATGACATTGAGATTGGTGACAGTTCGTAAGAGAAGAACTCTCGCAATTCTTCATCCGATTGTTTTAAGACACACAACCTGTGAAACAGTGTTAGAGGATCAACGTTTATTGCCAACAGTAATGATTGTACAGCTGAAGAAAGGGACACCACATTGTTTTTACGTTTGAATTTCACTTCCTGGAAGTTCTGGCCAACCATCTTTAGCATCGATTCTCTCCCAATCTCTAGAGCCATGTGGCTGTTGACACTAGATTCTCCAACCAGGCCACTGATGACGGACGTAATGAAATCTGCTGTAAGGAATGGAGGGTGCTGTGCAAACCGTATACAGAGTTTTTCAGTATCTGATTCATCTCTGGTGACACAAGATGGTCGCATGTCAACATGTTGTTCAGTTGTTGTAGTAGTAACCTCACAGTATGTTTCCACTTCATGGCAGATATTATGTAGATACACCATGCCTAATTTCCATCGAGAGAGTACACTGTCAGTCATACCACGGCCTCGGGTGAGCCGTCCATAGCTTTTCATAGATTTCATCAGTACTTGCTCAATGGTCATATCTGACCATATACCCGACCAAAATTTGTTAGTGCGCCGGATGGTGAAGTATTCTTTTTTTGTGAATTTATCGTATTCAAGTGAAATGAAAAAAAAAATAGGCAAGGTTAAAAACGTGTTACAGGTGGGTCGCATTCGTGACTTCACACGTCGGAGGTAATTGAAACTTCATCCCGCTAGAGTTATTCGAGTGACATCTAAAATATTACAAAAAATTGCGAAGTTCGAAAAAAATTATAAATTTTGAAATGCTTAATCTCGGAAACTATTAAGTCTACAGAGACAATTCTAGTATCATATTGTAGCAAATTTAGTCTACTTTAAAAACATCTTAAAAAAGTTTTTTCTAAAACTAGTCCTTTAGGGTTATAATAGCCAAAATTAAAAAAAAAAACAATTTTTTCGCGGTTTGCGCTCGAGGTCACAAACTTTGAAAGGCTTAAACTCGAAAACTATTGGGTCTACAGAAACAGTTCTAATAACATATTATAGCAAATTTAGTGTACTTTAAAAACTTCATAAAAAGTTTTTTCAAAATCTAGTCTTTTAGGGTTATAATCGCCAAATTTTGAAAACATAACGATTTTTTCGCGGTTTTTTAGATTTTTGACCAAGTTGCGTTCGGCGGTCGAGGTCAAAAACTTGGATTATTCATTAGGCCAACATTATAAACAAGCCTGCAAAAAATCAGAACTACCGGATTCAACGCATACTACCCCATACAATCAGGCGACAAAATTACTGGACTAAATGTTACTCTTCAGATAATTTGGTAGCATATTATTTTTCAGTTTGTAAATCATTGTTAATGCATTATATGTTATATGTTGTTTTGTCGTCATCATATTTAGATTTTGTAACATAATTTTGACTCTAGTAAACATATTGTATTTTAAAATCATCCTCATCCCCCTATTTTGTATAACCTGTTTATTATTTTTTTTGGCTTCGTTACATAGGAATAAAACACTAGAACAATAATTTAAATGCGGAGTTACAATAGAATTGTAAACAAGGCGCGTAGGGATGCTTTAGTAGGGACTCCGGAAATTTCTAAGGAGTCTTCCAGCATTCGACGGTCGCTTTCGGCAGCCCTTATTTCCAGGTTTTTTAGTATGAGATTTTTTTCGTTTAAACTTTGTTTTATTGTAAGGATATCCGTTTTCATCGATTTTTCTGTGAGTTTGGATTGATTTATTTGGACAGTCAATTCATCGTTTATTGTTCCTGGAACGCAGACCTATCGGTCATTAACAGAACCAGAAAAGGGAACGGAATCGAGCATGGCGCCGGTGGACGTGTTAACTGGAGGAGCTGCTGGGTTAAGAACCTTGGCCCTCGTCAAGAGGGCGGTCACGACATCCAGCTGCTTTTGGGAGTTGATGGCGCGCTTGCTGCCATCCGGAAGGAGAATGACGATGGTTCCATCACTGGTCCAGCATTTGAATGTTGTAAAGACCGAACGGACCTTGGAGAATAACTTCTGCCGCATGGGAGTGAGCGACTCTGTTAAGAGGAGAGCAGATTTTTTCAGACCCTTTTTTCTCTCCCACACGGATCGACGATCGGACTGGCGCAGGAACTGAAGCAGGATGGGCCTGCTCTTATTGGGCAAGGCACGATTCAGTCTCTTGGCGCACTCGATGCCCTTGATGGCGTCGTCGGTGGATCCTAGGCCGGTAACACATTGCTCATCAGGGAGCGGGTGTCTTCAGATGGTGATTCTTTAACACTGTGCAGGAGAATACTTTATATTTACTTCTGGACTTATATCTATAACTCTTTTAGAATTTTTGTTACTTTTCTTTCCAATCAATATTTGATGGGATGTCCCAGAAGTTGGAGTTGAAGAGGCCAGAGTTGTTGAGGTTGTTTTTGTTACTTTTCTTTCCAATCAATATTTGATGGGATGTCCCAGAAGTTGGAGTTGAAGAGGCCAGAGTTGTTGAGGTTGTTGGCAATTAGTTAAAGCTTAATTGAGTCGATAAGTTAATAGAGAGAGTGGAGAATTCGAGAATATATTGAAGAGAATCAGAGAGAGAATCAGATTGCAAAACATTGACCCGAGTATTTTTCAACAACGAAAAACCTTTGACGTGACCACAGAGAAAAGACAATATGGATGATGAATTGATGACAATATTTCACTATGAAGTAGCATAGACATAAAGATTTAAAGTAAAGGACTGTACACATCGAGATAAATACTGAGGATGAAAAGTGTTTAGAAAAGAACGATTTTAAATATGAAATAGGACAATCACAACACAGAAGACACAACACCTGGAAGCTGCGTCAATTGAATCCACACGAAGCTCCAGTTAGGCAAAGCCCATCCCTCCCATCTTGTTCAGTACTTTCAAAAAAGCAATCACTAGGTATATGCATTTTAATATAAACTTGTTATCACATGTTTTAGTATTTTATTATAAACAGGTAGAAACTGGAAATACATGAATTTATAATTAAAATATGATTATGCTTTCCTAAGACAGTATTGAATTTTTACATTTCTCTGCTTATACTGCGAATTTAAAATTAATTTGACACCGAGGCAACTGGCTGCGGAGCGCGTAACCGCCGTTCACCCGCGCCTACAACAACAGAAAAATGAAAATCTCATAATGACATGTTTAAGTATTTTCAACAGGAAATAAGAGAATGTAGTATAAGCAGGTTTTATTTCTGTAGCGAGACGAAAGCTTTGTTTAGATAATTTTTTCTTTTGTATTGTAAATTTCGTCAGGTCTAAAATAAATTTACCATGTTATCAAGGGTAGATATCAGGGTTGTTACGGATGCAAAATTTTTCACATATGCGGATTTCAGTATTTTTTTAAGATATTTCATTTTTAAGTACACAAATAATTTTATTCTTTCTAATTGGAATATGAGATGAGATAATCTGGTAAAGATATGAGAAGAGGTAATCATCTTCACTAGATGAATCTAACATCATGGCAAGATGGTTTAGCGAGTCTTATTACCCGTACCGGACGTTCCTAGTTCCGGCTCGAAAGAATCTTCCATTCTCCTTCTTTTTGTGCCTTCCAAATAAGAGAACCAGTGGCAACGGGATCATTTACCTTGTTTAATATTTCAAAAAAGAAAATTTCGCTGAAAATTGTGTTCTCAGATTTGAGACTGCCAACCGAATAGCATCAGTATCCGGTTTTATTAAATAGTCGTCAAGTTTTTTCATAAGCATTTTATAACGACTCGTTACTTGTTGCAGATATGAATCCGCATCCATAAAAGCTCTACATTAATTGATGCGTATGCGAATACGAATGAAGATGTCTGAATTAATCCGAATGTTCCGCATTTGCAGGATGCGATTTCCGCATGCGGATTTGAACATCCGTAACCCCCTGGTAGATATAACCAAGGTCAATAGAAACATTAGTTCGCACAAGATGTTTTGATGCATGTATTCATGTGCTCTCAGGGTTATCTGAAGAAACACATGCTGACTCGCAGTGGAGAAAACTTTTTTCATGTTCCGACTGCAACTATTCATGTGTTCTGAAGGTTTTTTTTAAGAAACACATGCTGACTCGCAGTGGAGAAAACTTTTTTCATGTTCCGACTGCAACTATTCATGTGCTCTGAAGGTTTTTTTTAAGAAACACATGCTGACTCGCAGTGGAGAAAACTTTTTTCGTGTTCCGACTGCAACTATTCATGTGCTCTAAAGGTTTTTTTTTAAAAAACACATGCTGACTCGCATTGGAGAAAACTTTTTTCATGTTCCGACTGCAACTATTCATGTGCTCTGAAGGTTTTTTTTAAGAAACACATGCTGACTCGCAGTGGAGAAAACTTTTTTCGTGTTCCGACTGCAACTATTCATGTGCTCTGAAGGTTTTTTTTAAGAAACACATGCTGACTCGCAGTGGAGAAAACTTTTTTCGTGTTCCGACTGCAACTATTCATGTGCTCTGAAGGTTTTTTTTAAGAAACACATGCTGACTCGCAGTGGAGAAAACTTTTTTCGTGTTCCGACTGCAACTATTCATGTGCTCTAAAGGTTTTTTTTTAAGAAACACATGCTGACTCGCATTGGAGAAAACTTTTTTCATGTTCCGACTGCAACTATTCATGTGCTCTGAAGGTTTTTTTTTTTAAGAAACGCATGCTCACTCGCAGTGGAGAAAACTTTTTTCATGTTCCAACTGCAACTATTCATGTGCTCTGAAGGTTTTTTTTGAAGAAACACATACTGGCTCGCAGTGGAGAAAACTTTTTTCGTGTTCCGACTGCAACTATTCTCTGAATGAGAATTATGTTTGTGTAGAGTGGATTGATATGTTTGTGTAAAGAATGACTGACGAAGGACCTTGATTTTGTGTTACTATCACTTCCTGGAAATGAGAAGAACATATGCTGCATATAAAAGAAAGGACTCACCGAAAAGATAAATAACTTTCCTTCTGCCAATGCACTTGTCTGCTTTCTCCCCAATCCAATAGGCACAGAACAGCAATAGGCGTGGGTTTCGTTTATTTGATAGACACGGCGGAATTGTGATAATGGCGATTCACAGATAGCGGTAGCACAATGGCTATATGATATGTTGCGGTGGGCGGTTAATCACAGACTGGCGCACGTGGTGACAGTAGTTAAAGGCGCGGATTTTGGAGCAAGGTAGGACAGGATTTGCAACACTATTAATACCAATCCCAAGCAGTGACAGTATGTATGCGTGCTATATAGGTATGTGTATTGGTGTAACCATGCTCTAAAGGTTTTTTTTTTTTAAGAAACACATGCTGACTTGCAGTGGAGAAACCTTTTTTATGTTCCGACTGCTACTATTCATGTGCTCTAAAGCAGGGTTTCTTAAACTTTTACAGTCACGGACCACTTTCACAATTCAAACAAGAAATGAAAAATTCTTATTTATATTAATAAAAAATACTTTTATTAGTACTATCATTACACTTACTAATTTAATGAGAAGGATGCTGCTGTTTGGCCTCAATCAAAACGTTAAATTGTGGGATTGTCTTCGATAAGGCCAGGCGCATATCATCTGTGACGTTCAATCGATTGCGACTTTTTGTTTTTATTGACACCTGAACCGAAAACCCTGCCTCGCAAAGATAAGTAGTAGCAAATGGTATCAAAACGGACATAGCTCGCTTGACAAGAAGAGGGTAAGCTTGAATCAAAGAATACCAAAACTCGCCAAGATCTTTTGCGTGAAATTCAGCTTTCAAAACTTCTTTAGATCTTATGTCAACTAAGTCATCTTTAATAAGATCTTCATCGCTGATATTATCAATATCAATTAAAAATTGAATCTGCACCCACGTTTCTTTGTGTTGCGCTGTCGACCACACTGTCAGTGTTACGTATTGAATACTATTGAATTCGCTACCCGATAACGACAATGCGTCTGGTAGAGTTTACTACACACTTTCCTAATAAATATGTTAACAGACTGACCTACTGCAGACCCCTGATACACATGCTACGAACCCCTAAGGGGTCCGTGGACCCCACTTTAAGAAACCCTGGTATAAGGTGTATAATACGCAGCTGGGGACTCTTTGCAAAAAATTTCCCCAATATCAAGGGCGAGTTTGGCAAAGTCACCACTCAGGATGCTAGTGTAAAGGCTATTCTCCAATTGGTTACTAATTAATAAGCCCATAAAATCTTTCTTCTGAGCCGATCTCAGTAATCCACCTGCGTTTCTTCCTTGGTTAAGCAAAGCCCATCCCTCCTCCCGTCTTGTTCAGTACTTGCAAAAAAGCATTCACTAGGTATATGCATTTTATTATAAACTTGTAATCACATGTTTTAGTATTTTATTATAAACATGTAGAAACTGGAAATACATGAATATATAATTAAAATATCATTGTGCTTTCCTACGACAGTATTGAATTTTTACATTTCTCTGCTTATAACAGAAAAATGAAAATCTCATAATGACATATACGGGTCGATGAGACAGGTTTTTCGTTCTCGGCCGAGAATAAATTAAAATCTCGGCCGAGACTGAGAATAGATAAATTGAAAAAAAAAAATTAAAATGCGCTATTTTTGCATAATATAGTATGTTTAAGAATGTAATAATAATTAGTTTAAAATAGTTTTAATAATCAAAATTGAACAACATGATGTTGTAGCACATAAAAAGCAATTTTTCTGCATTTTCACCCTCCAAAGAGGGTCACCTCATGTCGTACAATTGACCAGCTCTGCTAAAGAGCTGTTCACTTGCTACACTAGTAGGCGGTGCTGATAAAAACTTTTTTGCTGCAGGCCTAAGTACTTGATATGGTGACGAATACCAATACTCAAAAATATTTTCATTTCTTTGCAGTCTTGGCTCTCTAAGAAAGCTGTCAAGCGCTATTTCTGACACGCACTGACACCAAGTGACGAATGTGGACGCGCGCGGTAGATTTGAATCCCATTATCCTATACCGTACCTACTTAAAACAGTCTCGGTTATGGCTCAGAATCTCGGCGATTTTTCGCTGAGAACCGAGACAGAGTTCTCGGTAGAATTTGTAGCTGAGAATGCCGAGACCGAGATTGAAATCTCGGCCGACCCTTAATGACATGTTTAAGTATTTTTAACAGGAAATACGAGAATGTAATATAAGCAGGTTCTATTTCTGTAGCGAAACAAAGGTTTTGTTTAGATAAATTTTTCTTTTGAACGTACTTTAATTTTCGTCAGGTCTAAAATAAATTTACCATATTACCGAGGGTAGATATCAGGGTTGTTACGGATGCAAAATTTTTCACATTTGCGGATTTCTGGATTTTTTTAAGATATTTCAATTTTAAGTAGGGTGACCTGGTCAACAGTGGATCACTTTTTTTTGGAGGCGTATAACTTCAACATCAGTTGAGGCATTGTAATGAAAACTTTCACAATGGTTCATTGTTTATCATTCTTGTAAAGTGCAATAGTTTAAACTCCGCCATTAAATGGGGAGGAAAATAATATGTACTTATTTGCGATGAGGGAAAATGATCCACTGTGGAACTTGGTGGTACACAGTGGATCAACCCTTATTTAACAGTGGATCAAGGATGGGATTTCTTTTAAATAAAAATAAATACTAGAAATAAAGCGGTTTTTATTATTGAAAGTGAAGAACAAACAAAATAGCCCATGGCTAGATAAAAAAATAACTCTGGATTTAAAAAGAAAAAAGAGAACGAAGACAATAATCTAAAAAAGCAAAATAATGTAACTTAGCGCATGTTTAAGAGAGATAAATTAACAGAAAATTGATATAATAATGGTCGTTTGGATGTGCCACATACGACTGGTGTAGGCAAAATTAACTTGATGTCATGTTCTTTCACAAAAGATAAGTCTGGCATATCTGGCATTCCGAACTGCTGCTGGTAGCGTATTTTTAACCGCAGAAAGCTAACATTATACTCCATTTTGACATTTATAGTTTGTAATGCTTTCCCTACATAAAAAAAAACATTTTGCTTCTTTGTCCTAAATAGCACAAGAACAAATTCACCTTCTTTTGGTTTACGTGGTAGAGATCCATGTTTTTGTAAAATGTCTTCGGTCAGAATGTTATCCTCATTTTCCACTTCATCTTCTATAAACAAGTCCTCGTCATCAGAGGTGTCTTGATATTTTTCAGAGTCATCTTCAGAATCGCTTTGTAAAACTTGTCGCTTTACCTTTTTTACTCTGGGTTCTTTTGTTTTTTTTTTGCTTCGGTCGCTTTTTTAATCCTTATAATTTCATCTTTTTTCGGAGTATCTGTCACAATCATACTTTTCCCCAGTCTTCTTGGTTTCCTTTTTGTGTTTCTCGGTCCAGCTTTCAGTGGCGCTCTAAATTGGTCAGGGGTTATAATTCTTTCATCTGAAAACAAATTGCTAAGATTCTGGCAGTCCGGTAGGGACGGTAAGCCAGCTGTTGACATTTCAACTTGGTTAGAATCCTGTGACTGATTTGTAGGGTTAACTGAAGCCAGGGCTTCAGGGTTCGGGTGATCCGTTACAGTACTGGGTAGGAAATCATCATCTGTAAAAATATCTTTCTTCTTATCCTATAAAATAAAATAAAAACAAACAATAAACACAAATCCGGCATCAGTAGTACACAGTGGATCATGATCCACTGTGTACTAGTATCCGCTGATCCACTGTAGAACAACACTCCATTTTTCACAAAACATATTATTCTGACTTTACCCTTTTGAATAAGACATATTTCTGGGTATTTACACATGTTATAATAACTACTGATAGCAACTAAAATATGCGAACATATATCATGGATAAAATAATGAAATGGTACGCAAAAATATACTCACGTGATTTTTTTTCTCCTACCACAAAAACACTAAATACAGCACCACATGTCTATTTGCCTGCGCAGCCGGGCGAGTACCGACTTTTGTAGTAGCATAGAGGCACACCTACCTAAAAGTCGAACATAGCTGCACACACCCTAAGAACTTTCAAGATATTGGAGTGATCCACTGTACCATACTGATCCACTGTAGACCAGGTCACCCTACACAAATAATTCTATTCGTTCTAATTGGAATATGGGATGAGATAATCTGGTAAAGAAATAAGAAGAGGTAATCATCTTCACTAGATGAATCTAACATCATGGCAAGATGGTTTTTTAAGCGAGTCTTATTACCCGTACCGGACGTTCCTAGTTCGGAAGAATCTCCCATTCTCCTTCTTTTTGTGCCTTCCAAATAAGAGAACCAGTGGCAACGGGATCATTTACCTTGTTTAATATTTCATCTTTTATTTTTTCTTCGGTGACTGGTTTGAAAAATGTATGCTTATAGCTAGGGTCTAAATACATTTAAATTGCAAATAAATTGTTATCTTCCAAAAAAGAAAATTTCGCTGAAAATTGTGTTCTCCAATTTGAGACTGCCAACCGAATAGCATCAGTATCCGGTTTTATTAAATAGTCATCAAGTTTTTTCATAAGCATAACGCCTCGTTACTTGTTGCAGATATGAATCCGCATCCATAAAAGCTCTGCATTAATTGATGCGTATGCAAATACGGATGAAGATGTCTGAATTAATGCGAATATTCCGCATTTGCAGGATGCGATTTTCGCATGCGGATGCGAACATCAGTAACCCCCTGGTAGATATAACCAAGGTCAATAGAAACATTAGTTCGCACAAGATGATTTGATGCATGTATTCATGTGCTCTCAGGGTTATCTGAAGAAACGCATGCTGACTCGCAGTGGAGAAAACTTTTTTCATGTTCCGACTGTAACTATTCATGTGCTCTGAAGGTTTTTTTTTTGAAGAAACACATGCTGACTCGCAGTGGGGAAAACTTTTTTCATGTTCCGACTGCAACTATTCATGTGCTCTGAAGGTTTTTTTTTGAAGAAACACATGCTGACTCGCAGTGGAGAAAACTTTTTTCGTGTTCCGACTGCAACTATTCATGTTCTCTGAAGGTTTTTTTTTTGAAGAAACACATGCTGACTCGCAGTGGAGAAAACTTTTTTCGTGTTCCGACTGTAACTATTCATGTGCTCTGAAGGTTTTTTTTAAGAAACACATTTTGACTCGCAGTGGAGAAAACTTTTTTCGTGTTCCGACTGCAACTATTCATGTGCTCTAAAGGTTTTTTTTTTGAGAAACACATGCTGACTCGCAGTGGAGAAAACTTTTTTCATGTTCCAACTGCAACTATTCATGTGCTCTAAAGGTTATTTGGAAAAAACACATGCTGACTCACAAAGCTGATGAACCCTAATGTGTATATGTATAATGTTTAAGTGTACGATTTAATCTGATATCCATGGGAGGAGTGAAGCTGCCTAAAAATCACCATACTATTCAGGATGCTGATATTGAGCAGGTGATGAAATACCTTAATGAACCATTTGTCACCCCGCGTCCTCTCCATGCGGTAAGTGGATAACAGCGAATCTTTGGTATCCACTCCCCTCATGAAGCGATTGTACTGGATCACAGATAGAGGCATTTGGTCCAATATTTTTTCTTTGTTGATTGTATTTTCTATTGGAATCTGGTTATATTTCGTTGAAAATACTTCTTCACTATTCATAGATTACTCATATTGTACCATGATTTCCTGGTGTTATATTTCTGAAAGATGTGTAAAACATACGATTCATGTGTAATTCAAATAAAGTAAGGAAATCTGTAATTAAAGAGCTGAGTGTAATGCTGAGAACAAAATTTATTGAGGTTATTTTCCATAATTCTTTATCATTCATAAATTACAATATTACTCAATCTAATTGGCAAGAGACTCTACATTTAATAAGAATATCAGGGCATGTTCAGATCGTTAAACTAAATCTGACTAGTGATGTGAAATTACAATACTACTATGCTGATCTGTGGGTATGTTAAAGTTATTAGGTTAGAGTTTCAAATCTCAAATAGTAATCCCGTTATAGATACATAGGGCGCCAGTTCTTCCTAACATGATATGAAGAACAAATTTATAATTATAGTAAACCATATTGTGAATATCTAAACTAATTTGATGACAATCGCTCACGTGTTTGTAATGGCGCAACCCTCTTGCGAATCCGTTCCGTGATGTCCTTCCTGACAGCTGTCCAACCTCTCTGGAACTGATCCGAAGTCCTCGATTATGTACTCGGCCGTTGTCGTGTTCGTAACTGCACGGTTGTTAAAATTAAAACGTTCTTCACAAGCGCTTGATACCGGGGCGAGTAGTTTCAAATCGTTACATTACTCCCTTCGCTCCAAAAAAAAATTTCCAAAGGAAATTTTAGGCCCTCCTGGCGCCTTTATACATCTCAATACAGGAAGTTTGCTGATCATGCCAATAGATGATATGCTCTGGAAGAATTGATACCAGAATGTACCCTTGAAACCAGGTAAATTATATCCAATATGAAGGTCACGTACAGGGTCCATGTCTTGAAGGCAGAAGTAGTAGAAAGAAGATTATCAGCTTAGAGGTTTGTTTGGTGACTGTATGAAAGCGAAGCTCCTCCTCCAAATCCTGCCATGATGAATTTTGAGAGTGCTGGGATGAGCATCCAAAGAGTATACAGATGAAGGCTGAAGATCAAGGAAGAAGAAGAAGGTTGAAGATCCATATTGATAGTCTTTGTTCTTGATGTTGTCCAGTGCAGATGACAGGTCAACACGTCCATATAAATTTGAAGTTCTTCCTTCCATGTAGATTGTAATTGTTTGGCCAAAAGCAGCAATGAATTCCACCGGACAGTATATGTGAAGGTCTTGAACTTGTAGTGATGACTGCGACTTAACGTTGACTTTAATTCTTGATGTTGCGAAGGCTAAGCTACACTATAAAATGGTTTACTGATGAAATTAGAAAAAATTTTAAGTTAGAACAGATTGAAATAATATGATATAATTTCCAAATAAGATAAAACTACAAACTGGACACCCTGCGGATGAATAAATAATTTGAAAACCCTGTTGATAGAATGGTTAAACAATTTTATCTCCTAGCCAAGACGCAAATTGAAGTTTCAAAACAGACAACCTAGATGTCACTCCTCTAAAATTGAATGAGATTCTAAATATTATATTTGTAAATAAATTTTATAATAATTTCAAGTTAAAAAAAAAATTTAAGCTTTTACCGTGAAATAGATATTAAAATTTCTATATGAAAAAGAATGTTATTATCCTCCCCATAGATCTGAGTATAAATAAGTTTTGTCTTTGATATTGAATAAAATATGAATCACTAATCGAATTTAACCCATGCAATGCTGATAAAATCTGAGAAATAATTAGCTTGCGAATAAGCAAATACTGTAATACCCCAATGTAGAATACTATAAATCAAAAATTTATTTTCAGTTAAAATGTAATCCGATGATGCAATTTGCAGTAAAATTGAATTATTATCTTTGGTTTTATTTTATTTTTGTAAATCTCTAAGAATGAAGAACCAAATAACATTCCATGATTCGATCAAGAACAAGGTATTGATCGAATCGTCGAATGCTAGTTCGACTTGTTGAGGTCATTCCGAGCTCAAGAATGACCCCCGCAACTCGAAGAAGGAAGCTTTATTATATTTAAAATAAGATTACCCGAATAGAAAACCGACGTTGGCATATGCCACATGCATTTTATTTGTCTTGAGGATATCAAATCTCTCTATTTAATTAATTTCATATTTATTTTAATTTGTAAGGACGAAGAACAACATAAAATGTGAATTCAAAAAACCCAAATGGATAAAAATAAGCACTACCAAAAGAAATTACATACAAAACTGTTGGCTGGGTTGCGTAACTTCCTAAAGTTGCTAAATAGATATTCTAAGCATCTGATTGCTATCATGTGATGAAAATAGTAACCCAATGCCAAAGATTCTGAATGAACCCTTCGGTTTGCCTTCTAGTTCAAAACAATATAATAAATATTATGAACTATTAATCATTAATTCAATTGTAACCATTATCCAGCAGATCCTGCAAGGAATATACATACTCATTTGATAATATAGATTATTGAATGGGATAACCCCAAATTAACATTAATAATTTGATAAATATAGGCACGGTATTGTACCACATGCAATTGAAAATGCATTATTTCTCCAGCTTATAGTATGTAACATCCCCAAAGGGCATAATGAAACAGAACAAGACAAAGAAACAGAACGACACAACGAAATATAAAACCCAACTGTATTTTACCATCAACTATCTTGAAGATACGCCCACCATTCCGGACTAGCATGCGCACCTTGAAAACAGTTAATTACATAACCATTTCAAAATGAATATGATAAAAATACATATTAAAATCATCAAACTACCAAACGGATGTACACTGTACTCACACACATCTAAACTTATTCAAAATTTGATGATTTGAATATATAAATTTACAAAATTTAGTACTATGTACATTCATATGCACACATTCAATGCGTAAGGGTAAGAATAGGTCACCCCTGCACACTGAATACGTATAAAATAGCAAAATACATGTGTTAATGATACCTGGACATGGACAACCAAAATAACTTCATAAACAAATATAATCGCTTCCATTATTGCGCATAATGGAAACAAAATTATCTAAAATAATTAAAACACGCTCCTGACCTACACAACGTTAATCTGAGATTTCATGTTTGATTATATCCTTGATGTGAAAGGTCCCCACGGGTTTTCCATTTAAATCAGCTAAAATGTAAGCAACCGGAGACAATTTCTTAATGACTTTGCTGCGAATAAACTTGGGAGCTAATTTCGCTGAAAAATACTTACTAGCGTCTGAAAGAACGAACGATCGGCGCCAAACGATGTCACCAATTTCATATTGTATGTCCCTACGATGTAAATTATACTGAGTTTTGTTCTTTTCATACGACTGCCTTAGAGACGTACGAACCTGTGAAAAAATATCGTTCAATTCGTCTAAATCCGATGCCCAAGAATCCCGTGCGGCAAATCTGATATCTTCAGGGTTGAAGTCTGAAGATTTGTAGTCGTTTCCTGAAATAATAATTTCCCTTCCGAAGTTTAAGAAAAAGGGAGTATATCCGGTGACCTCATGTACTGCTGTGTTAATAGCGAGTTCAATTTCATGTAAACAATCTGCCCACCTCCGATGATCACCACCGACGTACGAGCTAATAGCAGACACTAACACTCTGTTAATTCTTTCTACAGGATTATTTTGTGGGTGATATCTACAGTTGTAAAAGAGGTGTCTTATATGAAACTTATTGACTAACGCTTTCATGTCCTTTGAAATATATTGGGGACCATTATCCAAAATTATTGTATCAGGTACCCCAAACTTGTAAAATATCTCATTTTCCATGATCTCAGCAATATTCTTTCCAGTAGCTTTTCTTAATGGGAAAAGTTTAGAGTATTTTGTAAAGAAGTCAGAGATTACTAACAAATATATATAGCCTTTTTTGTAAGAGCTGGGGAACGGACCCAATAAATCTCTAGCAATCATTTGCCAAGGACGTTGAACTAATTTGGGATCACCCATAAGACCTGGTGGTAGCTGATTCGTACTCTTATGACCCAAGCAAGTGTGGCATTTGCTAATGAATGATTTTATGTCGGCCGCCATCTTCGGCCAGTAATATTTCTGACTAATTCTATTCAAAGTTTTCATAATACCAAAATGAGCACACGAAGGAGGTACATGATATTGCGTTATTATATCTTTCCTAGACTCTTTAGGTACAACTTCTTTCCAGTCATACACTCTGTGTAGAGCTTCCATACTCTGTATGTGTTTGTACAATACTCCATTATTAACTTTCCAAGCATGAAATTTATCTGGAAAAGCTAGAACATTTCTACACATTTTATCGTACCACGATTCTTTGGTTGGTATAGTTTGTTCTACTACAGCTAATTCTACGGGATCACGTGATAATGCGTCAGGCACTATATTATCTTTTCCTTTACGGTGTTCTATAATAAAATTGAATTGCTGTAACCTGACAGCCCATCTTGCTAATCTGCCCGTAGGAGATTTAATATTTACTAACCATTTTAGACTGTAATGATCTGTTATAATCTTAACCGGTATGACAGAACCTTCTATATAAGCTCTAAATTTCTCCAGAGCAAAAATCATTGCATTAAGCTCTTTCTCTGTGGTTGAATGATTTCTCTCCTGAGCATTCAGAGACCTACTAATAAATGATATAGGGTGTTCTCTACCCGAATCGTCTACCTGCGTCAGGACCGCCCCTAGCCCGGTATTGGATGCGTCGCATGATATGATAAAAGGTTTTTTAAAGTTAGGACAAGCTAAAACAGGAGCGCTCACTAAGATATCTTTAAGTTTTTTAAAAGCTAAATCTGCCTGACTATTCCATTTAAATTTATTTCCCGTAAATTCCTTTCTTGTTAAATTATGCAACGGAGCTGCTATTATGGAAAAGTTACAAATAAATCTTTTATACCAAGATAGTATGCCTATAAAACGTCTTAAGCTTTTTTGCGAGTTCGGTATAGGAAAATCCACTATGGCTTTAACTTTGTCTGGATCGGTCCTTAAACCTTGACTATCGACGACATAACCCAGAAACTTTAACGATTCTCTACAAAAAACAGATTTGTCCATATTGATGGTTAGACCCGCATCAGAAAGCTTTTGTCGAACTTTCCTCAAAAGAAACATGTGTTCCTCAAATGAAGTGCTTATAATTATAATATCATCTAAGTAATAAAATACTTTACCCTCAAATTCAGGTCCAAATATTTTATCCATTAAGCGCATCATTCTAGAGCTCGCCCCATGAAGACCGAATGGCATTCTAGCAAAATGAAATAATCCTCGTTTCGGAACAGTAAAAGCCGTCTTCTCTTTAGAGTTTTCCTCCAAAGGAATTTGCCAGAAAGCTGCTGTTAAGTCAATAGTAGACAGGTATTTAGCACCGCCTAAGGAATCTAGTATGCTTGAAACATAAGGTATAGGAAAACTGTCTTTTTTTGATAGCGAGTTCAAAGTTCTACTGTCCAAACACAACCTAAAAGATCCATCCTTTTTGGGAACAAGTAAAATAGGACTGTTCCACGCACTATGACTTGGTTCTACGACACCCAACTCTAACATTCTATCTAATTCTTTGTGTACCGCCGGTAGCAAGTGTGGTGAGACTGGGTAATATCTTTGTTTTACCGGTTGAGCATCACCTGTGTCAATGACGTGATATTCTAAATCGGTTTTACCTAACCTGTCTCCCGAGATATCTTTAAATTCGTCTATGACGCATTTAAGCTCATGCTTCTGTCTATTCGATAAATTTAAACTGTTTTCTAATCCTTTTATCTCTGAGACTGATTTCGGCTCAGATTTTGTTTCCCGTGGTGATATATATTTGTAAATTTCCGGACAAATATTAAAATGTTTCCAAAAGTCTATACCTAGAATTACATTTGAAGTGATCTCAGGCATAACTACAAAAGTGAAATCTTTGACAATGTTTTTATATAGCACCGGGACTGTTATCTTTTGTGTACATTTTACTGAGTGACCAGTCGCAGAAGTTAGAGAAAAATTTTCTTTTAAAGTCGCCAAGCTAAATCCTAATCTCACGAAATGTGTGTGAAAGTTATTTCCCAAAATTGACAAGTGAGAACCTGAATCTAGCAAACCGGAAAATTTAGTATTTAAAACCTGAAATGATATGTGAGGACGGCCATCATTGTTACCCGCTCTCTCCGCCTTTGACGTTTTAAGGTCCTGGTAGAATTTGTCCACGACAGCAAGCCAATTAGTCCACTCCGGGTCACACGGCACAGTAGATGAAGACGTCTCCTCGCCCACTGGACAGGTAACCCGGGCTGCTAGTTTTTTCGGTTCTTGCATCTGCAGTCAGGAGCCTTCACACCTGGTTGACCACAGCGGAAACATCTCAGTGGTTCTCTGAAATTCACGTTTTGAGCGCTTTTATTATTGTTATAAAAATACCTTTGATTTCTTTTGACATTCGGATTATAATTATTATTATTGCGAGAAGCCTCCCTGTTATTACTATTGCTAGATGTTGTATTGTTGGCAGAATTATTGGCTTTGGAATTGTAAAAGTTTGAATTTGCAGGATGGTTTCTAGTATCCGTGCGACTATCCGCCAATTCTATCATCTTTCCATACTTCTTTAGAGCAGCAATATTAGTCACCTCTGTAAGAGAAAGTTTATGTATGTATCTTGGCAACATATTACACATCAGAATTTCTAATATTTCCTCTTCCGGCAATTGCTTAGAGAGGCGATTATTCATTAGTAACACTGTCGTTATAAATGAACCCAAGTTTTCTTTAGGTTTTTGACATGTAGTTCTTAACTGAGCTACAAGACGTTTGTCATGGTCCAAGAGTTCAAACTCCTCCTTCAACCCTGCAACAATCTCTGACCATGTGTTAAAATTGGAACGGTTCACCCTGAACCAGTTCAAAGCATCGCCTGTAAAAAATTCAATCGCGCTTGAAAATAGATTAATGGTACTTACACCACGAGAATCTGCTAGTTCTTCTACACGTTCTATGAAATTGCGTACGCATGTGGATCCGTCAAAAACCAGATTCCATTTGTGTACGGGGAATGACTTGCAGGACGAGGATTGCGTTACCGCCTGTCCCTCCGGCGAAGCTTCCTTTTGTTTTATCACCGTCCCAGAATCCTGAACCTTGTCCTGACTCCTCTTTACAATTTGCGGTTCCGACATGACGTGCAGAAACTATGCTATGTAGGTATGAAAGAAATAATTAGCTCATGTATAAATATGACACGACGACCATAAATTTGCCTTGTAAATAAAAATAAGTTTGACTACAGCGTACTGTAAGTCAATAAACAGTAAAAACGCAGAGCGCTAGAGTTCCAGGGGGGACACTCAAATATATCAAACTGTGTAAAATTATTATTTAAATTGGAATTTCAACATGAAACGGATTCACAGAGCATCAAAACCGCGAGCGACTGTCATCATATTCACAAATTAGCAAGATTACCACTTGAAACTTTTAACGACACGTAAAACATTGAGCACAAATTAACATCCTACCCACAAATTAACAGATCACTAGGTTTAATCCACGCTGGGCAGCCAAATGTACCATGATTTCCTGGTGTTATATTTCTGAAAGATGTGTAAAACATACGATTCATGTGTAATTCAAATAAAGTAAGGAAATCTGTAATTAAAGAGCTGAGTGTAATGCTGAGAACAAAATTTATTGAGGTTATTTTCCATAATTCTTTATCATTCATAAATTACAATATTACTCAATCTAATTGGCAAGAGACTCTACATTTAATAAGAATATCAGGGCATGTTCAGATCGTTAAACTAAATCTGACTAGTGATGTGAAATTACAATACTACTATGCTGATCTGTGGGTATGTTAAAGTTATTAGGTTAGAGTTTCAAATCTCAAATAGTAATCCCGTTATAGATACATAGGGCGCCAGTTCTTCCTAACATGATATGAAGAACAAATTTATAATTATAGTAAACCATATTGTGAATATCTAAACTAATTTGATGACAATCGCTCACGTGTTTGTAATGGCGCAACCCTCTTGCGAATCCGTTCCGTGATGTCCTTCCTGACAGCTGTCCAACCTCTCTGGAACTGATCCGAAGTCCTCGATTATGTACTCGGCCGTTGTCGTGTTCGTAACTGCACGGTTGTTAAAATTAAAACGTTCTTCACAAGCGCTTGATACCGGGGCGAGTAGTTTCAAATCGTTACAATATGAAGAATATTTTTCTGCATTGAATGCTAACATATCATGAGGCTTCTGATTTTTATTGTGTGTTTTCTTCGATTTTCTGCGTTCTCTTGCAAAGTGACCTCTTTTGTTACAATTGTAGCAAATAAATCTATGACTTGAATTTCTTTGACCAATTGAATTATTCTTATTATCTCCATTCCTTGTTTTGGAATTTCCTTTTGTGATTACAAGTGCAGTCTCACTACAAGATGTGTCATTGGCAAGGCTTCCCTCTTCATCTATTAAGCGTGATGTGAGATTTTGAATAGTTTGACTATTTTGATCTAGTGACAACCATGCTTGTCTAAGCGAATGGTTTGTTGGTGGTAGTGTGCTCAGAATCTTGGTCATAATTGCTGTGTCACTGAGTTTTTCACCAGTTTCCTTCAGTTGTTTTGCCAAGCTTTCCACTTTGGAGACATGTTGTGCCATCGTATCACTAGCACTATAAGAATACTGATAAAATTTCTCATTTTTTTAAATTCAGATTTTTGTTCGTAAATAGCTTCTAATTTATTCTTGACCTCATTTGCAGTCTCGCAGTTTTCTATTAGTGATATCTGATTCAAATCCATTGATGATGTCAAGATAAACATGGCCATGCCATCATCTTTATTCCATTGCACTTGCGAACTGGCTTCTTGCGGTCTTACTGAATCAATATTTAATCCTTTTGCTCTTAATGCACATTTAACTTGAAATTTCCATTGCTTAAAGTTTCGGCCATCGAACTTTTCAATTCTCATTGAATTGCCGACCTCCATTTTGTAGACTTTATGCAGCACAAATGTGACGAATTTTAAACGTTAAAATCTTGCTCTTTACTCTATTTTTTATTATTTTAATTTTTTTTTTATTCATGTGGTCATAAGATATAAGTGTGATTAAAAGTAATATTATGCTTTTGATCAGTCAAAGTTGTTCAATTGAATGAATCGGAAGGTTTTTATTTGTGTCGGTATAAGGTTTGGCTCTATCAGAATTATTGTGGTGCAATGCCGGCCCTTTCTGCCAGATATTGTCCTACAGAGTTTGGTCTTGTCTCCCCTAATTCCCTCCAGAATCCTGTGATGAAGTCTATTATCTCGGCTTGTACTTTGTCAGGATTTTCTTTGAACCATAGTAGCCACTCATCTGGATCTCTTCCCAGAGGTAGTACTCCTGCAACCTCTTCTGCTTCGATTGCGAATCCGTTCGGCTCCTTCGAAATCACTTTCCGAAGTGTTATACTCTTTATATATGCTGCACTCAATAACTGAGCATTTGTTATTACATCTGTCAAATTGGCATTCGACATCATCCGCGCATTCTTGGACCTGCTGGACTTGAATGTTGTTCCTACCGTGTGTATCCAGGTGTGGATGTTGGGATTTGCGGATACTGAATAGGGAGATTTTGAAGAGATTCCCATATCTGATAGATAGGCTGTGTAAGAGGTATTTTGGTCTATTTCTTCCCCTCCTTTCATCATCTGAAAGAGTTCAGATCCCATTTTTTCTACAAAGATCCACTCACCAAGTTCTAAAAGCTTTATCCCAAGAAGATCCACTATGTAACCTATGGCAACCAGAGCTGAGCAATCTTTGAACCTCGATGGAAGTCTACACATCCTAATGTTCGAAGCGTTATTGTCTCTAAAAACATTGAAAAACATGTCAATGCCGGCTACCAGTTTTCTGTAATTGGAGTCTAGTGTCCAACTAGCGTATTTTGTATGGAACGAGTCAAGTGCAATTAATAACTGGGCCCATAACCTATTGGAATCTGATTATATTTCGTTGAAAATAAGTAAGATTCTTTATATTTTATGGATTACTATTTATTAGAACAAAAACAAAATACACTTCTTTATGTGACAGGAAACAGCAACAGTAGCGCCACACACGGCAAGTGTTGCCAACTTAAAAATACAGTATTAGAACACCTTTGAATTTATCTCTACTCAACATTTTCAAGTTGTAGGAATTGTTTTTCAATCAAGTTTTTAATTTTTACTTCTTTGATGTTCTTATATACATCACTCTTTAACGTCTCCAAAATTTCGTTTAGCGACATATTGGAGACCTCACTTATTGCGTGCGCAAAGGGTTAGGGCAAGTAGCACCCAATCCGGAATTAACAGATATTATTGTCGCGATGCAGTGGTGCAGGCGTACGTTCCAGTTGAGGTTGAAACATTGACTGATCTATATGATACGAAGAGAGAAAGAAAATGTGCGCGCGCACCTCTCCTCTCTTGCCCCTACAGTTAATATATGAAGCGTAACTCTCTCTCTTTCTATCTTCACTAACTTATATCTCCCTCTCAACTACCGTTCGCTTCGATTTTCGTAATGCTCTCGTCACGCATTCGCCAGCTTACTCCCCAAGTCAAGCGTGCGTAAAGAAGTTTACTTCAAAAAACAAAATAGCTAATTAGCCTTACCGCTGGACTACGCCGGCCATCAATTACAGAGGTAATAATTAATATTGTGACAAAATGTCTCCCCAGTTAACTTTTATTGCCTTTGTAGTGTTAAAAAAATATACTTTTGATATATCTGCTATGGTTTGGAATAGTGAATGCTGTCTTTTCTATGTCTTGATCAGACATTTTGATCTGGTGGTGTACCATGATTTCCTGGTGTAATATTTCTGAAAAGGTGTGTAAAACATACGATTCATGTGTAATTCAAAATCAAGTAAGGAAATCTGTAATTAAAGAGCTGAGTGTAATGCTGAGAACAAAATTTATTGAGGTTATTTTCCATAATTCTTTATCATTCATAAAATTACAATATCAATCAATTTAATTGGCAAGAGACTCTACATTTAATACGAATATCAGGGCATGTTCAGATCGTTAAACTAAATCTGACTAGTGATGCGAAATTACAATACTACTATGCTGATCTGTGGGTATGTTAAAATTATAAGGTTAGAGTTTCAAGTCTCAAATAGTAATCCTGTTATAGATACATAGGGCGCCAGTTCTTCCTAACATGATATGAAGAACAAATTTATAATTATAGTAAACCATATTGTGAATATCTAAAATAACTTGATGACAATCGCTCACGTGTTTGTAATGGCGCAACCCTCTTGCGAATCCGTTCCGTGATGTCCTTCCTGACAGCTGTCCAACCTCTCTGGCCCCGATCCGAAGTCCTCGATTATGTACTCGGCCATTGTCGTGTTCGTAACTGCACGGTTGTTAAAATTAATACGTTCTTCACAAGCGCTTGATACCGGGGCGAGTAGTTTCAAATCGTTACAGTGGTATCCACTTGTCAGATCTAAAGTTGAAAAGTTTTTATTGCCATGTAACTGTGAAAAAATGTCTTCGATGTTTGGGAGGGGAAACTTGTCACTACGTGTCTGTTCGTTGAGTTTCCGATAGTCTATGACCATCCTCCACTTTTTTATACCCGATTGGTCGAGTTTTTTCTCGACGATATGGACAGGGCTTGCCCAAGGCGAATCGCTTGGTTGGATTATTCCATCCTTCAGAAGTTGAGCGACTTGCCTTTCAACTTCAAGCCTCTGTTCATACGGTAAACGATAAGCGCGTTGATATACGGGCTCTTCTTTAATTAATTTTATTTCATGTTTTACATGAGGTGAGCAATTAGCTACCAGTTCCTCAGAAAATAAATCCCTATTTTTCTCCAATAACTCAACAAGTTTACTCACATCCATTACATGGAACAACTGAACTTGTCTGGTTGGAGTTTTTAAAATATTATTAGAGTTATTTAAAATTAATGTGGCATTCATTAATTTCAACATGTCTATCCCCATTAACACATTGTATTTGTGGGAAAAGTCAAAAATATAAAAACGCATTTCGGCATTATTATTGCCGAATACTTTTTTCCAAAATGGCGTCACGACGGTACCTCTATGGGTGGTCGTAGAGTGTGCTGTTTGTACAGTAAACTCTTCATTTATATATCTACAGTCACGAAACAATCTATTATACACATTTTTAGTCATGAATGATTTGGAGCTTCCCGTATCAATCAGAATTTTCATATTTAATGGCGCTACTACATATGGTAGGCCATTATTAATATGATTCAGGTGGATTAGGTTTCTCGGGGTGATTCTTGGTCTTCCCAAAAATCCGGCCGTTCCTGATCATGACTATCAGTATAGAATAGCTCCTGTGCCGTACGTCCGTTGCCGAGGTCGATGACAGGGCCTTTAGGAGGTCGGGGCATTGGGGCCGTTCTCATACTCACATCACCGGCACGTGCCTGGTGCGTGTTAAAATTATTATGATTATTATTTCCTTGCCACGGGCGGTTTTGTCCGTGCTTATGCGATTGGTTATTATTATTATGCCACGGTTTATTATTAAAATTATGGTGATTATGATTATTATGATTAAAATTATTAAAATTATTATGCGGTTTGAACGAGCTTTGCGTTTGCGGTGGTAAAAAGTTTGGGCGTGTAAAAGGTTTGTTTGAATGGTTTTGTCCTGGCCGCATGAAATTAGATGGTCCTGCTTGTGGAAACACAAGGCTTTGTTTAGACCGCTGGTGGAGCTCGCCATGAGCCTCCAACATTCTTATTTCAGTGCACAGAGCATCATAATTTTTTGTTAAGTTTGCGCATTTAATGTGCGTTGGCATGAGGTTGAGCAATGTATTTCTAACCGTATCCTTATACGGTTCCATCAATATGTGGGCACTAGGTCCTCCATATTGATCAGAAATTTTAATTTTTATCGAAAAGAGAATTTGGTTGATTTCGTGGATCGTTGAGGAGAAATCCTTTTGACCGCGGTTGAAGTTGATTAATTCCGTTTGTAAAAGCGTTACAGACTTATTGTCCCCACATTCGTTTTTCAAAGTTTCTTATATTGTTTCAATATTATTATCATGATCGCACATGAGAATTACGTGGAGTGCCTTTCCACGTAATCTTGAAATTATTTTTTCAACATTACTCGGCGTATTGCCGTTTCTAGTAATATACCCCCTGGCAGATTTTATGAACAAGTTTATATCTTGTGGAGAGCCACTGTACTCCAATATCGATTCTGAATATTGGGTAGTGGGCCTCTCATTTGGCTGTGCCATTTTTTTTTTTTAAAGATATTAAAAATATAAAATAGAATATACAAAGTGACTTTTTTTTTAAAGTTTTCTCTCTAACCTTTTGGATAAGGTAGGGAAAGGATCTATCATACGTATGGGATAGACGATCAATTGAAAAATGTACTCACTAGACATGGGCAGATTCATTCCCAGGAGTGAATTGATTCAGTCTGATTCCCCCGGCCTTTTGAATTGATTCCTTTTATTCCTTCCTTTAGATCAATTAGTTCCAAAAAAAAAAAAAAAAAAACTTATTTATATGCATACATAGATATATTTTCTAATACCTGGTTTTCACTTAAGAAAACTAAAGTATACATGAGAGGCTACGAAGCACCGCACAAAGAGGAGGCCGAAAGGCTACGAAAAACCGCACAAAGAGGAGACCGATAATACTATTACTATATCATTCTCCCGCGGACTACATCCTTTAGATGCATGTGTTTGCCTCTTTTTATTGTCGTTATTTTTCGTTTCATCGAGTTTCAAATCACAACGGTGCCAAAGAAATTTTCACTGCGCAAAGCACTCTTCTTAGGGTGAATTATGTTGTTCTGAAAAATTGAAGGTACTAAAAACGAACTTAATGAAATATTTATTTTAATGTGTATTTATTTTGAAAAAAAAAATAATTTTGACAAGAAAAATGTATTTATATTAGGCTATCAATTAAATCTTAAAATGGAACAGTTTTTGTGGTTCACCCTTAAGTTTCACTAATTTTATTTTATTTATTAAACTTAAAATTGGTCTACTTCACGTGATCTAAAATTCCCACTACCTTCAGCCTCACAAAATATCCCAATTGGGAATGCCATAGTCTCATTAGCTCCAGACGGGAGCAGTTGGGAGTTGCTGTATTCACATAAAAAACATAGTATTATCGCGCTTTCATACATCCGATCCGGTCACCTGGAATAAGTTTCACTCAAATATATATTTTTAAATGCACTTACCTCAATGGTGAAGTTAAACCGATGCGCCGAATAAAAACTAATTAAAAGTCTGAGCGACATGCGTCATACAATTTATTACAAAAATAAAGTAATAAACCACTCGATCATCATGACGTATCACGGTCCGACAGCGACTGGTGTTTTGTTTACGGCTAGGTAGACAGATACCATATAAAGAATAATATAAATAAACATCGTTGTTTCTAAACGCATTGCATAATTTACGCACGTGTGAGGGAGAAAAAATATAGGATTAACTTTCGCTTTTAGCAAAAGTTCCGGGTCCCGTGCAAGATGACGGCTTGGCCGCGCGGGAACTAACGACGAACCGATTCTCTGCGGGCATCAAGGAATGAATTAGGAACTTCTGACTAATAAGTGTCTTTTGTCTTGCTGTGACTTGAATAACTTGCATTCCGCGGACCTAATAATGACTCGATATCTTCAACAGATTAGAATTTAACTCGATCCGTGGGATTTGTGATTTGGTACAACGACGTCACAAATGTTTTGATTCATTGAATAAGTGAAACAGAGATTGGGGTTGAGAATTGAACAGACTTGTAGGACTATGACGGTATTAGTTCATTTATGACTATGACTATGACGAACAGTGGGACTGGCGGGACGACTGTGACTTTTGGATGACTCGATCGCTTGTCGGTTCAGTTGGTTGGCGGTTTTGTCGCTTGGGCTGGGGACGGGAACTCTCTGGCTTACGGGTTTTTTTTGTATAGATTTACTACGCGGGATACTACACGTGTTGGGCAATTTCGCGGCGCGCGCCGCCTGTAGTAGGTGTACCTATCCGCGCAACGAATATCCAATATTTACAGAGTACATTATTATTTTCTTACCTCAAAATAACATGCATTATTTAACTGTAAAATAAATTAATAGAAATTAAAAGAAATATGGTGCTGTTAAAAAATCGTAGGATGCAAGGCCAAGGGTAAGAAATAAAGATTTAATTCCTTTTGAAAATGAGAATAAGATTGAGTGTGTCACAAAATTGAATTTATTCATTTAATTCAATCATTCAATTTTGCCCACGTCTAGTACTCACAGAAGTATTGATGCGACGATCTTCATTGCCTAGTTAACGAATTTGTTTGGTGTGTGGTCCTCTTCGCGTCGAGATATTAAAGAATATCTAGGGAGTCCTGGCTATGGCCAAGTTTAACAGCTTCCTCGAAATGACCGACGTACTGGGCGCCAGTTAACTTTTATTGTCTTTGTAGTGTTAAAAAAATATACTTTTGGATAAATTATCCTTTATTATTTAATTTAAACAATACAACTTAAAGTGAGTACAATTCAAAGGGAACTATGATGTGAGCAATACGACAAGCAAGTGCTTGGATTCAATGCACAAAATTTATTAACTAATGTATGCTAGAGTCAGGGTTTATCCATGGCGGGGTGCAGTGGAGGGGGCGCCGTCTTCCTATTTTCGGGCTGCGTGTCGAAGCGTCAATATGTCATCCTGATAATGGGGTTGTTGTCCCGGTGCACTTGGATACGTGATCTTTCGTAATTCGATATTTTATTTTGGGATTGCTGGGTGTGTGGCCGCGTGTTGTTTTGAGTACATCTAAATGTTCCTTTGTTTGTCTATTAATGGTCTTCTCCGAGTAACCGTAGAAGGGTACGTGTTGGTATGTCGTTTCAGGGATAGCGATTATAGTATACCATCCCGGTAATGGTCCTTGGCTAGATGCAGCTGTTATCAATAAACTTGTAGGGTTTATTAGTTTATTTAGGCGAGATGAAGTGCTGGTTGTAATGGGCGTTCTGCTATGTCTTCCTGTAGGTGAGGGTCGTCGTGGGTGGTTAACTCCCCGCACTCGGCTGAAGTTGGCTTCTGGTAGCATAACTCATTGTTGATGAAGTGATGAAAACTCCAACATGTATATGTTTAAATGCGCTTTCTTTTAGTCTTTGTGGGCGTCTTTGGTAGAGTTCAAGTGGGTCCCGTTGTATACTGCCTTACATCACATATAAGGGGATAAACGTCTCCTCGGGCTCAGCTGAAGTTGGCTTCTAGTAGCATAACTGCATTGTTGATGAAGTGATGAAAACTCCACTGCAACATGTAACTGTTTAAATGTCAGTCCTTGTGGGCGTCTTTGGTAGAGTTCATGTGGGTCCCGTTGTATACTGCTTTACATCGCGTATAAGGGGATAAACGTCTCCCCGCGCTCAGCTGAAGTTGGCTTCTAGTAGCATAGCTGCATTGTTGATGAAGTGATGAAAACTCCACTGCAACATGTAACTGTTTAAGTGTTAGTCCTTGTGGGCGTCTTTGGTAGAGTTCAAGTGGGTCCCGTTGTATACTGCCTTACATCATATATAAGGGGATGAACGTCTCCTCGCGCTCAGCTGAAGTTGGCTTCTAGTAGCATAACTGCATTGTTGATGAAGTGATGAAAACTCCACTGCAACATGTAACTGTTTAAGTGTTAGTCCTTGTGGGCGTCTTTGGTAGAGTTCAAGTGGGTCCCGTTGTATACTGCCTTACATCATATATAAGGGGATAAACGTCTCCCCGTGCTCAGATGAAGTTGGCTTCTAGTAGCATAACTGCATTGTTGATGAAGTGATGAAAACTCCACTGCAACATGTTACTGTTTAAATGTCAGTCCTTGTGGGCGTCTTTGGTAGAGTTCATGTGGGTCCCGTTGTATACTGCTTTGTCTTTGCAAAGTAATCATATCGATTTTCAAATTGAGGAATTTCGGATGCTAATTGCAAAGGACGGTCATGTTCAACTTGGGAAAAATTTGTACAATATGTTGATAAATTTGAATTTGACAAACCCATATCTGATGAACCACGTGGGTGCTGCCGATATATAATATTATCTATTAGCTCCAGTGGATTACCTGGTGTGGATGAGTCGCTATCCCAGCGGTTGGTGGTACCCTGGACACTTAAAGAGATCATATCTTTCAATAATATGTAAGTAGCATCCAGTGGTACGGCATTGCTTGGTCCTCCACCTGTCTGGTAGAGGTCCTTCCTTATAGCGGCACTCTTCTGCCGAATCAACCTCTTCAGCCCCTCGTACTTGACCTACAAGGTCTTGATGGACCTGAAGCCTGCTTACCTGGTCTGGATGAGTCGCTATGCCAGCGGTTGGTAGTACCCTGGGGACTTAAAAAGATCATAAAACTGGGCACTTAAAAATAAAACAGGAAGAATTACCTAGTGTGGATGAGTCGCTATCCCAGTGGTTGGTGGTACCCTGTGCACTTAAAGCTATCATATCTTTTAATAATGTTTCTGTAGCATCCAGTGGTACGGCATTGCTCGGTCCCCCACCCGTCTGGTAGTGTCCTTCCTTATAGCGGCACTCTTCTGCCGAATCAACCTCTTCAGCCCCTTGTACTTGACCTACAAGGTCTTGATGGACCTGAAGCCTGCTTACCTGGTGTGGATGAGTTGCTATGCCAGCGGTTGGTAGTACCCTGGGGACTTAAAAAGATCATAAAACTGGGCACTTAAAAATAAAACAGGAAGAATTACCTAGTGTGGATGAGTTGTTATCTGAGTGGTTGGTGGAACCCTGGGCACTTAAAGCTATCATATCTTTTAATAATGTTTCTGTAGCATCCAGTGGTACGGCATTGCTCGGTCCTCCACCTGTCTGGTAGAGGTCCTTCCTTATAGCGGCACTCTTCTGCCGAATCAACCTCTTCAGCCCCTCGTATTTGACCTACAAGGTCTTGATAGACCTTAAGCCTGCTTACCTGGTGTGGATGAGTCGCTATGCCAGTGGTTGGTAGTACCCTGGGCACTTAAAAATAAAACAGGAAGAATTACCTAGTGTGGATGAGTCGTTATCCAAATGGTTGGTGGTACCCTGAGCACTTAAAGCTATCATATCTTTTAATAATGTTTCTGTAGCATCCAGTGGTACGGCATTGCTCGGTCCCCCACCCGTCTGGTAGAGGTCCTTCCTTAAAGCGACACTCTTCTGCCGAATCAATCTCTTAAGTCCCTCGTACTTGACCTTCAAGGTCTTGATAGATCTGAAGCCTGCATATGAACACACAATGAATGTTAAAAACACTATAACGATTCAACGGCTGAAATCACCTAACAAAAATAGCAAGAAATCAGAAGAACCATTGAAAAAAGAAGAAAAAATGTTGTATGTCTTCAAACTTGATTTTATTTAACTTGGTTATTATTGGCAAATGTGTGGCAAAACCATGTATGATCGTGTGAGAAATGTGGATATCCGCAAAGAATGCAAGGCTGATGTAAGCATAATGAGTAAGATTAAGAAAGGGACCCTCAGATGGTTTGGACATGTAGAGCGAATGAAAGAAGAAAATAATGTGAGAAGAATATATGACGCAAATGTGAATGGAAGAAGAAGTAGGGGACGCCCGAGGAAGACATGGCACGATCAAGTGAATCAGATACTTGAGTCGGGCCATGTCAAAAGTCGGAATAATAGAAGAGTATGTATGAGACGATTTATGAATGTGAGTGAAGCAAAGACTGTGTGCCAAGACCGAGTTGTTTGGCGGTCCGTCCTCTCTGCCTACCCCTGCGGGGAAACGGCGTGATGGTTAGTTAGTTAGTTAGTTAGTTAGTTGGTTATTATTATATTTGACGTGGAAGAATCAAATCTGACCGCTACAGCTTTTCAGGCCACTTCCTTTTTCTTCCAGGTCACGGCATTACTGGTTTTGTTTTCTATTATATCTTTAAACTCGTGAATTATGTTCACCAGTATGTCACATTCCTCTCTTGTGATGTTCGTACTTCGCTCTCGCTTATTCATCCTGAAAAACAAGACAAATCTATAAATTCAACTAAAACCTTTTGTAAAATCATTAAATTATCAAAATAACAACTAAAACCTGTTCAACTTACCTTATAGATTCGTAAACCATAATGATCGCTGTAATAATTATCACTATCAGACGCTGTGTTGACATTGTTGACTTTTGTGATTCCATAGAAACGGGGGCATTTTAGATGGGCGATCGACAGGCGTGGCTCTAGATCTGAATAGCTACTTGACACCATTTTTCATGTGGTGAGATGCGGGCTGGTTTATAGGCAAGATTCTCCTGCCTATAAAATTATGTGACCCGTAACTACAGCAAACATTTTGAGAGGTTGGTGAAAGAGCCCCTGAGGTAAATAAAACAATTAATACAAAATTACAAAACAATTTATATTTATTAAAAACTTAGGTATTAAATTTAACAATCATCTGGAGATAAGTAAAATTCTTCTTGTGAACTTTATATTGGTCAAGGGGCTCTGAACAGTTATTGAACTTGATTGGTCAGTATTGGATGGAGATGGGCAAATATTTGGGTTGAAAATGGTAAAAAAGCTTTGTGCGGAGTGTGGCCTAGAACTTGGGGCAGTTGAATTAGCGGGGCGATATCGATGATTCTCTAGAATCCTAATTACTTTAGATGAGAATGTACAGGATTAACGGATGAAGATTGATGCAAGGACAGTGTTGGGTGTGAGTGTGAGTGCTGCTGATACATATTTCCAATTAATTCGGTGATATCTGGGGAAGTCCCCTTAGTATCCCAATCAATAGTGCCTATCATATGGTTAAAATCTGTTTCTTTCGGGACGTTGGTGTTGGCTGCAGCTCCTAAAGCAGAGGCCCTTCCAGCTAATTGTGCTGAGATCCTTTTGTCCAGAGTATAACTAGGTCCTAAAAGGTATATCAAGACTAAAGCTAAGAATTGATTAGATTTCTGCTCATCAGAATCTCTCTCCCAATTGGTGAGAACTCTTGTTTGTTCTTCTGTCAAGTTATAACTGATGTAGACAGCATAATTCGCATTGATATATGGTCTCACATGAGGAAACAGGGAATGGGCCACAGTTAAGATCCTGGAATCCAGAGGAATTCCCTTATCTACAATGAGCGGATATAGATGCAGAGTTTTTACATATTATGGGCTTGAGTGAATGTTGGCTGTGAGAGCTGTTGTGGAGTCTGAGAAGGCGCACTCAGACTGTGGGTACTGCTGATACACATCACGACCTTGAGTGGGTGTCGTTTGTGAGTGCTGTTGTTTTGTGATCTGAGTACAGATAGGTGTTGATTAAAGCGAAAGGATAGAATTGGGTGACTGAAATATGGTTCAATCTAGCAGTAAAATCTTCAGGCAGGTCAGACAAGTTAAAATAATCATTTCAGGTACAGGCCAATAGACATGCATCTGTGTTAGTTTGATAGTACCCGTCATGATATGAAAGCAAATAAATTTCTTTATATTTAATTAAATGAAGACAATATTAGAGAAACTCCATCAAAATCTGAAGACAGAAAAATCAGAAAAAGATATTGGTTCCACTGGGACTGGGATCGAATTGGAAATGGGTTCCATAGCTCAATCGGTAGAGCAATTGGCCATGAATGCTAAGGTATCTGGGTTCGTGTCCCAGTGGAACCAATATCTTTTTCTGATTTTTCTGTCTTCAGATTTTGATTGAGTTTCTCTAATATTGTCTTCATTTAATTAAATATTATAATTTGAGTTTTTACTCATAAAGTTAAAAATAAAAATAAAAAAAAATTCTTTATTTCTTCGACTGATTCTCATACGTTAACGACTCAACTTAGTCTGCTCTACCATTTTTTAAATTATATCATTGTCAAAAAAAAAAAAAAAATATCTAGCAGTAAAATTTTCAGGCAGGTCAGACAAGCTAAAATTGCAGGTTGTGTCTTGAGTATCAATGTAGTGCTGCCTCCAGTGAAGGTGTCGATCCGTCATGGCCCTTGGCGGACGGATGAGGACGTTCACCAGTGGAGGTCTGCTGGCAACTCTTCGCCCCGTGGCGAGACCCCTTGAAGGTGTGGGTTACCTAGGTGACTAATTTCCTGTAAATTAGGTTGGTTCTTAAACGTGGTAGGAGAGTAAAAGAAGCGTTAGAGAATATACAATTTATTGACTTGAACATTAGCGCAAATGCGCTCACAGGGTGAAATACACACTTTGTTTTGAAGAGTTTTAATTTTCAATGTACATTTGTTACTTTAATTTTAAATTTTCTGTGACCGGTTTCGACACATCCGTGTCATTCACGAGCAAACTTAAAACTAACTTAAAAATTCTACACAAGTACAAACACGAACACTGCAACACAATGCACTTGACTTGTGTGTTCGTGCATTCTCGGGTGTTTCCGTCATCCTCTACTGCGTGGAATAGCTGTGCAGTAGGGCACGCATTCTTCGCGCGCCTTTTGAATTTCTCCTAGCGTTATTTGTTACATAACAATGTTTAATATTTCTTGCTTATTTTATCTCTTTTAAAAAATCTGACTTTTAGATATAAAAGATCAAAACACAAATAATACTCCCAAAGTTTGAATATAACACTCCACAACGTTATTTTGAGGAATGTACAGGGAGTTGTAAAAAGGCGGCGGTACGTTATAATTACGTAGTAGTTCTTTAAATTCCTTTGCAATGAATTTACGGCCATTATCGCAGACCACCGTACGTGGCACACCATGAACAAGGAAGACGTTCTCTTCTAAATTTTTAACCATGCTTTTCGCGGAGCCGTTGCGCAGCGGAAATAACCAAGTAAACTTAGAAAAGACGTCGACACATGATAACATTACGGTAAAACCGGAGTAGCTTCTAGGTAAAGGACCTACCAAATCCAGGGATAACATCTGCATAGGTCTTGTAACTCGTTTAGGGTTGGAGGATATACCATCAGAAGGGGCCGTGCTAATCTTATGGGCTTTACAAGTTTGACAACGATTCACAAATTGCTTGGCATAGACATGTTTGGCCAATAATAGCGTAACTGCAATTTTTTTAGTATGTAACGACAAATATCATTTTGAGGGAATGACTTAAAAACGTCCTTCACATTATGTGAAGGTTGAGGCCTGCTTGCTACGCATTGGTTGGGTACTGTATACTTGTTATTATTATTATGTCGTCTATTCGGCCGTCTAAAATTATTTTGAGGATTTCTATAAGTGTAACTATTAAAGTATGTCTTATTATGGGGGACATATCGGTCTACCATATTCGTTACAGTTTTTTCAGATGTTTTAGAAAACGAAGACATCGACGACGCGAATTCCTTAGGAGGTGTTGAGAAAGATTATAAGGGGGACAAAGCCTTCTTAGCTAATCTGAGTAATACGTTTCTGGCAGTTTCGCCTCTAGCGTGTTATTTAAAGTTTTCATTTTTAGGGTGAGTTCGAGAACTGACATCCTTGGATTGCTTCATATTGAAGAGTTTGATCTTCAAGTCTGTCTGCAGATCGTTCGCCTCAAATTGCCTAATTAATAGATCAGATAGCTCCTCCCACTTTAAATCTGCCCGGTAAATAGATCTAAACCATAACAATGCTAGACCTAAAAACGCGTACCAATTTATCGTGGGAAACATTCCTAACCCTACATTTTTCATTTAGAAGAAGAAGAAATTCCCTTACGCTTGATTTCCCGTCAAATTTTTAATGCCAATTATCAACATTTATTACCGAAGATTCCCTATAAATCTTGGTATGTTTGATAATAGTATTGGGTCCCGAAGGTACGATTTCCGTCTCTTCATCCGACGTCTCCGGATCATGACGTTTCAGAGTCAGTAGGTTGAGAGGTAGATTTCAAAGATTTGTTAAATGCACGCACTTGTTTCCGTAATAGTTCGCCCCGGGACATAGCAGAATGATCCAGAAGGATGTACTGGATTTGAACCTCTTTCTGCTGTGGCTCGCCGACCACCCAACAATGCAGTACAGACTAGGCCAGCTTTTGCCGAATACTTTTCTGAGAGGAACAATATGCAAACGTAGAAAATACGTCACTTATTTTTATATTTATTTTCTATATGTAAGATACACACAATTGTAATATTATAGTAACTCTTTGAAGCTATTAATAAATTAACATACAACAAATGATTCTACTTACTTCATTTCCCTCTGTGTGAATGGTGATTTCAGGTTCGTAAACTGAATGTAAAAATCGTTCCATGTAACTGCAAACCACGAGGTTTGATACACATCATTAACGCCAGCACCTGAAGCTAAAGAGTCTTTCTTCTTCTTGGCATATTTGCGGAATGCCGCCATTAACAATTTTTTTTATTTTTTTTTAAATCGTCCACTTGCTTATTCATAGTAGCCGCGATTTTCAACCGAGCATCGTGTAATGACATGACACTTTATTTTTATGCAGACCATGCTTTGGTTTCCATAGCCCTGGTTCTGCTTCATGCAGTTCCAAAAACAACAATATCAAATCGTTACTCCACTCTGCCATTATGTATTAACAGATTAGCGCGAAAAAGATAATACGTAAATGTCACTTCTGTTATGATTGCCTGCCGTTCGCAGACTTATGTGTGGACGGCCGGTTCGTGCGGGTTGGCCGTAGCGATCGCCTCGAAGGCGATCCCAGGCTAACTCGAACTCCAACCTTCCAAAGTACGAACTTCCCCTTCACACAATCGTCCAAATGTTTGAAGTTGGAAGGTTGGCTTCGGCGTGGACCTAACATCGAACTGTCTGATTTGTCTGGTCTAGCCTCAATGATAACCTTTAAAAATGATAACTGCTCATAATATGTGTAGGGTCGTATCTTGGTGGCTGCTGAATCACTCTTTGGTTTAATTTTTTTCGTATACCTGGTATACCCATCTCTTAATACTCTCCATTTCTTCTGTAATGACGTAGCTGTAACAATAAAATATACATACATTAACTATTTTTCTTCACAGGTACTTAGCCACTGGACAAACATTTATGGATTTGCAATACAGTTTTAGAATTGCAGCGACGACAATTGGTGGTATAGTGAGAGATGTATCTAAAAATATATGGATGTGTATATGAAAGATATATGCTTAGCACCATTAACTGAAGATAGATGGAAAGAAATAATAAATGGGTTTTAAAAAACCGCACAGTTTTCGAACTGACTTGGTGCAGTGGACGGCAAATATATAAGAATAATAAAACCCGCAAAAAGTGGATCGGCATATTGTAAAAATTTTCGCTTTGGATTCTGATACTCTCTTTATTACCTAGCAATTCTTTCCTAATTTTCGAATATCGGACACGTCCGAGTGTATTCATATTCATAGGTGAATTCATTGGCTGTATAGCACTATAATTTGTTTATATGTTTACATACACAAATGTGGAGCAATAATTTTTAAAATGATTGCCGAGATATGTTGCGCAATCCGTGGAAAAAAATATAATGTTCCCGAACAACCGAGTGGTTAAAAGTATCTCATCATACAACAAAAATCATTCGAGTGGTTATTAGGTAATTAAAAACACTTCCTTGTGCTTGACTGGAGTGAATAGGTCTTTCTATTCCTTGTAAAAAATGTAAGGCCTCAAATGTCCAGGATTTTGGGATATACACTTCGTCGAGTCCGGCACCGGATCTTTTGGAAGATCACACAGATTATAGTTGTATCACAACGTATATATTTTTTTTCGTACATCTTCCGTCGTAATATTTGGATTTACGCTGACCATTATACCCTTCAATTCCTCCAAAGCCCTATTCCTCTTTACAGTATTTTTATAGTCCTTGTGACCAGATGCGGCCGGTGCCTTAAATTTTTGGTGGTTCACCGATTTCATCAAAAACGTAATGTATGTAATTTATATAAATGCACGTATCTTACTTATTTATAGAGAAGATCAATTCTTCGATCCCTTTGCCGAGCGAAGACTTCAATCACCCTTGTATTAAAATCGGGGATAATTCAAATGAACTCCTTCCCGATACTTAAAGCCGATAGCACATTTAATCTATCTTGACTTATCGTGTTTCTCAAAAACATTTTAATCCTTTTTAAGGTTGAGAAACACCTCTCACCCTCTACAGTCGTCATCGGGATGGTACACATAATTTTGAGAAGCTTTGTACATTCGGTGAAAGAAGAAGTTCCGATTTTGTAAAATAGTTGTAAAATCGATAAAGCACCATCAGCAGATCCAAAGTCATCACGGGCATAAAAATTCGAGAGTTCGCTCTTCAATTGTAGCTTTTTTAAGAAATCGTAAGTTTTTACCGTTAACTCAAAATCATGTTCGGGACAATTTTGTCTATATTTTACAAAATTTTCACACGCTAATAAACTTGCTGTTGTAAGATGGTTGTTAAATTCAAATCTTTGTTTCATTTGAACTTAAATTAAATCGCATACTTCTTTGCAAATAACGGACTTAGTAGTTTTAATTCGTTTAAAAGGGGGCTCTTCAAAGCTATCAGTAGAATCGTGCACGTTTTGAATTGTTTTTTCGAACACACTTAGGTTACTGCGAATAATTACTGCATCAATGTTTTTTTTTTGCAAACATTGGAACAAAATGTCACACTGAGGCATAACTTTATGAAAAAAATTTAACCAATATATAAAAGTTTCGTCTTTGAGGTAATGCAAACGCATGCCCGCTTGATTGATTGTGTTGCTGTCGATATTATCAGAATTCATAATAGTTTCAATGCACTCGATTAACGATTCGAGATGGACAAACACAGTTCTCACTATTCTTACGTTGAAATTCCATCTTGTCTGCGGAACGGAGGGTATTTTTCGTTTTACTATCGCCATAAGAATATCAGTACGTTTGGAAGACCGAGAAAAAAACTAGGAAAAGCTTGTAAATTGGAAAAAAAGGTTCGCACTTCCTTATTTTGTGATACCGATTTTTCAACAATTAGGTTCATTTGATGTGCATAGCAATGTATGTAGTGGGCATAAGGATAAACACTTCTTACTTTGGCCTGGACGCCTCCAATCTTACCGCTCATCCCCGATGCTCCGTCGTAGCATTGTGCGATTAAATTGCTCGGTGTTATATTAAGCGAATTTAGTTCTTCAAATATTATTTCGGATATTCCATTAGCACAATGGGATTTTGGTTTCAAATATTTCCAAAAACGCTCGTGTATTTTGCCATTTCGTTCATACCGGATTATTAAAACCATTTGTTTAATTATAGAAACGTCCGTTGTTTCGTCGGCTTGAATAGAAAAAAAATCACTCTCTGAGATTTGTTTCCGCACTTCTGAGAGGTATACTTCCAATATCGCATCTAAAATGTCATTTTGTATAGTCTTTGAAGTACCCTTAAATATAGTAGCGGTGTCTAAATGTGGTTTCATGGCTATGTCAAGCTCGGCAACGAAATCAACCAACCCTCTAAAAACTCCTGCGTTTAATGAGTCTCTTGTTTCGTCATGAACACGCATGGCTAATTCGTAAGCACCACAAAATTTCACGCAATTTATTAGTTTGGATAAAATCTCCCTATTTTTTAATACAAGTTCATTATGCTGCTTTATCTGCGAACGGTAACCAGAATCTAATTCATTTCTTATATCAACAACTCCTAATGACGCCAAACTAAGCACATTGTTTAAATGAATTTTTGATGCTGTGTGGAGGGTCTTTTTAAGGAGATCAAGGAAGTCTCTTGAAGAGACCCATGTTGTAGGAGGGAGAAAAAATGGAGGCCAAATTTTTAATTTAAAATTTAATGAATGAAAAAGTATGAAAATAAAACAAGAGTAATAAATTATTAAACTTTTGATTGTAATAATATATTAAATAGTATATTATATATTATAGTATTTATAAATTATAAAAAAAATCCATATGTTATATAGGAACCTTTTTAAGTTTTTTTTGGTTTGGTTGGTACCTGCAGCGTAAAAATATAAATTAAATATTTTTTTAAATATCGTCCATTTGGGTTCGCATAGCGAGTGAGGCATGATGATTTTTTTATTCGTGTTCGTATTTAAAATTAAAACCAAATTGTATAATTTTAATCAGCTTTGAAGAAAAAGTAAACGTGTCATAAATAATGGCAATATCTATTGTTTAAAAAAATGTTAATCTTTCGTTGGTAAGTGACAAAATAATCGTAGTATGATTAATTACTTTTTTTTTTTTTTATAATTTTCACAACTACAAGTATTCTTACAAGAAAACGGAAATCACAAATAATATTAATCATTTCCACTCATATGGCAAATGAGCAATTGAACCTAGTTTCATCGGCCATAAAGAAAACTTAAATGTTTCATAAATAATCATATCTTTACATTACTATTATGTACGAATTTAATTTTATTTTTTAACTCTTAATTTAATCATTACGTATTACGTACCTGACTTACTTTATCCATCTTTGTAAAAGCCCACTAGGGCGTAAATAAATAAATAAGTAATTACTAAAAAAAAGTTTACCTAAAAGGTTTTATTTAAATAGTATACATAAATCCTGACCTTTTTTTTTTTCAAAAAAATAAATTATACGATTACAATTATAACAATAAAACACAAATTTCAAATATTACAAACATTAATAATTTTTTATCATGTGGTACATGAACAATAACCCTTAGTTATATCCAGAGTTGTGCAAAATGCGTACCCAAAACCATTTGAAATGCAAAATGGAAATGGGCCAAAACTTTTCCATTTGAAAATGCAAAATGCAAAATGGTTTTTAGAAAAGCATTTCAAATGCAAAATACCTATTTTCAAAATGCATTGAAAATGCAAAATGGTTTCTCAGGTCAAACAAGAGTAAAAACTAACAGCCTTCTACCTTCTATTAAAACAATTATTGAATTTTAAAACAACTTTATTATTTAATAATGGCCATCAACTTGTGGAATAAAAAAAAATCATAGATACTGATAAAAAACTGATGACTGGGTAAAAAAATCTTGAATTTGAGTGGAATATAATAGTATCTATTATTAACTGAATAATGTCATTTTGCCTATGCTGGTAACATCTTTGAAGCAAATAGGGTGAACGCTATAGCTATTGGACAGTTAAGAGAATGACTTTTTTTTAAAGTGTATAATTCGAAAAATATTATTATGTAGGAAAAATTTCAGCTCAGTTTCTACAAATATAAAAAAAAAAACAATCAAAACAAAATAATGTTTTCAAACTAAAGAAAAACTAATTTACTTCAAAAATCCCATTTCCACATTATAGTCATTGAGTTCTTTTAAAATATGCGTTATGCTTTCATCCGACCCATCAGATTCTTCAGACACCTTATAGCATACATGACATAAAAACGTGTCATTATCCTCTCTCATTGGTACATTTTCGGAATGCTTTTTTGGTATGCAGTTGACATGAAAAATTCGAACGCACTCGGAGCATTTAATTTTATCATTTTCTCTCACATGCCTTTCACAGCTGTTACATCTATTTAAAGATATATTTTGCAATGATGATTCTATGGTTATATTTTCCAATTGAGCATTTGATGTGCTAGGCTCATTTTCTTTATCCTTTTTTTTATTTTCGGCATTTTTTTTCACCATTTTCAAACGCTTCATATTCTTTCCTTCATCCAATCGTCGTTTTTTTTCATCCCGTACTTGTTTTTTTTAGCTTTTTTTCATCTTCGACTCTGATCTTTTCCCTTGCCTTATTTTCAAGGGCTTCTTGGTACTCTTTGGAAGAGATATTAAAGGAAATGCGTGCTGTTTGTCTCTTGCCTTTCCTTTTAGGTTCTGCAGGCCGAATAAGAAAATCTTTTATTCTAGTTTTCATCTCGATGTCCTCAGCACTTGGGTTATCGTTCTGTGTCAAAGGCAATCTATTTATTTCTGAAGAGAATGCCTTTGACATACCTTCAATTCCTAGGGAAGCAATTTCGTCTGTTGCAGTTGGCATGATGAATGCATTTGCGATTGAATTTTGTTCATGAATTAGATCTTGATCTCCAGTGGAATTCAAGGAAATTTGCGAAACATCTTCAGTGTTAACAGTTGGATGCTGTGACGAAACGAAGTAGGAATTGGTTTCACAAGCCGTAGTTTGTTCGATGGATGTATTTGCTTTAGAAATCTGTTCTTGAATTTCACCTTCAGAATGATGCAAACTGTGCGGAACTTCATTATATCCTTCTGTTCGTTTTGATTTATAAAATTCCCAGATCCTGAATAATGTTGAAAGCTCCTCGTTTTTATTACGTTCAACATTATCGGTAAAACTTTTAAACTTTTCGATTGTTTCTATCCCAACAATCTCCTTAAAATTTTTATAGGGCATGTCTGGGAAATTCTCGTCAACGTTGGCAATCGGTGGGTTCTTTGCTGCAAGGCACTTTGAATAATCCACTGCATCTGGGTCAAAGGGTTGCAAGCCACAAGCTCGGAAGCCGTTTATTACGCACTTTTTATCAATTTTTTCCACAACTTTGCTTAACACCACGGCAAAATTCTGTCTGTTGACTGGTTCTCCCACATGTTCAATTCCCCAATCACGCACAGCTGCCTTCCATAGTTGTTTAATGGGTCTAAAGAGAGCAACGTCCGCTGGCTGTAGAATGTGTGTGGAGTTTGGGTATAATGCAATTATTTCAATTTTCAGTGTGCTCGCTATTAAGCTTAGGTTGTAACTTAAGTGCGAACGATGTCCATCTACAAACAAAATTACTGGAAAAATAATGTTTTTCTGTACCAAATACGGATGAAAAATGTGCTCAATAAAAAACTGAAAAGCATCAGCTGTCATCCACCCAGACTGGCTGAGAGCTATTCCCCATTCTGATGGAACAGATTGCCTTATTCGATCTGGGAGTCTTACATATGGGTAAATTATGGATGGAAGACAAATGCCCCCATCAGCAGATATAGTGAACAAAACCGTTATCGACTCTTTTGATTTTCCTTTATCTATAATATAGACGTTCTTTTCTCCCTTTTCTGCATAAACCTTTCCACTTGTAGGGCAGGTTCTGAAGCCAGATTCGTCCGCATTAAAGATTCGAGACGGATCTTTTAGTACACTGTCTAAGCCTTTTTCTTGTAGGTAGTCCAATGTTTTATTAAACCATTTCCTGATGTCATTTTCTGAAACGCAGGCACTGGCGGCAGTTACCGCTTCTCCTTTTCTTTCAGAAATCTTCGGATGTCTTTTTAAAAATGCTTTAAGCCAGCCTCGTCCTTTAAAAGTACAAAGACAAAATTATTAACAAAAAGGCCACCAAAAAATAAGACCTAAACCATTAGTTTTTCACATAAAATAAGAATTAGGTAGGTACCTGGTCTATTGTCTTTGAATGGGGTTTTCCTGGGAATCGCAGTTAGAAATGCCTGCACAGAGTCCAATATATCTTCTTTGGATCTAGGAAATCCCTTTCGCCCTAATTCACAAATCCAGCCTTCTAAGTCTTGCTCCTCTTGATTTGAAAGATATGGATTGGGTCCAAAATTTATCTTTTTGTTTGAATGGGTCATCTTGTAGTGAATGTTGCTTTTTGGAATTCCATATTTTTTTGATGTAGCCCTTATGCCTGCCCCTGCGCTGATTTCCTCTAAAGCCTTGTCCAGTAGTTCATGGGTATAAAGAGGTTTTTTTGGCATTTTGTGAGATCTTAAAAAAAGGCGTAAAAAATGTTTTAGTTATTGGACCGTACCTTGTTATAGTTATTGGACACCCGTCCAATTACTGAACGCGTAATGTCAGAGATGTGATATTTTGTAAAATAGCTCAAATTGACATACTTTTAAAGCTCACCAACTTTCATGAAGATCGATAAATTTTAAGCGGAGACAGTATTAGGACAGGGCGTTCAATTACTAAAACATGCATGAAATTTGTTATAGTAATTGGACACCCACATTTTGAGGTTATTATTCATATTACTGATTAAATCTCAACGAATATTCACAGTTTGTAGCCCTTTGCAACCTCCCTTAGATGTTTCTTCCAAAATATACTGAACTTGTATGAAATAATCAGGAATAAAATATCTCTGTCCCTTAAACAAGTTGCTAAAAAAACACGTTATAACGGTTTTATCACGACTTGACATATGAATGAAATTTTGTGAGTGGTGACATCTGTTGGTAAATATTAGAACATGAATACGTATAAAGGAGAAAACAACATATAGATTGGTCCCTTTCACACTTAGAGAAATGCTGAGATTGTCTTGTTTTGGAAGTTTAAAGTTGAAGTGTCCAATAGCTATAGCCCGTTCAATTACTATAGCACCCACCCTACTTAATATTTGTGGTAATGTATTGACATCCCTCAGATCCCTGAAAGAAAAAATATGCAGTATTTGGTTAAAATGCAGTTCGTATATACAGTGAAACCCTCTTAAGAAGTTTTCCAAGGGACCGGAAAAAACAAACTTCTTAAGCAGGAAAACCTTATATGTGGGAAAAATTGGGCCAATCTTGGGCCGAGGGACCGAAAAAACCAAACGTCTTAAGAGAGAACTTCTTAAGAAGGTTCCACTGTATATTTATATAATGAGATAAGACAAGCAATGCCATACAAATTTTCATCGGCCGACGATTGTATTTAAATTCTAATACTGAATAAACTAACATAGCATTCTACAATATTCTAGCATATTGATTTTCTTTGAAGCGTGCATACCTAGACAGTTCAATATAATAATATTAATTACAGTACTTACATGATTAATGTAAAACCAAAAACACCACGACCACGCAATAAATGAAGACGCGAAAAAGAAACAAGTTGAAACAAGCTACAATTTAATTAAAAGTTTGACAGATTACGAAACCGCAAAAAATTTACGCGGGACTAATGTTGCCAGCGTAAAAAAATAGTAACTTCTATCAAAAATTTAATATTACAGCGTCTGCTTGGCAGGGCTCCTACCAGGGAGCAAATTGACAGACGTAAATATTTCTCATATCGAGGTTAAGGACCAATGGACCGACAGAGTGAATATAGTAGGAAGAATGTTGCAAAAATGCATTTAAAATGAAAATGGAAATGGGTGAAAAGAAAAACCATTTAAAATGCAAAATGGAAAATACGCATTTTGCATTTCCATTTGAAATGGATTTATTTGAAATAAAGCACATCTCTGGTTATATCATTTACAAAAAAAACTTAAATATGTCATAAATAATTGTAACTTTACATAGCTAAAAGAAATAAACAAAAGGTTTCATTTAAAGATGGTCTACAATTTCTGTCCATTTTTTCCAAAACATAAATTCCACAATTATAATTACAACAATAAAACACAAATTTCAATTATTATAAGTACTCATGTGGTACATGAACAATAAACCTTAGTTATATCATTTACAAAGAAAATTTAAATGTGTTATAAATAATTTTGCATTATTAAAAAAACGTGAACCTAAAATAATATCTATAATTCATGTAATTTTTTGAAAAAAGTTTAAACAATCTTATTATAATATTATAAATGCGAAAGTTTGTATGGATGGTTGGTTGGATGGTCCTTACTCTTTCACGCAATAAATATTGAATGGATTTAAAAATTCTTTCACTAATCGAAAGCTACATTATTTGCGAGTAACATAGGCTATATATATTGGTAAGCTCTGGGGTTATGAATAAGCTGTGGCGTTATGAAATTATTTATTACACGTTTATTGGCAAAGCGTGTTGCTAAGTAAATGTTTGACGTGGGCTGTCAGATTGTTATTTGTTTAGGTTACTATGGAGATTTCTTTGATAGTGAAAATTCAAATATGATTATTCTAATATGAATATTTAGTGTAAAAATATAAAATAGGTACTTATCTACATTTTGACCTAAGCCAACAGCTATACTAATATTATGAATGCGAAACGGCGCGTATTTTATTGTTGATTGATTGGGAGGGGAGAATATGCGAGCTAAGCCGCGGGCAAAAGCTAGTACAATTATTATTTTTTTAAAAACACAAGTTACAAACATTATAAACATTAATAAATTTTATGGCAATAGACTTTACCTATATCACCTAAAAAGAAAACTAAAATGATTAAATATTGAATAATTAAATCTTTATATTGTACTAGCTGGGTTACCCGGCTTCGCTCAGGACAATAAGATAGTGTTCTGGAATGTTGCACAATGATTTTCCCGATTCCCTATTCCTGATCATTCCACGACATACTCCGCCACTCCTTCCACAACAAGATACGTAGAATGTGCTTTTGGCATTTTGTCAAACAAATGGCGAATTTTAAATCGTGCATTGGATGTATCAATACCTTTATCAATTGATATTGTGAAGGCATGTTGCATACTTCACAATTTTGTACGAAAACGAGACGGCCATCACATTAGAGAAGAAGATTTTACTCATAATCTTGAGAGTATACAAATACCTCCATCAATACGCAGTGGAAGACAAGCCAACAACATTAGAGATGTTTTTCAACAATATTTTATGAGTGACAGCGGAGCCTCAAGCTGGCAATTGTCAAAAATTTAGTTAATTATTGTAACTTAAAAATAAACTTATATAATACTTACCATATTTTTTTTTATTTGTCTCGTCCAAATTTTCATAATCCTCCTTTAAAATACCGCAGATTTCTTCCCATGCTTTGAGCGTCAAGTTCTTGTACTTATACTCTTCTAAGCTCTTATCCCATATAACTGGCCTTTCTTGAACCAAAGTAATTAGTAGATCGACTTCAATATCAATATCCATTTTGTTGATAAACGTGCACAAACGCGTCACCACGCAACGACTAATAACAAGTCACTGCCACTGGTCACTGCAAAATTCGTCGGAATTTCTCTACACCCCTCCCCGCTGCCCACTGCGGTCGCCCGCCAACCGATCGCAGAGCGCGCGGGAGCAACCCACCGCGGTTGCGGACCGCGCCCGCCGGTACAAGATGACCGCCGGTGCAGCGGGACCCGCAAACAATCGCACACGCCGCGGGCGTAAAACGCGTCGTGAAATGTGCTTTAATTTTTTACATAAATATCTGCATTCTACAAAGGCTGCAGGCCCGCAACCGCGGGTAAAAATCGCTCCGTGAGTCCCTAGGCTGTTATTGCAGATCTTTCGAAGTCTACCAAAATTAACTGAGGATTTGCGTTTACTACTAAGCGCCAAACCTCATCCATATATCTGTTGTATGTTTGTAATTGATTTGTTTGGTAGCAGGCAATACAATCCCACAGGATTACATCCACCATCAAATCGAAAGTGAATCGTGTATAACTGGAAAAATAGCAATGGTACAATTTTAAAAGTTCCGTCCGCTATCCACACGTTTGATCTCCTCAAACCGGCAACTAAATTGGGATCACCAAACATTAAGATCCTGCCATCACCTGCACCAGAATCAAATAAGCAAAACTGTGCATATTTTTGTGGTATGTTAAAATTAAGGTTGTTAGGAATTGGGTCCAAGCAAATATTGTCATGTCGAGTTTTCTTTAAGTAACGTTGCAAAGCTCTGTCAAGAGTTGGTCGTTTTGGAAGAGCCATAAGGACATCTCCAACTAAATTAGCACACACATTTGCCTTCACGGTACTTGCAGTTGAATTTAATACTTCCAACTTTCTTTTCATCTCAGCTACAGCTTTTTCTCAGGCACAAACACTCTCTGGGTTTCCATCATGGCTATGTTCTTTACCATTATCTAATGATATGTGTAGTTGTTCATCTGTGGTTACGGCACTTTTACAGTTAAATTTTTGAAACTTTGTGCACCGCCAGCGAATTGAACCATCTTTATTCACTGTATGTTGCCAAAATTCAAAACCCTTGTAAATTAATGTTTTTCTTTCAACTTTTCCGTAATTCCAATCGTTGGCTCCATTTTTTAAAAAACAACACTTTAACACCAATAAATATGAATAATAACGTATGTTATTGTTCTTACAAATAACCATCTTTAACCCAACACGTCACCGCTCAATTGCAAATTGCAAACTGTCCACGCAAAGTCGCAAAAAGAAGGAACTAGATAAAGGGCTAACGAATAGTAAATTTAGTCTGAGCATTCTCATAACAATTTAGGGGAAAGTGGTATAAATGAGCTGTTTTCCCTTAACTCAAATTTTTTATTTAATATTTGTATATTTTTTGCAATAAGTAGATATATATTTTTCAAATGTTATATATAGGAATATAAAAATGGCCTTTCCTCACCATAAAGAGACAAAGCTCTTGTGTTTAGTGAGGGAATTCAAACTCAATTATATGAAATCATGTAAGTAAGTAAGTAATAAAATATTGCAATTAATAACAAGTATGTCATAGAATGTCATTTGGTAATTACGCCTGACATATGTAAAAACGGGTTTTAAAACTTAATTAGATAATGAAAAATTAATAATAATAGAAAGAAAGAAAAGGGAGGGAGGGGGGGGGAAGATAGAAAGACATTTTAAAGGGTTAAATGCTCACTAAATTGTAAATGACTGATTAAGGTTTAGTGAAAGGTTGAGTGTAAGTAGTTTTAATATTTAAAATGTGTATTTACATCACGCCAAGTAATTTAATAAATTAGTTTTATATGTTGGCAAGGAATCGTGGAAAATGTCTAAATGTAGTAATTTTTCGTAAAGGGTATAAGTTTTGATTGCGCGAGTAATTGCTGAGTTACTTGCTGCATTAGTATTGTAGCTTCATTATGAAAAAGGGAAGTGTGCCTGGTACGCCTTATTGGGACATTTAAACTAATTATGGATAGCAATTCAGGACTATCTATTTTATTATTTAGCAGGTTATATAGAAACAACAGATCTGACAATGTGCGTCTTTTTTCTCGTGATCGGGGATGGCAGGAGATTTTCTTTGAGAGTTGACATAGGACCATATTTTTTTAACATTGTGATGTATACCGGATTCTATCGTACAAATGTAGGTTTTGTAAGCCGCTGAAGCAACCGTTTTTTGCCTTTTGCGAAGCAAAGAAAATGAGAGTATTCCGATGACGCTTCCATGCTCTAAAAAACTTTAATTTTTCATTTGTAATTTTTATAAGGCTGACGTGTACCATAGTGGATATTTTCCATATTTCACAACTTTCTTGGGAATAAAAGCATCGATAATTTGTTCAATTATAACGTAAAACGAATTTAACGCTGTATTTACATCCAGTGCATTTATAACGGCAGACCAGTCGGTCTCTTTCAGTTTCCCATTAATCACGGTATAATCTGCTTTATGGAATAACTGTATTGTTCTAGGAGTTGAGAGGGTTGCATTAGTGGATGGAATTTCTAGTTCTATAATCAAAGATTTATGATGAGCATCCTCTTTAACTAAAGGGTGATCGGCAAGGGTCACCTTAGCTAGAGTGTTACAGAACACGAGGTCCAAAATTCGTCCATATTTGTTAGGTGAATGGTTAAACTGGGTTAAATTTGCAAACGATAAGCAGTTAAATAATGTGAGCCAACATTGGTCTCTGTTAGTTGATTAATCCAATCAATACTGGGCAAGTTATAGTCGCCAACGATTAGAAACTTGTCATTGGGAATACGGATCGTTAAGAAATAGCATTGGTATGACTAGTAAATAACGCTAATCTTTCTGAAGATGTTAATTTTGGACCGACACTAGGTAAGTACACGCAGCACATATGGATGTTATAACAATGATGATTAGATTTTGATATATTGACAGTTATCCAAATATCTTCAGCATCTGAATTCCAAGAGCGGGGGGTAACAAAAAATTCTTTTTTAATACCTATGATTACGCCTCCGCCAGTTGATTTACCAGTTCGATGGACATCCCTATCATTTCTGTTAACAGAATAGCGGTTATCAAATAATTCCTTATCGAGTATGCTATCAACCAACCAACTTTCGGTAATGAAAATTAAGTCATAATTATTGAGCAGCATATTATGACAAAACTCCAACGTTTTTGAGCGCAGACCCCTTGCATTTTGATAGAAAATTATTAAAGAATCAAGCATTGAGAAATTTTGTTAATTACATTAATTATTTCGGTTTTTACAAAAACTTGACGAATATTATGTTCAAGAGTTATGTTCATAGTCATAAGTCCACTGGAAATAACAAGTCATAACATACAATTATCAATTAAAGTGCGTGTGTAAATTATAGAATTTATAAGTGAGCACTGAGTACAATTATCAGCAGGTGGGGTTAATGTAAAAAGGGTAATATTCATCAAATTAAGAAAAAAAACAGGAGAAAAATAATAGTTATAGGATAAGTGAATTAACATGGTAATGGTGATTATACAAGGTTTTTTAGCTGCGATTCGCATGAGACATGTATAGGAGGTGATGTATCGTTCTTCCGTAGGTAGATTTTTCCACTTCTTACCCATAAAAACTGAAACATGTGTTCATTTTTAAAGCCTTTGGCGGACCTCAGTGTAGATTTATTTTTTCGTTTGAGATGGTCGTTAACAAAAATCCTCTGATCCGCTCCAGCCATTCCGATGCCCTTGGTAGTGATTCCTTTTTTCTTCTTAATGGCAGCTATAAATTCGTCCTTACGAGAGGTGAATTTGGCGATGATATTTCCCGGACGTCCATCAGTCGTGTCTTGAATACGATTCCGCTTACTGACTCTGTTAACGTATTCAATGTCGCTTTGGTGGAGAGGGCATCCAATAATTGTTGCGATAGTCGACATCATTGTAGGCAGATTCTCGTTGACGGTCTCAGGCATTCCATGTATTTCTATTGTAAGAGACGTTTCCGTCACTCACATAGACTGTAAAATAGGGCGCCGCGTAGTCCTTCGTGTAGCCGCTAGATGGAGCTGGTGAGCTGCTGGGGTGGAAGCCTTCAAGGGGAGGAGGCAGGGTCCAAGGGGTAGAACTGAAATCCCAGTTTTCCAATTTCAATACAGAGCAAGGTCCAAGGGTCAGGCAGAAGAGGCGGAGAAGTGTTGATACCAGTTTCGACTTTGTAAAATGCGTGCCGATTGCAATCGGCACCCCGGTATATATAGCCCGAACCCCCACCCCCGTTCTCGGCGGGGGCGGACCCGGATTTCTACCTCTTTGTCCGGCAGTCCGCTCTTTCGCGGGTCGTGACCTCCGCTGTGTTGGACAAAGCGAAGTGAGCTATATGTTCAACTCTTCTCCTCCTCCCGCTCTTCTGTCTGATACCTACGACCTCACTCTTTCTAATTTATTCGATTTTTTATGACCATATTTGTAAGTTTCCTTGGGGCCCCGGAACCCCTACATTTCCGGGGAATTTTACATTACATTGTTATAGTATTAAATATTATTTGTTTTCAAGTAATTTTACATAAAGGAGAGTCCGGTCTACCCATCTATATAATTTATTTGGCGATACGATAGACCGGACTCTTGAAATTTAACTCTAAACATCAAGCAGTGATGAATTTAGTCATGAAAAATACCTATCTGTCTGAAAGGAGCGCTCTCATTGGTCCGCCCGGTGCTAGGGTGCGGGGAAGGGTAGGAAAGTGGGGCCCGCCTCGCACCCCGCAGGCAATTCTGCCCAGTGGCGTCAATGCCAGTGGCGTGCGGAGAAGTCGAAAACGAGGGAAAAGGTGCAGCAAACTGTAATGTCCTTGATAGACATGAATCAAGACAAAACTAAATGAATTTGTAATGAGAGATAGGATCGTAATAGACGAGTTTATTGACGTTATAAAGTTTACAGTGTAATAGTATCTCCTATGCTAAGGTCTACGAGAGAATGAGCGCAGAGCGGCCGATGTACCGCGCGCTGCCTGCCTCCGACTACCGACTTCGGATGACATCGGAAGCGTTCGGCTATTTCCGTAAATGTTGCCATGCTGAAGCAATCTTGCGGACACTACACAAACCTTATCTCCTCGTCGACCTCTCCGAGCGGCCCATCTTCAATAAACATATATACTTTATTTAAAGAAATTATTCTTACAATCTACAAATTGATATAAACCTAATATTAAGTCTTAAAGCTAAAGTTTAGTTAAGAAGACGAGGACGGCCTTTGCGGGAACTCTTCCTCGTCTTCGTTGGCAAAAGGCATGTTGTAATTTATATTAGAGAAAGAAGACATCCTGAAGGGAAAACCGTCTTCTTCCTCGTTGACCCGTCCGGTACACTCCCCTCGGTACAGCGTCAGCTGTGCCCTATTCAGCTAGGATGGGGCGTGTTGGCGTCGGCGTCCCTGGCGGCCTGATCCTCTGGGGCCTGGTGGGGCACGGGGTCTGCCTTGGGCTGGGAGCTGAGGCGCTGTCGGCGTGGCTGTTGGCCTTCGTGGGGACCCACCTCCATTCATTGGCACGTGAAAGGTCATCGATCTCGCCCAGGCGGTTGGAGACAAACGTAGAGTAGCTCCGGGGGCCGTTCGCAGCCAGCATAGGACAGTTGAGGAGTCGGTCCAATACGTTGTCCGACTTATTAGTACTTACTTAGTGCTGCCTGAAGCTCGAGCCGTGGGATAGACAGAGGCTTGAGGGGTGCCACCTTACATTTACTTGCAAGGAAGGTAGCGCGTTTGCCCTCCGGGCACTGCTCGACCAGGTAGGCGACGGTACAGCAGGCGGCCTCCGAGGCATCGCAGAAGAGGTGCAGCTCGAATGCCCCGTTCTTCCGTTGTAAACAGCGTCTCGGGACCCGGATGTCATTTTCCTGCAGTATTTTTATCCAGCCGGCCCACCGTGCTGCATGCGCTTCATGGATGCGCTCATCCCAGCCAACGCTGGACCTCCAGACATCCTGCAGAAGGATCTTCGATCGCACAGTGAGGCAGGCTACGAACCCCAACGGATCGAAGATCTTCATGACGGTGCTCAACGGCTGTCGCTTCGTCGGGTGTCTGACGAGTTCAGCTGTCTCTGTTTCTTTGAATGTGTAGATGAGCTGATCGCTGCACGGGTCCCACGCCAGGCCGAGCACCTTTTCTGTCCCAGTATCGTTGCCACTGCTTATGATGAAGGCCGACTTCGCCTTCTTGTCCCCAGGAATGTTCTGGATAGCAGCGGGTGCGTTGGAGGCCCAACTGGCGAAGTGGAAGCCTCCCCTGGCCAGCAAGGTGCCGACGTCTTGCACCAGCGCCGCAGCTTCCTTCACGGTGTCGACGGCGTCCAAATAGTCGTCCATGTAGAACTTCGACCGCACCGCAGCCGTGGTATCGGGGAGCTCAATAGCGCCTTGCTCGGCCACCCGGTCCCCCACGTACTGGGCGCTGCTTGGGGAACACGTTGCGCCGAACATCATTGCGGTTAATTTGTATGTGCTCGGGGGTTCCTGCGGCTTGGCTCGTTATAGGAAGAGCTGTGACATCTGGTTCTCCTTCCTCATCTTGATCCTCAGGAACATTTCTTCAATGTCGGCCGCTATGGCGATCTCACCCTCACGGAACCGCAACAGATTTCCCAGCAGCGATGACAGGAGGTCAGGCCCGGTTAGCAATCGGTCGTTCAGGCTCGTTCCCCGGCAGCGGCTCACGGCATCAAATACCGCTGGTAATTTCCCGGGGTTGTTGGCATTCGACACGGCGACGTGTGGCAGGTACCATTTCCGTCTGTGCGTGACGCCCGCCTCTGCCTCGGATAGCTTTACGGCGTATCCCCGTTCTATTAGATGCGCGATTTTGCTTGCGTACGCCGCTGCCAGTTCGGGCTCTCTGCCCAACTTTCTCTCAAGTGAAGCGAGCCGGTTTTATGCGCACTGCCGGTTGTCGGGTAGCCACGCGTCATCCTCCCGCCAAAGCAAGCCAGTCTTCCATCGGCCTGTTCCCACTGGGCGCGTGGTGCTCTGCATCAGAGCCTCGGCACGTTGAAGGTCAGCGGACACACGGATCGCGGCGGTCACGCCCAGCGAATCCACGGCGAAATGTTGCTTGACCAGCGCGTTAACCTCGTTGTCCGTGCTTGCTACCTCGGCCGACATGTTGAGCGTGATGCCAGTGTCGATGTTGCGTAGTCCCCCATGCTTGATCCATCCGAGGGCCAAGGGCCGTCCGCGACATCATGTGGCCGCCGCCTTCCACTTGCTGTTCCCGTATCGCTAGGAGATGCACGTTATCCTGTTAATCAGCATCCGTGGTTGCACAGGCCGGCGGCCGGCCACTGCCTGCTTGCTCCGGCAAGTTTAGTTCCCGCACTGTGTTGGCACAGATGGCGTATTGCCCACCATCCCCCTGCACTGATAACTTGACCCGCCGGGAGTTGGTATCCGACCAGCACGACCCCTTTGACCCGTGTATACAGAGTCCGCGGGGAGGCCCGCTCGCTCCCACTAACTCCGCGATCTCCGCGTCGATGAGAGTTACCGTCGACCCGTCGTCAAGCAGCGCGTGTGCTTTCGGGCCACAAACTTTTACCGGCACTACCTTCAAAAACACATATCCTGGCCATTCATTGTTGGCCGTGTACCGAGACCCATCATGTAACGGCTTGTGGTGGGCAAAACGGCACATGCCCACTCCACAGCTCACTTTGGATTTACAAAAACGTGTGTAGTGGCCCTTTTCCAAACACTTTTGACACACGTGCGCCACTTTCGCGAGTTCCCACCGAGCGGGAACATCCATAGCGACGAACTGCGAGCACTCCCCCAATTTATGGGCACCACTGCACTTTGCACATTTTTTCACACAGCCGCTTCAAGAAGGCCGCAAACTGGTGGATGTCTGCTACCTCCGTGCTTTCCGCGACCTTGTGCAACCAGAGGATGCGAAGGGCATCTTGGAGGCCATCTCAGTCAGCAGCGCCGGGTTCATCAGATAGTTGTCGCCCAGGTTGCCGAGTGACGTCACGACGTTCTGCACCGTCCCGGAGTATTTGACGAGGGCTACGTTGGTTGCATCATCGGAGAGCCGCGACAGGCTTTTCACCCTCTCGTGCATGACCGCGGCAATCGCTTGCGCCCCTCCGAAACGGTTTCTCAGGACCTCCATTATCTCGCCAACCTGCGCGGGGTCCATGAGCAGCGGGTTGACGGCGTCCCGTGCCTTCCCACGCAGCGCACGTTGTAGGCGGATCAGGTTCTCGGAGGCCGTCATCCCACACGTGGCCGTTGACTGTTTGAACTGTGCTGCGAAGGTGGGCCACTCCACCGGGTCACCGGAGAACGGGGGTAGGTCCTTCGCCGTGGACTGCCTCGCTATCAGGGCTGCCATCCTGTTGTCGTCCTCGTACGTCCTCGGCGTAGCTCCCGACTGCAAGCTGCGGATGGCGTCGGCAACCACGGCGGCGAAATGTGCGAGCGGGTCCGGTCCACGGTTGATCCATTCCTGCGTCTGCCGGGCGGTCTCCTCTGCTCCTCTCCTCTGCTGTGGGATGCCCCGGGAAATGCGCTGATGTAGCTGCCTGGCTAGGCATAGGCCCGGGCGCCGCCAATGATGGGTCGGACCGTGCTACTCGACCGTAAACAGTAGGTTAATCTATCTGAGTAGGTTGTTTTGCATGCATTTGTTTTGTATTCCTAACCGGTAACATTTATTATTATTTCATTGGAAGAAGGTTATTTTAAGTTAGTTTTTTAAACTACTAAAATTGATTATAATGCAAAAACTAAGAAAAAACTATTCACCATCAAAAAAAATAATAATAATAAACACTTTATTACACTTTACAACACTTTATTAAACACTTATTTTTTGGTGTTTGTTTTGGATCGCAGACATCAATCTGGAGCCTTCGGGTTGTTGATTGAGACCAGGTGAGCTGGAGCTGGTGCCGGTGCTGGTGCTGGTGTTGGTGCTAGCTGATGGTTTGTCAGGTTTGGTCACGAGGACGGCCGCAACATCCAGCTGCTTCTGTGTGCTGATGGCGCGCTTGGTGCCATCCGGGAGGAGTACTACAATTGACCAGCACTTGTTGTTTGAGAAAATTGAGCGAGCGGAGGAGAAGAGTTTTTGGCGCGTCTTTGTAAGAGATTCGGTTAGGAGAAGAGAGGAGCTTTTCAACCCTTTCTTCCTCTCCCATACTGATCTACGATCGTTTTGGTACTGGAACTCGATGAGGATGGGCCGATTCTTCTTAGGTTTCGTGCGACCAAGTCTCCTGGTGGAGACGATACCCCTGACGGTGTCTTCATGACACCCTAGGCCGGTCAGCACCGCGGTTACAAGGGATCGCGTATCTTCTGGTTCATCTTCTTTCACGCCATGTAGGAGTAACAGATTTTTTCTGGAAGCTGCGTCGATGGCATCCACACGAAGCTCAAGTTGAGCAACATTCTCTTGAAGAGCAGTCATCTCCGATGTAATCTTCAACTTAAATACATTGAAGTCTCCGCGGAGACTTGTGAGGTCAGAATTCGAGTTGCCGGGTTTATTGTTGGCTTTATCAAGGCGTTTTTCAAATTCATTCATCGTATCAACGAATTTTCGGTTAAGTTCTTCGAGCGACATGTTGATTGTATTATTGTGGGTATGTTCGAATTTAGTCACTGTCAAGAATTTTAAATATCGCTGGATAATACGATTTATGAAACTGTTTTTATTTATTATTATGTGTTATTTATAGTTTGCGATCGCGCACTTTACGATATTACATTTTTATTTAAACATATTATATATTTAAACTATTAAATTTATATTTAGCTTCAGCGGTATGAAGAGTTACTCGTTATGCGCCATCTATCATAAATGTTAATCAGCAGCTCGGTTAATTTTTTCCATTTGATTTTAGTGGGTTATCGGGGACCAGGGGGTTAGAGCTTCCTGTTAAAGTAAGAAGAACTAGATTGTGGTCTGAAGAAAGTTCGTTGAGTACACGTTGGAGGGAGTGTAAGTGGCTAGTATTTTTAAGTATTACAATATCAATCACATCCGCACTACCGTTGGGACGATGGATCGTGGGTCTATCTGGGGCATCGACTACAATAGGTAATTGGTACTCGCGTACTTTGCGAGTACGTTTCCTTTTGTGTTATTTTGATTTGAGTGCCACGATCTGTGTTTGGCGTTAAAGTCCCCAGCTATTATAGCGGGAACATTTTCGGACAAGAGGCTCTCTAGTTCGGCTGGAATTAATTGACGGTTAGGGGTACACAGACTGAAATGAATTTAAGTGGTCCAGAAGAGGTATGATACGCTTCCTTCGTTAGCAGGGTTTGATGAGCAGGGCTATTGATGCGTTTAATGTTAAAACACCGCTTGTTAAGTGGGTGTATGATTATATGTAGGTACATATATTAAATATTATAATGGCCATCACTGTGGTCAGCTTTGTTCCCGACGGGAACTCGGACGCCAAACCTTGCCGGAGGCAAGGTATGCTGACTCAGCGGGAAGGCATGGGTTCTCATCATCAGGGATGGGCATGAGGTGCTTATTCACAAGTAGTCTCAATCAATGAAAGGCAAGATCTTCTGTTAACACAATTAGAATCTATTTCATTAGAAGTAAGGGTTTACAAATACATGTGAAAACTTACCCCCATCATTGACCGTATAACTAAACCCTAACTACTATGTCTCTACTGATGGATGGGGACGCCTTCCTCCAGGGTTCCGCGACTGCTTCAGAGCGGCATCCAGCCTGCCAGCTCGTCTCTCGTACAGAATACAGGCCAGAACTATACCGGGACCTCGTGGATTACCTCCGGTATCCTTCCATCCATATGATTGCGTGACTTCCCCGGCGAGCGCGGCAAAGTGGGAATCATGCGATCTCGCCCCCCAAATACGGATCTCATCCGATATCAAAGTAACTAATAGTCGATCCCGACAGTCAACAGTTTCGAAGCGAGCGAGGATTACCCTCCGACACATCGATTCTACAAATGGAATCTCGAATCTCCGGAATACGCCGACACGCGTTTTACGTTCGCGGATCCGGTTTTGTTTCACGCACCATGCGTATTTACTCGCGATTCGCACACGAACTTATTATTCATACTCATCCAGAATTGGATGCCTTGATCAATTTAAAAGAGCATTTGCTCCGCTCGACTTTTAAAAATCACTTATTTAAACTTGGCACTGTGACGTTCCCACCAGGTCTGAGCCCATCTAGACCCCGTGGGGAAGTGTTGAGCCAGCCCATAATAAAACACTTCCTGCCTATTTGCACCAGTATATGGCTGTCAAAAAAAAACCATAGACAATATTAATAATAGTAATCAGTACCTGATTACAATTGTTATGAATAGTTCAATGTTTTCATAACAGGTATTTATTATTACCGATGTGGATTCAATATTAACACTAGAGAATGAATGCGCTAGACGGTGGTCAATGTTATTCTTAACCAAGATGGCGGTTCCGCCTCCTTTATTGGCTGGTCTGTCGTCACGATAGGTAATATAATTTGGTATTCTGAAGTTCTTAGATGGCTTAAGCCACGTCTCGTTAATGAGGAATACTTCAATGCTATTACTTTGCAAGAATTCAATTATCTCACGGAGCACGTCTCTCCCTCTGGGAGGAACGGGGATTGTAATAATGTGGCTCAGGCCACTTACGGTGGAGGGGGAGGGGGAGCTCTATTGGAGAGGGTGGAAGGGGTGGGGAGGGGGGGAAATTCCACCGAAGAGGCTGCGGGTATGGGCTGACTTTGAGTTACCGGTCTTTGAGCGGCTTGCCTTTGCGTTTGGTTATGCTGTTGGTTTCTATTATGATTATTACTATTATTATAGTTTGTCTTATTATTGTTATAGTTTTTATAATAGTTAGAATTTTTATTTCTATTGAAATTTAAACTTCTTTGGCAGGGCACCCTCCGTAGTTGGCTGTGTGAGCCCCTTCACACAGGGCACACTTGGCCGGGGTATCCCTGGGCTTTGTGCATTCCGAGGATCGATGCTGACCCGCGCACTTAACGCACCGTTCGCTACCATGGCAGCACGTTGCAGAGTGTCCGTGCGCCTGGCAACGGAAACATTGACCTACACGAGATTTGTTCCGCAGAGATTCAACTTGAATCTTCAGGCGGAATATTGATGTTAGGTTATTAAAAATATCCTTTCCTGCTTCGTTTTTCGTCAAGGTAACGAGAACTAGCGGGATCGGTTGTTTAGTCCTCCCGTTTTTCATACGGTGGACAGTTATTACGGGATAGTTACGGATAAGCTCTAACTTTATCTCTTCGGGGGAGATGTCCTCCGGAATTCCTCTCAGAACTACCCTTAAGGGCTTATCCTCAGGAAGTCTAAATGTATGGAATTCCACTTTTTTGGCCAGGAGGTAACGCGTGACTGCATGATGGTCGCGCGGTACCTTGGTTATAATATGGAGACTGTTCCCCATATTTTTCGCCATGAAGTCGATTCCCTTGTCTTCAAGCGAGCGAAGAAGGGCCGTAGTTTCTGATTTTTTATGTAAGACAATAGGTGGGATACGCGCAAATTTCTTTGGCGCATCGTCATTTGCTGTAGGCTCTACAGATCTAACTGGGGACGGAGATTTTGACCTCAGAGAGGTATTCTTGTTCTTTGTAGCCACGTCGGCTCTCGGTGACTGATGATGTTTTTTTAAGAGCGGAGACGAGCGCGGAGAATTTACTGGCGTCAGCGAACCATTTGAATTTGTCCGTGACCGTTTACGTCTGACTACTAGTTCGTAGCCGGATTCTTCAAAGGACGACTGACAGTCCTCCATCTCTACATTGTGGTTCTCCCATGCACTAGAAGAACCTTGACTGGTATAGAGTTCAGGGTATAGAGTTTTTGGTGAAGAGTCAGCGGACTCTTCAAGATACGTCTGAAGGACAATCTTGGCTAAGTGGTCCTTCTCCTCAGAAGAAAGATCACGGCCAACCCGGTTGGCGATAAAAATTCTCACGTCGGACTCGAATGGTCCTTGGGAAGATTGAGACATGTTTTTATTTTTTTTTTTTTAAGTTTGAATTTAAAATAAGGTTACTTGTATGAACAAGTTGGCGAGTTGGGCTGAGGGCTACTGTTAATTACCTGGAATTCTGAGAAAGAAAGTTGCTCGGAGCGTTACTAATTGGTTTTTTTAATGGTTTTGACGCGGGCGTCGCAACGCGAACGGAGAAATTTATATTTCAATATGATTAAACTGTTGCTAAGGGGTTTGTTTTGGTAAAAGCGCGGCGAATAAGAATGAAATGCATATGTAGAAAGCTATATTTTGATAATTTGAAACAAGATTTTACTTGGATGAACGGAGGCGATGAACTCTGCAATGTAAATCAATCAAAAGAGCGATAAAAGAAATGATTACTGCTTTTGGAGAGACTCTCTATAATAATGATGAACTAAACACCATTCGACACTTATCACCACCACAACAACACACCGGATGAATTGGTAAACACGAACACACACTGTAGGCAGCGACCGTAAAATGCCGGACCACGAATGGAAACACCTCCCTGAGGTAAAAACACTCGTAGCGATCCGGGACTATGATAACTTGTTTTTTTAAACGCAAAAATGGTGTAAGCAATTTTCACAATCACATGTGCAGAGCACAATGCAAAAGAAAGAATTGAATATAAAAACTGTTAAGGCAAACGTAAGCGGGAAGTAGAACTGTAGGTACAGACGTCTTATCGCTGGCGCAAGCAGAAGCAGATTTTTCGCGTGCCGATTGCAATCGGCACCCCGGTATATATAGCCCGAACCCCCACCCCCGTTCTCGGCGGGGGCGGACCCGGATTTCTACCTCTTTGTCCGGCAGTCCGCTCTTTCGCGGGTCGTGACCTCCGCTGTGTTGGACACAGCGAGGTGGGCTATATGATCAACTCTTCTCCTCCTCCCTCTCTTCTGTCTGATACCTACGACCTCACTCTTTCTAATGTATTCGATTTTTTATGACCATATTTGTAAATTTCTTTGGGGCCCCGGAAGCCCCACATTTCCGGGGAATTTTACATTACATTGTTATAGTATTGAATATTATTTGTTTTTAAGTAATTTTACATAAAGGAGAGTCCGGTCTACCCATCTATATAATTTATTTGGCGATACGATAGACCGGACTCTTGAAATTTAACTCTAAACATGAAGCAGCGATGAATTTAGTCATGAAAAATACCTATCTGTCTCAAAGGATCGCTCTCATTGGTCCGCCCTGGGCTAGGGTGCGGGGAAGGGTAGGAAAGTGGGGCCCGCCTTGCACCCCGCAGGCAATTCTGCCCCGTGGCGTCAATGTCAGTGGCGTGCGGAGAAATCTCGTCGTCGACCTCTCCGAGCCGCCCATCTTCAATAAACATGTATACTTTATTTAAAGAAATTATTCTTACAATCTACAAATTGATATAAACCTAATATTAAGTCTTAAAGCTAAAGTTTAGTTAAGAAGACGAGGACGGCCTTTGCGGGAACTCATCCTCGTCTTCGTTGGAAAAAGGCACGTTGAAACTTATATTAGAGAAAGAAGACGTCCTGAAGGGAAAACCGTCTTCTTCCTCGTTAACCCGTCCGGTACATCTATGTTGTTAGAAAGAAGCTCCTGGTCCCTTTCATTGTTTCCTCTCTCTAACATGAGTACTCTTTGTTTTAGCTCAGAAACTTCCATTTCTAACTTATCTACTTTAGCTAATTTTTCGTTAATTAATTTCATTTTGCTGGAAAAATCTTCCATAACATTATTATTATAGACTATGGCCTTTTCAAATTCAGCCACTTTATTGCTCATTTTTTCCAGTTGCAGAGACATTTTTCTGATTTCTGCAGTTACGAGTTCATTGCTTCGATCTGCGGAGCAAGATCGAGTATCTTGATTGGCCGGGGTTTGGATACAGTTATTGCATTTCCAGGCATCCTTTTTACCTTGCGACATGCGTTTAAATACACTTGCCGTAATGTTTGCACATTCAAAATGTGAGATGCATTTGCAGGTCGAACACTTTATACTCTCAGCCTCTTTTAGCTGCTTAGCACAATACTTGCATGTTGAATCCATATTAGTTTTGCTTGCAACTGCACTAGGTTGCAATACTGTGGGTAGCGTGAGGTTTTTTGAGGAATAACTAATAACTTGCAATTTGGCACTGATTACACTTTAGACAAGCACTCACTTTAGTGTTTTAATTCACCTCAACTTATATTATGAGCTGGTATTGAAATTGTGCGATAATAGTCAGTGTTTTTAATAGCAAATGAAAGATTATTGGGGAGCAATTGACAAACGTCAGACGTTAATGTGTGTTAATATTGTTGTTGATCCACTCAAGATGCCTTCAGATATAAGTATATCGATTTTGGTTGTACGGCCGTATATCCTCCTTGCATACTTATGTACTTGAAGAAAAAATCTTATAAATGATCAGGCCGGATGAATTGTCGGCCGGATGAACTGTCGGCAGGATGAATTGTCGGGTCACCGTGTATTCCATAGTATGTTAAGCATCTCATCATAATAATAATAACAATTTGTAGAGTGCCGTTTTTGTGAAAAATCACCTCAATAAGCCTCGATGAATGTAGCTACGACGTTTCGCGGCAGAGCTGGAGATGCGACATCGCTGTCCGACATAGCTAGAGGCGATAAGACAGCACCGTCCTCCATGGCGCACAAGAAATACTGACATACTGAAATTTGTACCAAGGATGTGGGCGTTAGGTCATCATTACTCATTTATTCAACACCTAGTATTTCATTATATTTATGAAAAAATAGAAAATTTTGCCTATAATATTGCACTTTATTAAGGAAATAAAACATGACATTATATCGACAAAAATATATATACAAATGCATATATACATATATATTTTTTTTTAACCAATAAACATACCATTTCATACAAAATATTAAAATAAATAAATAATTAAACCTGCCAAATTTTTCGCACCTTATAAAATTTGTCGGATTATGTTGATTTATAGAATCTTTATATTTCATTGAAGTATTAGGCAATTACTATGGCAATTGGTAAAAATAGATGTATTATGGTTTTATACACTAAAAGCACTTCATTTCTGTAATTTCAGAACAGAAGAACAGAAAAACATTATTTTTGTAAAAAAACGGAATATAACCTTGTTACGTGCTTTGTAAGGCCCGTTTTTTAAGATTATTATTTACTAGCTTTTGCCCCCGGCTTCGCAAGCGCCACTGCCACCCCCCCCAATCCCTCCCCCTCCCAAACCCCCCCCTTCCCTCATCCACGCCCCCACTACCCCCCCCCCCCCCCTCACCCTCCCCCAACAACCTGGACAATAAACGTTTTTTTTTTTTTTTACAAATTTCATAATGCCAGAGCTCTAAGTTATAGCCTATAGCCTATTCTGATGTATTAGCTATATTATTGTAAAGTTTCATTAAAATCCATTCAGTATTTATTGCATCAAAGAGTAACAAACATCCATACATCCATCCATACAAACTTTCGCATTTATAATATTATATTAGTAGGATGATGAATTTATAGCATGGATGATAATATAATGAGGAGGAAGGTGTGGCGCTCGTCCTTCCAACTTTGTAGTATGATTACCACGCGCCAAATATTGTCGCCAAGATATGTCGGGGGCGAAGCCGATCTCCACTGAGCCCTTATGAGTCTCTTATCAGGGAAAGGGGGACTGTACCTCATTAGCAATGATATGTGTATTGAAGGGAAATAGTAAATGAGAAGAAGTTTGATTTTGTATAACAGAAAATCATATCTATATTTCGGTTCAAATTATAATTTAAATATTAGAATCAATATTGACCAGACTCACCCCAAATTCAGACCGTGTAAACTAAGCGTTCTAACTAAACCTGTCTGCCGTTATCGTGAACGAAGCTCGACGGAGTAGTTCCATGTGGTCTCATGAACGGGGCCATCACAAGGCCTCCAATCTTCTGGAGCTGCAGCAATCACGAACAGGCCCGCCAGGGCGAAGCCGGCCCCAGGCTTGGGGGGCTCCAATGCGGGGAAGATGGCCCAGGAAACCCTCGCACGAGGGAAGTTCAGGTCCCAACAACGTGGCAGGTTGGGTGGGACACAAATAACGGGCTTGTCCCAAATTACGTGATCATTGGAGACGAAGGTTTCGGATTACACGAAAATTTACTAAGGCCGTTTAGCGGGACGCATCTGGACAAAAATAAGCGAATATTCAACTATCGTTTGACTAGAGCTAGGAGATTCGTTGAATGTGCCTTCGGTATCTTAGCTAATAAGTGGAGAATATTCCATCGGCCTCTAGACATCGATAAAACAATAGCTGTATGGACTGTTAAGGCATGTACTATTCTACACAACTTTGTAAGAAACAAGGAGGGCTCAAACAGTGATAATAACATATCTGAAGAATTTAGTTACGAAAACCTACCCCATGAAGTAAGAACACGAGGTGTTAATACTGCTAATTTAGTTCGAACAGAATTCTTGAACTATTTCATGTCCGAAGCTGGATCAGTTCCATGGCAGGATGAAGCTATTTAGAATGTAATTAAATAATTAAACAGACACTTACCGAACTCTTGTCTTTGTCTTTGTTCCATAGCCTCAAAATCCTTCATTAGAATAATGCATATTTCGCGCATTCGCGCCAACCTGCAATACTTGCAGTATTGTCTTTGTATTTATCCAGCGTCTTGTCCTAAAGGACTGGCCTATCTTCCACCAAACTAATTAACATTTCCTTGTCTATTAACTTTTCCCACTCCTTGGTTGACATGGTTGATCAGTGATTATAATAATTATTACAGACAATGCACGCGCGCGTTCTCTAGGAATGTACAATAGAAAATGTGAGTCAAACAAAACCTGTCGCATCACTCCCCCTCCTACACCCCGCACACACCTCCCGCCACCCACACAGTATCTATCCGTTAAAATTCTACGTATCCGTATATTTTTACTGTTCCGTCGTCCAGTATTCGATGACAAAACGGTATTTTTTACTGTACAGAATACTGTGCCATGTGTGAAGTCGCTCATACAACTACATACGCCATCGACGAAAAAAAAACTACACAATAAAACGGAACAGTAAAACGGAGACATGTGTGAACGGGCCGTTACCAGTTGTGGTAAATTATCAGTAGGATTTTCATTTACAGAATAATTGATTGGAGAAAACGATGAATTTGTATTAGAATGTACATAAGATATTGGAGAATAATTATTGTCCCTTTATTGTTGTGGCTGCTGAATTGGATAATGTGTATTCTGATAGTGTTGTGACACTTGTGGCTGATGTGATTGAATTGACGGGTGTGTTCAGATCACGTCGGGGTCACCAGTTGAGGGAGCGGACTCGGATCGGCAGAGACGGGGGACGATTAAATGAAAGGCGTCAGTCGGAGTATTGAGTCAGTCGTTTATTGCTGCTACGTAGCGATGGTAAATTTGGAGTTGCGTAACAGAGTGCAGACAGTAGCGATGTTGATGAGGCACGTATGTGATGAGTGATGAAGGTCGATGATACGTGGTGGAGCAGACCACGGGTCTGCATGTCGCCAGCATATAGTTCCACACCGTGGTGGTGGAGAAGACCTTGTCGTCCAGGATGGATGCTCGACGCGGTGAGTCGCGGAGATGGGCTGCGGTGAACCTCGTGAGGAGAATTGAAGTCTCAGTAGCAGCGAAGCATGACGGGCTTCGATATGCCTGAGAAGTTGCTGCACACGTGACAAGAAGATGCGGCGGACCTTATTGTCATGGGCAATTGAGTCTCTTGAGCTGATGGTGCGATGGACCATCTTAGCTGCGAGTTGATGTGTCCTCGAAGGGTGATGATGCACCGACACAGGTCCGACATGTCGCCGTGGACCCGGCGGGTTACCGCACTGGTTTCTCACATGATGCACTTTTGTCTGTGTGTTGGTGAACTGTTACTGAACTAGAGACTGGAGCTGACTGACTATATAGCTGACCTTGTAAGTAGCTTTCCGGAACGCCAAGTAATGTCAAGCGTCCGCGCAAAGTAGAGAAGACTCTGGAACATTCCGCGGCCGTAATAATGTGACGGCTGTTGAGTCGAGGCCTTTCGATGTGCTTCCCGAAATGTGTAGCAGTGTGCGGCATGAAACACAACAATTGTAGGTAGGTAATCTGGTAAGTTCTTCCAGTGGCGGCGCAATGATTTTGGCTAAAGGGGGCGACCGTTGATCTGGTCGCCACAGCTCTTCAGATAAATTTTCTATATCAGGCAACAAACTTAATAAAAACATTTTTCTAGGACTGTCAGTTTTTGTTTCTGTTTTTTTAATCCAATCCACAAAGGCTTTATCAGCCTCGTTGGTAAGTTTTCTTATTTTTGGCTTCTTAAATGACTTTGATTCATCGGTTCCAGAAGATGGCGTTTCCAATGTATCTGTAGGTCTTTGAGTACACAGGACTTCATCAGTTGCAAAACTTGATTCATCGGTGTTCTCCTCTGGTGGTTCAGGTATATTTCCCGGTTCATTAGTGTGAACAATTGCTTTCACAAAAGGAAGAAGAAACTAGTTCGTCATATAGATAGTATAACTTCTTTTGCTTTGTAGATGAACCACTAGGAGTTGGTTTCAGGCTGCGGACAAATCCATTCCTTATATTCCTCCACTTAGTTTGACAATCAGCCTCTGAAAAGAAATATGCATAATATGGATAGAAATATGCATCAACTGGGTGTAGTTTCTGAGCACTCAAATTTTACTTTGCTCGAGGAGAATGCACTATATCTCGAGTTGTAGCAGAGACAACAGAAGTTATATGGAGCGCACTCAGAGACACCTACATGCCTGTGCCATCTACAGATCAATGGAAGGCTATTGCAACCAGATACTAGGAACTTTGGAACCTGGCAAGTTGTCTGGGATTTATTAATGGAAAGCATATACGAATTCAAAAGTATCCTAACACAGGATCTGCAAATTATAACTTAAAGGATACCATTCTATTATTTTGTTGTGATGTTGGTTGATGCAGATGGTAATTTTACAGCTATAGAATGTGGATTTGCTGGAAGAAATAGTGACGGAGGTGTGTTTCAGGCATCGGCTTTGGGAAGGTGGTTAGAAAGAGGTGCTTTAAATATTCCAAATTAAGGTTCACCTTTACCAAACGATGACAATACTGGAAATATATATAATGATATTTTTAGTCTTGCATAAAAATAAAGACGCAATTGTGTTTCTCTGTAATGAACAAAAGAAACAACATTTAAAGTCCTTATTTCAGGTTTCTTTAAGTATAATATAAGATAGTATTTTAATGAAATACTTCTGTTTAATGTTTGTCTTTTTAACTTGTTTGATCGTTACTAAGGTTACTGTAGCTAACATCACATCTGTCAGCAGTGACATCTAGTGAGCCACCAACTAACTTGTCGGTAATACAAATTAAAGGAAAGCACTCATTAGCGGTTTTCTTTACATATATTTCCAAATTACTTTGTTGGAGACGACGCATTTCCTTTGAAGAAGTATTTAATGAGACATACTCAGTGAGAAACTTGGACAACGTTAAAAGAATATTTAATTATAGATTGAGTCGTGGACGAAAAACGATTGAATGTGTTTTCAGTATGATGTCACAGAAATTTCAAGTTCTTTTGAAACCCATTGTATGTCGCAAATATGCCACTATAATTTCTATAATAAAATGCATATGTATTTTACATAACTATATACGTAAACAAGAAGGAATACAGTACTCAATCTGTGCCTCCAGTGAATCGGCAGCACAAAGACAACGGCCATAAGAAGGAATACAGTACACAATCTGTGCATCCAGTGAATCGGCAGCACAAAGACAAAGGCCATAAGAAGGAATACAGTACACAATCTGTGCATCCAGTGAATCGGCAGCACAAAGACAAAGGCCACAAGAAGGAATACAGTACAAAATCTGTGCATCCAGTGAATCGGCAGCACAAAGACAAAGGCCATAAGAAGGAATACAGTACACAATCTGTGCATCCAGTGAATCAGCAGCACAAAGACAAAGGCCATAAGAAGGAATACAGTACGCAATCTGTGCATCCAGTGAATCGGCAGCACAAAGACAAAGGCCATAAGAAGGAATACAGTACACAATCTGTGCATCCAGTGAATTGGCAGCACAGAGACAAAGGCCATTTTTAATACCAAATATGACTTTTGTTAACACACCAAATGGTTTACGTAACTATTTATCAAATAATTTTTTGAAACCTGATTGTGCACTCCGTTGGCAGTGGAATTACTGTGTGATTGAATAAATAAAAAAAATTATTACTTACCAGAAGTGTTTGTTTTTTGTGCCACTTCACTCCAAGCTCTATCTGTAAAATCTTTTCTTGAGTATTCCGTAAGTTGTCATTGTTGTATAAACATTGCATTCCGTCATTGTTGTATAAACACGGATACTGTTCAATAATTTTAACAAAATTCACCGCCGCGGCCGCCATTTTGTAACACAAAAAGCAAGCGTCCGTCTGACGAGTCGGTCTAGTAGTGACATGTTGCCACGCGCACTGCATTACGAGCGGCTGACGCGACGTTGCCGCTTCGTGGACACAGATTTCATTGTATATCGATAATGCTGGACGGCAGTTTCCGTAATACTTACCTCGCCATCCAGGGATTTCGATATTAGACTCTCAATCACAGGAGGTAATAAAAGTAATTATTATCATGCTGTATAAAATTCGTAATATATTTATTTTTACTTGCGACAATATTTAAAGATGAATTGACAATGATTAAGAGCTACGCGAAACAACCACGAGAAGGCGGGTCTCCAGCGGGAATGAAAAACGAGCTCATCGCGAATTGACAAGTCACCAGTGTTTCACTTATTCGGTGTTGCTCTCTTATAAAATATCTTTTATGGCTGTCAAGTTTTTGCTGAATGTAGGTACTACCACCGGATTATGGTCCTTTGTATGTATTTCCTCTAATCTTTAGTCCCGTTGATGAGTCCAAGAGAATTGCTTGTTTAAGGTTCACCGTCAGATTATAGTGATGGAGGAAATCCGCACCCAGGATTGGCCTTGATACGTCGGCGACGATGAATCGCCATTTCAGTGCCCGGCGAAGACCAAAATCTAGTTCTATCATTCTTGTCCCGAATTTTTTGATGGGATTTCCATTTGCTCCATATAATGTAGTCGGACAGTTGTCGGCAGTTATGTTATTCCTATTGTATATGGGATTTCTAGGAATGACCGAAACGTCAGCCCCTGTGTCCACCAGGAATTTCTTTCGAGTTTGTCGATCATAAACGAAGAGACGACATGTGTTTTTCGGAATCTCGCACGTCCCTACTGAGAGGTTCCGCTGTCGTTTCCCGCATTTTTCTTCTTAAACGAGCAAGGCTGGTAGCATTTGTAAGCCTTTTCTTCAAATCTGGTGTGGAAACTGCAGCATCCGTCTTGGTTTCCTTTGGGTAATCGACCCCGAGACCCGGACCTCGGCCTTCTAGCGGGATTCTGCCGATAAGACTTCTGGTAAGAAAAATTTCTCTGAGGGCTCTGGTTTCTTCGTTCTCGGAAGGTAGGGGAACTGTTGTTTTGTGAAATTTTGAGTTGAGTCCCTTCCTGTGTGAGCGCTGAAATTTGTTTTTGTAGTTGTAACAATAGGTTAGTTTCTATGTTTTCAGGCTTTGATGTTGCAGGTTTGCTTAGATGTTCCATTGCGTTACATTCCATTGATTGGTAGACATCTGTGATTTTGTCTGCAGCCGTCGCTAGTTGATTAATGTCATTATCCGTGAGGGCGGATAGGATTGCTTGAACATATTGAGGCAAGCGTTGAAGCCAAAGTGTACGAACTATAGCGCTATTTGCCAACGCGGGTCCCGCCAATTCCATCATGTGACGTAGAAGACCTGTCGGCTTACGATCCTCAAGCTGAATTCCAGTTAGAAGTCTGGTTAGTCGTTTTTCTGCTGAATCTTGCAGTCTGTTAATCAGTGCGGCTTTTAAGGTTGAATATTTGTCCGTCATGGGCGGCTTCGTGACTATATCGCTGACGCACTGCAATGTCTGTGCATCCAATGCTGCGACTATAATATTATATTTTGTAAAGTCTTACTTGATTCGTGAGTTTACAAACTGCGATTCGGCCTGAATGAACCAGAGCGAAATGTTCTCTTTCCAGCATGTTGATAGTCTCACCGAGACGTGGTGGATAGCAGGTTCACTGCTGCTTTGGCTTGTTGATTCCATATTGTCTGTTTTCTTGTTTAATTGAATAGCTTCAGGTATTTGCGTTGATATGGGATTTTCCCCTTCGGTTGACATTATAAACTTTTTCAGATATTGGAGAGCTTACGCATTATAGGCGGAAATTTAGTAATATTCAGACGTAAATTAAAAAATATTAAAGATAAGATTGTGCTATTCAATTGTACACAAAAAACAATATTCAAACCAATAGAGTTAACAACATACTATATAAAAAATATGGCAACCTTGCATCATATTATTGTTAAGATTTATAATTTTAAGAACAATGTATTATTTAAATCTCGAATGTGATACTGTCATTGACCTCTGTGTTTTAAAATGTTTAATTATTTGCATAATCCAAGACTCAAACCATAATTTTATTGCATTGGGTTAAATTTAGTTGGCTGCGACATCTGCAGTTTTCTACAACATTTGATATCTATAAATCTTAACACTAATTTTACGATGCCATTTGAATACATGATAGGTAGGTTTTCAATTTCAAAGATCCGTAAAAATTTTAAAATATGCAATCTCATGCCGTGATTTGTAACATGTTATAGAACGTAGGTATGCAAAAATGGTAGGAAAATTTCTGGATAATATTATGGATTAGATTGAACGTTACGTCCGTATGATTCTTGCTGTCCAGCGGCTGCTCGATTGATGCCTGGTCGTCGGCTCTGCTTCCCTGCTGATGGGTGGACTCTGCCCTGGTGGAAGTCAGCTGCTCTGGTGAAAGTCAGCTGCTGTGTTGAAAGCTGGCGGTGAGCTTCGGAACAGGCTGCGAGCTGCTTTCTCTCTGCTCTTGGAGATCTGCTCGGCTCGGATGTCTGGTGGCCGTAGTTTCTGAAATTGAGTTTTTTACGCAGTTAATGGTCATTGCAAACACGATAATTTTTAAAAATCATTAGTTGGGACAATAATCATAATCATATCAGATATATGTTTAGGGATTCACAGATTACTTCAAATTTCGGTATTTCCGATGCGATCGAAATCGCAAGGGGATGCACTACGTACATACTATATTAAAAATTACTGAGACATTATTTAATAAAGATACTAGAAATTTCTAGGTTACTGAATGTTTGAAAAAATTTTAAAATTGAATTTGTACTTACATTTGTCTCAGGAAACCCGCTGGTGACCCCCTCCCGTGGTGTTTGTGATATTTATTAATGCAAAAAAGAAAACAATATCACAATTACACTCGATGATGGATGGTATTTGTGGATTTTGTGTAAAATGTCGGGTCACCATTATATCGATAATGCTGGACGGCAGTTTTCATAATACTTACCTCGCCATCCAGGGATTTCGATATTAGACTCTCAATCACAGGAGGTAATAAAAGTAATTATTATCATGCTGTATAAAATTCGTAATATATTTATTTTTACTTGCGACAATATTTAAAGATGAATTGACAATTATTAAGAGCTATACGAAACAACCATGAGAAGACTATTTTAATAAAAAGACAAATAACTTTGTTTACATCACTTTTATTGGTACACAATCAACATGTTTCGTAAACAATGTTTACTTCATCAGGATCAAACGTATACTAAACTTAAAAATTAAATATAGATGACACATGGAAGGAAAGGGTAGGAGGGAGGGGGAGGGGTAAGAGTGGGGAAAGTTTATCAATTAGGGATTTCAAAGCCATTAGCAGGGAAAGACCGGTTAAGTGGGAAGAGGTTCAAAAGAGGGTTTATAAAAATTTGCTGCTTATTAATTATATCTGCTTTATTATTTACATTTTTTCTAATTTCTGAAATCTCTAAATTATTTATCTGTGATGCCTTATAGCCTGTATGTAATATTTTAAGTCCATGGTTTTTGTCAAAATTATGATTATTTTTATTAAATGATCTGCGAATTCAGACTCGCTGTTGCCATTTAATGCCCTGAGATGTTCTTTAACCCTTACTTCAAAGTTTCTATTTGTTCTACCTATATAAAAGCTATTACAATCTTTACAATCGAGTTTATAAACGCCCAATTTTTTATTGAGGATGAATTTTTTTAATTTGTTATTTGTGTAAAATGCAGGTTGTATATTACTGGGAATATTTTTGCTAATTATTTTTGACATATCGTTATTAACAAATAGAATTCTACGCCATTGATTATTATTATGTTTAGAAAAAGGATAGATATATAGTTTTGAGAATTTCTGTTTATTCTTTTTATTAAGTATTTGATCTATTAGTTTAGTAGAATAACCATTATTAACTGCTATTTGCTTAATGAGATTTAATTCTAAAGTAAAATTAGGAACAGACAAAGGAATCGTAACTAATCTATTAGCCATAGAGTGAAAGGCCGAGAGTTTCTGAGTGAAAGGATGATTAGATGAATTATGTATAACAGTATCGGTGTACGTATCTTTACGGAATATATTGAAATCTATTTTATTACCTACTAGTGTTAAATTTAAATCTAAGAAATTTAAGCTCTTCTCTTTACCTATTTCTAGTGTGAATTGAATATTTTTATGAAATTTATTTAAAAAGTTTAAGAACATTTTCAGTTGCCTTTCTGTACCTAACCAAATACATATTATATCATCGACATATCTTTTCCAGCAATATACGTATTTAAGTTAAAGTGCACCGCTATTAAAAATCTTATTCTCTATATTATTAACAAAAATATCTGCAATCAAAGGGCTCGTACTACTACCCATCGCTAAGCCATCTTTTTGTTTAAATATTGTATTATTGAATTGAAAATAATTCTGTTTAAAAATTACATCAAATAATAAAATTAAATCATTAATTAAGTCTTTCGGCAAGTTCGAAGAATTTAACAAATTATTAATAATGGTTTTACTTTCTTCTATTGGAATATTTGGGATTAATTAATCACATCAAAGGAAACCAACATAGCGTGGTTAGGGATTTCCAAATCTTTTAAGTAATTGACTAATTCTAACGAATTCTTAACTGTGTATGTTGGTTGAAATACATTAGCATTCATAACTACATTATTTATAGTTGACGCTAATTTAAATGTTGGTGCATTACAATTAGATACCACCGGCCTGATTGGTTTTTTCGGTTTATGTATTTTTAATAAGCTACAGTGAAACCCTCTTAAGAAGTTTTCCAAGGGACCGGAAAAAACAAACTTCTTAAGCAGGAAACCCTTATATGTGGGAAAAATTGGGCCAATATTGAGCTGAGGGACCGAAAAAACCAAACTTCTTAAGCCACGAAACGTTTTAAGAGAGAACTTCTTAAGAGGGTTTCACTGTATAAAGTTTGGGTATCTGTGGGTTACTTGAATTGAGGTTACTTGACTTGTTATTATTGACTTGGGTTACTTGGTTAGAAAATATCTTTTATGGCTGTCAAGTTTTCGCTGAATGTAGGTACCACCACAATTGTTTCTACGCAAGATGCAAGCATTCGTCTTGCAATCGTCAATTGACGAAAGCGTGCGTATGACATGCGGTTACGTGGACGATGGGCCTAACTTCAAATCGTCTCTCCAAAGCAGTTGTTTTGCTGCACGACGCACACTGGGGCAAGAGTGATGAAAAACGTCCTTTATTCACAGAGATGTTTTTAAGAGAAAATTTGAATATGGAAAGGAAGGTTATAAAAAAACAAAACTTTTAAATACATAATATAATATGTTAACTAATGTATATATTATATATATACAATTTAAATAACAAACAAAAAAATCAGTTCTCTTTATCCGACTTGTTTGAGTCAAAATCACTATCATCATCACCACCATCAACACTACCATCATCACGATCATAATCGTCGCTATCATCATCATCATCCTGAGTACTTGAATAATTTTCACCTGTCGGCTGTAATGATGGAGCCATTAGCAGTTCTACCGCTTCTTTGGGGAGTGTGGTCAACTTTTTTTTTGGCAGCTTCCTTTTGCTCGTTATCAGAGGATCTGATGACAACAACAACAAATTGAAAACATCAACATTGGATTTTTCACGACTGCATTTTCGTGAATGATGGTCCCTATAATTTTTTTAAATCCTATTTTCGTGCTTCTTGTGCATCTTCTGTCAATTGACCTATTGGCAATAATGCGCTTTTTATTATTTCATGTCCACATGGTATAACAATCAAAATGGTATGCATTTTCTTAATCAATTCAAAATCCAAGTTTGTTATTTCTGCAGATACTGCGGCATTTTTAAAAAATCGCCGCGCGGTGTTACCATCATTGGTGTTACCAAATCCTGGTTTTGGCTTGTCCACGATCAAACCTAGTCTTTGTTTAAACTGCGCCTGAATTTGCCTCTTGGTTTCTGCAATCTTTTCTTTATCCGAGCCTCGAGCCTGCCATTTTTTTAAAGGTAGTTTGTACGCCAGATGAAGGAGACATTAAAAAAAGCGTATCCATCCGTGCAAGGCCGAAATACCAAATTTCGAATTTTCTGTTTTAATCGGTCTCGTAAGCAATTTCTCAATGTGCTATGCGGTTAACTTTGCGGTTAAAACTGCGCGCCAATACTCGGTCCTCCCCGAGTTATGTTTGTGATGGGGAGAGCATGATACCATCTCCAGAGCAAGAGCACAATGGATTACAGGTTATACTGATTGAGGTTAAATGAAAGATGAGATTTTTGTAAAGTAAAAAGATGGGATATATTATTCATGATTACAAAATACATACATTGAGTACTGCATTTACCCCCAGGGAGCAGAAATTGGTTTAAATCTATCTAAACTGGCTAAATACAGAATAACGGTGTGTGAGCGGGGATCTTCTATCAAGCCGGCGGTGATCTGATCCTGACAGACCCAGCTGGTACCATCAGGGCTTCGGTCCGGGAATAGCATGTCCTGGAGACGGGTCCAGTGTCTCCAACAAGGTGGCTGATCTGAGTTCATGGAACGAATCCATTGATGGCCATGGCGGAGCTTAACGGGCAAATGACTTGAGCGGATGCAGTCTGGGGCGCGTGATTTAATTTTACGAATCCCATAAGATAAATATGGCTTATGTAGCGCCTCTTAAAGATTATATTTCATTAGCGGAATCCGCAGATTTCCGTCAAGCGCGTGATAGCGTCGATACTTATTAGTAAATCATTTATGATTTTACCGAACACGCGCGGGCTTTTATACGGTCGTTTTTAATGAACACGCATACCCGACTTGTCTTTTGTAAATCCGAATAAAAACCCGCGTCATCGAGGGAATACTGTTGATCACATTTGAATGCGTTCACCCGTCAGGGATTCAATAAATTAATCGTAATTGACTGCTAAAGTTTCATGGCCGCCCCAGCTCGTGAAACAATTCCAGAGTGAAAACAGAACCGGAAAAAAACCATCAACTCTCGGCGGTCTACGTGTTGCCAGCCCATGCTCTCAATAAAAATTAATACTAACAATGGTACTTGTTCTGAAGAGGTGTTTTAAATAATAACTTTTAAATAAGACTTAGCACCGCTTCAAAACAAATGTAATTAAAGTCTTTGGATGTAGCTCCACATATGTAGCACTTTTGCGTAGAAGTTGTGTTTGTGATGGCATTACTTAAAGTTTTCTCATCAAGTCGCACCATACTCGTGGAAAGATTGTTTATTTGCTCGTCCACCCTTTTTTTTCTTTCTTCATGGGAAACTGCGGTGCTTTCTTTAATAAATTCAATTTTTAATGGCCTGCAGTACCTAGTTGAACCCGGTCTAGGGTTTTGCCAAATCACCTTCGAACCAGATACTAAACGTAGAGGTACAAAACATGTAATAAAAACCGCTACATCATCGACATCTGCACAATGACCGCTACTGCCATCAAAACCCCATTTCGAAAACAAGCACATATTATCTAATTCCTTTAGAATTGAGTGCACGTATTACATCGCCCCGAGCGAAGACCAAACACTTAATGGTAAGATTGAGCATTGTCTGCAAATTAACATGAACCGAAGTATCACTAACATTAATTTTTGCAGTCTCTGGGTAACATTCCTTTTTTGCGGCCTGTACAATTTTAAAAGACAGGTATAGTTTTGGATCGTTTGATCTTATTACATTGTATTGGTGTCGAGGTGTGCTCCCGACGAGGAGCCACTACCAAGTACAATCCCCTTGCTCTGTTTAAGAACCCTCGGCAAGAGGCATGGGGGAGGAAAGATCCTGCCGTGTGCCGACAGGATGCTTGGGTCGAAGAGATACTCTGATGTGGGTGGTATCTTTCGCATGGCATCTCTAATGTAGCCGTCACTGATGCCCCGTAATACCCCCTCTCTTCAGAACTTGATGTGGGCTGCCTGCTTTCCGCAGACCATCTGCATAATGTCCTTTGACACCTTCTGGGACTCAGACCCCGTGGCGAAGAGAGACTGTACCTTCTCATACAGAGTGGCAGTGCTCAGCTTAGTGTCCGGTTCCGCGCTCCAGTTGACGAACTCCTGCAGGGAGGCCTTCAGGAGATGGGCATGCACCGAAAGGGCATTAGTCAAGGATCCGCAGAAGGAGTCTGTTGACGTACCGGCCGATTCCTCCTGGACTATGCGCTTAAATTCCAGGTTCAATGCTAACATTGAGAAGAGAGGGGTTGCGGCGTACGATTTCTGGATCTCGAGGTAGCGAACATTGTTCCAATCAGCCGTCCCCAGGTGCTGAAGGAGCTCAACTCTTTTCACCCTCCCTGGGTCGGCCGACAGTATCTTCGGCTGTTTCAGTTCTGTCGTCCACTCCCCTAGATCCAAGGCACGAGACGGCAGAGGACAGGTGAGACCCATCCCTTCATCTCTGTCGGCTTCCATCGCCAACTCCTCCCGGAGCGACGCGGGGGTGTCCAGGGAGATGCTATCCTCGTCGTCCAAGGCGTCACGGTTAGAAGCATCTTGGACACATGCTTCGTAAGCACGTCAATTCGCGGGTCGCCGAGTGTCAGCTCACAGATCTTCTGCCTTTTGGCATCACCACAGACCCTCGAACGTTTGCCCCGCGTGTCCGTATGAATAATTTTCATAACCTCCGTCCTCAGAATCTCGGCTTCCCCGCTATCCTAACTTCCCGAATTCGACATCACAAAATCACAAAACAAAAACAACAAAAAACACACGAAACTGGAATATAATTTCGGGATTCGAACAGTATAACTGTTAAAAATGTCTTTGAAATTATAAATTTTGCGCAAAATACTGTAGAATGACAATTTTACTGTATTTTGATGTTTCAAAACACAAACAAACGTGTTTGACCTTCGCAAAAATAAATGCTAATGACGCATAATCATTGGCGTCACCACGCCGTGCTGGCAACGCCGCCTGACGCATGCAATTGGAACTGCCAGGTGACATTGGCGGCAGATTTAAACTGAGAATTTCACACGAATATTGGTAAGAAACGTCGATTTGGCTGCAAAATGGTAATGTTTATCTCACTTTATAGGTTTTAAATAAAACCTATGCTACATAATAAGATAAATACCTGAAAATGATGGTACCATAATCAGTTTTGGGATTCGTAATAGGTATCTTCCGAAATAAATACTTGAACTTGAGGTTTATGCTGGCACTTGTAAACGGCGTGTTATCTGCACGAGTGTTCGCTCTCTACTGAGTGGTGTCACAGGCAGTGGCGGCCGGTGGTCAAAATATGTGGGGGTTCGCCAGAGTCATTGAGTTAGACAATAAATTTAGTAAAGGTACATACATACCTACTTATATAGAAGTACTATTCTCCGTTCCTTTTGTTTAGCGAAAACCTCTATGACCCTCTTGTTAAAATCGGGCATCGACTGAATTAACTTTTTTTCGATGCTTAACACTGATAGAGCGTTCAGTCTATCCTGGCCCATCGTATTTCTTAAAAAGGATTTTATTCGTTTTAATGTTAAAAAACATCTTTCGCTTTCAACTGAGGTCATTGGAATGGTGCACACAAGTTTTAGTAACTTCACAGTCTCGGAAAAGTCTTCTAATAAGCCAGTATATATAAAAATATATACACACCATAGATCAAACAAGGGAAACAAAACAAAGTATTTAATTTATGACATCCGCAAAGCCACGAAGCTTTATTATACATTGTCTTGTTAAATGATCTAGTAAATTTTTTTGATCCAGATTTAAATTCTTGTTTTATTATCAGTTCAGGTTTAGGTGGACCGGCATTTTTTATTTTCACTTTGTTTTCGAAACTAGATCTATTGATCTTAATAAATTCCACATTAAAACTCATTTTGAATGTAAACAATGAACAAATACTAAATATGGGTTAATATAATCTGCAATTAAAGTTAACAACTTTCACAGGGCAATAAATGTTCCGAATTTGACAGACAATGACCGACAACTAAATCAACAATCAGCTAATCTCTCTTTCCATAGTAACATGTTTTGACTTGACTCATCTGACTTGAATCGAAGAAAGAGAAGAACAAATAACATGCGGATCGTTTAAAATAGTAGCTCCGCTGTTAAATTGAAGACAAAATGTCCAAAAACATTACACGTAAGCGTTCTCGTTTAACGCGCCACTGTACGAGCCGCTCCTTTCGGTGTGGGGGAAAATTTGGAACGACGTTCGAGCTTTTGTAAAATTTGCAAGGAACATATGAATTCACGCTTTGGACTCTTCAAGGAATTTACACACAAAAGTAGTAAAATTCTGGAGCGCATAGAAAACGAACTGCTACGAATATAGGTGCAGTTTCGTCGCTCGTCGCTCTGAAAGAAAGCACGTATAATAGGTACCTACCTACTTACTGTACGAGATCTTGAGTAAATATTATAATTTATAATCGAACCGCGTTTCGTTTCAAATTTTGTGGGTTGTGCGGCGCTCGGGAGCTCTTATGAACTAGCCGCCACTGGTCACAGGTCACAGGTAGAAGGGTGGGGTGAAGGGTTTCTTCCTGCTATATAATAATGCTACAACTATCGAGGTACCCCGAAACAAATGAAGCGACATTGTACAATTTTTTTAATTTAATTATTTTTTTTTTTACACTAATTTATCAAATAAAATCAATACATATAAAGGGTGTAACTTTTCCAAGTGACCTGGCGGTAGCTCTTTTTTTTTAAAGAGAGAATCGCCAGGAGCCCTATACTCTCTTAATCTATTGGGTGAACATAAAATTATGGTGCTATTTTAATTATTTTAGGAAAACTCTTTTTGCGAGTTATGCTTTAAAATAATACAACGAATTGTTTGTTTGTGCCCGTACCATGATTTAAAATATAGGTTACGAGCAGTGGTGGCTCCTCACAAGGGGACCATGGGGACAGTCCCCACCAGTTATTCCAGAAACATGCATAGAAAAAAACGACAAATCTTTGGGTTCACAAAAAATAATTAATGCGTTCTCAATATAAAAGTAATTAACAGTTGCAGAAATATAATCTAAAAAATTAATTTGGATAATTTTTAGGCTCGAAATTTGACAAGTTTCTGCGAACGAACGTGCGACCGCTCTCCTTTCTTCCTACTACTAATACTAGCGTAGTAATACTAGCGCAGCAGCGCGAGCGGCCGGCCACTTCGGATGTTCGGATTTGTTCGGATTCGACTCGACACTCGGCGCATAGGCACTAGATACCAGTGCCTATGCGCCGAGTGAGTTCTGCGCAGTTAGGGGACAGCACAGCGATCTATTCCTTCTAAAATGAAATCTTTGCTCGCGTGGAACATTTTTGTATCGGATTTTAAGGATCCGCGCATGCGCACTTGAACCATCTATACCATAATCATGGGGATAGACTCCGGAATCCCCATGTGAAGCTTGAGAGTGTTTGTTTTTCGATCTAATTGAAGTAGATCAGTTATGCACGGGCCGGATTTCACGTTAGGCGTTTTATAATCGTATTATACGTTTAGTAAATAGTAATATTGTTATTTATTGAATTGGATTATTTCTATAGCGCCGTTCATGTGGTAAATACAAATCAAAGGTAATTTAAACGAAATTACCTACGATTATCTTGTGTTATATTTATTAAACTTAATATTTATGTATGTAGGTACCTAGTTGGTGTTTCTGGTAGGTGCGTGACTTATCCTCTGATCTATTTTACTTTATATACTTTTATTATACTTTTTGTAAGAAATTAAAAATCTTTTAAAAAGAAAAAAGAAGTCGACTTTCAACTGAAAAATATATTCCCAGTATACTTTTTGTTGGTGATACGGGGTGTCCTCAATCTGGGTATAAGATTTAAAACTAATTTTCTTATATATTTTAAACATTTATCAGAAAGTTTTACAAAACACGAAAATTTGTAGGACCACATGACAAACGCAAACAACTCGTTTTTTTTTGGTAAAACAAAAACAAAATAAAAAAACGTGAAAGTATCTACACAAAAAATGACTGTCCCCTCCACCAAAAGTGTGCTTGAGCCGCCACTGGTTACGAGACAGTGCGGGTGGTTTCGCTGAACTAGGTCCATTAGACATTCTTGAGATTTACTGCGTTTATGTATATACCCAACGCGAATATTAATAGAAAAAGCAAATACAAATCGTTCTCATGGCAACGTACAACACAAGAATAGCATCTACAGCTTCTGACTAGCTCTAAAATCTAATAAGAATATAACCTCAAATTTGTACCTTGCATTTCCCCTGTGTTGAGCGAACAAACACCAAATTGAGCGAACAAACACCATTCAAACACTAAACACTGACATATGGTATCAACGGCTTACGAAAGACGCTTACACTGACACCGTAAAATAACAAATCCAACAAATCTAATACATATTAATTATACATTTAACGAACTTCAAATAATATGTCAAATCAATTATGAAACTGTCAACACGTTGCAACCTGGAAATCCTGCAAACCGTGCGATGCTTTTGATAATGGAATTTACTGAAGATTTTATAAGAAAATGGTCTTTAACTACCTTCTCCTAGAGACTTAAATCGTACAAAATAAAACAATAGCGAGCGTATGGACGACACACTAACAAAAATTGTCAGCATTTTGAAAGGCGCAAGTCGGTTTGTTTGATTCACGGAACAAAAAAACTGCCCTGTGATTGGTTATTGAATTTGGATCGCACCCATTCGTCGTAAAAGATTTATGGAAAAATAGATCTTACTTTTAAACTAAATATATGGAATTTGTAAAAAAATTCTGAAACTGACTATAAATTCGTAAGCCATTGATTTCAACCTGATGCGTGCGCATTCTGTTTGTTCGGCTTTGAGTCGCCGTGGACCTGGCCGGGGTTGCCGCACTGGATTGTTATCACTGTGCACTGTTGTCTGTGTGTGTTGGTGAGTTGTTACTGGTACAAGACTTGACTGGAACTGATTGAGTGTTGAGGCCCTGCGCTTATATAGCCGACCGGTAGAGTAGCTTCCCGTAGTGCCAAGTAATATTGTTGCGTGCCCGCGCAAAAGGGAGAAGGCGCGAACCTTCCGCGGCCGTAACGATGCGTCGGCTGTCGAGTCGAGGCCTTTCGGTATGCTTCCCGATATTGCGCGGCGCGAACCCATAGCTATAGGTAGCTTGGTACCGGCGGTGTTCTTCCAGTAGCGGCGCAATGATTTTTACTAAAGGGGGCGACCGTTCTGGTCGCCACATTACTATCAACTTATGTTTTGAAAAAATGCTAACGCTAAAAAAAACGATATTTATCTTTGCTTTAAAAGTCGAATTGCTATCATCGAGGTTTTCATCTACCACAAACTCGTTGGGCAACATGTCGATAATTGAATATGTCCCCTGCGAAGGACTTGGTGGTTGGGGCCCTCCACCTGTTGCTAACACTTCCCTCCTGTATTGGCTCACATTTGCGTTGCACGCCAATTTGAGCATTTTTCACTGCCCTTGTAACTGCCCAAGATCTCTTTGATGCTCATTTAGGGTGTTAAATCTGAAAAATAGTGCGCTATTAATTATGTGGTATGCATACCTATACCTTATAAAGTTACGAAACGATAAACTTGTTTAATCTGCAGAAAAGTCAACAATGCATATAAACTATGGAGGTATACTTACTTCACTGAAACGAGCTTCCAAGCTTCCCTCTTGGCAACCAGAGTGTTGGTATCTGAGTTTTTATTTTCGATGCTTCTGACGTGTTCCGCCACACAGTCCTTCAATAAGGCCTTCAAGAAAAACAATCATTAGGTACACACTAATTTCAAAGAAGTAAACAACACAATACATTACAGCCAAGATCAAAAGTTTAAAAACCTTTTCAACGTCACCCCAATTCTTGTTACGCCTCCGCCTTTTCCTTTCCACATCCCAATTATCGTTTATGGTAATGTCCATTCTCAGTTATTGTATTTTAGAAACGTTAAATAAACACAGAACAATCTCGTCGATGCTCGTCGAATAATATGTTGACGTATGAATAAACTTCAAGTTGGCAACACGCCACGAAATGCTTAATTGACCGCGTTTTTCAGCTTTGGAGCAGAGTGTTGCTACCGTAAAAAAATATAATAACCCATAATCCAGCTGTCGAGCAATATTGGGAAAATTTATGATTATAAGTAAAGATTGATTAAATAAATAAATAAATAAATAAATTTTTAACCTGAGCAGTGTAGGCCCCCTCCCCTGTGGAGCTAACGCGACGCTACAGCGTCATGGTAGGCTTTCATTATGAGTAAGGCTGCTAGTATATACCTTCTACGGCTCTGCCGTTTGTTTCGGATCCCCTCATCATCATCTCTCCACTGACAAATTTTTAAATATTTTATTTTTGATCCTTCGGTAGCATCAGCAACCACCGGATCCGACTCCGCAGAGTTCATGAGGTCTTCTCCGCTCGTAACAAACGAAGAAGCCTGAAAATAAATCGATAGCCATTTTATTTTATTGATGGCATAAAAAATAAACGTTACCCAAAATATTAATTTAAATTACATAAAATGGGCTTCACCTCATGAAACGTCTCCGTTGTGTCTTCTACGTTGGATTCAGTGATGTTAACCTACCGTCAGAATCAGTGGAGCTCTGATCAGAATCCAGGACACTATGCTCATGAAGGAAGGCAAAAATTTCGTCTGGGTTGTATGAATTTCTATAAAGTAGAACAATAATAATGACCAATAACTGACATTTTAGTTCCAAAGCGTCTCTTTAAAATGACAAAGAATTCAGTGAACATGACTCGCAATGCAAACGCACCTAATTGAACAAGAAAAACACTTCAAACAAAGATAAAATGTCACAAAAGCATAGCAAATATATATATTACTATAATAAACAAATACTTACTCGGCCATTTTCGAATAAATTTCGCAACAAGTCCATTATTTTTGCCAGTCATAGCTTTAGCGCCATCGCTACAAATAGTGATATATTTTTTCCAATCAATGTCGTAGTCGCAAGTGCTTTCTAAAAACATATCGTACAAATACTGGCCTGTAGTGTTTGCAGGGAAGTGCTTTGCATAATAAAATTTCTTCTATGATACTGTCATCTTCTTCAAAGCACACAAATACTACAAACTGAGCACAATCGGAAACATCTGTAGATTCGTCAAACTGCAAAGCAAAGCAAGATGTGGGCTCTTCTTTAAATTTTCCACTACTTACTTTCTCTCGAATATCATTGGTCATATCGTTTATTCTGCGTGAAATAGTATTATCAGAAAGTGGTATGCTTTTTAACTTGTTTGCCTCTTGCTTCCTGACCATAATTTCAACCGTATCTAGAGCTGCTGTCAAAATAAGATTTTCGGCTATTATGTGCGGCTTCCCTGCTTTAGCGACTCGATATGCGACTTTGTAGCTAGCTAATAATGCTGAATCGTTGACACTGAATACCTAAAAACAAACAAAACATTGTAAAAATTAACAAAATGATTGACCATTAAAAAATACGCGCGCGGAAGCACACCAAAATTAATTTTAATTAAGTTATATGGCAACCATCAACACTAGAGATGAAACGGATATCCGGTAACTATCCGGTATCCGGCCTAAATTTACTATCCGGCCAATAGTAACTCAATATTCGGCCGGATACCGGATATTAAAAAAACCACAACAATTTCCAATAATAATTGCAATACATTAATCTTTGTGAGGTAAATATCAATAAAATGGCTTATAATTATGACGGCTTTTATTTAATGTCGAAAAAGTTACAAAAAAGCCATAACTGCCATAAGGCCTTCCAAAAAACTAGAATTTTCTTCTGAGATATTCACTCTAATGATAAATACATAAATAGTAAATATCTAAACTAAAAAGTTTTAGTAAAAACTCACAAAAACCGCTCAGAGTAGCGAAAACTTAAATTAACATGATGAACTAATCACAATCACCATTATAGTGAACAAAAAATCGTAAAAAAAAAGAGATTATTGAAATGATTACATACTGACATTGAAGCACCATAATATACCTCTTGTTCTTCTTCTAATCGAAGACAATATTTAATCACACACTGACGCACTCACGATGGCAACCGAAACCGCCCGAATTGATCTGATCGCGTTAGCCGCACCTTTGCGTGTTTGCAAAGTCGTCACGACATGCATCGAGACAATGGGCCGAATAGCGACTCCGGTATCCGGCCAAACAACTATCCGTTTCATCTCTATATGGAGACTAGGACAGCACTGTTTTATGACCTGAATGATAGTATTTTGCTGCTAGCTAATTGCTTTCAACTTTCATTCAAAGAAATCCAACTGCTTATCAGCTTCTTTTTGATGCTTGGTTGTGAGATGCCGCTTAAGCTTTGACGGTTTTATACTCTCACGTGATAAAACATCGCCTCAAATTACACATTGAGGTTTTTTATTTATGACTTTAAATCCTTATTTCAAGTAATTGTCGTCATAATGTCTATTTTTTTTCGGTTTTGATTCACCTGCGCCACTGGCACTCGTACCAGATGTTGAAGGCTGCGGTCTTTTGAGAAACTTATCCATTTTTCAATCGCTAAGGTAATAAAAAGAATATAATAATATTTATTGTTTAACGGTGATTGTTTTATTATAATGTTTAAATATCAATCAAGAAAAACTTTATAAATGTTCATCAGTATTGTGTGACTCTTCATGCTGTGATGAAGGTGTTGTTCCCGCCGAAGTGTTGTATCCGTAATTTGTAGTCGAACCAGGATTCTTCGGAACTCCGCTTCACTAATAACTTCAAATACCCTTCTTTTGACACGATTTTGCATCCATGCGGGCATCAACTTCATGGATTGTGCCATACTTTCAAAAAAGGAATCTATAGGATTTACTAACTTCATTTTTTTCTCCTCTCTCCTTGCATCTCTCTCCTCCTGTCTTTTCTGATGATTCATTTCTATTTCCCTCAAAAAATCCCCTATGTCCACATTGCTTGCTTTTCATTTTCTATGCTCAATATTTTTTTTATTTATTTGTGTATTACAGACTATGTGTCCATTTACAATACACATGTGACACACTTTAAATAGTAACACTTAAATGCCTCTTGAATTCTTCAAGACTACTGTTAAAGATGTCAATAGTTTTGGAAGCGTTATTTAACAACACCATACCTCGTGTCATGCTATGCCTAGCCATTACGTCTGTTCTGCTATGTGGGATACATAGAAGATCGTGATACCGTCCCTGGCTATAGTTGTTCGGCACAAACAACTTATAACATTCCAGGAGGTATGGGCTATCAATTAAATTATTAATGATTTTGTTCGCCGTTACTGCAAGGGTCCCACTCCTCCTCGACTGGAGACTTTGGCAACACGTTTCTGTGAGCAGATCTTCATGATGCATGAATCACGGGTACTCAAATGCAACTGGCGAAATGGACTGTAAATACGAAAACGAAGAGATTTGCTTGTAGTTGAATGATGATTATGTGTTTGGTAAATTTTTGGACTACAAGGAAGTAAGGAAAACCAAGGCACTTACCAAATTAGAAGGCGAGCATATAACTTACGAAAAACAGTTCCTTCAAATGTCACTAGTCAACTTGTAGTGCCCAATGTTGGCTTTGGTTGTTATTGTCCCCATGCTTTCTTCAGCAAGGTGACATGGTTGGGGAAGGTAGGATGGATAAATGACATTCCGGTAGGTACTGTGCATATTATCATTTCAAAACCAAACACTTACTCCATTATTTCCGGCAATTTCATCTCAATGATTTTTTTCCAAGCCGCATCCTTTTTATTGACATTGCGATATTCCTTGCTTGTCGTATCCCATAAACACAGAAATTGACGGCTTCAATAAACACCTCCATCTCGAAAAAAATGCAGTCGGAATTCGTAGTAATTCTGCGGAAAGTCGCAAATGAATTAACGACTACTCGAGCGGAGTCCGCTAGAAACCAGTCGGCGAAGGTGTGCGCAGCGGACTTGTTCGGAACTATTCGGTCCGCTCCGCTCACCTCGTTCTTGGTGGAAGCACTTATATGCAGTTAACTAGTACTTGTTTCCACCATGAAATCAATCTGCAAACAACAGTCAAAAGGTATTAGCCACGGAGGAACGAATAGAGTGGAGTTGGTGATAGGAACTTTTTCTTCGACAATTTTGTCGCCAGTTTGCGGTAAGAGGTAAGGGAAGCGCGGTTAGTATGGGTGGGATTTAAAATGGACACACCCATCCATCTAGCCAGAATAGGGGAAAATCCCCAGTTTTAACCCCTTCTCACTATTATTTCTTATATTATTTAATTTTTGTAAAGTTATGTTCTAAAATCTGTTTCAACTTAACTAACTAACTAACCATCACGCCGTAAATCCGCTTAATATGTACAAAATTACAGACCGATTGATAAAAATGCAAGAACCCGTTGGATAACAATACAAAGTTACTGCAATTATAAATTAAATTAAAAAAACCTTACTCTCCTCTAAATAGTATAAGTTTGGTTAATGTTTGTCTTATCGTTACCGTCATGTTTTCACAAATAGCAAAATATTTTAGTTGTATGTCGCAATATTTTTCAGAAATTGATTTGGCTAACAGAAAAATGTGATTGTCTGTTGTTCGTACATGTGACCATTTAAAGTTGTAAACAATCTTTGGCCAATCAAATTCTTCATGACTTGTGAAACTATGTGAGCCTTGTTAAATTTTTTAGAATTTAGAGATGCGGATTTGAAAGTCTTAATCATACACTCAGTGGTCACACAAATAGAAATCACGTCATTAGAGGGAAAGCGTAGAACACCTTTGCTTTTGTTTTAATAAGTTGGTTATCCTTATTAATATACTCGGCGTATAAAGCCATTTTGCAGCTTTCACATCTGAGTTTTTTCTTCAAATGCACCACATAACCTGCGATATATGCAAAAACTAAGAGCACATAATCTGGAATATCAGTCGTGTCATCGATTTCAGGTTCCAGAAATCTGTACCTATCTGTCGTGCTATTTATGCGGTCAGCAGCAGAAGAGACTCTTAAAATGCCAATACTTTCTAAAGGAATACAATTACATAAGTTGCTTAACCCTTAGGAGACGAGCGGATTTTGTATGAATTGGCTGCCTGAAACGACAGGATTTTCGTAAATTACGTTTTACGCTCGCTCCAGGTATAGAATATTATTTAGCTGTACCTGAAGGTTTCACAATATTTTTATTTTATTTTAAGGTATTCTTAAATGTTATAAGATTAGTTTTGTATACTCAATATTTTATTTTTACTTGGTTAATATGTGTTAGATGTAATGTAAATTTAAAAAATTACCTTCAAATGACCGAAACCCCGAATGGAACACTCACTTATTAACATGTCGTAAAAAATCTTTTTTTCACATGAAGAATGTACTTTTGGCAATAAAGTTATTAAATTTTATGGTGAGTTTTATATACACAGTAATTATGATAATTGTTTTAGTACAAGACAGAAAAATATTCGGTCGACGCGCACACACTAACGCAAGTACACTTGTCTACATTAGAAAGGGTGACCACAAGATTGTTCGGCGCGACGGACACTTTTAATAATTAAAACTTTTCTACAGTGTGATATATACGAAAACATGTAGTGGGGCACAAGGCAACTTGACAACAGTAACACCAATAACGTGTTTGGACTCGACGTTTAGGATTTAGCGATGAATGTTTGCACACGTGACACTCCCGATAAATTGACTTTCTCTTTGAATTGGAAGATGTTGGAACATCCGAAGGAAAATGTCTGGCAGTTAGCCTCAGTGGATAATCGCCAACTCGATTTACCTTTTTTGCTGACGCAGGAACATGATGTTTTGAAATAAGTTGCCTAATTACTTCCAAATGAAAATCAGTTAAGCTCACTTCTTTTTTTGTTTGTAACTTGTACATTGCGTGGGCATTTATTAAAATTATGTCAATTGTCCGAAAAGCAATTATTTTGTACCACTTGATAGTTTTGCGAACACTTTGCACGAATGTAATTAACATATCTGATCTATCAACACCTCCCATATTCTTATTGTAATTAATTACACAATTGGGTTTAACTATTGGATCTTTGGTTTTCCAGCTGTTTTTGCCTGTTTCTTTCATTGATGCATTGTGCGATGTAGTCAGCATATGTACTTCCCTCTTATCGTGGCATTTGATTGCAAGTAGGCACCCAGATGTTTTTCATTCTACATCTCCTTTTTTCACGTTTCCAAATGGCGGCATATTTTTTCGGGTCTTTTTGACAGTACCGCAGGCATTCGTTTTTTTGCTGTGCAAATAGGTAAGTAGAAAGGGACTCGTATACCAGTTGTCCGTATAAACTGTATGACCTTTCTGTAAATAATCCGCTAGTAAATAAACAACCACTTTCCCAGAAGTCAGTAGTTGCCCGGATATGTTTTCTGCCATATTTAGTATTTCTATGTTAGATTTAGCACCGCAATAAATAACAAATTGTAAAACGAACCCAGTTTTACAGTCACAAAACACAAAGTTTTATGCCGAATTTGTGCCTTTTCGCCGGAAGATACTGCTTTATGCACAATCTGCCTTTGAATAAAACCAAAGACTCATCAATGCACAAATTCTCATAGGGGTAAAAATATTTTTTGAATTGACTGCATACCAAATCCACAAAATCTCTAACCTTATGTGTAGTGTCACCTTTCTGTTGTTTTTCGCTGTCTGAAAAATGGAGCATGCCTAGGATAGATAAATATCGATCTCTTGGCAATGTTTCTCCAAATATCGGTGATGAAATTAACCTGTCTACCGACCAATATTGATGAATTTTGCCTTTTTTACTTCGCGCCATAAGCATTGTCAAGGCAATGAACACGTACATTTCATCAACAGTAACATTTTTCCATTTGTGCAATTTAGAATTTGGAGCAAATGTTTTTTGAGATTTTACGGTATCAAAATATCGGTTTGTTTCGATTACAACACTGCTCACGACATCTGAATTTAAAAAAAGCTCAAAATAATCAGCCTCACAACTCTCTTGGTTTACTTCACAATCTCTTAATCCTGATTGCTGATTGAAAGTATGTACATCTGGCTGGAAGTTATTGCCACATCCCCATGTTGTAGAGAAATTTGTAAAACTTATATTATTGAAGGGATCTTCGTCCAAGTGTTCAAAATCTTCAATTTCATCATCTCCGTTGTTTTCTGAAGATTCCTCCAAACTCTCCAAATTTTCAGGTATATAATCTTCATCATCACTCATCGAAAAATCTGAATCGCAATCCAGCACAAAGTTTTCAATGGTTTCTTCATTCATTTTTACGGATTATAAAGCTAATCTAAGTATGTATTTTCAACAGACAGTCAAATATGCAAAACAATAAAATAATATTGAATTCACAAATATTACGCACAATATAATAATAAATTCGAACGAAACACTTCATAAAAGTAAATATTTGCACAAAAACACTCCAAGAGTAATAAAAAAACGGACACCTTAATATAACAATAAACAGTATACAGCTGAGCGACCAGCAACTCGACACTCACACGGCGAAGTGACAACTAAGACTGTATGTGTGTGCTGAAAGAAATTAATCATGTGAGAAGAGATACAACTTACTAAAAGTTCTGTTAAAAAAAAAACTAAACATAAAAATGAGAATCTGTTATAAGGATGTGGTAGAAAATAAACAACTTTACGCAACAGATTTTTTACTTCGACGTTTTACTGATAAATTTACTAAATATTTGACGATGAACATGACAAATGCTCAAAACTACACTTGTAGTGCGCCGTTCTGTGGGAGAATTTTTCTTCCACTACAATTGTAGTTGGCCGTCTCCTTGAGGTTAAAATTGTCTTGAAGTGGGGTTGTTATTACACCTTCCATGGGCACGAATATTTCCGAAAAATAATTCCAAGTGATCTTGACTAAATTTGTTAAGCGGGAGAGGTATTTCAATTTTGATTCGGTTTCTAAAAGACAATGTTATAAATATATTGCACTCTTTATTCAAATAATAAAGCCTATAAAACCTGTTTTCCGGGATGTATACACTATTGGGCGGTCTTCGTGGTTCGCTACAAGATATGACAAATAGTTCTTAGCGTACTCTAAAAAAGATAAAATTTCAGAACTATTTTTTTCAAACATCGGATTTTTCAAGCCATACTGTTTCATGCTTTTCGAATTTAAAATATCGAAAAGATCGTTGATTACATTAATAAATAAAATTGTACCCGAAGCGTCTTCAAAATTGGAATCATTGTTTAAAGAGCAAAGTTTTAAGGCATCGGCAACACTATTACTAAAAAGTTGGCTTGCGAGCTTAACTTTAATTTTTTGTCAATGGTGGTTGATGTGCCGATTATTTAATTTATGTGCAATAAAGGTTTCATTTTGTAATGTAAGGGAGTGGGGGGTCTTCTACTGCCACCTGTAAAGACAACATTATTCCATGTTATTGTGGGAATAATAATTGGCTAACAGTTAGGGGGGGGGGAAGTTCCATACTCATAGCAGGTAAATGATTTCTCCCTTTTCAACACAAATTCTGCTTATATAAAGTCTTTTAAAAAAAGTTTAGGGCTTATTTTTAATAATTAATCATAAATAAATATATCCTGCAGCCCTCAAATGTGTGCAATTTGCAACATTATAAAAAATATTAACGTTTTTCTTACAAATCCCATTAAATATGGCTACATTTACACATCTGCTTCTTCAACAGTCAGGTTGTAACTAATATTTTAGCATATTGATAAATGAAACAAGTAATTTCAACTTAACAATTTATTTCAAACAAGGAGATAACATAATTCTTTTCTTTTATGTTTAGACTCTATAATTTATAATCAATATAGAACAAATCTCAGGGGGTGGTCCAAGGTTCTTTTAGAATCACTTGAAAGGTGAAATTAGCAAACGTATCTACAGATGTAAGACTAAAAATGTGACATGATTATTGGAACACGGGCACTAACCTGTAATAGTATAAATTTGTTGGGCGCCAGGCCAGTCTGATGAACATGACCAAAATTCTACAATTATTGTAATCTGTAAACCAGTATCTGGTAAAATAAACTAACGCCACATGTAGTCAGCCGGAGATTTCAGAAGTCCTCAGGAAGCCCTCTTGTCTCTTCTCCAAAAATCCGTTTAAGTGACGTCTTTCAAATCCAATCTCTAGGTGTCGCCCGCTCTCGTATTAAACTAACGAGTAGCTAGAAGTCTGACGCGGCTCGGCGTACCACAGCATTAGGCAAGCCAACATCCAATATGCGGTGATGGCTCGAGTCAACATTCAATTTCTTATGTGTAACAAGTAAAAACTGTTACAGGGTCTTCAGGTGATATGTGCAGGATCGACGATATTTTGACAAAAGTAAATGAATATTCGCAATCCATAACTGTGAATGAAGTTAACATCTTTTGAAGTGCTAATCATACAGTGAATGGTATATAGAACTTACTTATAGAAGCATCGTCATTAAATTCCGAGGTGAACACTTCCATTGATAATTACTGCATGATACCTTTCATCCTGGTGGCATTATCTCTGAGCTTGGATGGTGATGGACCACCTAAAGTCTTTCAGCGTTCTTTTGTAAATTGTGAAGATTCCTGGAAAGCATTTGACTCATTATTTTAATTTTCACACAATCCATGACATCATAAAATAATGTGTGACAATCTACAAACCTTTCTGGCAGACTTTTTAAAGTTTTTAAACTTGTTTCTCAATTGCTTTGTGGATCTGTAACGGTTTGCTGGGCAGGATGCGTTGTATTTGGTCGCCAATAATTCCCATGTCTGGTCTTTTTCCTTGACATGAACCCCATCACTTTTTTATTCAAAAGAATATCCTTATGGACATCTACGTGTTCTCTCAACAACGTGACATTTTCTTCGCTAAACTTTGAAGATCTCTCTGAAAATAAAGTTCGTCGTATTGAAGAAAATAATATAACAAGTCGAATGAAATGTACATACGACAATAATAAAACCTACTTACTTTGTGATTGTATCCATTTTTATTTAGTTTTACCACCGCAACTGTGAAATAACCTCAAACTCAAAACAAAATCAAAGACAATGAGGAAGCGCGCGGAACCACATAGTGTTGACACGCGTAAAAATAATTTTGTTTTTATTTTTATCAACATACATCAAATACAAGGAAAATTCGAAGCCATTTCAGTGGCAACACTGGTAATTTTAATCTTACTATTTTAATGTTCGTGCAACACAATTTTGTTAAATTTTAACTTAACTTTAGTTCGAGCTTGAACTCAGTTTAAATATTTAACTTTAAACCTTACTTTAACTATTTTTGATGCAATTGGCCCTAACTCTCTTTGAGGTGGTGCCTTGTTCCTCAAAACATTGTGATAAGGCGCATTATCCATGACAATTATGGACGCCTCCGCTATATTAGGTATGAGCTTCTCGACAACCCACTTTTTAAAATTGTGTGCAATCATTTCTGAATGGTAATCCTCCTTTTTGTTTATTCCATTAAAAATTAATAGTGCATGAGGGACAAAACCCATTTGGCTTCCTGCGTGAACAATGATCCAGCGCTTAGCTTTTGAAATATCGTGCTGATCTCCTGTCACATCTATAGTTTGCCAGCATTTCTTTAGCTTGTAGGATGAATGGATATAACTTTAATCCGAGTAAATAATATTTTTTTGCAGTTCTTCAGGTAAATTTCGGTTATCCATGATAATTTTTAAGTAATGCTCTCTTTTCGCTGCTATATTTGTTTTTTCAATAAGTGCAGTTCTGTTTGTTTTGCACTTTTTATAAACAAACTCGATGCAATGGAAAATTCTTCGTAAATATTCCCGGCTACCATCTAATTCAATGTCTTCTTTGAGTATGGTTAGTAAAGTTCTTAAAGTTGGGGACTTCTTTACGTACTATGTAAAAAAAAAAAAAATTTGATGAACGGCCCAAATATCAAAATCATCCAGCTTTTTTTTAGGGCGCCCCATTTTCCGTTTTCCCGGTGTTTCAAATTTTCCATTTGCATTTTCCCCTTCCTTGACGATTCGCCTTACCGTTGATTCAGATTTACCTGTGTGAAAAACATCTTAAAAATTATTATTATAGAAGGTATTTAAAAAAAACACAGTAGATAATATTCATTTAGAAAGAAAGAGAAATTTAAGAGAAAAGTTACTTTTCTGTGAGTTTAAAGAAGTTGCATATTATTATTATTATTTTTTTTTTTTAATTGAGTTATTCCATTTTTCCTGTGGCTTCACATGAACTGTCAAATGAAAGTGTCTAATTCGTATTTTTAAGCATAACCTCAAATCAGATTGTAATGGTTATAATCGCTCGAAAATTGGCATAAATCTTGTAATACTAATGAAATTTATTATAGAAACTATACTACGTACCAGTCATTTCTCAATTCGTTTGTAAACATCTTTTAAATTAGACAGAAGCTTCTTCGTGCGATATTCTGTTAGGCAGCGTTGAAAAACGCAGTATATAACTCCTCTTGCACCACTACATATCGGTTAGTTAATTTTAATTCAATTCAAACAATGCACAAGCAAACAATGAAAAAATTTATTATTAAATGAGCGATCTTCAGTATCTTCTACACGGAACTAAACTACTTGGTATATTTTGTTTGTCTAAGAAACGCAATAATGGGTAATACCATAACTTTGGGTCATAAATATCTTCAGCACCTGATCCTGATTTTGAGGCTATGACTTTTTTGCATTCCTTATTATACGTACAGCGCAGATTATTAATTTTCTTTATAACAGCTTCTTTATTACTCTGAGGATCACTTTTGCGTAATTTTAAAATAAGCTTCTCGTAAGCTGAATCTTTTTTTTACTCGATTATGGTAATCCTTGCTTTTGATTTTCCATAATGAAGGGTCCGATTGGTACAGTTGTATAAACTGTTCCAGCCATTCGCGTTGAGCCATGGTCGATGATTTTTCGTAAAGGCGGAGAGCAAGAAAAAAATAAGTGTTCACTTCACGCTCGCTGCGACAAAATTGCGCAGTTTTCGACTACACACTGTCAGTTTTAGCTGTACAGTTCTATGAAATGTATCAAATCAAAATACCAGAGATTTCGTCTTCTCCAGCCCCAGATCGAATCGATTTATTAACTTTTGCCAATTCTTTATGGTAAACACTTCTCAAAGAATTAATTTTTTTTTTTCAACCGTTTCTCTGTTTGCGGTTGCATCAATTTCTCTGAATTTTTCCATTAAACTCTTATAAGCCTCCCCGTTTTTATCCCTGACACTATACTCCTTGGATTTGACACGCCAAATGCATGGTAAACTTTCGTATAATACAATAAATTCTGTGATCCCTAGAACATTGCCGAAGGTCAGCCATTGTCGCCTGACGAATTGAAACTGAGGAACAAAATTAATCGGAAAATGGTGCTACCGTCTACATGCGCTAACTTGTCAGCAAAGTTCAAGGACATCTTTGCTCTCTAGCTCAGTTATCGCTGCAACTGTACCGTCTTCGCGCTAGATTCAAAACTGCACGCTTTTCCAATCTACATGCAACGTTTTATCTGCAACTTGTTGAACTGTGCAGACAAAAGGTTGTGCAAAACGTAGCGTCTTAACTTTGGCCTTATTTCTTAAAGGTATTATTTAATGCAGGCTACATACTGTTACATAATTACGGTTTTGAACCGCTTAATTACAGAGTTATAGGCACATTAATAATGAATAACCACAATGTTCAATTTCTAAATACTTACGAAGCCTCACCGCTAGCTCATTCGGTAGATTCTCGTGTTTTAAGTTCGCTCGCTGACTGGATTCAAAACAATTATCGCTTCATTGATAGAATAAATACAAGTAAGGTTGTAATAAATTAAAAGATTGATTGTCGCTTTAGATACTGAAGAATTTATTTGTGATTCTATGCTACTAGGAAAAAGCGTGTATCTCTTTGTGAACGGAAAGTTAATGATTTTAAACCACAATAAAAGGGATGATTGGATTATTATAATTATAACAGGTTTACATACGTTATCTCACACGGGTTACATCTGCAGAGCTGGCTCCTCGTCAGAAAACATCACTGAATTTATTTTAATCTCTAAACACGTGTTCCAAAAAACTGTTGTGATATCAAGGATCTAGGCAAACCACGAATGTGTCGTGACCAACCCCTAGGGAAGCTAAGACCAGAAGAACTTGGAGAGCGCCCGAAGCCTTTCGGCTCCGTCCCTTACCCCCTCCCACCGAAATCTGGGCCAATCAAGGCATGTCGGTGTGGCCAACCTTACAACGAATAATATTGAATTTAGTACCTAGCGCAAATCATCGTACAGGGGTTGGAAGTAAAGATTCAAGAAAGTACTTCATAACAAGACCTTCAGTTTTAACTGTGCAATTTAACTGTACAGTTGAACTGTACAGATAAATCATTAGGTGACACTTGAATATTCATAGATACCAACATAGACAAACACACAGATTGGCCCAAAACAGGGCACGTTGTTTCAAAAGAAGCAGGACATCGACAAGTTTCGGATGATTTCACAACTTTGTTTCGGTGTAGACATAAGGTCTCTACCTTAGTAAAGGAAGTTCAATGTGTGGACTCTGTATAGAATCGTTAAAGATAAGGACGGTTCTTTCCTTTACTAAAGTAAGGTCGTCCCTAAACTTAGACAACTTTGAGGATTAATTCTGAATACGGATGTAAGATTCAACATATTCTTACTTTTGTAATGCAACTTACTGGTTGCTGGAGTACTCGCCGCATACTGCAAACACTCCTCTTTAGCAGGGTTGAAAAATCATGATTTAAAAAAAAATAATAGTACTTTAAGATATTTTCACAATGAAAAAAATAAGGACTTCCCAATAAGCTATGAGTGATAGGAAATCAACTGGCAAGCTTCGAGAGCACCTTATTTTTCTTAGTATTATAAGGCTTTGTATTTCTTTTGAGTGAAAAACACAACGGGACAAACACCATAACCACTGGAGCGACGGCACGTTTTTTATTTTTTTCCTCAGATTGCTCGTGATATTTTGATGACTGTTTTGAATATTTTCCGCCAACCTTAAAAAAAATCATACCTCCGAATTTTAATATGGAGGCATACAAACTGATTATAGTTCTATATAGTCAATGAATTCACCTATCTTTGGTTGTTTATCACATATTCCTAGGATTTATAAAAATTATATTATAAAATCGTAAACATTCAAAATGGAACTATTCTCAGTACTGCCTCCCTTTAAACTCGCCTAGTAAGTTCAATTATCCCTCCACATTGAATATTTTCTATTAGGTTTCTTTTAAATGGTCTAATTTATAGTCACATTCTACATATGTATATAAGAAAACTGAATTTTGAAATGTTGTGAACTGTTGAATGTTCCCTTTCAATAATTTTTGACACAAATTTAGTCAAAAATTGCCACACTTTTAATAAGACTAAAATTAAATTCATAAAGGACTCACCAAAAATAGCTACAGTACATCAAACAGATATATCAATTATCTTAAATCCACAATACCAATTAACTCGATTATTGGTTTATATATAGAAAATATTGCATTTTCAAAAACACGACGATCGGTAAAAAATGTCAAAAACATAACCACAAAATTTTATTTTCAAATAATCACTGAATTTTTAAGTTTGAAACACGTTGAAACAGTTGAATGCATTACTAATTCAATTATTATAACACTGGTAAACAAATTTGTTAGAAACATCCACTAAAATACGATAAAAAGCCGAATTTTAAACCGACAGCTTCAGACCGTTTAAAATTTTACAGAGACCTACAAAATACGAATTTTCGATGCAATATTTTCCCTACATTACTAGAGTACACTGCCATCTGTTGAATTTTAATAGAAGTAGTTTCTTTCTACCTACCCAAAAACATCAAAATGGAACCGCGGGCTTATTTGAAAATATTTTTTAAAAAAAATTTATGTGTCTAGGGAGAAATTGCTGTAATTCGGCAACTTAGCAAACTTATATTTTGTAAGTGGTACTGAAATTCAGCAAATAGCGTTCCAGTGGATAATAATGGACATAACGCTACCTACTTTTTTTTTAAAAAATAATTTGGTGTTGATTGTCCCAAGATGCAATCATGTAGGTCTTCTACATCAATATCACTTTGATCACCACCTATGGGACTGTTCACAGTCCCAACATGATCTATGGAAACAACATTTTTCCAGGAAATATTACAAAGCTCTGTATTGTCAACGGTATAGCCAGCAAAATCATTGAAATTGTGGAGTGTTGTGACTGCATCTGTATCATCTATCCCCATATTAAATGTCGCTATAGATTCGGAGACACCCACGTGTCCCTTTATCGATGCTGGGTTTATTGTCTCCAGGATTCTGGCTTCGTCTTGCGTGAGGCCTTCTTCAAGAAACGGTCCTCCACCTGTGCCCCTCACATACCGAACTAAATTGGCCTGTTTATTTTTAGTTTTGGCTTTTAAGTCTTGCCAACACTGAAACATAAGAAAGTTAAAGGTTAATAATGTTTTGGTTGTGGTGGTTTGGCGATCCATTGGCGGCCAATACTTACGTGGACTCCATCACGTTGCCAAAAGGATGGTCGGTGTGTATTAAATAAAGAATATAATAAGCATTTGACTTTGCATTTATTAAATTGAACTTCACGAACCAACACAGATTATTACATTTTTATCAGAAGGATTCAATATATGTGGGAAAGTTAGCGTACGAAATGCGACTCGACGTTCGGGCCGTGAAATCAGAATGAGCGGGCAAATTCGCCGTGCGTACAGCGCGGGGTCTTTTGTGTTGCCCGTACAATAAAATAGTTATAAGGCTATTCAATGCGTACGCTAAGGCTCCGCCACAATGTATTCAACACAATAAAGGAATTCTTGGACAATTTTTACCTACTAATATACTCATTTGAGGAATGCATACGGACACAAAAAAAATCATACAATATACATGTTTTAATTTATTATTTTGTCAAAATGCTTTATCAAAGTGATAACTTTTCATCTATCTCTCAAAACTGAAATTTTTTATTTATTTTATAGAGAAACAAAGTACTTAGAATTAGCCTATATTCAATTGTTCAAAGTTGTTTGCTAAATATGTACTGACTCAAAAATTTCTTCGTAAACATCATAATGTGATAAAATCATGATTCACGTCACTTAACAAATAAATCATACAACTATGATGCTTGATTGGTACGACTATCGCAAGGAGCGATCTCTTTGATCTGACCAAAATGATAATTATTAGTATTTCTTGGGCATTAACTATATAACAATTTCTAAACAATTTGTTTTGAAGAGTTTTAATTTTCAATGTACATTTGTTACTTAAATTTAAAATTAAAAATTAATTAAATTTAAATTGTACATTGAAAATTAAAACTCTTCAAAACAAAATGATAATTATTAGCGTATGAATTTTCATAAAAAGTAAACTTTGTACTTGGATCAAAATCATTTTAATCATTTCATACTAGCTAACACTGCACTCCATATTATGATTAGATACAATAACTACTTACTTTTCGCCATTGTTTCCAGTCTTTGCATCCACCGGGAATGGCATTCAGCGTATTTGCGATGGATTCCCATCGATTCTTCGCCTCTTTAAGAGTAAACGTGGAGCTGAACTTCCCACTTATCAACTGGGTATCCTCCATCACCTTTTCCGTCAACTTCTTTTTTTGCATTGTAAAAAATAAATATTGACTGATAAATATCCAATTCGAACAGACATGACGAAGAAAGAATAGTCCAAACACAGCCAAAGGTCAAATAGTAAAAGAAATAGTCCAGAAACACAGCCAAAGTTCAAATTATAACAAAAAGAAAAGTCCAGAAACACAGTCAAAGATCAAATAGTAACAAAGTCCAAAAGTAAAGCAAAAGTCGGTAATATTTTGAAAAACACGCAAGAGGAAACAACTACTTATTCAACGAACAACAAAGTGAATTGAAAATTGACAGTCGTAAACAGATGTATACAAAAAAAATGTATCAAATCTATGGAGTCAAAAGACACGGGTTACCATATAACCCTTTCCGACCGGTGGAAAAAAAATCGGAATAGCAATGTGCCATACCAATAAAGCTTTTAGTTATTATCCCTTAGGTCGGGGAAAAATAATTTTTAAAATCTCCAGAGACCAGATACTTAGAAAAGGCACACGCACTATCGTGCGGTTCAGGAATAATTTGACATACGCACGATCGTGCGCATACCATTATTTCGGTACAATATCTCTAAAATAAACACAATTCAAAATAAAAAAACAATATTTAATTATATTTTTTCATGCTTCTTGACATTTCTGAATATTATATTTTCTGGTGGTAAGTATAAAAACAATTTTTTCCTCGAGATAAACACAGATACACGTTGCATTTTTCGCAGCGTATTTTAGAACGGCTTCTGCAATTTTCATAGCGGCAGACTCTGGGAGCACTTATCTCGTCAAAAACTGGGAGATGATTATATCCATCATATCTCTTAGCTACAGATGGTGGATTTGCTGGCCTGTATTTCCTATTACCTGGCAACTCGCCTTCTTCCTCATCTGTTTCGACACTTCTTCTCCTTTTATCAGGTTTATTTACTAATCCGTCGGCAACATCCAGGCGAAACTCTAATAATGTCAAAGTCTTGGTCTTGGGAACTCCGTTTGCAAGACAATCATTTTTATAGAGTCTCCAAGCATTTGCCAGAGCCAATTCCACGAAATGGATCAGAACTTTCAGTGTCCATTTTTTGGTTTTAATGAAGGTACGATAGTATTCCATTAGCTTGTCGAGAACGTCTACTCCTCCCATGTGCGTATTGTAATTCTGCACTATCTTTGGAGCTGAAATGTCGATGTAAGACCTTGATCTTTTGTCCCATCTTTTGACTGATGTCTTATTTTCAGCACCAGTGCAATTCGATACTATCAGAACAGATTTGTTATCTTTCCATTTAACAAGTACAGTTTCTCCACTGACAAACTGCTGGCTTTCTCCTCGAAGCATGACTCTGTCATTTTTAAATTAAATATTGACTCTTTCAGCTAATCTATTTAGCATAATAGTCCCAGTGCCATGTAGTTTCTGAGCGTGTAGTTGTTTGATCAGTGGAACTGTCGTAAAATAGCGATCATAGTAAAGACAGCTGCCGGGGGGGACACTTTTGGCCAAGTGTAGAATTACAGATGGACCAAGGCCAAGTGGTGTGTCTCCGAAAGTACTTTTGGCTCCCTGATATATGGCAAAATCAAGCATGAGGCCACCACTTGTCGTGAGAACAAAATTCTTCAATCCTACAGGGCGAGGCTTGTTCTTCACCACCTGGCGAAGTTTACATCGTCCAGTAAACGGGATCATTTGCTCGTCGATCGAATAATAACCTGGAACTCTTTCAAGCTTGGAACATGCGTTTTGTGTTCTTGTTATTACTGGTTGAACTTTCCATAGTGGGTTTTGGGCCTCTTCCGGTGAAGCGGCATCAGTCTCAACCACATGAAAAGCATTACGTTAAGCCAGGAAACGATCGCGAGTCATCACTTCAGAGATCATCAAGAGCTTCATATTAGCACGCCAGTACATTGGCAGTTGTGGATAAGGTATACACCCCATAATGATATGTATGCCAATCATTTTTGACATCTCCGGTGGGTTTGTGTTTAGTACTCTGCCAGTTTTTCTTAGGTAGTATAAGTTAGAACATGTACTAGCTTTTTCAAAAAAATTGTCGTCGAAATAGTCCCTAAAATATTCCATGGAAGTCCTCACAGTGTTCTTCAGTAGCTCAGGGAAGTCGTGGGATTTATCTGTAAATGGTGTTTCCTTCCAAGTACGCTTTCGTCTCGATTTCTTCCTCGAATCTCTTTTCTGCCTTGGCTTCTTCGATCTTGATGTAGTGGGAGGAGGAGGGGGATTATCGTCATTTTCCATAGGTTCATGTAGATCCGTAAACAGGTCAACGCACTCTGCCTCAAACCCTTCATCATATTGCCCAGATCTTCAATTTCCGACTCGTCACCATCACCCAGAATCTCCAAAACATTATCCTCATTTATGGGGAATCCTTAAAATGAACAAAAATACCGATTAGGTGGTTGATAAATGATCATCTTAAAACAAAATATTTGTAGATATATCACCAAAAAATTTGACCATAACCCTGAATGTTACGATCGTGCTGTTAGAGATTAAAATGATAATAACTATTATTTAACGAAACAAAACTATACAAAAGTGCATTTAAACTGTTACTTAACATCTTAGGCTCTAAAATAATACACAATATTACAAATGTATTAACAAAAAATTACTAAAATAATAACATACCTTTGCCAACTGCTGGGTCAAAAAAAACGGCCATCTTCGTTCGTATCTCTCGAGCTACTGACTAGTTCAAACACGTTTATCTAACTTCACGCGGTAACAGCAGTTCCCGCACGATCGATCGACACCGGGTCCGCCCGCAAAAACAGAATAAATTTTCGTTAAAAATTTTTCAAAGACAAACTCACGCTCGTATAAAGCCCGTCAGAAAGGGATAAAAAAATAAAATTGGTACATTTTTATGTTGGTATTAATATTGGTTGTTTTACATTATCTACAACGGTCGAAAATACGCATTTATCGAAACAGTAGATAATTCATCGTGCGCGATCCTCTCATGCGAACAATTATCTACTGAAATGAAAATTTGGTCCCTGTTTGCACATTCAGTACCAACGAAGGCAAGTCTTTTTTCCATCAGAATTCTGGCCAAGTCGAGTAACGTATAGTAAATCGATTCTTGTCAACTAAATCCAATACCACTCGTGCCTTGATTCACTTCACGATCAGCATCTGGAAGTTTTCCAGTATAAATTTGACCTCGTAGCATTGTAAATATCAAAGTAGCAAGAAGCCCACAAATCTTTGCTGCCATATTGTTGCAATGGAACGTGCCGGAGAATAACAGCAAACCAATCCAGGCATATATTTCCATGTCGTTGGTTGGGTGCCATACTTTTGGTTTATTCTGAAGGTCAGCGACATTTCATTCCTCCGTTGCTTTGCTGTTTGTCTCACTTACTATTGTATCCACCATTTGCGGTATGGGGGCATACATTAATTAGAGCTTAAAATGGGGGGGAGGGGTCCAATAAAATCTAACCAAATCTCATTAAAACTTAGGGGGTCAATAAAAATCTCATGTCAACTTTAAAAGAATATACAGGGTGTCCGGGTATAAAGTGCATTAACTTCGAGAGGTGATTCAACATGATGGTAGAAGTAAAAAAGATTATAAATTTTTTCGAAATTCCAACTTTTAAGGGTACTTTTTTGGTAAAAAAATAAAATTTGTCCGGTGTGTGCGGCCAACATTATTATTTTCCGCTGTTAAGATACGGGCCACAATCGCGCCCGGCAAGCTCACAGCAAATTTATCGGGTAAGTTTGTACCTCACACTGTGGATTTTTAGTAGGTATGTCTTTTTGTATGGAAAAAAAGGTTGGAATGTCAGAAAAAGTTGTTAATCTTTTTTTCTCCTACCATCATGAAGAATCACCCCCTGAAGTTAATTCACTTTACCCCCGGACACCCTGTACATTACAGATATAGTAATAAAATAAAATTAAATTTGTTTAAAAATTAAGGAAGGTGGTGCTGTTGTTTGTTTTTACTTTTAATTTTATTAAATCTACTAATAAATGTAGTCCTTTATGGCAGATTCGTACCTCAACACCGATATCTTCTGCTTGTGAAAAAAATAAACAATAAAAATTACTACAATATAGTACAAATTTTCCATACAAGCCCCTATTACGTAGATATACTTTGTTTTACTTCTGTAATATTTTTTACAACTCTACTGCATAATTTGTTTACAGTTATGTATTTTGTATGAAAACTTAAATTTTGTTTATTCAAAACTATTTAAAATATAATGTGAAACTATTAAGTGAAACCTTGAGGTGATTTCTTCTTACAAAAATGGCGTTCTACAAATCATCCAATTATAATATATATTTCGACCACCATCACACGGGCATGTGCCTAGCATGGTGGTCAAAAAATCCACAAATTATGTTAACATCAAAGCAACGAATAAAGAAAAAGAAAAATATTATTGTTAGGTAGGTACCTATTTTATCTTGAGACTCTCAAGGAAGACTGTATTTTTGTTTACCACGGCAGTATTGCTATTTAGGTTTTTATGTTATCTTGTAATGTTGTCTGTTAAATTGATTTTATAAAAAAAAAATGTATTTAACCAAAAAATTCCATTGATCTTAATTATATGTTATATACCTTGAAAGTTGTGTTATTTGAGTAAACTTAGTACCCTGTTTTACCTGTTAAAGTATTTGTAAGTATTACATAAGTGCGGGGTAAGTTTTTAGTTTTACATAACTCGAATGTAACATAAATTCAATAATTTATCCATTATTCAGTGAGGGTATTATTTGAAAAGTCAGTAACGCAGTATAAGATGTTTGAATCGTTGTAGCATAACTTACCAGGAATATAATAATCTTATAAGGTCTCGGGAATTTATTAATCATAACTAAAGACCGGATTATATGCAACAAAAAAAGCCCAAAATATGCATGCAAATATGCAATAAAAATAGCTAAAATATGCACGAAAATCCATAAAAAGGGCCAAAATATGCAACATGAAACAATATAGGAAGTCGTATTTTTAAATATTTTATTTTATTTTAAGCTATTAGGTAGTTCTCAAGGATAACAAACGTATTTTCGAAAACATCAATTACAAAATGTATTTAACAATGAAATTTACAATTTACCTTTAAAAACTTATATGACTAAGTACCTACTGTTTTAAATGTTCTGTAGACAAATTGTGTCTGCGATTGCTTAATATATTTTTGTTAGCGGAAAGGAGCGTTCTACGTCTACTGGTGTAGACGTAGAACGAATTTAAATTTGGGTTTTTTTTTTGGCGAATTTAAATTTAAACGAAGACCGGACAGAATTTAAATTTGGGTGCGATTTTTGAACTTATTGTGCCGGGCAAAATTTCACCTGCCCCATTGATGAAGCTATCAATTTGTCAACCCTGGGTTATTTTTCCATAAGTTTTCAAACTTTTCTTCGAGTTTGCTCGGGAAAGCTTTGACAACGAGGAATTCATAAGGCGGATTTTCTTCACAACCTGAACAGATTCAATCAACGCCAATCCATGAGTTTCAAGCGTTTTGGTTTTTACACTTGCAGGTATGTGGCGAAATGAGTGCTAATCATAGCTAGGTTTTTTTTTAAATAATAGTATTGTCAAATGCTTCTTTTCACTGGAAAACTGCCAAAGCCTCTGCACTATTGAAGTAATTGATTGGTGTCACTATGTGAGGCATCTGAACGATGAACGATATCGAGCGTAAATATGCATGATCTCAATTTTTTTGCTAAAATATGCAACTTCTGCCGAAAAGGGTCTAAATATGCAAATATGCATTTGCATATAATCCGGTCTCTAATCATAACACTTGGCTCGTATGATTGGGTTTTTATTTATAGCTTTTTACATATCTGTACAAGTTTAGAATTTTTACAACCGCGACAATATTCAGAAGATTTTATGTTAACAAGAATGCAAATTTCACAATGGCAACCGTTCTGAGAAGCTCGAACCTTGTCGAACCACCGCGCTTGCCAGCGTGTAAAGAAATAATAATACCATTGTTAAAAATACTCGGTTCGCTAAATATTGGGCCGCTACAATAGGTAATGAAACAAAGAAGATAAACCATCTTGCCAACATCGTTCACCCTTATTCCTGCAAATCACATCTTCGCAAAGTTGGCTTTATACCTTCTTGCACACCGAATGTATAACTTTCATTGTATAACCACTTTGATAGTTCATGCAGTTTGATCGTGGCTTTAGTGACAATCGGCACGTTTCCATTCCATATCTCCCTTTGTTTCTATTATCTATTGTCGGCAAACTTTATATATTTCTATTTTGAAAGAATTGAAATAATTGTTATTAGATAAGCATTGGGTCTTAGATTTTATGTTTTTATTATTATCTTATGAAATTGCATTTGAAATAAATGCCTGCTTTTCATTGTATTTGGATCAACAGTCCCGAATAAAAATGTCTAAAAATCGTTTTGTTGTCCTATTTCAATTTCATTTTTATAATTTAAAAGTCTGTTTTCGGAATTTTGAATGAAATGAAATGCAAAACATCAAAACAACACCATATTTCTTGATTTCAAAAACAGTAAAAATGCAGAAAAGGCTTTATCCAGCTCTACTGTCAAACTACAAAATCACACATCCGATATTTTTCTTAAGGGCGGTTGATATATTTAAAATAGTCAAAAACCACCGGTCAAATATTTTTATAAATAACTATAAACAATGTAAAAACAATATGTGCCAAAACTGTATGTGATGTGAAAATCTGTGGGCTGTAGGAAATAAAATAACCTGTAAATAATATTAATTTATGTACTTTCAATGTGAACTTAATAAGTTCTTGGTTCAATAATTTTTTTGTTGTAGGTATATTATGCTAGTTCCTATGTGTGTGTTTTTTTGTGTTTGTTAAAGATTACTTTCAGAGTTGTTTTGTTGAATTTTTGTATATTTTTATAAATAAATTGTATTGTTTTAAAGAAATCATGTGTATTTTTACTTTATATTTATTTCACTCCCTCTCCTATTGTATCAAATGTCCGCCCATAAGGCTTTTTTCAATTGACAATATAAAATGTAATACTTTGTTTTATATATTAGCTCCACACAGGAGGTCCTGAGGGGGGAAAATCCCCAGGGCTTAAATAATCTTTAGGGATGCTGAGTGGAGGGAAAAAAATATGGGCAAAGCAAAACTGCAGGCATATTTAAGTTGTTTTTTTTTCAATTCATTTAACCAATAGGCCCCAGACTCAAACCAAAATTTAAATATATTGATTTCTTATAATTACTTGTATATTGTCAGATTATGCAAAAAAATATTTCCATAAAAAATTATGCGAATACAAAAAATTACCTTCATGTATTTATTTCGACATTTGTGTTTATAAATTAATAAGACATCAAAAATTAACTTCTACAGAGAAGGCCCTGGGGAAAATAATATCTCCCAGGGCCTGTGTCATCTTTGAAGATGCTGTGTGGAGGGTCTCTTCAAGGAGAGGAAGTTCGGTAAAGAAAAAGGTGTGAGGGGTTGGTAGGGATCTGGAGGTCAGTGCGGCCAGGAGTGACTGATATATGAATCCATCCCTTCCACTGTGGTGCAAGGCGATGGATCGAGAGAGTCCTTCTGAAGAAGTAAAGTCCTACGACAAGATGTCCCAGAGCCGGGGTTTGTAATTACCTTCTTGAATCGCGTCTCATAGACATGATTGGGGCCGATGGCTTAACCTTGTACTGTGTAAGTATGACAATGAATTATTGTCAGTCTCAAAGGGCAACCAATCCAGTTTTTCATTCATTCTTATGTCACTGAAGAGGTAAATTAATAGAAGTAAGCCGTGGGCATGTTCACTTGCCTAAAATAAGCTCTGGTGTCGCGAAACTGCGGCTCCACTGTATTGTTTGGTGTTTAAGTGCTGCAGAGCCAAGCTAAACCCTATGCAACTCTCCCGAAGGACCAGTCCTGAAACTACGTTAATCGCTAAGTTTATAGCGGTCGATTAAGTATGCATGCACTCCCAAAACCTGATGGACAGTGTCAGTCGGTGGTTCAAATCTGTGCTTCTGGAACAAAGATAACCCCAGATTGGATAATAGGAAAAACAACTCACCGTCGCAGATGGGGCCGCACTGGTCTCCGGGTTCTGGTGTTTCACTTCACAATAGGTATTATAAATTTAAATAAGAAATCGTGATGTTTCTTCTACAGTCTATATTATGTTACATCCGCCCTGTCTCAGATATTATTTTACACTGACAGCTGACAGCTCCACTGTCACGTTTTCAAAGTTTGGTACTTTACTTGCAACAATTGCATCGGTCATGGTATTAGGTAGGTGGGTTAATAGCAGGATTTTGACATTTGCTACCCACAAGTCTCTGTGAATGCATACCCAACCAATCCTATACATACTGTGTAAACAAGCTCAATAATTATTATTATTCCTCACTTATTTTGAAATTACATAATCAATAATTCATTATTTTTGAAAATCTTTTCTGAAAAAATTTTCAATATCATTGGCCTATCTGAAGGGTAGAACTGGACAGGTTTTATGTAAAATGGCGAAGTCAGATTCCTTTTAAATCTGTATAGATTACATTTTTCGGATTATCAGTTGATTACAATGACTTTATTTTATTTTTTTTATTTTTACATTATCTTATCCGTCAGGCCTTGTCATCTTTGGGGATGCTGTGTGGATGGCCTTTCTAGGGAAAGAAAGGAGAAGAAGTTCTGAGAAGGAAAAAGGTATGAGGGGTGGATAGGAATGTGGGTATCAATGTGACCGACGTGTGAATCCATTCCTCCCACTGCGGTGCAAGGCGATAGGTCGACAGAGTCCATCTGGAGAGGTATAGTTCTCCCTCAACCGGTTTCTTCTGATCCAGCCCACCACGCAGAGGCATTCGCCGCAAAGACCTAGACAAACCTCACCCCCTGAACTATTCGGGGTGACCTATAATCTATAATATGGCAGGGGTGTTGGTTATCCAATAAATGTTTCCCGGGGGGACGAGACCCATACCTGTCTCCCAAATTTTATCAAGTGTAGGTAATTTGTAGAATTCCATTTTTATTTTATATAAATATTCAACAATAAATTCGGTTTATGAAAAGAATTTATTTGTAGAAAGTTATACTGAATTATTATTATTCCGCATGACAGCAGTTTGATAAATTATCATAGCATTTTAATGCCTTCAGAAGGCGAAATAGCTGTCACACATAAATAATTACCCAGCAGAACTCGTTTATAAATGAACTGTTTTTATAAATTGAGTAATAATAATTATTGAGAAAAAAACGATGAGCGACTTGCCCGAAAAAAAATTGAAACTTTTACGAAATTGTCGGCAAAAACGCCATCTATGATTGCGTCATCCAATGAGGTTAGTTAGGTCATCCAAGATTCAAACCAGAGTTGTTGGATATATTCAGTTCCTGGTAAGGCAAGACGTACACTTTGCTATTCAAACATAGATGGCAATAACGTAGGAATAATTTTTAATATTAATTTCGTCACTTCATTTGGATAGGGTTCTAACTGGGGACCTGGGGTTGCCAAGTGTTCGTGTTCAGTATTCTACCGAACTGTTCGGTATTTTACCACCGTGTTCGGTATGACAAAAATACCGAAGTATGTGCCATTCCTGCCACCTCGGAACAGGCTCAGCTTAGTGAGGTGGTATATACCAAAAAAAATTTAAAAAAATGTACATTATATTTTGTATATGTGTATTGTAATATCTTGGTTAATAAATTTTTTTTTTTAAAAGTGCGGTTCGGTATTTTTTTCTGATTAATTTTTCTCCCTAATAAACGATTCAACCTTTGACGCAATCGGCAATCGATGCTGCGTAACATCTCTACTTAGTTTTGTGCGATGTTGCCGCTTCGTGCACGCGCTCATTGTTTTCGAGCCATTTCGTGGATTAGTGTTACACATCAGGTGACTACGTACTTGCATGAATATGATTATTCGAATAATTTGACCGCTTACATTGTTTCAAAGTCCGATAACCTTATCTTTTGGTACTCGGTAAAAACTAATTTGGAAGCATTGCATTAGAGCAGGGGTGGGTAAACTTATTAGCCAAAGAGCCAACCAAATATGTACATTACAACGATTCAAAAAAAAATGGGAGCCAAATCTGTTTATTCATTTAGAAAACATTTATTATACTTGGGATGTTCAGAAAGTAAGTGTACTTTGACCGTAACGGGCTTTTTTGTTTTTTCGGGGCTGGCAGGACTGAGTGGTAGAGGGGGTCTCTCGTCCAGAGCGAGTATGGGCGCGTTCAGACGTTTCGATTTTTGTTGATCCACTTTTATTGAACGTTAAAAGTTGAATGAGATTATGTTCACACGTTTCAATTTAAGTAGAACCGAATTTGACATTCAAGATGGCGTCAACTGAAACTGCCAGTGCGTGCGTCTCTCTGATGTTCTGCGAGACGAGCTCGAGATTATGAAAAAGCATAAAAAACGTCATATTTGGGCGAGAAAATGGATCATGAGAAGGAGTGAATTAGGCGCATCCAACACAATTTTGAAAGAGATGGCCCTAGAAGACTCTGAAGGATATAGAAATCACTTGAGGATGACAGAAAAACAATTTTGATGAGCTGCTTGCCAACATTTATTTTATTTATTTATTTATTAATCCGAGTTCCTTCTTGTACATCGTTCTAATAGTTTTTATTTTATTTTTTACGTCGGTCGGCGTCAGTTCCACAATACCCATTTCAAAAATAATATTATTTATCGCAGTATCACGGGCATTTCTATTTTTGTATACTTCTTTCTTTTGATCCCAAAGACAGGGATGGCTTTGATACAGATCCAAAAACCTGAACATCAAATCATCCGACCATTTCAGATATTTTTTCGTTACGGATTCCATGACGGTAGAAACAAGGTAACACGTTTGACGTTTACTTTTGCCCGCGAAAAAACCCAAGCGAGTGGAAACATGTGTTCATACTCGTCGATTCTCTATGAAACTTGATCGATGAGTCATACCAAGATGGCGATGGTCATACTTGAACGTCAAAAGTAGACAGGCTTTCAACTTTAGCTAGTCAACAAAAAACTTGATCAACTTTGTTGAAAAAGTGTTCACACTAGTCAATTAGCTTTCAACTGTCGAGTTGATCAACAAATGTTGAACCGTGTGAACCGGCTATATCGCAGGAACATTGTAGTCATGTAGTAGCAGGGGCGTATATCTCTTTACTTAACCTTGAACCTCCAAAAAAGATCGGGTACCATAGAAAAACTGAATTGTAGATAGTAAACGGAAATGACAAATACGCCATTGAACCAGTATATCCGGTTTGGCCATTATGCTTTCAACTGTCAGTAAATAGCAGTAGTAGGTACGTAAACGTCGTAAACTCACGTTGAAGCCAGTTGCGTAAAAGATATTGGCGAAAAATATCGGAAAAAAGTGCTGTGATCCGCTTTTTACTCACGGAAGGAATACCACATACAAGAAAAAACGGTGAGGATGATGAGCTCTATTGTGAATGGAGATGATTGTGGGTGACTAATTCAAAAATAGTCGTCAAAGTGGCGTCACACCCCATCTGCCAAAAATTCAAAACAACAATTTCGGGAAAAAAAATCATGGCTTCAGTGTTTTGGGACCGGAAAAGCATCATTTTGGTCGAATTTCTGCCTCATATAGGGACCATAAATGCACACGATATTGTGATACCCTAAAAAATTCTAAAGGAGCGTTCAAAACAAATAGAGGGGAATGCCGACCAGAGAAATATGCTTGTTTCACGAAAATGTCCGTCCTCATACAGTTTTAGCCACCAATACGCTCTTGGAATCATTTGGTTGGGATGTTTTGGACCACCTCCCGTATTCTCCTGCCTTGGCGTCTTCAGATTATCATATTTTCACATCCCGGAAGATGAACATAAATTTAAATCTGACGAGTAGGTGCAGAAAGAGGTTCTTAAGTGGGGAAGGAGCTGGCGGTGGAGTTCTTCGAGAAGGGCATAAAGAAACTTGTGCCATTGGTCACCAAATGCATTGAACGGGATGGCAATAATTATGTGGAAAAATAATCAACAAGAGTATTAACAATATCTTGTAATTTGTTTTTCAAGTACACTTTATATAAAAAATCAAGGTAATTCTTCGGAACAAACGGTAACGGTTAATACGCACTTTTTTTTATAAAACTTTTAGATTCTTCTTAATTACCATAAAAGACAACTATTTGCATTGGGGGCGGTTGAATATGTTACATTTTTAATTTTAGTTACGTAAATTGAAAATTTGCTTTCACTGTCAAATCACTCTGTTTGCCATATTATTGTTATTTTAATATGTTGGTATTACTGATATTTTACATTGCACTGGCTGTATAAGATAACGAGTGGCTAGAAAATTAGTTATACCACCAATTTGTGTGAATTAGGTAAGCACTAATTTGGTTAGAAACATTGTTTGGAATTCAAACTAGATAAATCCTGGGGTGTTTTTTTTAAAGAATTGATGTTTAACGATTTTTTCTTTTGAATCACAAACCATGTTACACAAACCTAGCGTAGCCGCTAAACTACTTGAAAACTGGGATGTTTTTTTTGCCTTGACGCGAGTAGGCGTTATAAAGGGGCACTTTCTTTTGAATCACAAACCATGTTACACAAACCTAACTACTTGAAAACTGGGATTTTTTTCTCACCCCCCGCCTCCTTTAGGTACTATTTAATATTAAAAAAAAGTGAAAATCAATGGTTTCTAGCCGTAGGTTTTTTCGGTTACGCGCCTTTGAATATATTGCCATGAAGTCGGTGATGGTATGATGTAGCCTTCCATATAGTATCAGTAATACCAACATAATAAAATGACAATAATCATTACAAATTGCATATGGTGAAGCGTTGTGTCTAAATACGAAAGCAAATTTTCAATTTACGTAACTAAAATTAAAAATGTAACATTTTCAACCGCCCCCAATGCTAATAGTTGTCTTTTATGGTAATTAAGAAGAATCTAAAAGTTTTATAAAAAAAAGTGCGTATTAACCGTTACCGTTTGTTCCGAATATTTACCAAAATCAAGTACACTTTGTGAACATCCCTTAATTTTAGCACTTTATTAAATTACGGGTACACTTAATAAAACTTAATTTCATACTTAATAAAGATTTTATTCATTAAAAAAAAATTACGTGTTATTATGGAATCTATAAGTTTAAATCGTGATAATGACTGAGAAATATTTAATGCGAGCAACGTCCTTGCATTTCCTTGGAAAGTTTGAGTTAAGTCAGGTTTGTATGTTGTTATTCTTAATTTTAAGCACGATTCCAGGTTCTCATCAATAAGACGACTTCTCAGTTTACTCTTGATAGAGTTCACGCTTGAAAAAGATTGTTTGCATAATATGTAGAACCGAAAAGGGAAAGACTAGTAAAAGCGATTTTTTCAGCTGATCATTAGAGTCAGGAATACTATTCCAGGCGTTGAAGACGATCATATCTTCCTTCTCCAGGTATTTCAAAGCAAACCACTTGTTTTATGAACTAAGCTCCCATTTGTTCTTCTCCAATATTTCCAAATCAACACAAAAACGTTAAAATTTAGAGCTCCACATTTGCATTTTTTTTAAATCCAACAATTGTATTTCAAAGTTACCAATGTTAAAGCCAAAAGGAGAAAATTTCAAATCTGTTATCGATGCATTAAGAGAGTTTTTGAAGAATGCTAAGGTCGCTCTGCTGTTTTGAAATTCCTGAAACCTGCTGAGAAATGGTTCCCTCCAATAGTGTTTGCAATGGAGGAATTATTTTCTTGGCGATGCTTTAGCGGACTCTGAAAATGAAACAATGTTTCCCTTTCAAAATCTTGAGCAAAAAAGATATCATCCGTGTATCTTGCGCGCCTGTCCTTGTGCCAGTGCCTGTCCTTTGTGCCAGAGCCGCACGGCCAAAGAGCCGCATGCGGCTCCGGAGCCCCGCTTTGCCGACCTCTGCATTAGAGTAACAGTTGTATGGAAAGGGGATTCGATAAAATTATGGTTCGCAAGCGGAAGATTAACATCCTAATGTTCTTTTAATTCGTATTATTTGATTTGAAAATGTGTGAATATTCAATGAACTAAAAAAATGCATTATTTAAAAAAATACAGTCACATTATTTCAACTATTTGTCAGCTATTATTCTTGTCTAGAATAATTATTGAGTTGAACGTTAGCGAAACCGAGAAGTAACTTTTGCTTTTCATAGTTATATTTTATGATGGACAAGAGCAATAGCTGAGGTTAGAAACCGAATAATTTCTTCTGTGTGATAAAGAACAATAGCTGCGGTCAGGGTGCGGAAAAACATCATTTTTGGATTATTTCTTCCAATCGCAAGTATGGCAACATTTTAACGGCTGTTTTTGTTTTGGCGCCATTGTCGCCATTTGCCATAATCGCCATATTTTTTTCTTTCCTGTCGCAGAATCCGCCGTACAGGCCGGTTATTGTTTTTCAAATTTTAAAACGTGTTCACGTTAACAATCTAACGTTAAAACCAGCAATGAAACTTAAGAAAAAAATCTACAATAAACATCAAGCATGGACAATTCTCCTTCAATTACGCCTAAAACCAGAGTTAACCAATGTTATTCATTTCATATTTCTTTCATCTTACTCCAATGTTGATATGGCGAAGCGGAAGCATGTTGAATTGCAACCCAAAGTAGGTATAATGTTATTTATTTACCATTTGCACAAGTGCAAAGCTATTATTGCGCTTCAAAATCATTAAAAATAACTATTTACACTCCCGTCATGCTGTCGTTAATAAACTGTGGATATTATTTTAATGTTATTCCTTTTATCTTTTAGTTTTGCATGTCATTCCCGACGCAACGTCTCCATGGTTGATTTGGCGAAGCAGAATGAATCGTTATACTGAGTTGTCAACATTCTAAAACCACCGTGAGTATCTCGCACAATATAACAAGTAGGCAGGTAGTAATCTGGGAACATTCTTAATTGTTTTAAGTTTTTGTGTGTTTTACAGGAACATCGGGCGCTTGAACGTGGAAAGAAAGATTGCTACAGAGCCTAGAAGAATTCAGAAAGCCGTGAGTTAATTTATTTACTACCAAAACATTATTTCAGATGATCTCTGATTGATTTGCCGCTGGTTGGGTTTTAATAACTTGATTGGTGCTTACCAATTGAAAGAGTGCACCAAAATGGGCCCCACGATCTACACATTTCCGGCGCCCCCATCCAATTCAAGCAAAATGCCACAATAACCTTAATTCAAACCTTTCTTCCTCTGCAGGTACAAGTGCAGCAAAGAAGGACTGAATTCCCCCGGTAGTGATGACTCTGCGATGTTCACCTCAGCGCTGCAGACTTGCCTGGGGTCCGAAAAATACTTCACCTCCCAGTACGACTGCGGTGGAACGGTCAATGTCTGGAGGACCACCTCACCCTCAACAATGGAATCAAGCAGAAAAAAAGAAGAATGCAGTAATTACAAGGTCATGATAATGATGGTGCAATCGGAGAAATACCCCCTGTACTGAAGCCAACATTGTTAGAATACCTATGCCACTACAGGACCTGCATACAGAAGTTGTACAGCAACCACCAGTGCTACCGTCAAGGATTCGAGCTCAGAGCTAGGAAGCTACGTGTGAGAAATGTCTTCCGATGGAGCATGCCTCGCCTGTGTTCCCCAAGACCTACAAGAATTCATAAAAAACAGTGAGTTCTTAATTTATTATCACAACATTAGTAATTATTGGTTTCTATAAAGTTGGTAGAAACCAATAAGGTAAATATTCGGAACAAACGTCAACGGTTAATACGCACTTTTTTTTATAAAACCTTTAGATTCTTCTTAATTACCATAAAAGACAACTATTTGCATTGGGGGAGGTTGAAAATGTTACATTTTTAATTTTAGTTACGTAAATTGAAAATTTGCTTTCGTATTTAGACACAACGCTTCACCATATGCAATTTGTAATGATTATTGTCATTTTATTATGTTGGTATTACTGATACTATATGGAAGGCTACATCATACCGTAACTGACTTCATGGCAATATATTCAAAGGCGCGTAACCGAAAAAACCTATACGCTAGATTTGTGTAACATGGTTTGTGATTCAAAAGAAAGTGCCCCTTTATAACGCCTACTCACGTCAAGGCAAGAAAAACATCCCAGTTTTCAAGTAGTTTAGCGGCTACGCTAGGTTTGTGTAACATGGATTGTAAAATATCAGTAATACCAACATATTAAAATAACAATAATATTGCAAACAGAGTGATTTGACAGTGTTAAAGCAAATTTTCAATTTACGTAACTAAAATTAAAAATGTATCATTTTCAACCTCCCCCAATGCAAATAGTTGTCTTTTATGGTAATTAAGAAGAATCTAAAAGTTTTATCAAAAAAAAGTGCGTATTAACCGTTGACGTTTGTTCCGAAGAATTACCACCAATAAATACTCTACTGCTCGTTGCAACACCAAACGTGACTTCCCTGTCGTCTGTGTGTAAAATAAGAATTCTACATCCCCGGGACTCGTGTCAGGGCGTCCTATAACGTCCCTGATTAAAATACTTGTATTAATATTATATGTACTTTGCATCATCAAGAATAAACAAAGCTTACAATTTTCAAATTACACTGAATCACAACTTCAACTCCCTTTATACACAACATTTAATTTTAGACCAAACCTTGTTTGTCAAATTCTGAATAATGGCCTGGACTCTCCAGAGTTAACCAACTACATAGAAATTCATATTCCGACAAGATCAACAAGGCATTCCAATTTATTTGCCCACATGTTGAACTAAGATTAGAAAAAATTCTCCATATATGTGCGCAATATAATACAAATTTTACAATATAGACATTTTTAACAATACCTTTCAGAAATACCGAATAGAAGTAATGCGTACGATCAAAAATTAAAACAAGAGTGGAATGTATCCGGAGCATCTCCTATCCTTATCCTATCTTCCTCTCCTCACCAAAATTAAATTTAAAATATAATAAAACTCCGTCTCCAAGTAACTCTAACATAGTATTTTTTTTTGTATAAGCTGTTTGTATCTTACAAATAAATAAATTGTGTCATAAATGGCGTTGGGCGTGCATTTTGGTGACTGCACCGGTGCCGATGGGATCAATAACATTCCATTGAAATACCAGTAGAACAAGAACAGCGTTGCCATCTGACTTCTAAAGTTTGAATGTGGAATAAGTCCATAATAATATTTTTATTTTATTTAATTTGATTATTGTTTTTATTTCTTCCAGGTGTTACTTGGCGAGCATATCTTCAACCTTTCCCAGCCGGCGCAAGACATGTCCTCGCGTCCGGCGATAGGCGCCGTGAGCAGTCTACTCACGCTGGAACGAGGTAGACACAAGGCCAGTGTCGCAGGTTTGACAGCAGTATTGTGTGTAGTTCATTTGTGGTGCTCGTTCAATCAAGAAGCAGCAACTTGCACGAGATTGGTGCTCTGGAGTTTCGCAATTTTATGGAAGCGTCAACATACTGGTTTAGATCATTTTGTGTGCTCTGAATATGTTTTTGTATAGAAATAAGTGTATTTTGGTTGTCTTATATTTTTATTATTAGTTAATGGCCTGTGTGGTCGATATGTAAGGCTCTTAAACTCGCAATCCAAAGGTCATAGGATCGAATCCGATCATGCGCAAATCAATTTTATTTTGATTGATTTGTGTTATTTCACAATTAATTAAAAATAATATGTAGTATCCTTGCGGCACGTTCCAGAATGGAAGATAATCTCATTATCCCTGATGTAAGACCACCGTTCAGAACTGAAACTTTGCTTGAAATGGTTTTGGCTGTGTTTAGTGACCAGATCTGAATAGCCAGGTAATTCCTCGCCTTCCTCTTCCACATCTCCTTCCCCTCCCCACCACCTTCAGCCTCACAATATACCCCATAGTCACGTCATAGTCTCACTGGCTCCAGACAGGAGCATTTGGGTCTCTTGTGCAGTATTTACATAATATAAAATAAAAAATTATGCGCATGAATAAATATTTCAAAATGAGACATTTTTTACAATCCAACTGAATATTACTCGTTTTTTTTTTTCATGAATACCGCACAAGAGTCCCAACTGCTCCCGTCTGGAGCCAGTGGGACTATGGCATCCCCAATTGGGGTATGTTGTAAGACTGAAGGTAGTGGGGTGGGGAAGGATATAGGGAAGAGGAAGGTGGAGAAGTACCTGGCTATTCAGATCTGGTCACTAAACACAGCTAAAGCCATTTCAAGCAACGTTTCAATTCTTAATGGTGGTCTTTCACCAGGGCGATACTGAGATATCTTCCACTCTAATGGCTGTAAAATAAATTAAAAAACAAAAAACCAAAATATTAAAAAGAATATAACAAATTGTTGATTCATGTAGGTATCTACTTAATACCTACACATTTCACTTGTATCTATTTATGTTTATGCACTTCAATATACAAATTACAAATAACTACTACTAATTAAAATTCTGGAAGCGAGAATATAAGCATACTGTAACCCTAGCTCCGCGTGATGCGCAAAACCCGGCTTGCAGCGGAACGAAATCTAGTTCCAAAAACGTCCGCTAGCGAGCTCCGATATGAGAGCGCTGGCGTCGGAATCGGATTTATGATTTGCTGGTCTTGTCTATGATGTTTTCAATGTTGAACTCGGACTTATTTTCTGGAATTTATTAGATTCTTAAATCATGATATTAAACGGCATCCCTCTTCTTCCACACTCCAAAACTTGTCTATGATGTTTTCAATGTCGAACTCGGACTTATTTTCTGGAATTTATAAGATTCTTAAATCACGATATTAAACAGCATCCCCTTCTTCCACACTCTAAAATTTCTCTATGATGTTTTCAATGTCGAACTCAGACTTATTTTCTGGAATTTATTAGATTCTTAAATCATGATATTAAACGGCATCCCCTTCTTCCACACTCCAAAACTTGTCTATGATGTTTTCAATGTCGAACTCGGACTTATTTTCTGGAATTCATTTGATTCTTAAATCATGATATTAAACAGCATCCCCTTCTTCCACTAAAATTTCTCTATGATGTTTTCAATGTCGAACTCGGACTTATTTTCTGGAATTTATTAGATTTTTAAATCACGATATTAAACGCACGCACTCCAATGTAGAAATCTAACTGTTTGGAATGCAAATTCGTTAACTGATTTCAACTATTAAACACTTTTGAGATGTGATTTTTTGTAAATTCTTCTAGTTTGTTTTAGTAATTTTGAGGAGCGAATTAAACTGTTTGTGCACTTTGTCTGATGAAACATGGATTATTCCTTGTTTTATTGTAATGCAAAATTGTTTGGGTTTTTTTTTGTTACTTTGCGTTCTATTTCCCCGTCATTAAATTGGGTGGAATCGAATTTGGTGAAACGCCATCTGCTGGATTAGATGGTTGAAAGGTATTGATGGATTGTTGCAAATTTCTGTGCAGTGTTGGGATATCCTTCAAGTTGACTCAATGCACAATTCACTAATAAATTCTTCACGGTGGCTGCGATCGAGACACCTCCATTGGGTAAATCGTTCAACCCATAGAATATATCCATTAAGAACAGCAATATCAAGCAACTCCGTGAACACCTTGAATGGCCATCGCCTGGTATTCCCTTGTTAGCCTTTATTAACATAAGCTCTCTATGAGTTTGTTATTCCTGTATTAACATGAGTTCCCTGCCGTCATTTTGTTACCTGTTTTCAACTCCTTCCTTAATAATAATAATAATATTTGGATGACTTGTATAGTGCCGTTTTTGTGAAAAATCACCTCAAGGGCGCTGTACAAATTTATAATACGTTTATACAATCTTATTTCAACTATAGACAACAACAACTTATGGCTAAAAATTGCATCCACTGGTTCATCGATCACCGATACGAGACTATATGTTGCAATGGTTTGACCAAGGAACGCAATGCTGCTGTAAAAATGCACTGTACAGGCAGAAAATATATACAAGACCATACTTACCTGGAGGGTCACTAGAGATTAACACTGTTATTGTTTATTTAGAGAAATTAAGACACAGTTCGCACGCAGAGGACATAATTGGGAACTATAATATAAAATATGTTCTGTAATGAGCATATTTTGAAAACAAAAGCAAAATTTTATGATACTCCCCGTATTTTTATTTATTTAAGGGTATGAGAGCCCAAAAAGGTACGTTTTTAATTTGGACCTAAATTCTGTTGGGCTTGTTATGCATCTAAGTTCCGGGGGGAGTTTATTCCAAGCCTTAGGTCCAGACACTCCGAAAGCGCGATCTCCAAATTTCGTATTTGGCTTGCGTTTAGGTTCCATTAGTCTGCCTATAGCTGATGATGTTGCTGATCTAAGGGTTGACTGCCTCGGACCAGTATTTTCTGGGACACATAATTCAGAGATGTAAGATGGGGGCATTTCATTAATTGATTTAAACACCATCCAGCACAATTTGTACTGGATTCTTTGAGGGCACTTGAGCCAGTGAAGATTACGAAGGTGTTCTGAAATGTGTGAATATTTAGAGACTCCGGTTATGAGTCGAGCCGCTGCATTAAACACGGATTGAAGTTTGTCAGTTTGATATTTTGGAAGGCTAGCGTAGATACCGTTACAGTAGTCGAGCCGTGAGACTACGTAGGAGTTTACAAGTAGTTTTGTTGCTTCTGTAGGAAGATTTCTTCGGATTGACTTGAGTTGTCTTAGGTGACAAAAACCGTTGCTTACAGTCGTATTTATTTACTTTTTAAGCGAAAAGTTTGAATCCAGATTAACGCCAAGAAGTTTGACTGTTGTCTTTGGAATAATATCGCTTGTTTTATTGTAATGCAAAATTATTTCGGGTTTTTTTTCTCTGCATTCTATTTCCCCGTCATTAAATTGTATTGATAAAATTTGGGGAAAATCTGCTGGATTAGAAGATGGTTGGGGAGGAATGCAGAATACGCCAATGTCTGGGAATTTAATAAAAATGCACTTTCTAGATGAGAAAAGTGTGTAGAAACTCATTAAAAAAAGAATTAATGTGCGGAAAGCAAAATTGAGGGAGATACAGCCGATCAAAGTTTAATAAAATTTCACTTCGCGAACCGATACTATGACAGCCCGCCCGCCATCTTTTGTCACTGTTATGTTGGTATCCCGGACCTGTACAAACAAGAGCCTAGATACGATTGTAGCTGACTTCGTGGGATACTTGAGGCGCGTAATTATGAAACTAAACAAAATACTACCTTAAAATCGCTCACTCGTAATCGTCCTCAGAGTCAGATGTCCCATCCTCAAGCGACGGCAGAGTGTTGGGTGGACGTTCCACAGTGGCGTCATATAAACGTCCAGCCATGCACAAAAATTCGTCCATACGATCGACGTTCCGCTCCCGACAACGTTTCTGAAACATATATTTCGTCAGATTGCCCGCGATACTGGATTTTTTCCGGCCGGCACCTGACGATACAGCCTTAGCAGCACGCCACGTAGATTCTATGGAATTTGTGTGCGCCCCACTGTCTGGATCCTTGAAGGTGATGCTGTGATTGACCTTTAAATGCTGGAATCCTTCATTTTCCAAGCAGTTGTAAGCGCGCCAACAGTCACTAATTATCGTGGTGCCGGGGGCAATCCACTGTTTGATAATAGGGACCAGCGTGTCACTTGAACGTTCTTGAACTGGCACCAAAAACACTCGACCTGTTCCGCGTTCGTATCCACCAAACACCCACTGCCCATCGACGAACTTGCCTCGATTATATTTACGTTTCCCGAACTTCGACTCATCTATTTCTACAATTTTCCCCTCGCCGCCCAGCTGCTCCGCATTGTCCATTAAGCTGCACAAAACAACCTCGCGACAAAATGAAGCCCAATCAACAAGCGTGTGCTGACCACCGATCAAAAGTTCGTCACCTATGTAAGCTAATGGTAGGTTTAATACCCACATGTGAACAAAGCCCAATATTTGGAAAATGCTGAGCTTCGACTGGGCAAAAAATGTTTCATTTCGAAGCGTCACTTGATTTCCGCAAGGTTTCCTTTTTTGTTTACGCTCACTAACATAATTTAAGCAGTTCCACTGCCAGGCGTCAATCGCCCGATCCCGCTTTCCCAACTTCAATGGTCCACCGCATTTCGTACACAAATGATCCGGCTCACTCGGTATTAACTTCCACTCACGCAATTTACACAACAACAACTCCGTATCTTTACACAACGCATCAATCTCTAACAGACGCATATTAGCAAACAAAGAATACATATATGTATATACAATCACACGCCGCACAACACACTACCAAAACTGAACTATACAATGACCGACGAACAGCACACTACCATAAATGAACTAAACCCAAACAACCCAAAGTACTACTACCACAACAACAGGTCAGGGATACCAACCCGCCCGTTGTCACTGATATGTTGGTATCCCTGAAGAGACGAAACAAGAGCCTAGATACGATTGTAGCCGACTTCGTGGGATACAGGAGGCGCGTAATTATGAAATTTGTCTAGCGGGCTTGTGTATAGCGCCGGATCTGCCCCCCCCCATAACCTAACCTTTCTAGCGGGCTTGTGTATGTTAACCCAGCGCCGGATCTGCCCCCCCCCCCCATAACCTAACCTAACCTTTCTAGCGGGCTTGTGTATGTTAACCCAGCGCCGGATCTGCCCGCCCGCCCCCCCCCCCCCATAACCTAACCTAACCTAACCTTTCTAGCGGGCTTGTGTATGTTAACCCAGCGCCGGATCTGCCCGCCCCCCCCCCCCCCCATAACCTAACCTAACCGAACCTAACCTAACCTAACCTTTCTAGCGGGCTTGTGTATGTTATCTTTACATTAAAAAACAGCCTACGTTTTTAAATGGTTTGTCTGGCGGGATTCTCCATTCCAGTGCCTATTTACATTATATTATTAATTCTGTTTTTTATAATTACGCGCCTTATAATTTACCCCACGAAGTCGGCGACAATCGTATCTAGGCTCTTGTTTGTATGAGGTCTGGGATACCAACATAACAGTGACAACGATGGCGGGCGGGCTGTCATAGTATCGGTTCGCGAAGTGAAATTTTATTAAACTTTGATCGGCTGTTTCTCCCTCAATTTTGCTTTCCGCACATTAATTCTTTTTTTAATGAGTTTCTACACACTTTTCTCATCTAGAAAGTGCATTTTTATTAAATTCCCTGACATTGGCGTATTCTGCATTTCACCCACAAGCTTTGAGGAGACCTCGAGGTAGATCGCGACGTACCTTGAGTTTGACAGTTCATTACTCGACTCGACTGAGGAATTTGCTCAAGTCGAGGATATTTTTCAGTTCTGCATACCGATTTTATCCTTGAGGTTGAGTCGAGTCACAGTCGAGTGAAGGAAATCTCGAGGAACCGACTATGCTTATGGGTGTCAATCTAATATAAAACACTGTAATGTATCTTAAAAGAAAGTAAAGTAATAGCATTTTAAAAACAAAATTAAAAAATAAATAAACAAAGATTAAGATGATTCCGATTCGTCTTCTTTTAGCAACAATAAGGCATCAACAAGACTTTTGCCGTCGTCAGTAGTATAAGATATAGTTACTGTGCTAGTACTGGCGCAAGATCCACCGGAGACATACATTTTTCTACCAGCGTGTTAACTAATCATGTGATTGCTTGGTTGAAAGTTGTTGCAACACATACCTCTTACATTCATATGGGTATGAATTCTAAGAATGGCGATCAGCATGGGTAGTTACATGCGATTCCTTACTTTGTTTTGATTTTCCCCATTACGCCGAAAATTCTTTCAACGACAGCATTATTTTTTTTTTTTTTCTTAATTATTTGCGATTCGGCAGATTTTTCATCGCCGATCCGATCGAGTAGCCTAAATGGAGAAAAATCGCCTACGTTGGCAATACTGCTTGCTCCCCGCACCGACCACACAATTTAAGAGCGATCGATGGATAGTCGGATCAGTGATCGGGTATTTTTGGCGTTCCCCTTATGACAGCGCCCTGTGCAGTGGCACCGCCCTAGTTCACAGTTCGTCTTTTGACTGCCTTCTTTTCGCTTTGTGAAATGTCTAGTAGCTTTAAGAATTCTGCCTTAGCATATTCATATGCATCTTGTTCCATATCCGTTTTTTCGCACAATTCGCCATAATGGTTATCAGGTGTTCCTGGCCCCCTAGTCACTAATTTTTGTAAACCTTCGTTTAATGAAAGTTACGGGTTTAACTACATCACATACCCGTACTTTACTACTTAACTACATCATATACCCGTTTTGACAGATTCGCTAACTTTGGTAGTCTCTATCAAGTCGTAAACGCAAACGTTAAACCTACAAACCAGCGGCGCCTCACGACGTCCTTGCATTTTGACAGTTATATCTGATTTTGGTAGTCCTTAACTCGAACTGTCAGTTGAAGTTTCTGGTTTACCAAACTTGTGCATTCGCCGTCCGGTTTACGGGTTACCGGAGAACGGGTTTGATCTTTTTTTTGACAGATTCGCTAACTTTAGTAGTCTCTATCAAGTCGTAAACGCAAAGGTTAAACCTACAAACCAGCCCGTTTCGGAAACCAGTGTCGCCTCACGACGTCTTTGCATTTTGACAGTTTTATCTGATTTTGGTAGTCCTTAATCTGTCGTTTACGGGTTTGATCTTTTTTTGGTTTAAAAGTTAAGGTATAATATTTCGATTTAAACGATACCTCAACCGAAGTGGTAAATACTAACCGCCGCAATTTTGGGCACCTTATGGAAATATCACTTCATTTCAACAATTACTACAAAAATAGGTTATGTTCTTAAACTTCAATCGCGGCAAAGTGATCATTTTATCTTGAATGAGAATAGAATTTGAATGCAAACAGTCTGTTAAAAATAGGAGTTTAATACGGTCCCGCTATAATTTTGTTTGTAAATCCCAAATATTTCTTAAATACCACTAATAACTCTCTTTGCCCTTATTTTCTTGTTCGTTTTTTGAAAGAAGATATGGATTGCGCTGGATCCGCCCTTGCTTGTTGGGTACAGAGTTCAAACTCTCAATCACCAAATTTAATCATCAGCGCTCATCCATGCCATTGTCTTTCTAAAATCAACTACAATAATCAGATCCTCTGGTTCTGGCATTTGAGCTTCAATGGCCATATTGTGGATATAAATGTACAATAAATCATAACTTACAAATCCGTTTTAAAAACTCTGCGAATGTCTTCTCTAGCAAAGCCAACACATTTTGTTTAAACCGCCGGTCTTCTTCCCTCTGTGCGGCGGTTTGAATGACAAGAGCCTGCAATAGCTCATTATTCTGCTCGCCTTGAGCCACGAAGCGGTCGGCGGATTTTTTGTTGACGGAAAATTAAATACTTTTATGTGATTTTTTATAAATATATTTGTTAAATACGATTCTTATTCTTTTCATGTCATCATTTCCACACAACCTAAGATATTTCAGTGTAAATACACACATTCCTTTACTAGCTTGTTTTGTGGGCTTCCGTTTATTTCCAGGCGTTGCCGGGGGAATCTCCATGTGCAACACTGGTTCTGGCGTTGCCGGGAGACTGCTGGGCCTTCCGTTTGGTGCCAGACGGCCCAGGCGTTGCCGGCGGAATCTCCACGTACAACACCCGTACTGGCGTTGCCGGGAGACTCTCCTCGTAAGCAAGCAGGCGGAGTGTGCGGCCGATGAAACGATTTCTGTCTGCAAAAACGTTAGAAATTGCTTATAAGCTTTTCAGCACCCATAATAAAATATGATTGTGTATGAATATAAAAACAAACATACGGACGGAGTCTCCCCTCCGTCTATTCCGTCAACCCCCTCTCTCCCCATTATGGAAACGATGTTTTCACCCTTTTGGGAAAGAGGTGGCAGTTTGCTCGGACCCTCTCCCGTCTGGCACATCTCAACTTGACGCCTTCTTCTTTGTATATATCTCCGTTGACTTGAATTTGCAATTGAATGCACAAAAAGGCCAGATTGGGATAATCTGTCGCCATCCCTGAGATTTTATAACCGATTACCTTATCCTCCTTAATCAGGTTAATATATTTAGTGAATAAGTTAAGCTCTGCTCCAATTTTGGCATGGTTTCTGGAAAGTGCTTCCCATGGGAAGTCAGGGAACTCACTCAAGGAGTCACTTATTGCTTTAAATCCTGTTAGTCTCCTATAGTTAACATGTCTTATAAGGGGAGCAATCGCAACATTGTCAATCTCAAGGGTATCAATGAGAGTTGACAAGTTCTCGAGAAGGATGTCAGGAGTTAACATATTATTTTTGAAGTAATACTCAATTTTAAGCCACATATTATTGACAACATCAATTGTCATAGCAACTCCGAAAGCAGGGTCACCAGGGGTACATTTTTTGAAACTCTCATTTTTCCTTGAAATAAAGGACTCATTGCAGTTACCAGCTTTAATGAAAGAGACTAAGAGAACTAGTAAATTCATTTCAACATCCTTTTTGAACGTTTTCATCAGAAGTGAAGACAAATACATGATGACTTCATCCAATTCGTATGGATGTTCAGAATCTCTTATGAGATTATGAATAAACTCAGCTTGCCCCTTCACAGGAAGTCTTGATTGGGGATATATTCTAGCAAGGTCTTCAAAATCTTCCTGAGACATGTCTGGTTGATCATTCAAGAACGGAAGGACTGAAGGCATTCCCTTCTTTAGGATAAGATCCATATCAACGTTCTGCTCATATGTCTTATTGTTAAGAAATTCTGAGAAGACCTCTGCCAGGTAATGAGTCTCTTCATTGTTTTCAAAGTCTTTTGAGACCAAGAAGGAGATCAAATTATCCCTTGACGCCTTGAATTTACCGTCATTGTGATCAATTTTTACTCCCTCATACAAATGTCTAATTGAATACATGTGAGGAGTCTTAGTTTTCCTAGAAAAAAGAGTTCTCCATCCAAACTTAGCAGAGGTTGGAGGAGTGTATTCAATGTCAGGCTTTTTCTTGCTGTCCTTCATGAACTTACGCAATCGTAAAAAGTTTGACATGTTGATGCAATTAAATTAGAATCTATCTAAATTAACAAAAAGACTAAAGAAATTAACGAAATCAATAAGAATTGAAGCTCAAACTAAACCTGGTTAATTCTTCGTTCCTTGTAAAATTTCTCTGTCAATTTTATCAGTCACATAATTAGGTAGGCCAAATTCTATGAGGTCGATAAGTGTCTTAGTATCAATTGATTTCCTTACTTCCAGCAGTAATTTTTCTTTTTTTAAAGCATACTCGAGCAACGAACCTGTTTGATATTTAAAGGCGAGAGCATATCTAATGGGTGACCATCCTTTGTTTGCAAACGTATCACAAAAGTTTTTTCCCATGTGTCCCATTCCGATTCCACTGTAAGTTTCATTAGCATGCAGCTGTACCACTCTACACCGGAGTATTCCATAAAATGTTTTAAAATTTCAATTTTCTTTTTGTCTTCGTTGATTTGGAAGCGTTCACATTCTTTATTAAAATCTTCAATCCACTGGTTCGCATTTGAGCTCCTGCCAGTGAATTTGCCAATCATGAAATCCTTTGCAATTTTCCCTAAATTTTGAGTTTGAGTTTGTCAACTTTCGTTTGTTTCCCTTCAAGCAATGCCTCTAAAAGTTTTTCCAGCTTTTGACTTGATCCACCAAGTATAGATTCAGCCTTATTTGTGTTTTCCATCATTTCTTCTAGGTAAATATCATTAAACTGTAAGTTTTGTTCCGTATCTAAATATATTTTTGACATATCATCCGTCAAGGTTATCCATATTTTTCTTGTTTTAGTCTTTTATTTAAAGATTTTTTTACCTTAGCATAGTTTGGAGTGCTTGTAATTCCTTGGTGTAGATTTGTAGGCTGGGATTCGGGTGGTATTTCAAAAATCCATCCATCAGGTGTAGCGATCGAGGTTATGCATATGACGTTTGATTTTCCATCTGCCGTTGGTCTCACAGCAAAATCGAACCTCAATTTTTCCATGTTCCGTGAAATAGTTGTAGTAAATGTTGTTTTATAATGATACAGAATAGTACGGGAGGCGAAGCGGGGATTTTGGGATTTACTCAAGCGCGTCAGATTAACTAAGGGGAGATACCTCCCGACCCTGTTATGGACTACCACCATTTATGAACCAATAATATTGGTGGGTGCGGCTAGGGCAACCGATCAGATTAGTAAAAAAAAATCGATCCCTGTAGTTACTCGAGCGTGTCAGATTAAGATATTGTGAGTTAATTACATGCAGAAAAGTTTACATTTCAATAATCTGACGATTTGAACGTGACGTAAGAAAATTAGCGAGTCACAAAGTTGCAAAAAAAAAACGTCACGTGGATTTACTCGAGCACGGTTAATTTTTTTTTTTATTTTGAAGGAAATAATGTAAGGATCACAGAAATAATATAATCTGACGATTTCAACATGCCGAAGAAGCTAAAATCATCACTGAGTGTGGAGCGTACAGCGGCTGACGGCGCTGAGAACTGCCCACTAACTGTCGAGTCCATAGACATAGGAATATTACTAGACCTGCCCTAAGTGATAAAAGTGGTCTGCCTATATTTATAGAGGAAAGATTTGATTGTTTGTTTGTTTGCATTGAATAGGCTCCGAAAGTACTGAACATTTGAAAAATTACTACGACTCAAGCGGCGACATTTTATTTAAATTTGAAAAATAAAATAACACATATTGTGGCATAATTGTAATAGTTAGACATATGCTGTCACGACACTTTTTGTAATTAATGATGTGTTCTGCAAAGTCGAAGTAAAATATTTAATTCTATCATCAATAGTTTTCGCAGCGCACGCGATGTAAAGAATATTTTAGGTAATTTTTTTACACCTTGGGTAACATTATTGGAGTTTTAGTAAGGAGACCTAATTTTTGAAAATATAATATAGCCCTTGTCACACGGGGATAGTGTAGCTTCATAACAGTGAAAAAATTTTTCAAATCGGTTCAGTGGTTTCGGAAACTATTCAATGCAAACAAACAAACAATCAAATCTTTCCTCTATAAATATAGGCAGACCGCTTTTATCACTTAGGGGCAGGTCTAGTAATATTCATATGTCTATGGTCGAGTCGTACGTTGATAGGCCCTTGCTTGTTTTATATTCTGTCGTAGAGCCGGAGGCCCTTAGGCCGCGCGTTCGTGTACAACGCTTTGGTTTATTCATTGTGTAAATAAATTTAATAAGTGAAAATTTTAAGAAGTTTAATTAAGCGATATTCTTTTTATCTTTATAATAGGTATACATTATTTTTTGTTCATTGTAATTCTATTCAGTAATAAAAAAATAAAATAAAACTGTCAGATTAAGAAAACCCCCCCACATAATTGTCAGATTATAGGTCAGTACAACAAGGACATCAAACTGAACCGTCTGTATAAAAATCTGACGCGCTCGAGTATGTCAAGGTCACGATTTTTTTTTACATTTTCAAAAATCTGCCACGTGTTAAAGTTACGTCCAAATTGTCAGATTATTGAAATGTAAACTTTTCTGCATGTAATTAACTCACATTACCTTAATCTGACACGCTCGAATAAATCCATTTTTTTTCAATTTTCTACCTCTTCATACGGCCACCCTCACCACTCAACTCGTCAGATTAATATATCTCCGTTACCAGAAACACGTGGGGAGTATACGCTGTTAATATCTGACGCGCTCGAGTAAGTCATTGTGGCGATTTTTTTTACATGTTTGAAAATTTATACTCGCTCCCCCCACCACTGAAAGGGGATACATCACATAAGCTTTTTTTCTTTTTAGCATCTAATCTTTGCAATCCAATAGGCCCCCACAACGCTCGAGTAACTACCCATTTAGCGTTATTTCCTCCCCTACTAGAACACACAGTCACCAAGTTTGCTCCAAAATACCTCTTGGAAGGCGAAAATGTGAATATTCTACCACTTGAATTAAAATCAAGACATACAAGTGAAGACCTGAAAAGAGATAGGGAACTAGCTCTTAAAAATACAATAAAATCACACAACTACAATAAAAAAATATTCGACCTGCACAGGGAAGAATATAAATTTGAAGTGGGAGACAGAGTCTACATGGAAAATGGAAATCGATTAAATAGGAAGAAATTGGAGGAATTGCGGATTGGACCATACAAAATTCTAAAGAAGATCTCAAATTCAATATATGAAGTTGATGCCGGACACAGGAAAGCAGAATCAAACCTCTATCACATTACAAAACTGTGTCCAGTGTTTGCTAGTATATAAACAATTGCGTGCATTCTCTTTTGCGATTGTTTCTACCTAGGGGGGGAGATGTAAAGAAAACTGCTTATGAGTGCTTTCATTTAATTTGTATTACCGACAAGTTAGTTGGTGGCTCACTAGATGTCACTGCTGACAGATGTGATGTTAGCTACAGTAACCTTAGTAACGATCAAACAAGTTAAAAAGACAAACATTAAACAGAAGTATTTCATTAAAATACTATCTTATATTATACTTAAAGAAACCTGAAATAAGGACTTTAAATGTTGTTTCTTTTGTTCATTACAGAGAAACACAATTGCGTCTTTATTTTTACGCAAGACTGAAAATATCATTATATATTGGATAAGTTGTTTGAATTTTCTACCTATTGCAAGTATTTATTTAAGCATTTATTAAATACGCGCTATCTTATTAATATGCTACGAGGACGGTTAAATCACATATTTCACACGGCATAAATGGTAAATGAATAATACTGACACATTAAAAAATACACAATACCTAACTGAGTTGTCATTAACTGAAAAGAAATCTACAAATAACAATTACGTACTCTTAAATCAATCATTCAAGTGAATTTGATTTTATAAAGTCTTTATAAACTAAATACTTTTTGGAAAGTTTGGGATATCTTACGAAATGTGTTTAAAAACATAAACAAACAATATTTATATATTTTCGTTGTTAGTTTTTGGGGTGTTATGCCGTGTTGCGCTACCTCCTACTATAGCCGACGTTTCGGACAGCGTTGCAGTGTCCATCATCAGGGCAGATCCGGTAGATCCGACAAGTCACCATAACCACCATCTCCCAAAATAACATTATTCCCAATATCTCAATTCTCCAAGCGGCCTTTTACGTTGCTAGCTTTAAAAATAGTGCTGTCGTGACTAGCTCCTGGCCGTCTACATACTATATCCAAAATGAGAAGATCAGCATTACAAATTGTTTGTACATTGTATGAGAAATAACCTTTACGGTTTCTATACAACTCCGCACTTTCTCCAACTAAAATTACAAAATCTTTATATATCTGCGTCTGCCGGGCGGTTTCCTCTGCCGTGGCATGGGTCCGGGCGGCGCCGAGAATGCGGGCACTGCCAACGATGGGTCGGACAGCGGTTGGACAGCCCTGACTTCGGCTGCGGGCTGCGTTGGGACAGCCCTGGCTTCTTCTGCAGGCTGCGTTGGGACAGCCCTGACTTCGGCTGCGGCCTCGTGAGGAGGCCATGACACTCCCAGCATGGCGATCAGCTGCTCGATCTGCCGAGCGGATTCTCGTGCCTGCTTCTCGCTGTGCTTCCTCTCCGCCCGTAGCTCTCGTCGCAGCAGGCGCAGTGTATCTTCGGTGGAAGGCTCACTCTCCGATGTGGAATGCTTGTCTGCCGAGGCTGAACCGCTCTCCTCAGTGGCGTGGACAACAAGGGCTTGTGCTCTGGCCTGGTCCACGGCTAGAGCGGCAGAGCCGCGCTGCGTGACATCTCGATCGTCTTCTTCGCCTCCCCTGTCCGACTGTAGGGACTGCGACTTCGTAGCGGCTGGTGACTAGATGCTCGGTTCGGAAGGACCACTGTATAAGAGACGTCCTCGTCTTCCTCCACAGACTGTAAAGGCGCTGGGTAGTCCTTCGTAGCCGCTAGATGCCGGGAGGAAGCTGGTGAACTGCCAGGGTGGAGGCCTTCAAAGGGTGAAGAGGCAGGGTCCAGGGGGGCAGAAATAAAAGGCCAAATTTTCCAAGTGAAGTCCGGAGAGCGGTCCAAGGGTCAGGCAGAAGAGGCGGAGAATAGTTGCGACGGGTTTTAAATTGTAAGATGCGTTACTATTGCTATCGGTACCCCGGTATTTATAGCACGGCTCCCAACCCTCGTCCCCGGAGGGCCGGAGTGCGGGTGCGGGGAAGGGTAGAGAAGCGGGGCCCGCCCGCACCCCGCAGGCAGTTTTGCCCCGTGGCGTGAACCTCAGTGGCGTGCGGAGAAGTCGAAAACGAGGGCTGGCACAGCAAAACCTATTCTCGTTGTCAACCTCTCCGAATGGCCCATATTCATACAAAATATAATTCTTTATTTAAGGAAAAATATATTACAGTGCATAACATGAAAGAAACATAATACTAACTCTTAAATCTAAAAATTCTTTTATAAGACCAGGACGGCCTTTGAGGGAACTCACCTCGTCTTCGTTGATAAAAACATGTTTAACTTTTATGTTAGAGAAAGAAGATGTCCTGAAGGGAAATCGTCTTCTTCCTCGTTGACCCGTCCGGTACAAGGCCTAAGACTAATATAAAACACCATTATGTATCTCAAAATAAAGTAAAGTAATAGCATTTTAAAAACAAAATAAATAAACAAAGATTAAGATGATTCCGATTCGTCTTCTGCTAGCAATAATAAGGCATCAACAAGACTTTTGCTGTCGTCAGTAGTATTAGATATAGTTGCTGTGCTAGTACTGGCGCAAGATCCACCGGAGACATACATTTTTCTACCAGCGTGTAAACTAACCATTTGATTGCTTGCTTGAAAGTTGTTGGAACACATACCTCTTACATTCATATGGGTACGAATTCTAAGAATGGCGATCAGCATGGGTAGTTGCATGCGATTCCTTAATTTGTTTTGATTGTCCCCATTACGCTGAAAATTCTTTCAACGATAGCATTATTGTATTTTTTTTTCTTAATTATTTGCGATTCGGCAGATTTTTTTCATCGCCAATCCGATCGAGTAGCCTAAATGGAGAAAAATCTCCTACGTTGGCAATACTGCTTGCTCCCCGCACCGACCACACGATTTAAGCACACGGTTGATAGATAGTCGGTCAGTGGTCGGGTATTTTTGGCGCCCCCCTTATGACGGCGCCATGTGCGGTCGCACAGCCCTAGGTAAGACGGTTTGTCTTTTCTTTTTGTGAAATGTCTAGTTGCTTTAAGAATTCTGCCTTAGCACATTCATATGCATCTTGTTCCATATCCGTTTTTTCTCACAATTCGTCATAATGGTTATCAGGTGTTCCTGGCCCCCTAGTCACTAATTTTTGTAAACCTTCGTTTAATGAAAGTTACGGGTTTAACTACATCACATACCCGTACTTTACTACTTAACTACATCATATACCCGTTTTGACAGATTCGCTAACTTTGGTAGTCTCTATCAAGTCGTAAACGCAAACGTTAAACCTACAAACCAGCGGCGCCTCACGACGTCCTTGCATTTTGACAGTTATATCTGATTTTGGTAGTCCTTAACTCGAACTGTCAGTTGAAGTTTCTGGTTTACCAAACTTGTGCATTCGCCGTCCGGTTTACGGGTTACCGGAGAACGGGTTTGATCTTTTTTTGGTTTAAAAGGTAAGTTATAATATAATTTATTTCGATTTAAATGATACCTCAACCGAATTGGTAAATACGCCGCAATTTTGGGCACCTTATTGAAATATCACTTCGTTTCAACAATTACATACTACAAAAATAGGTTATTTCTTAAACTTCAATCGCGGCAAAGTGATCATTTTATTGGAAATTTTATCTTGAATGAGAATAGAATTTGAATGCAAACAGTCTGTTAAAAATAGGAGTTTAATTAGCTATAATTTTGTTTGTAAATCCCAAATATGAGAACACTCTTTGCCCGTATTTTCTTGTTCGTTTTTTGAAAGAAGATATGGATTGCGCTGGATCCGCCCTTGCTTGTTGGGTACAGAGTTCAAACTCTCAATCACCAAATTTAATCATCAGCGCTCATCCATGCCACAGTCTTTCTAAAATCAACTACAATAATCAGATCCTCTGGTTCTGGCATTTGAGCTTCAATGGCCATATTGTGGATATAAATATACAATAAATCATAACTTACAAATCCATTTTAAAAATTCTGCGAATGTCTTCTCTAGCAAAGCCAACACATTTTGTTTAAACCGCCGGTCTTCTTCCCTCTGTGCGGCGGTTTGAATGACAAGAGCCTGCAATAGCTCATTATTCTGCTCGCCTTGAGCCACGAAGCGGTCGGCGGATTTTTTGTTGACGGAAAATTAAATACTTTTATGTTATTTTTTATAAATATATTTGTTAAATACGATTCTTATTCTTTTCATGTCATCATTTCCACACAACCTAAGATTTTTCAGTGTAAATACACACATTCCTTTACTAGCTTGTTTTGTGGGCTTCCGTTTATTTCCAGGCGTTGCCGGGGGAATCTCCATGTGCAACACCGGTTCTGGCGTTGCCGGGAGACTGCTGGGCCTTCCGTTTGGTGCCAGACGGCCCAGGCGTTGCCGGCGGAATCTCCACGTACAACACCCGTACTGGCGTTGCCGGGAGACTCTCCTCGTAAGCAAGCAGGCGGAGTGTGCGGCCGACAAACGATTTCTGTCTGCAAAAACATTAGAAATTGCTTATAAGCTTTTCAGCACCCATATTAAAATATATTTGTGCATGAATATAAAAGCAAACATACGGACGGAGTCTCCCCTGCGTCTATTCCGTCAACCCCCTCTCTCCCCATTATGGAAAGGATGTTTTCATCCATTTGAAAGAGGTGGCAGTTTGTTCGGCCCCCCTCCCGCCTGGCACATCCCAGCTCGCAGCTTCGACACCTTTTTGGTGTTCGACTTAAGGTCCTTCCACGACTGAAACAATTGATAAATGGTCAAACTACTTGTAAGAGACGTTTCCGTCCCTCACACAGACTGTAAAATAGGGCGCCGGGTAGTCTATGTCAGCCGCTGGTCTCGTGAAATAAACAGTCGAGTTGTTGTGAATTTCCGTCGAGAGATGGGTCCGGTTTGCAGAGAGAAAGGGTAGCTATCGTGTCGGTACTGGAATGCGTTCGTTCCCGGGTCGCACCTCTTTTTATACAAAATCCTGCCTCAGCCGATTAAAGGATTCGGTGCGACCCTAGGCGTTCAAATGTGTGTTTCGTAGGTCATAACCTCCGCCACGATTCGCGTGACGGGCGTCGCAACCTCTGGAACTACCCTCTTTTCTGTGTTCTCTCTGCCGATCAAAACCATCTCTCTCAAGCATATTTATTAAAGAAAATAATATAAAATACAAAAATATTCGTAGGTCCCCCGGCCCAACAATGTTCAGGGGAATTCAAATATGTAACTTAAACTACGATTTACATTGTTACTTATCAACTAATTATGCAAAGTGGAGTTCGGCCTACTTTCCATTCTCATTTATTCTGCAAATTTATAGGCCGAACTCCTGTAATTCAAACATAAACCTAACATATTAAACAGTATCAAATCAAAAGTCCACACATATCCGACCTAACGATAATCTGCGTTCAGATTGGTCGGCTGTGCGGTAGTAGCGGGGAGTAGCGGGAAGCGGAGGGGGGAACGGTACGGCAGTCTAGCGTATATAGCCAGACCCCCCCCCGCTCCTGCTACCATACAACTAATGCGGGCTGACAGGGGAGGGTGCTCACCGAGCGACAAGAAATTAGAAAACGAGGAAGTTTAGCAAACACTCCTGGGTTAACCGGCTAAACCTTTCACTGGGAGAGTGAAAGGTTTAGCTGTTCTACGGGCCGGTTCCTGACCTCGGCTCTCTGGCTGCTCCCTTCTCGCGGTGGTCCTCCCCTGCTGCATTCTGGGACGAAAGGCCTGCAGGTTCTGCGCTGGATTTAACAGGCTGGGTTTAACGGGCAGAGCAGGACGCGACGTGCTAGGCTGAGGAGCGAAGCACTTCTTCACTCCTCCCAACCTATCCAGCTGCGCCGACAGGATGCTTGGGTCGAAGAGATACTTCGTGCGTGGATGTGAGATGTGGGTGGTATCTTTCGCATGGCATCTCTAATGTAGCCGTCACTGATGCTCTGTAATACCCCCTCTCTTCGGAACTCGATGTGGGCTGCCCGCTCTCCGCAGACCATCTGCATAATGTCCTTTGACACCTTCTGGGACTCAGACCCCGTGGCGAAGAGAGACTGTACCTTCTCATACAGAGTGGCAGTGCTCAGCTTCGTGCCCGGTTCCGCGCTCCAGTTGACGAGCTCCTGGAAGGAGGCCTTCAGGAGATCGGCATGCAGCGAAAGGGCATTAGTCAAGGATCCGCAAAAGGAGTCTGTTGACGTACCAGCTGATTCCTCCTGGGCTATGCGCTTAAATTCAGGGTTCAATGCTAACATTGTGAAGAGACATAGGGTTGCGGCGTACGATTTCTGGATCTCGAGGTAGCGAACATTGTTCCAATCAGCCGTCCCCAGGTGCTGAAGGAGCTCAACTCTTTTCACCCTCCCTGGGTCGGCCGACGGTATCTTCGGCTGTTTCAGTTCTGTCGTCCACTCCCCGAGATCCAAGGCACGAGACGGCAGAGGACAGGTGAGACCCATCCCTTCATCTCTGTCGGCTTCCCTCGCCAACTCCTCCCGGAGCGACGCGGGGGTGTCCAGGGAGATGCTATCCTCGTCGTCCGAGGCGTCACGGTTAGGAGCATCCGACCGTTTCTCCAACAAAAGATGCAACATCTCCTGCATCTTGGACATCTGCTTTGTAAGCACGTCAATTCGCAGGTCGCCGAGTGTCGGCTCAGAGATCTTCTGCCTTTTGGCATCACCACAGACCCTTGAACGTTTGCCCCGCGTGTCCGTATGAATTATCTTCATAACTTCCGCCCTCGAAATCTCGGCTTTCCCGCTATCCGAACTTCCCGAATTCGACATCACAAAACAACAAAAAACACACGAAACTGGAATATAATTTCGGGATTCGAACAGTATAACTGTTAAAAATGTCTTCGAAATTTTAAATTTTGCGCAAAATACTGTAGAATGACAATTTTACGGTATTTTGATGTTTCAAAACATAAACAAACGTGTTTGACCTTCGCAAAAATAAATGCTAATGACACATAATCATTGGCGTCACCACGCCGTGCTGGCAACGCCGCCTGACGGATGCAATTGGAACTGCCAGGTGACATTGGCGGTAGATTTAAACTGAGAATTTCACACGAATATTGGTAAGAAACGTCGATTTGGCTGCAAAATGGTAATGTTTATCTCACTTTATAGGTTTTAAATAAAGCCTATGCTACATAATGTTTATTATAAGATGTACATACCTGCTCCCATTTCTCGCCAGTCTTGCGAGCTCCAAACCCAATGGCATTTAGCCTGTTGGCTAAAGTTTCCCAGTTTCGCTTATTTTGTAGGCGACCTTCCTTCCCGTTATCTATGCCATGCATTCTACCTGCTCAGGCGTTGCTCTTTTTGCCTACAAAGAAGAATAAATTTTATAAATGTTTTATATAATAACTAAGGTACTATGGCCATTCCAGCTAAGTAAGATCTTTCTACACAAGAAAATCAATTGCATAAAGAACACAGTGAGTTAATAAAAACTATATATTGGATAAGTTGTTTGAATTTTCTACCTATTGCAAGTATTTATTTAAGCATTTATTAAATACGCGCTATCTTATAAATATGCTACGAGGACATGGCATAAATGGTAAATTAATAATACTGACACATTCAAAAATACACAATACCTAACTGAGTTGTCATTAACTGAAAAGAAATCTACAAATAACAATTACGTACTCTTAAATCAATCATTCAAGTGAATTTGATTTTATAAAGTCTTTATAAACTAAATACTTTTTGGAAAGTTCGCGATATCTTACGAAATATGTTTAAAAACATAAACAAACAATATTTATATAACTTTAGGGCCAGCCTTCCATCAAAAGAATTGAGGTTCGGTTACCACCCACAAAATTAACAATATTTAGTTTAAAAAGAATTCGACAGAGGTGTCACTGTCTAAATTCGCGTTGAAATAGTTTTAATTCAAAAGACTGAATTACATTAGCGACATCTGTTGCAATTATAGAAAAACAAAATCCTTTTTAGTAACATAGGCTGAATACCGGCAGTTAGAGCACAAACGTTAAAACGACGGTGATTGTCAAAGTGTGGGGATAGGTTAGATTTAATTAATTAAATATATTTTTGAATTTGGAATTCCAAACAAGTATTTTTTTTTTCTTTTTTACTTGTACTATATGGTGAATCACCTCCCGAAGTTTATGCACTTTACTCCCGATATCTTGTATAATATGCTTAAAATAATATTTATACACATATAATATCTAATTTTGTACATTTATATAAATTATATACACGTATACATTTTTATGCTTATAAAATATTTTATATTATAAAGATAGATAGAAATACCCTATGTGCCTCCTAAGGACTTACAAATCAGAAGACTTTTTTTGTATTTATTTATTTATTCATTTAAACAATTCAATAATTAAAAAAGAGTAATAAAACATGCAGGCAAAATAAAATAATATTCAAAAATCTTTTTTTTTTAATAATTAAAAAGCAGTGTCTGTATGTTTGTGCGAAAGGGGCTTTATTTATTTTTCTTTTTAAGAAATTTTTGCTACTACTCCTTTTAATAGTTTATAATAGCTAATAGCTTTCAATGAACTTTAATTTTTTTTAACTTCTGTAAATATTATTTATTTAAATTGTCAAATATAATTTCATCACTAACATATTACAAGATTCACTCAAAATGAAGAGATAGGTGGTTCCGAAATGTCCCAATAAATACGGTGAAAGAACCCTAAACTATAAACTTATTGCCCTAAACATGTTTCGAGCGAAACATTATTGTCAATCTGAGCAAAGAGTTGGCTTAATGTCAAAAATACTGTTGGAGTGTGGACATGTGTAGCGTCAAATTTACAGAAACTGAGACCGAAAATCTAAATGGACGTCAATATAGCAACAGTATCGGGGATGACTGAAGGAATTGGGCTTGTTCAACTGTCCAAGCTTTTGATGGCTGTCAACATATCCCATATGTACCAAAAATGTATAATAAGTCAAATGTATTAGTTTCAAGTGAGTGGGAGAAATGCGCATTACTCACAGTGGAAGTTACAGCGTAACGAGAGTGTCAAACTGCTATTGAAGAAGGTCGCTGCAGGATGGAGTGGAAGTGATAGACGTGATCGCAAAGTGATCATACATATAGATTAAATTATATAGCAATTTTTAACAGACAATTTTGAGAATTTTTATACCTCGGCGTTAAAAATAAATATTGTTGAATTTGTGCAAGAACTGAGAACCAAGGTACATTACCTAAAGAACATGCTTTGTACAAAAATTATACAGGAAGGGTCCAAAACTTCCGTTTAATCGCATAACTTGATACATGCAACTTATATTGGTCGGCGACAGCATTACTTATCGTAAGATAATCCAAACGAGACCATATCCGAATTAAATCATCTAGAAATTTGAGTGTCGCAATCATTTACTTCAAAAGTTTGTGCAACAAATTATTCACTCCAAAAGATTATTCGCTAATGTGAAAGACAAAATAGCCTTTTACATCAGCGAAAGATGATCACCACATAATGGATATTGACCATCGGAAAGGTGATTTGTAACGTATTTGAGAGCATAAACAAGATATTGAGGAGTGCATGTCAAACAGAACTAATACACTATATATATGTAGATATAGACGTCAGCAACAGTTACAATCAAGTGCTCAGTCAACATCAAGAAGCAAAAACCATTATTGTCGGAGTGATATAAAAGTGATAACCTCGCCAAAAGACTTGTTCCTTCTGCCTTATGGCGTAGAATGAAGGTATGCATAATATTTGGATCTTTGCATCAAACGCAAGAGGTTTGATGATGTTTGAAAATGTATGAAAACCTTTAATCGTATAATAGCAATATTTACTAGGATAGAAACGGCGAATTATGCACTTCGGCAAACTTACGAGAGCCGTTGTTCTGCCGTATATAGTTTCATTCAATGCCGAGAGACCCGTTTACAGTCTCAAAAAAGCAATACTGGGGCACAACCCTAGAAGCAAAGCTAAATGATTGGAATACAGAAAGACAAAAGCACCCCATTGTCAAAAATGTCTTCGACGTAAATGATTAAATAAAACTTGATTTATTCAGGAAGGCAAGCATTACGGTGATCGATGTTAAAAACCTAACATGGGCCCAGAATAACTCCAGTGTCTTTAAGAAACGTTTCTCTAAAACCTTTGAAAAAAACTGAAAATGACAGTTAGATATACCATTCTACAACAAGGAAGTGTGAAGTCTTACAACATGGCTGGAAGTGTGAAACCACTTCATAACGGCCTAAAACTTTGGAAATATTGTAAAAACAAAAATAAACAACTGGACTTTCAAAAAACTTTATAACACAAACAAGACATCTTTAAATGTACAATCCATCAGGCTTGGTGTTAATAAAGAAATGAAAGCTCTTAATCAGTTGTTATCGCAACTTAGTATTACCAAACCAAGTGGCTTATGTATTGATTGATAATATAATGAATATTGATATTCCATATTTCGCTTAGTTGACGACTGTAAAATTGTTAAAACTAAGTGTCCATTTATAGCATAAAATTAGAGATCAATTAGAGATTTAGTACAGCAAAAGAAATTTAACTTCTTAAACTCAAAGGAGAAGAATTCTTTATCAACAAGAATCGAGATTGGTATTTTCAGGCAGGTGGTGCAGGTCAGCTTTAATTTAAGCCATACCGTACGGATACTTATAAGCGTCTCGAGTTTCATGCGCATAGCACATGCTGCCGCACCGGAGAGGGCGGTATAATTTTTTCTATATGATCGCTTTGACCAACAGCCATCCGCGATCACGTCTATCACTGCCACTCCGTCCTGCAGAGAACCTTCTTCGATAGCTGCTTGACGCTCTCGTTCCGCTGCGACTTCCATGGCGACTAACGCGCATTTCTCCCACTCCCTTGACACTAACACATTTTTCTTGTTGAACAATTTTTGGGACATCGGGGGTATGTTAACAGCCGTCAAAAGCTCGGACAGTTGAGCAAGCCCAATTCCTGCAGGAGTCATCCCCGATACTGCTGCTACATTGACGTCCATGGTATGTTTAGGTTTTGGGTCGCATGTGTTGACTGTAAATTTGGTGCGACACATGTTACATTCAAACAGTATTTTGGACATAAGGCCAAATCTTTTCTCAGATATGACAATAAGGTTTCCAAATCCGCATCCAAAAGGAGGATGGTCCGATATAGATTTTAGCTGCTCAATAAAATAAAAAATATCGACGATACGTCTTTCTTGTCCTCCTTCGGCTGTATCATTTTTATCCAACCTAGAAAAGCAAAATCAGCGTTAAAAATGGACATCGATTTATGAAAGAATACATTGATTTGAATGCCTATATAAAAATATTATAAATTTTTGTATGTTTGTATTACTTAAGATTGTTCTTTTCGTATGAAGCAGCTATTTTTTCCCATGAAACAGATAGCTTGTAGATTAATAATTCATCTCTCCGGAATAGTCAAATAAATCACTACAACATACCTATTGTCAGTACATTGCGAAAGACCACTTCGATCGATAAGTTTCTTGTTTATGGCCTTGTTTTTGTTCTTATTTATGTAGACACGTACATCAGATAAACTGTAAAGAAAAAATAAGTAATAAATAATAAAAAAAATAATTCACAACACAATAATTTCAATGAAAATCTTAAATCCGTTTTACCTTTCTACATTTTCTATATTCTGTTTACGAGTAAAATCCTTAGGTATTGGCTTTTCAGATTGTTCGTGGAAGCTAGACAAAAATAAAATCATTGATTGTAACTGCACTTCAAGAAATGACATTTAAAAAAAACAGTAAAGGGCTCAAATGATTGTATTATTACCTCGGTGCTTTAACATCTTTACAAGATTCAGGCAAAACATTCTGCAGCGGAGTATAGATTTCACATCTGAAATATAATGAAAGAGTTTATTGAAAATAGAACACCTAGGTACGGTTAATCAAAAGATTTACAATAAAGTTAATTCTAGGTAGAATTTGTAGTTGACATTTGTTCCATAAGAACGGGTCGTTTTACGGCTCGTTCAGGACCGGTTCAGGACAGGTTCACTCCCTCCTCCTAAAAAAGACCCCTCTACACAGCATTCTCAAAGATGACATAGGCTCTGAGGGAAATTATTTTCTTCAGGACCTCCTTCCGACATAAAAAATAACATCACTAAATTAAATTAAATTCCCCACAGTTTCAGAACTTTCAAAGCTGTTGGCTTCGTTCCTCCTTTGGGTAGCTCGTACGATATTATTATCTTTATTCAGCCAACATTTCGGACATCGTTGCAGAGTCCATCATTAGAGAAAAAGTGAAGTGACGTGTGTGTTTTTTTACGTAGAAAGTTAATTAAAAAATAAATCACGATCGTATAGGTATTCCTCAACAGAAAAACTAAATAAATTAAAACTTACCCCGTAATTTCTAATGCATTGGAATTAGTTTTATTTCCCAAAATATGTTTTCTGAAAAAAACAAAAGAATAACTAATTTGTACTACATAATACATAAAAAATATTAATTACTTATTTTAATAATAAATTATCGTTTCAAATAAATATAAGCTTATAAATCAAATATTGTATATTTTTTTTCTCACCTATTAGCTTGCATCATGCGTTGAACTTTTTGGAGATTTAATGTTTTCTTTGAAACACGAGATGTCTTTCGATTATTTCCCATCTTTGAAAAAACTATATTTATAAACTGATACTTTACACGAGTAAAATTATCTTTATAAATTAAAATATTTGCTCGTAATCGCACGTCTGTAGATCGTAGAACGTTGAACAACACGTCTGCTTACGGAGCCCTCGAGTTGGCGAATGAAGGTTTTCAAAGAAAGATATACAAATCTTCTAGTGGGAGCGAGCGCGATGTATTTAATATGATTTATAATTAATTGGCGTAAGCGACAGTTGTGAAAATATTTAATAAAACACGACTTATTTACAATAGAGCAAAAATTTCTCTAGTAACACTTTAAGTAGCTTTTAAAGAAGCAATATGATTTTTTTCATACATATAACTTGTAATATAACAGAAACAAACGTGTTAATAATAATTTTTGGAGCATACTTTGCAATTTTTTTCTATCGTGGGAATTTTATATAATTAACGTTTCGGCCCTAGCAATCTTCAGATATTATCTTGAAAAATAACATATATTTTTTTAAGAACTTAGAAACTTAAAGTGTTCAAGGGAAATATGTTATAAATCGGTAGAAAATTGGAATTCCGCCTCTTAAGTAACAACATAAGCAATCAAAATTCATATAACTTACGTTAATCATAGAAAAAATTGAAGTTCCAATGGACATTTACTCGTTTTCATTCAATGATTTTTGATTTGACGTTTGTAGTTTAACCTTTTCCCCGCGTTGAAGTACTCCGTTTGTTCAATACCCATACGCGGTACATGTTTTCAAATACCTATCCATCCAATTTTATGTCAATTACAGCATATTATGGTATGATTTATCATACTATATAAACAGATGAGATTATTATCTACAATTTGAAACCAAATCGTCGTCTGTAAACACTCCTAGATGTTTATAAAAACAAAAACATTAAATTCCATACAAAAACATACCCATGTTATCTTAAAGGCGGCGCCATTTCCCCGCGTGCTTGTACTCAGGACACTGCGTTGATAGACACAAGTGGTTCCTCAATCACTTATTATTATTAATTCGAATAAACAAGTTCTAAAACTCAACACTTAAAAATAACACGAGACGAATAGATTTTGTCATATAATAAATATTGTTTTAATTATCTAAGCACTTAAGAGGAGTTTACGCCGGTCACAATTTTTTTGAGGTATGGTATATTTTAAAACAGGGTTCGATACATAACGACACACCGCATTCTTTACACATAACTGCATTTTATTATTTGTAAGTCGGCATACACGACATCGTCTGCGCGGTTTATTTGATTTGTCGGTTGCTGGAATCAATCCTGCCATATGCTTAGTGGCATGTTTAGGCAGAATCCGAAATGGACTGAGGTGGGCTGATGTTGTAGGCTGTGGTATTTGTGTAACTTGTGGTTTATATTTCTCAACAAGTTGCATTATAACCGCCAATTGAAAATCTGCTAACGGCTTTTTTATACCTGTCACTTGGGTGTGCAAAATAAGTGCATTCAATAAATACAGGTCAATTATGTGAAAAAAAACTTTTTTATACCACTTTATCGTCTTTCGCATACATGATAAACTGCTCAGCATCATGTCGCCTTTGTCAACAGTTCCCATAGATTTATTGTAATCGATTATACAGGCTGGCTTGTGAATGGGTTGTTTAGTTCGGTGATTTATTTTCCCTGTTTCTTTAAATATGTCATCGTGCAAGGTAGTTAGCATGTGAACATCCCTTTTATCACACCATTTTAATGCTAAAAGGGGACCGCGGCTTTTTGACTCAAATTCACCTTTTTTCAGATTTTTAAATTTGGGCATTTCCTTACGGTTTTTTTTTACCGTCCCACAGGCATTCGTTTTTTCCGAATGCAAAAACTGGAATAACTTTGGGCTTGTGTACCAATTGTCACACCACAAATTGTGCCCCTTGCCAAAATAATCATTTATAAGTGTGGTTACAACAGCGCCGGTTATTCCCAAGTTCTGCTCATCCGTTATTTCCGTGCCTTCTCCACAGTAAATTATAAAATCAAGAATGTATCCAGTTTTCACATCACACAAAACAAACATTTTGATTCCAAAGCGGTGTCGTTTCGATGGAATATACTGTTTAAAAATAAGCCTACCCTTGAAAACAATCATGCTTTCATCTATGCATAGATCTTCATAAGGTATTACAGACTGTTTGAATAGTGTTCGGGTGTGATTTAAAACTAACCTTATTTTATAAAGACGATCTGTAGACGGCGAATTTGAGTCACAGAAATGTAAATTTTGCAATAACAGTTGATATCGATCTCTACTCATGATCTGGCCAAAAATAGGCGAACTAAGAAATATATTTGTACTCCAATACTCTTCAATAGTCAAGTGTTGGTTTCTTGTCATTAGCATGGTTATTGCAATAAATAAATACATTTCTTCAATATTTGTGTCCTTCCATTTATGAATTCTTGAATTCGCACCAAATTCCTTTGTATTGAGAACAAAGCTATGGTAGTTGTGTATTTCTCTTACAATTTCATTCATAATGGAGCGATTCAAAAAATGTTCAAAAAAATCACTTTCTGTTGAGTTTTCGTTAAATTGTACAGAAATGCCGGATTGAAAATCATCAAATTCGTGTACTATTGGAATATGAGGTCCTGACACCCAGGAGTGTAGCACTTCTTCCCGTACAGACTCATCAGCTTGAGTTTCTGCTTCTTCCCGTACAGACTCATCAGCTTGAGTTTCTGCATCTGAAATTTCCGAAGGTACAAATTCATCCTCGGACATTTCATAATCAGAATCCAACATCTGCAGTATATTTTCAATTTCATCATCTTCCAAAATATGGGCCATTTTTATTCTTAAAGTTAATTTCAAACACTAAAAACTTATTGTGAACGTTTCCTAATAACTTTGAAACAGTACGAAAAAGAACACGAAAATAAACACGCACTTTTGTAACTAATTTATAACCAAAATAGACATGTTAAAAAATTCTGATGACACTTAAATTAATAAAATTTTTATGTAAAGTCAAAATCACAGTTTCACAATACAAACAAACGTTTAGAATACGCGAGATCTCTACAATAAATGTTATCGACGCTTGTCCACTATGATCAATCGGAATCGCATGCGCAAAGAGCGAATGACTACTAGCGCCATCTGTTGACTAAATTATGAACTATGGCACTCAAACGCACGACGACACATTCACTTGATTATCGATGTTCTTTACGAAATACAAATTTATTTTCGAAATATGCCTGAAGATGTCAGCATCGTGATAGTTACACGAATGTCCTAGTGAGCGGGAAAAAAAACTGTTACATAGGAGCGCTGTGATATCGGCAGTCGAAGTTGGCTTAACAAGGGCTGATACGGGCGCGCGTGAGGCATGGATTTTTTCCGTATCAACTGTTGTTACGATCGCGTGGAAAAGGTTAAACAGCCCAAAGACCATCTCAGGTTTAGCATAGAGTTGAAACTTCGACGCTCCTGCCGACGCCAGAAGAAACCAAACCCCGAGTTACAGACTATCATTTTCTGCCAAGTGGGTTACGTTTCGCCAAAACGGCCGTGTTTCAGGTTTGCGAAACGGAATTTTAGTGACTAAGGGTTCTGATTTTGTAAACAAATGTCTCCCTTGTTTTTTTCGTAAAGATCTTTTATCGTTTGTTTTAGAAGCCATTCTTCTTTTTGTTCTTTTCAATTCTAACCGTTTTAAAGAATTACTAAGACTCCTGTTGAAAATCTGCTTATGTAAAGAATAATAAGGTCGCTTGGAATTGAAAGAAACTACTGCAGCTGCACAACGACCCATATAGGAACAAAACTGTGATGCATAAATAATTGTATGCATACACATCAGACAATCTAAAATCATGGGAACAAAACACCAGTACTTTAGCCACAGTTCTAGAAAGTAGTCATATGAACTTAATCATTTTGCAAAAACCTTGCATACAAGCATTGGATAAAAATTTAATTGAAGACTATTACTATTAGAGAAAATGTAATAATAGTGATTACTTATTTATTTATTTTAATTATTACAAATATATTATCTGTATTGATATCACTCAGGAGTCATTAACCGAAATTTACCAACTTTTCACATTTTGCCTCTGGCAGCTAACCTGAAAAAAAATATTTGTATACAAACACACACAGTAGATACTATTTCCTATTGGGATAGGCAGAGAGGACAGCTCTACACTCGGGCCCATACAAAAACACCTCCCTCGCTTCCTCCACATTTGAATATCTCTGTATCCAAATTATTCTCCTACTATTGTAAGGAAGTAGTTATCTATGAACATAAATATAATGGTTGCAAAGATTAAATATGAGAAAACAAATACCCACCGGTCAAAATAGGAATGAATGAGTGCTTCCCTAGCATTGCTTCCAGAGGTAGTAGATGCACCGCTGCCTTGATTGGTGTTGATACGGAATCTATCGAGATCAACATTTATTTCTGGATCTTCTTCTTCAAACAAATATTATGTAAAACAGCAGTGGCAAGTATGACGCTTTTGATTCTGTTCTGACTTAATCTTAGTTTGGTCGCAATGCAGGAAAAACGTCTCTTCCATACATCATAAGATTGCTCTTCTGAGTTTCTGGTGCGAATATGGCATCTATTGTAGAGTTCCTCCCCTGTGGTCAGGGGATTTCTGAGAGGTGTAAAAAGGTAGCGTTGTACGCCATAACCACCATCTCCCAAAATAACATTATTCCCAATATCTCCATTCTCCAAGCTGTCTTTTACGTTTCTATCGTTAAAAATAGTGCTGTCGTGACTAGCTCCTGGCCATCTACATACTATATCCAAAATGAGAAGATCAGCATTACAAATTGTTTGTACATTGTATGAGAAATAACCTTTACGGTTTCTATACAACTCCGCACTTTCTCCAACTAAAATTACAAAATCTTTATAATATATTCCAATTGCGTAACAATATAAAAACCAAATATTACTGTAACATCTTATTATTAAGAGATCTATACAAAATCTAATAATTATTTTGTTGTTAAATACAAATAGTATTAAAATACAGAAAAATAAGTTCACCAAAGCTTACTTACCGGGAGACGTAATTGGTAAATGGGTACAGTCAATTGCTCCTATGACATTTGGGAAGTTAGCAAGTGTGTGAAATTTCACATTATTTGATTTCAGCGTCTCTTCTGGGCATTGATATAAAAATTTTATTGAGCGACGCTATGGCCTTTGATACCTTAAAAATTATTTTACATACCATCTGTACTTTTATATACATTTGCTACATCACCAAGTAATATATATTTGGATTGTAGCCGTTATTTGGCCTTTGATACCTTAAAAATTATTTTACATACCATCTGTACTTTTATATACATTTGCTACATCACCAAGTAATATATATTTGGATTGTAGCCGTTATTTATTTCGATTTGTTTGATCGTAGATAGTTCTAATGCAAAGTTGGTATATGATAAAGGGACTGTAACCAATCTATGTATCATGGAATGAAAAGCTGAATGTTTATAGTAATTGGGGTGGTTAGAGGAATTGTGAATCGTTACATCAGTGAATGTCGGTTTGCGGTAGATTTTAAATTCAATTTTATTATTTATTTATTTATTTATTTGGAATTTCACGCCCGGCTGGGCTTTTACATACATTATTTTTAAAACAAAGAACATCTAAATCTAAATGTGCATAACAAAATATAAAACAAAATCATAAACAAAACAAAAACAAAATCAAAATCGAAATCCAAATCAAAATCAAAATCAGAATCAAAATCAAAATCAAAATAAAAATCAGAATCAATATCAAAATCAAAATCATAACCAAATCTAAAACAAAATAGAGTAAAAAAACAAATTGAAATAAAAACAAAATACTCCACCATGCAAGATGGAAAAACTGTAGACTGGGAAAAGTGCAATACATGTGAAATAATTCGAAGCAGGGCTATGCAGTTGGAATTATTAAATTTGTGGTTCTTCTTTCTGATTTTTCTATGACTTGTTTATATTTAGTGAATGATGTGTTAAATATGTCAACAACATCTTTATAGTCATAAGCCAAATTTTGTATACGGCGAACAGGGGTATACAATTGTGATTCTGTGTTGGAGTTGTCACAATAGAATGGTAGATAGTGCCTCGATGTTGAATTGCGAGGTATATGGAAAGAAATCAAGTATAATAGTTCTGGGCTGTCAATTATTGAATTTATGATTTTATGTAAACATGTTAGGTCATATACTATTCTACATTCGGATAATTTTAATAAATTAAGTTGACATAGTAGATAATCATAGTTGATACATTCCCTTGTAATACCCATTCTGAAATTAATATATCTTAAGAATTTATTTTGAATTCTTTCTATCGTGGGTGAATGACTAGCATAACTAGGTGCCCATACTGTCGAGTTGTACTCGATTTGACTCCTAACCAATGACATGTACAATTTTTTAATGGTTTGAATATTTTTAAATTGGCTGCAAATTCTTATCACAAAACCCAACATTTTCAAAGCTTTATTTGATGTAATTTCAATATGATTTATAAATTTCAGTTTTTGATCAAAGTTTACACCTAAATCATTCACCTCGGTTACAGTTGTTAGAACTACATCATTAATGGAGTATTCATAAATTATTGGATTTTTTATTCTATGAAATCTCATAATAAAACATTTACTTAAATTTAGTTGTAGATGGTTCTCTTGGCACCAAACAAAAAGTTTAAACAAGTTATTAGACAATGTTTGACAGTCATTAATACTTTTTATAGCTTTATATATTTTCATATCGTCTGCAAACATTAAGACTTGGACATCGTTGAAAATAGAAAGAACATCATTCACAAATAACAAAAATAAAATTGGTCCCAAATGTGACCCTTGTGGAACGCCGCTGGTAGCGATAAATATATATGAAGTAAAGCCGTCAATTTTAACGGCTAATTTCCTGTTACTTAAATAACTTTTAAACCACTCGTATAAATATTTATGATTGATAATGAAAGATCTAAAAAGTTTAAGGTAGAATTGGCTCCTATTTCTATGGCGAACTTAATTTGTTTATGGAAGGAGTTTATTAGTAACAGGAAGGAATTAAGTTGTCGCTCAGTTCCTAACCAAACGCAGAACACATCGTCAACATAACGCTTACATACAAGCAGGTTTTTTAATAATGGTGAATTACAGTTAAAGATATTATTTTATAAATTATCCATGAATATATCTCTTAACTCATACCTATAACATACCTCTTACATTCATATGGGTACGAATTCTAAGAATGGAGATCAGCATGGGTAGTTGCATGCGATTCCTTAATTAGTTTAGATTTTTTTTAAATTTACATTTGAATTTTAAGATAGACTGCGAAACATCTGCAGTGGTTGGCGATGTACACTCTTCCGGATTCGGACTAATGGATAAAAGCTGAGGTGATGCACAGAGTGATTCATAGGCATATTGCTCCACCACTTCCTGAATTCTATTTCTAAAGGAAAGTATCCGTGCCCTTGGAATCTCTCTGACATGAGGGAGCAAACTATTGAAAAAGTAGAAATGTTTATCATTTTCGTTTTCTTTGTCTCTGGATTCTCTCCGCTGGGACTTTAAAAATTCCAGTTTTTTATATTCAATGGTTACTATTTGCTGATTATAATCATTCATTGGCTTTCGCCTTTTCCTACTCGCTGGAGTAGATCAGGAAGAAGGAGGCGGCAGATTATCTATAATTGAAGGATCAATAATTTCTACATCATACTGCTCTGTATCTGAGTGTGAGGCTAGTGAATATTCTATAGCTATGTCTTCGCTTTCTGTATACGAGTTACTTTTTTATATGAATAAAAATGGAATTTGAATGTATCTTTTAACCTCTCAGACATAGGCTTTTGTATATTATGTGTGCCTTTGAAAACTGTCAAAACGTGATAATATTTGTGTTATTTACGATTTTTACTAAAAGCTTCATAAATCACGTTTTGGGAAACGTAGCCTCATTCTAAAAACTGTTTTGGAAAGATTATGAAATGCACTATCACATTGTGTTATTATAAGTAAATATTTGCGTTTCTAAATATACATTTTTTTATGAAAACGTCAAAAATATTAAAAAATCGCTTACGGTACGGCCTGGACTTTGAGACAATCAAGATGGGTGATTGTCTCAAAGGCCAGGCCTCTCCCTCTCCGACAGCATGTTGTCCCCTCACCCCCCTGCGCCCTCCACGGCTCCCGCGTAAGGTCGGTGGAACAGGTAGCGGCTGCAGAAACTGGAAATCTGAAAATATAAGAATAAGACACAGGTAAGTATATTTCTAAAAGTGTGAATGGTAGAAAACGGCGCTATACAAGTCATCCATATATTATTATTATTATTATTCTCATGGACAAACGCTGCAAAAGATAAATAAGAATGTATTAATATATATAATAATGCATATACCTTCTATGTGACTACCGCTTGCTTGTCCAGCTTCTGCATCACTGTCAACACTTTGCTGCTCCATCTGCTCCCATTCTGAAAATATAATGCAAATGCAGCGCAACATAAATAAAATTATATATACAATTTTATTAATAATATTAAATATATATATACATATATATATATATTTATTACAATGTATATACCTTCTACATGCCCACCGCCGCTTGCCAGATCTCCACTGGAGCCTTGGGTATCAGGAGCCACCATCGAATGATCATCCATCAAGAGCATTTGATTCGCTTTTGCTCTTCTCGCAAAAAACAAAGTAGCCTGAAAAAAAATTTGAAAAACATTTTATTTTATTGACGGAATAAAAAAATAAACATTAAACAAAGTATTGATTTTAATTATATAAATTACGTCATCAAATGTCTCTTCGGGTTCCTCGATGTCGGATTCGGGGGCCTCCTGAATTTCCCCAAAGCTGCTGTTGTTGCTATCGGCTCCAGAGGAAATCTCGTCTTAGGCCTTCTCGTCTTCGGCTTCCAGCAGCTGTTGAAAAGAATCCGGTATGGGTTCGTCGGAATTCCATGTAAGGCTATTCGCAGAAAAATTATAATGTTTTACTCAAAAAATATCAGTTCACACAGACAAAATTCGAATTCGAATTTTTCAAAAAAAATGGAAGTGACATCACTAATGATCAAGAATGGCGGATAATGACATATTCGACTGTATTTGCCAATATTTCACAATAACGATCAAAATCTGTAATGTATCTTTGATACCTCAGCTGAGTGTTTAGTGCTCTGTTCTTCGGTATCGCACTGGACAACTATTTTGTTGTTGGCGAGCTTTTTAATACCAATCCCTAGCCAAGTGACATCCATATTGCTTTTAAGAGTCTTCTCGAGGATTTCACTAGCAATCGGTGATTTCCCGAGACAATTAATGAGAAATTCTTCTCGGTGACCGGAGTTGTGATGGACTGAGATTGTCCGTTTTTCCCACAAGTGACTCGAGCGTAACTCATGGGTTCTTTAATTTCATCCACTGACAAGTCCGGACTTGCCGTGGGCTTATCAATATTTGAAGAGGAAGTTTTGTCCCCCTTGCCAGTAATAATCTTTATAATATTATCCGCATGTCTTTTTTCCTGATCCAAGTAATTCGGTTGCGTGTTGCGCTTTCAGGAGCAAGATTGTGCCTTTAAGTGATTGGATCTCACAGCTTTCGCTAGTGAGACCTTTATTGCTCTCTACGAGTGAGCGCATCTGTGAAGCATTAGCCAACATCTTATTGATGGAGGCTATTACTGCTGCCTTGCTTGAGCTCTTAATATTGCCGCAAGAAGCTAAGGCCCGCTTTGCGGTTTCGGCCCCCTCCATGGTGCTGTGATTTAGCAGCTTTATGGGATCCTCATTATAAACTAGATCTTCAGAACGAGGGTTCTCCGATCCTGCGGAGGATGTGGAGGCCTCTGTTGAATCTAGTTCTGTTACTCTTCATCATCCTTTAATTTAACCGTGCTTTTCTGCATTTCTTCGCAATCGATCCTAAAACACAAATTAAAGGAAAATAATTTGGGCCGATTTTATGCAAAAACTGAATTGAATGAAACGTTTTTATGAACCGAAAGGAACTGAGTTTTAATTTTATGCAAATTTGTGCAAAATCTTAGGTAAAAAAAATTATGTTTTTGAATGTGTTTTAATGAATTAAACGAGAATTTAATAAATTTACAAATGATGCTAAATGCAATGAAATATTATAAAATCTGCTTACTACTTTAGTCGGCTGGTCAAAGAACACTGAATTTTATAATTTTAACAACCCATTCTTAAGTTAAAACCAGTTTTGTGTTGTAATGATAAAATTTTAATTGTGAGATAGTAAAGGTGTGAGTCCCTGTTTTAATTATTAATGCGCACGCATTACACGAAAATGGTTTTACTCCGATCTTTGTAGCACATATTCTGCAACGTGGAACTCGAAAATGGTTTCCTTTGAATTTTCCAAGAATATTATTTTTTTACTGTGTAGATTTTGCGACTTTTCACAACTTTTTTGGTAGTATCGTTTTCTTATTTTAACATAATTATTTTACAATTAATTTGTAGATGATCTGATTAAATGTCACAAAATAATATTCGATGAATGTCCAGCGGGACAATTGAAATCTGTTAAATCTCTATCATTGATAGCGTCAATTGTGATACTAATTCACGCTGGTTATTGTAATCTAAAATCTAAATCTAAAAACATTTTTTCTAGTTTGGTTGATAAAAGCTTTTGTACGGTGACATAGTTATGAATGACGGCATTGACAATGTCAGGGTGAGGACATAATAAACCACCTCGATCCAGATTCCTTATTAAAGAGTAACTACAATCCGTTTCTAACATTTTATCGACAGTGATGAACATGAACATGTTGTACATTTAAGTTTCTTTAAAACGGTTCTGGCACAATAACCTGCGAGATATGTAAAGGTAGCATTCGGATCTCGGCAGGCGCGACTTGGGAGTTGCGACCAGCTGCCGCGACCCATTATCAATGCTGTGCGGCGCTGCCAGAAGCTTTCGGATAGCAGCGTCCACGGCCCGGGCAGCGACTGCCAACTGTAGTAGTCAAGCGGAAGTCAGTGCGAACAGTTGTGCATTGCAGTCGTATATCGAACATTAACTATGTCTGATAATTTCAATAAACGAAAGAGAGAAGAGACTGATACAGGACGAAGAAGAGGATGATGAAATAATGTTGCTCTTACTTTTATCAAAAAGGAATAAAATCGATTCATTATATACATCCAGAGTGGATGAAGGCAGCTATCAAAATCCTGATAAAACGGCGCTTAAATCTAAAGGATTAGAAATTCAGGAAATACTGCAGACTAAATAAAACTCAATTTCAATTTGTACTTAGTTTAATTGAAAACTATATTCAACCAATGAAAAAAGGATCAATCACAGCTGAGGAAAAACTATTTCTCACTTTAAGGTAAATATGAAAAAGAACTGTTATCTAGCTGGAAATATGTATTGGAAATGTTTTCAGAAGTATTTGTTGGCAAATTAAAAGTATTTGAAACACTTAAGTCAGTAGCTTCACTGACTGAACTGGGTGAATAAGGATATGTTGATAAAAATTGCGAATTTTGATCAAATGGGGGACTGCATAAAGAAGTACTAGAACTTTGGTTCAGGCTCCTTAATTCATAATCTGCTAAAATATTGAAAACCTTAGTTTTATCTTCTATTCTTAATCCAGGAGTAAGCTTACTTAACATTGTCCCAACGTGCGAGCAAAACGATTTAATGCCATCCACATCTTGTTCCTGCTCTTGATTTGAAGTTGACTGATACAATATATTAAATTAGACAACAACGTTAACATAAACACATTTTTAAATCAAAATAATATGAATAAACATTTGTAAACACCACATTGCAATCGATTTTTATGACGTTTTTCATATACATTGAGGTTATGTACAAAGTTGAATTCTGTATTTGCAATAAAAACTAAGCACATTTCACTTACCGTTGAATATTTTGTTGGAATAAAATCCTGACGAATAGACTTAACCCATTTATTATGTAATATTACATCATTTGGGAACTTGAATGTATGAAGTCTTGGTTCGTTGTCGTAATTTCCTTTACAACGAGGAATAACGCACTTATTAACCATTTTTCAAACTTAAAACACTTCTGTAGAGAATTAATACGTAACGTCGCTCAAAGTTTTGTATGTATTGTGCATGTAATGTTTCTAATTTATAGTTTTTTTTTTGCCTAAATCAAAACACACACGCCGCATCGCCGCAATGATATCTGTAGAAGTGAGGTTCGTAACGTATGAATCTGACGTTTCCAGCCGCCTACCTTCAGCCTCCTACTGCGGACGTGCGCTCCTTTGCGAGGCACTGGGAATGGATGGGGAGACTGGGATGACTTGTTCCTTTACCGGGAAAGGCACTTTTTAGTTTCACTGGGAGTGTGGTATTCACGAATTGGATGTTGAAACTGGCGTGGGTCGCTCGACAATGTAGGTTGTTTTGAATTGAAGAGAGACTGTATTCTAGGTGGATGTGACCGGCGAGGGAAGGTCCATCTCTACATCGGTAGATGTCGTGGCCTACGTTTGCCGTTATCCGGTGTTACTTAGAAATGTCACTTAGTGACGGGTAATTTAATGTAATGTACATGTAGGAACTACACTTATCATTTACAGTGTATGTTACAAGAGGCCATGACTAAGCCATCATGTAGTTGTGTGCCATTGTCAGGCACTGGTGCACCGCAAATTAACTTTGATTCCCTACACCGGGAGTCTTGGACGCCAAACTCATAAGACATGTCTGAGTATGTCAAGATGCGGAGAACCCGATACTCCAGTCTCAGAGCATGGGCCATTAATGTTATAACATTCCTGGAAAGGCTTGTACAGGGATTCTCTACAATAAAACAAGTGGTAAGGTAGATAATATGATCATTGTATTGTGCTGATAACCAATATAAAAATGAAAAGGTAAGGACTCACCCGGGGACCATTTGGTGAACACTAAGCTAGCCTAACTAAATTAATTACATCTCTGCCACCGTACACCCGATGTCGTGTGGAGCCATTGCCACCTCCTAGTGACAAAGGGAAGTCCTAATCCCTGCGGATCAGCTTGGGCAAGCGACCTCAACAGCGATCGCACAGAAGGGATGATCGTCCTCGGAGAAAGGAGAGAGTTCCCCGACTCTTAAGATAATGAAAGGAAGCCTCATCAGTCATGGCGGAGAAATGTGGCTTGGTTCGGCTCGGTGGTTTTCCGTAAGTTCGGTAAGTGCGCTGCAAGCAATCACGGGCGGAGCATATTATTATTAACACCGATGCCTCGTATATTGACGTACAATCACGTTTCACTGTCAAATGCCATTCCACTCGCGGGCTACTTTCTACCCGCAGCAAGTGCTCGCATTTACGCGGATTAATCTTCTGAACTTTACTTTTAAAAACACGACATGTTTTCTTCGCCCGAATGCAGATGCCAACTATCTGGATTCAACTCACTTTATCCCATAAAACTTAAATTTTAAGTGACCATCGTGCAGCAGCTTGTGGTGCATAATTCGGCACTTACCCACTCCGCAGTTAACACGGAACTCACACATACGCGTGTAATGTCCCTTGTCGAGACATTTGTGACAAACGCGCGCACTTTTCACTAGTTCCAACCGGGCGGGAACCTCCATCGCGGCGAACTCAGAGCACTCCCGTAACTTGTGCTAATCACTGCATGTTGAACACTCACTTGACACCTTATCTTTTATCACATGAGGCGCCCTACGCATGCACTTGTTCGCGACGCAGCCGGGCTGTCTCCAGCTCGAATTCGAATATCAATCTCGCTGCACGTGCAGCTGGCCGGTGCGTTCCATTCAAATTATTAATAATTAAAGATATTTTGATTATGAAAATTATGTAAAAATATATATTTTTTTATTGGTGCCCTTTTTTACTCATTTAAAGTACGCTCTAGCGTGTTTAAATCGCACTTTATGGAACGCGCGTTTTTTAATGGCTAATGGCTACCGCCTTCAAAAATAAGTACGTAATGTCCGGTGCTTCCGTGAAAAACTTCCGCAAATCATCTTCTTTGAATACATACGCCTTCTTAGCAACGTCATCCTTGCTAATTGCCTTCATGAATGCATGCACTTTCACAAATGATTTTAAATCAACGTCGATGCTTTGTACTGTTCCGACATTTTCTGAAGGTAAGCAAGCACAACTCGTTCATCTACATCTACTACGTTTTGCTCCTCCATCCATGTTATGAACCTTTCATATTCTTTTTTATAAACGTCTTTGGATTTTTCAGGTATTAACCGCGATTCTGCTTTGGTATTTAAATTATCAATGTTAGAACTCATTTTACAACACACAATAACTAGTAAAAACTGTGATGTCAACTATTAATCTTATGTGACAGATTGCAAATTAATGTTTGTGTTTTTCATTTCCATGACAACAAGATATTGTGATGTCAGATCACGAATTCATTAATAGTTCTTATTTCCAAATTTTTAATAATAATATCAATATTTATGTTTTCAAAGTGTACCAATAAAAAAAAATTGCGTAAAGTATTCGTGGATAACTGGTCTTTAAAACACTTGCTTTATTTCGAGCACTCGGCTACGCCGTCGTGCTCGAAGAATCGCGCGTGTTTTAAAGACCTGTTTATCCACTTATATTTTAATATACTATTAGAATTTTTTGTTTATTTTTATTTATTTATTTATCTATATAAGGGATGTTTACATTATATTATTCGATGCCTGTCTCGTTAGGGTATGGGTATACCTGTGTTGAGAGAGGCGTAGAGGTACATAAATGAATATCATATATGAGTAGTCTAATATCAAAACGTACTTATCTCCACGAACCAAATTTTTGGCAAAAGCAAGAAAACTGTTTCATAGCCTTTAAGTATAATAAAGTAAAATTAAATGTTTTGTAAAAATGAAGGTAAAATAAAACATTTTAAATGCGTATTTGAAATAAAAATCTGATAGATAATTAATTAGTTATTTAAAAATGGACTTAGATACATTTTGATATTGAACCATGGATTTAGATACATTTTGAAAGTGAAGTCTTTGGATTTAGTCACATTTTGAAACTCAAACTGTGTTTTGATAATACTTCTCTGCCAGGGGTGTAGTGAAGAAATTACATCATTATATATGCATAGATGAAACATAATTCATATTAACCAAAAAATAAAAGTATTTTTAAAGTCAAACATTATTTATTTTAAAATAAAGTATTACCTGCGGATAGTAAAAAGAGACCAATTTGTCTATCATTGAAGAAGAAGATAATAATAATTATCTAAACGAAAATATGAAAGAGAACAAGACACAGGGAAATAGAAAAAGATAATAGCCAAATTTTTAAATTCTATAATAATGGAGACCACTACATTAAAAAAAAAAACGCAATGCAGAAATCCTTGCATGCGAATACATAAAATACGTGTGGTTAAAAAACTTTTGCAAATAGGTTTAATAAATAATAATATTGTAAAGGATTAACGTGTGCATACATTAAGCAAAAAAAAAACAAATTTTAGATTCTATAAAATGTAAAGCACTATATTTAAAAAATAACAACGCAATGCAGAAATCCTTGCATGCAAAATGACTGTAAATTGATTCATACATTAAATCCTGCTACTTCTACTTGAGATTCACACAGTTCATCTTCATCATCATTCATAATGATTCCTAATTCATTATTGTTTATTATGTTCTCATAAAATTTTAATAGTTCTAGATTCTTCCAGTTCAAACCAAAATGTTTGCCAAGTAATCTATCGACATCTCTAATTTTTAATGGGTTAATTAAAACTCCATTCTGGCATGGCATTGGGATCATATCCGAAATGTGTTTTCCTCTTTTAAGGACACTTTGAGGTACTCCCATATCGTTTCTGTAGAATGGTTCTCCCTGTATTTTGATTGAAAAACGGTGTTTTATTAAAATAAAACGTTTAGTTTCCTTGAATTTAAAATGCCACTGAGATGGTGGTTTAAAAACATCTTTGGAAGCACTTTTCCAATCGAACACTTCAAAGTCATCCCCCAACCGTTGCACATTACCTGATTCAGAAAAGATATTTTTGTAATCTTCTGGAGTGGTAATTATTTCCATTTTACGAATTTTTTTTTCAATCACCCCAAAAATCCGATCCGCAGGCAAATATGAATGTCCGACAACAGGAAAAATTAATTCCAGGCGTTTTACATTTGAAGGTGCGTGATCCTTCAACCATTTAGAACACATGGCAACCATTATTGTGTTTTTGTTCTGGCCGCTACACCCATCAGCCATTAATCGAACAGTATCAATATTTGTAAAGTCAGTTTGACGTAAACAATTAAACACTGCTGAAGATATTTCGTTAGCTCCTTTAGGACGAGTATTTTCTGTCCAGCAGTTAATAATTACGTCATTCTTTCGTAATTTACTCAAACTTGAGCCTTTGATGATTGTAAAATTATATTGATACATCTGCCTACTGTAATAAGCAGACCGATCGGGTACTTTAGGTAGCACTAAATTTTTTTGACAGTCAAAACTAAATGTGAGAAGATCCTCCCTTTCTTCTTGTAGCAGTTTGAAAAAAGCTTCTGCTCGCATTTTGTGAGCTCGTTTTTCCATAATGTATAGATTTTTCGTAAACTGATCATTTTCATTTTTTATTTTTTCCGTTAATTCCGAACAAGTTGAGCATGCATCTGTTTTTGGAGAACCAAATCCTATATTGTAGTCAATATTAAAAATATTTCTGAAAAAACATTCTTTCACTTTCATGTTTTCGTTGCATTGTGTATTGTACATTTTCCACATTTTTTGTATATTCATGTGAGACGGTAAATATTGTCTCTCAGATTTGCCCCGACAGTAGTGGGACTCGGTAATTTTGAAGGACTCTATGAATTTTTTCACAGAGTTTCTACGGCCTTCATATTTTTTCAATTTTCTATCACCCCCGCGAGTTTATTTCGCCACTGCCATGATGTCGATTTAAAATTCCATCAAATCGCCGAATTTTTACTTGTAATATACACATAAAAGCCTTTTTACACACCGGCACTAATGTTTTATCATGGGCACGAACATAATATTTTACAGATTTCTTCCTGGAATTTGCTTCATTTTGTCCTCTGCGACGGGCTGGGGTTGCAATCAAGCAATATTTCAAAATAAAATTGTCCTGGTAAATTTTTTCTTTCCTTGCATAAAATGCCCTGTGAAATGATTCTATGTCAACCATTCTCAAAGCGCGACAGTTGAGTGCTTTTGTCTGATGATTGCAGGGTAACGGATATCTAGGAGGCTCAGTAGCAGAATATCTAAAATAAAATAAGAGAATGATATTATTTAGAAATACCTATGTGTGCAGAAAATATTTGTTTGAACCCAATATATGGTGCTAAGAGAAAGGAAACTCTGCATAAATTTCAAATAAGTAAATAAATCATTGACATTAGATCCTAAATCAAGTGTTGTAGATAGATAATTGCCTTTTTGTGATGATCAAACATCCACAAATGTATTTACATTATGATTACACTATGGTATAAATGGATCATTATAAATATATTTACTGATTTTCAAGCTTATAATAAAAATTCCGCCAAAAAAATTAGTAATCTCAAGTGACATAAATGAAGGAAAATATGTATGGCACGGAAAATATTCCTACAGGAAATAATCCTACTTCGGTAGTACAAAAATACTCCACTGAAGTATCAAATATAGAAAAGATAGGTAATTATTATATAAACAGAAAAAAAGTTTTGACTAAAACGATAAAATTTTGAATACACCACTGATGTCTTAGTAGCATGATGAAACTCACCTTATAACTTTTTGTTTGTTGATTGTCCACTCTTTCGGTCGCCTTAAACGTTTTCTGCCTTTTCCAGTGCGTGCTGGTACAACTGGAGAACAAACTGATTCACTCATTTTTGTTTAATTTTCAAAATTACCATTAATAACTCAAAAAAATCACGACCAAATCAACTTCAAAACCACTCACAAAAAACGTGTTTCTTGTTATGGTGTCCATTGCACAGAAAGCAGCTCATTGATTGGTTAAAAAACCAATATGGCTGCCAATTCCATGGCCCTTATTGGTTGTTGGATTTGAGCACGTTTTGAAAACCAACGATTTTGGATTTAAGTACGTTTTGAAATTGAAGACGATTTTTAACAAGCTATAACTAAGGATTTAATCATGTTTTGGCACTGAAATAATATTTCAAACATGGCTATGATCCAGGAGAACGTGTTGGCATTCAAATCTCAAAAAAAGTAAAAATGGTGGTTAAGTACCTTTTGATTTTCAACTACTCATATATAAGAGTATTTCAGAATGTCATAAGAATATTTAAGGTTAAAGACATGTTAATTTGAATACAATTAAAACATATGTATCAGAGTATTTAAGAATATCCTAAGAATATTTAAGCAATATAACAATAGCTTGATTCATGGAGGAGGTTCTCAGTTACTTAAAACATTATTTCCGTGTTTGCCACGGAAGTTCGTCCCGTAGTCCGAATACAGTACTGCGGGTTGACCTCTTTGGGCGGTCATTCGTTGAACCGTCATGATGGCTGAGTTGGCAGACAGTGAGGCCGCCAGTTCTAAATCGATATCGCGGGCGGAGAGGCAGGTAAAAAGTGCTCCATGGCGCTTCTCTCGGTGTCTGCCGACTGTGACCTCCATCGGCCCGATGTAGTCTAGCATGCAGTACATGAAGGGGCAGACACGGTGTGCCAGGCAGGACGGCGGCAGTATCCCCATTAGTGGTGGAGCGGACTTGCTCCGTCGTAGGTGAAGCTGCACCGGATTTCGGCTACTGTATTCTCCGTGCTTTGATGGTCCGCCTTCTCATGGTAGTGGCGAATTAGCAGCCGGGCATATGGGTCGGCGCCATCCAGGATCACGAGGATCTTCGCCACGTTTGACGTTCCGGTGAGATTCTTTAACCGCGAGCCCATCTGCAAAACGTCATCAGGTCCGAGGAAGGGGGCCAGACTGATAAGGCGACTGGCGGCAGGTAGCGCCTGGCCGAACCTAATGGTGTGCAGGTCGGTGGAGAAGGCGTCTTCTCGGGACCTCCTCACCCTTCTGCCTCGGCCTCTCTCAGCTGCTCCGCACGTGACGTGAACGTGGGTCGGTTCGGGCCCATACGACAGGTACCGATGTCGGCCGGATTCTGCTTGATACTGATCCACGTCCAATTGGCTATGGAGGTGAGTTTGTCTATCTCGCTTAACCTGTTGGACCCGAATGCAGAGTAGGTGCGCGGGTCCGTGCGCAACCAGCACAGCACTGTGGTTGAGCCCGTCCAGAAAATGGTTGCGGCTATATCGCTTGGCTCTCCAACCGGATGGTTCTGGCCAATCGCCGTAAGTGCGGATTGCAGCTCAAGGCGGGGTATAGACAGTGGTTTCAGAGGCGCCACCCTGCACTTACTTGCAATGAAGGTGGTTTGTAGAGCGCCCTGAACCTCCTCCACGAAGTAGGCGACGGCACAGCAGGCTTGTTGTGGAACCCTCCCTTTGCAAGGAGGGACCTTACGTCGCGGACTAGGGCAGCAGCTTCGTCAGGGTTTTCCACCGCCTTAAGGTAATCGTCCATGTAGAACCGTGAACGAATGGCTGCTGCGGCAGCCGGGTACTGGTCTTCGTACTGCCCGGCCACCCTGTCCCGCATGTACTGGGCACTGCTGGGCGAGCAGGTCGCCCCAAACATCATGGACGCCAGCTGCTAGGTGTGTGGTTCCCTCTGGTTGGGCGGCCTCCATAGGTAGAGCTGGGAGGGCTGGTCCTCTCTCCGGATTCGGATCCGCAGGAACATCTCCTGGATGTCGGCAGCAGTAGCTATGCTGCCTTCCCAGAATTGGAGGATGTTTCCCAGGAGAGAGGACAGCAGGTCAGGGCCTTCATATATAAGCATGCTGCATGCTTTGAAAGGACATTTAATTTCAATCACTGTGTCTTCAGAAGAAATTCCATCTGGGGTCGCACCCATATATGGATACTCTTCATCTATGAAAAGACTACACTTTTCTATGGTAATGCTTTCTAGTTCTGCAAGCTCCTTCAGGACATTGTATTCATGTTTTTGTCCGTGTCGAATTGAAGGAATATTTTATAAGGATTGCTGGTACAGTATATTTTTGACTAATGGAGCGCAACTGATATTTTGCCGCCGTTTGCACACTTTTCCAAACCACAATGCTGTAATCATATTGCGGCGCATCTCGATCCACTTTCCACTAGATGCTTGAAGTACTGTCGCCCTTTCAATTGCTTGCCTATCTTTGGCTATGGTAAAAAGCCTTTCAAAAATTATCTTTAGCTGCCTCACACGATGCTTGATCCATATCAGGTTTTTCTGCATTGGGACCATAATGGGCTTGTCACACTTCTCAACCCCCCCCCCCCCCTCTCTTAAGGTGTGACATAATTTATGGATGGCCCCTAAGAGCATTGTTTGCCGGTGTCCGAACTCGCTTCCCAGTCTTTTTGTTGTCCCTTTCTAACGAAACAATGTATTTGCGGTGGTGAGGTGGGTAGGCGGGAAGGGTATAATTCTATGTAGTGGTGTCTGGCTGCAGCGCTAGCGAGCAAAATATGGTATTATATAGTTTTAAAACAAAGGGCGCGTAATTTTATGCTTGATTATTCGCGCGAAGCCGGGGAAATTCCCCTTTTGTTGAGTTCATTAGTATTAGCATAATACGCTAATACGGGAGTCTCTCGACATATTCTTTAGTAGTGTTTGTTGGTCGGTCAGCGCAAGAAATGCGTGAAAAAATATAGACATAATTTTATTGGAAAATACGGGGAATGATATTTTTGTTTAGTGCCTTGAAATTAACGGAGACATTATATTGTTATAGGAGATCTGGGAATCGTATGCATGATGTCAAATCGGAAATTATTAAGATATTATAATTAATATTTCATATAATTGAGATGTTAACAATTTTGAACCAGGGAAATCTCCCTGGTTCTGGGGAAAAAAGTATTAAGAAATAAAACTTAAATCAGAATTTTTAATGTATGATGTAATTAAGTATTTGCCAGGACTACAACCTGTAATTTTTTTTTTTGCAAGTGTTGATGAGTTCCGGCATCTGTATTTATTTATTTATTTGGAATTTCACGCCCGGCTGGGCTTTTACATACATTATTTTTAAAACAAAGAACATCTAAATCTAAATGTGCATAACAAAATAAAAAAACGAAATCATAAACAAAACAAAATCAAAATCAAAATCGAAATCCAAATCCAAATCAAAATCAAAATTAAAATCAAAATCAGAATCAAAATCAAAATCAAAATAAAAATCAAAATAAAAATCAGAATCAAAATCATAACCAAATCTAAAACAAAAATAGAGTAAAAAAACAAATTGAAATAAAAACAAAATACTCCACCATGCAAGATGGAAAAACTGTAGACTGGGAAAAGTTCAATACATGTGAAATAATTCGAAGCAGAGCTATGCAGTTGGAATTATTAAATTTGTGGTTCTTCTTTCTGATATAAATTTTACTATGACTTGTTTATATTTAGTGAATGATGTGTTAAATATGTCAACAACATCTTTATAGTCATTAGCCAAATTTTGTATACGGCGAACAGGGGTATACAATTGTGATTCTGTGTTGGAGTTGTCACAATAGAATGGTAGATAGTGCCTCGATGTTGAATTGCGAGGTATATGGAAAGAAATCAAGTATAATAGTTCTGGGCTGTCAATTATTGAATTTATGATTTTATGTAAACATGTTAGGTCATGTACTATTCTACGTTCGGATAATTTTAATAAATTAAGTTGACATAGTAGATAATCATAGTTGATACATTCCCTTGTAATACCCATTCTGAAATTAATATATCTTAAGAATTTATTTTGAATTCTTTCTATCGTGAGTGAATGACTAGCATAACTAGGTGCCCATACTGTCGAGTTGTACTCGATTTGACTCCTAACCAATGACATGTACAATTTTTTAATGGTTTGAATATTTTTAAATTGGCTGCAAATTCTTATCACAAAACCCAACATTTTCAAAGCTTTATTTGATGTAATTTCAATATGATTTATAAATTTCAGTTTTTGATCAAAGTTTACACCTAAATCATTCACCTCGGTTACAGTTGTTAGAACTACATCATTAATGGAGTATTCATAAATTATTGGATTTTTTATTCTATGAAATCTCATAATAAAACATTTACTTAAATTTAGTTGTAGATGGTTCTCTTGGCACCAAACAAAAAGTTTAAACAAGTTATTAGACAATGTTTGACAGTCATTAATACTTTTTATGGCTTTATATATTTTCATATCGTCTGCAAACATTAAGACTTGGACATCGTTGAAAATAGAAAGAACATCATTCACAAATAACAAAAATAAAATTGGTCCCAAATGTGACCCTTGTGGAACGCCGCTGGTAGCGATAAATATATATGAAGTAAAGCCGTCAATTTTAACGGCTAATTTCCTGTTACTTAAATAACTTTTAAACCACTCGTATAAATACCCCACTATTCCTAATTTGAGAAGTTTTTTTAACAAGAGCTCATGATTAACTCTGTCGAATGCTTTGCTGTAATCGGTATAGACTGAATCAACTTACTTAACGTATTAAATGATATAACAGCTCCAAAACATCTCGCCTGATACGATCCTCAAGACTTGAAGTTGACCAGTTTACCGCCTACGAATTTTGCAATAATAGGATTAAACTGCTTGGCATAGTTTTGTTGAGGTTTAAAATCAGACTTTCCCGAGTTATTTGCAAGGTAGGATATATGCTGTTGTATGTCTGTCCAAATGCCACTTTCTTTAAGCTCAGGAACATAATTAACTTCAGTGGAATCAGTTTTCCTATTGCAAAAGTAATCAGTGCATTTCTGGTGGCTGCCGAAAACATAACTTGCACAATTTAGGATGTAGTTGCGCAAATTTTAAGTTCGTTGGGTTTGACTGACGTCTTCTTCGCATTTTCTGCGATTGATGGCACCAACAATGGCTTTTCTAAGCCGCATACTGTTGATTGATTAAGGTGATTTTTGTAATCAATGTTTTTGGACCGTATGGCATCAACATTCTTAGCTTACTGGTGATACTGAAATCACCGTCACCAATCAACTTATTATATTTCATACCATGCATCTCAATGCTCTTGAGGAAGCCTTCTGCAATAATATCGGCTTCCATCGCGGTAGAACTACCGGACCAATTTTTGTAACATTTGTGTTGTGGAGCATCGACCGTGTTACTTTTTGTATTACTGTATGCTTTTGCGCATATTGAGCAGATGTTGTTACGGACACTACAGAACAGGACCTTTTTGGTGCGGTAGCCAACAATGCATGCTGCACCAGAATGAAAATTATAATTAGTCTTATCATCATCGTCGACTTAATTGTTCTCCACAGCTAATCTTTTTTCTTCTTTTCCTGCCTCAATCACTTTTTCATATGCCAAATGTCCCCCCAATTGTGTAATTTTTTTATAAAATAATAAGTTCGACATACAAGGCATATTTATTGTACTGCATATTCAATTCTTTCAGCATATGACTTATATCTCCACTACGCTGAATTCTTATAACTATTTTTGAACAATAATTTATTGTCTTTACAGGATGTCTGTATTATTTTTGTCCCAGAATATTTCCCGTAATTCGGAAAAACCGTTGCCAGTAAATATAATACCTTCAACAATCGCAGTATTAATGCCATACCGCCAACTGGTTTGGGTATATCAGATTTTATAATATCTGTTTTTCCGCAAATTAAATTCACTATACAAACCATTCCTAATTTCCTTTTGAAAAGAAAAGTGTGAAAAATTGCAATCAAAGGGAGAATGATTAATTTTTAACAAAGAGTCAAATAAAAGCTCGACGTTAAAAATTCGTCTGCCTACTAAAGTCGATGAAACACTGGTTTGTATCATCTTCTTCTTCAACCTCTAACTCAAAAGAATCACTGGAATCGCTGGAATCGGAACAGTTGAATTCAATGTCGGGTTCAATGTCTGACATATTCTGCGAAGATATTTCAGGCACAATCATCGGTACTCGCATTAGACTGTCAGGTAATGGGTATAATGACTTTATTTTTATGCAAGACTAAAAATATCATTATATACTTATAAATTCAACCAAATAGTACATGTGTCTAGAAATTATTGGCAAAAATGGAGTCACAGAATTACACCAACAATCAGAACCTCGTTAATGTAAGAAAGCAAAACAAGTGCTTTAACTACATAAATTAAATGAATTTATAAAAGTATTAGGGGGAAATCTCTAAAATTTAAACCTATCTTTATCTATATTTATATTCAGAAACATCAGCTGCTGCACCTTGCTGCTGGTAAGCCGTGTGCGCCGATCATTGAGTATGAGTCCAGCTTTTGAAAATGCCCTTTCGCATGGCACAGAAGTTGCTACTACACTACAATGGGTTCGATATAAAAAAGCCAAATTCGGATATATTGGCTGCTGTTTTTGCCACCACTCCAATGGAAGATTTTCTCACAAGTATATTGTCTTGTAAGAACATATCATCTTCCTTGATGGCCTTTGAAAGTGGTGTTCTTGGTGTAGTTGAGTGGATACCCATGATGCCATCTAGGATACTCCATGGTGAATACTTATCATTGTTGGTCGGTTCTCTAGGGCAGTGTTCCACAAACTTTTTATGTTCTAGGTACACCTTACCAAATCAATAAATTTTAGAGGCACACCAAAGAAAAAAACCAATATTGATTTAATATTTATTATTAAAATCAATATACTTAATATGAAAAGATGTTTTACGAGAATTGTTAGCCTGTTTATCTGAGCACAGGAGATCAAAATTTGAAACACACGTTGATAATGCTGCTCTCATCTCTTCGTCGATCGTCCTCTTTTTTAATTTAATCATAGTTTAATGTTAATTAAAACTCCAATTTGCATAAGTAGGCCGTGCCAAATGGTAAGAGAACTGCAACAGAAGTTTTAAAAGCAGTGGATACAAATTTTTTTTATATGCAGCCCAAAATGTGCTAGCTCTGTTTCGGAAAATTGTAGTTTTAATGTCAGATGAGTTTTTAGCTCCGTGAATTCTTTCTGCTCGTTTATCGGTACGTATCCAAGGGAAATGCTATCGTTGGAATGGATTTCGTACCCAGTCCATAAGTTGCAGGTCACATTTAGGAAAATATGAGTTCATTTTTTCTGCTAACAGCTCTCAAGTCTTTCACTATCAAAGCCTGCATTTTTTTTCTGAGTCAGCAGCCTTGGCGTTTGGGAACATTTCATTACTAACGTAGCTAATCCATAACACTAACTTAGCGTGAAAGCTTTCAATATTAACCGATGACGTTAAAATATTAGAATTCCTGCCTTGCCTTTTTTTTGTTGAGGTCATTTAAATTAGCAAATACATCTACCAGATATGCAAGTGTTGCTACCTATTCTTCTTTTTTAAACAGAGAAGCAAAATCTGAATTCTGGGTCTCTAAAAACGCCTGGGTCTCATTTTTTAGCTTGCTTGCGGTGAGTACACCTGGAACACTGCTCTAGGGCACGCAGGGGGGTTAGTCAGATTCCTACCTTGGTTTGCGATCATGGTCTTAACCATATCAATCAGCTTACTTTTTGTGTGCATAGCAGTTCCTTGATCAGCGAATGTGCCTCTCTGTTCTAGCTCTCTGAAGCGTTCTTCTAATCCGGAACTCGGCATTATCGCAACTTCATTAACAGCTGCACACAATTCATTATCACCTGTATATAAACGTAAACTTTCTGTCAAAACATCTGGTAAAAATATAGACTGAACAGCCTCTTCCAAATGCACAAATCGTTCAATCATATAAAATTTTGAGTTCCAACGTGTGGGGCACTCTAGCTTCAGTCTTAGTGGATTCATCCCTTGATTTATTTGATATTTAGTCAATTTCTCCGATGCAACCTTGCTTTTTCAGAAGAATCTGACAATTATCTTAAATTTATCGATGCTCGACTCCATTACCGACGTTGACAAAGCTGATTGGACAATTAAATTTAATGTATGTGTGCAGCAACCGTAATGCCTCCACTTAAGAATGTCTTTAATTGCCTTTTTTTATAATATTTTCATCTATGAAACATGAAAAATATGAGACAATATGAGCTGACATATTCAGCGGTGGATTTGAGAATTCCATATCGCAGTAAGAATCCACAGGCTCGTGATCTTTCTTAATCCACCGGAGATCTGCTCTCCGTCCTTGGGAGGTTGTGGCGTCACTGGGCTGTCCTTGGGGTACGGTGCCGGACTCTGGCTCGCCTCCCACTGCTCCCTCCGGCTGCTGCCTCTCTTCAAAACTCTATAATTGAAAAAATAATTATTTATAGTTTCATTTAAAACCCAGCTATGTCCTTTTTGATAACAATATCAAACACAATGATCCATATTGATAACAATATCAAACACAATAATCTCTGTAATATAACAATAAGAAATAATGACAAAAGTACTTACATAGATTTCCACATCCATTCTCAGAGCTTGGCTCAATGCCTCCACATTGCATTCCTCTGCACGATCCTGGAGAGTTGGTTCTGGTTCAAGGTATTCCACTTGCCAGCCCTCTTCACCTTCACCATCAGACTCTCACTCGACATCTGAAATATCACCTTCCAGCGCCACAGTGATCTCATCATGTGTTAAACCTCTAAGAGCCATCTATAAAAATGATAATAATAAGTTATATTCTACCGGAGAATATTAAAATAAATTAATACATCTTGAAAGAATCAAATTAAAACAAGAAAACCAAATAAAAGCCCCAAAAAAGATCTCCATAAAAAACATCCACTGACAACCAATGTGCCTCCACAGGAACATGAACGTTTTTAGCGAAAACAATATGAAAAAGCAATGTTTTTGAACGGAAATCATATTTATCGATCAGATTAGACATGTATATACAATAAAAGAATTATTTTCAACAGAAAAATGCTATATCTTACCTTTAATGTTATGCAGAAATCCTAGCTGAGTCAAACCGTTAAATGCTGTCAAAGATGCCTTTTGAAATCGAAATAACAAAAATATTTGGTGTTGCCAGTACGCGATTTGTTATATTCCTTATAAAATATATCTTTCACAAGCGATACGCAAAATACGGGGCTGTTTGGTTCATAAAATCAAGAGATATTAATTTTTTCCTTCATGTTCCTCAGGAAGAACACTGGTATTGAGAGGGTTAATAATGTCTTTAATTGCCTTTTTTACGGACCTTGCGTTGTCCGTCACTGCAAAATTAACTTTTTCGAAAATGCCCTTCACCTCAGCTGTTATATTTTCAGCGGCGTGGTTGCCGAAAAATTAACAGCAATCTAACACACCATCTTCATCTTGAACTCTTTGGTAATGTAATGATCTGTGATTGCTGTATAACTATCTGTTTTACTTGAAGTTCTCATATCTGTTGTGATGCAAATGGTTTGAGCTTCCATTTCTACCTCATTTTGCATTCGTAACCGAGTGCTATGGTATAGTTCCGGAAACATACTATTTGATATTGTTCTTCTTGCAGGTAATGTATAGCCTGGAATCCACTGGGTGAATTTTTTGAATGTCCTTTCTTCCACGCGAAAAGGCTGAAAACTATCGATGAATAAATCCATCACATCCATATCGTTGATCTGCATTCACCTTTTTTGGTATGTATGCATCCATTTGCCTTTGCCGTTTTGGTGGTCCTGATGAATGTATATTATAAAGACGGAACATTATAAAGTGTAACGCTTTGTTCAGACGCTAAAATAATAGCGTTCGGCACAGTAGCACTTTGGATTTCAGGTGGTGAGAACCCAACAACGGCCTGCATTTTTTAATTCCGCAAATGCTGAAATATGTTTGGTCTTTTGATGGGAAGTTAAATTTCCCATTGAACTTTTGTAAATCAGAACAATTTTACACAATTTACACAGCGCTTTCTTATCCTTGTTATCTTTTCAAAAAAGGTCCAAATATTGCCTGCCATATTTAAAAAGTCACAATTTTTGAACAAAACTTTCACAAATTATATTAAACTTTTAGGCTACGTCCGCACATGCAGGCGGCTAGCTTAGCGCCTACAGCCTAGTGGCTTGCATTCTGGCTACTTGCTAGGATACACGGCCGCACTGAAGGTGGTTTGCGTGGTGGGTCGCTAGGTGCCTTGGTCATTTGCTTGTCGGCACGTTGAAGAGATGTCACTTTCAAAAATAGCTCTAAAACTGCTACTTAAAGAAAATTCAATAACCTAATACCCAAGCTGTCGCTAACGTAGTGTGGGTATTGTTAAATAACCATTGTATATACAGGTTATGTTATGCAGCTACCAAGACTAGTTTCATTCTATTTTAAGTACAATTTGGCGTATAATTCAATTTTGTACATCTTAGGCATTTTTTTCCATGACCGATGATCATTCCCCTTTATATGTGGAATAGTTAATAATTGCTGATGTGCCTCATCTCTGAAACGTGGTGCCCCACCTCTGAGGCATTATGCCCCACCGGTGGGAAACACTGCAGTCTAGCCGCTTCCAGTCGTGCATCTCGTTCCTCATTATGCCAGACAAGTATAGTTTTTTTCTTTGAATCATAAAGTTCTTTAGGCAAAGTATTCGGCAAAAGGTAGCCTAGTCTTATTGCACTGCTTGGCGAACCACAGCAGGAAGAGGCACAAGTCCAATATTTTCTTTCCAGATCTTTCCGCCGTGCACCGGGGGAACTATGACTCCTTCAACTAATGTATCCAATGATCCCTGGGGAGTGTAATTATGGCGGAAAGTCTTACTGTTTCTCAGGAAATTACGAAGCTTAACCCTTTGCCTACCAGACATAGATTTCACAGGCTTTTGTACATTTTTTTTGTAATTATATGTTACTTAAAGCTTAAAAAACATTTATGATTTTTTTTGGAATTTTCTGAAAACTCCTTATAGGGAAAATTCATCCGGTACATTTTTGTACCGTCAGGCAATAGGTAATAAAAAAATTTTAATGCTTTTTTAAGTATTTATTTTTTAAGAGGTTACAATTTTGACAGAAAATGGACATTATATTTTTACATCATGAAACTCATTAAAACAATTTTTTTTTTCATTCAAACATAAAAATATTTTACAATGGCTGCACGTAGAACTGGGCTTGGACTGAATCTTTTTCTTACTGCAAACTTCACATCTTCCTCTTTTATTTACAATTACTGGCCAATGTATTCCTCTATTTCCCAAACGAACGTCTTTGGCAACTGAATACTCAACCTTTCTACGTTTTGAAGGGCCTGCACTTTTAGCGTCAATAGAGATTCTTTTGTTTGTTTCAATTTTCTTTTGCGATATAAGTCCCATAGAGACATTTCTTCGAAACTCTTTTAGAGGTTTTTTTTCAAGTAAATTACAATAAATAATATATGAGTTAACAAATGCGACATCCAACAGCCCCCAAAACAGTCTGTGCCACCATTTTTTTGATTTTCGGTCAACGCAATACAGTGCTCGTAAACGATCAGCCATGTCGACCCCTCCCATAAACTGGTTGTAATTTTTAACTATTGTTGGGCACGTAAACTCCAACTTGGATCCATTCTTTTGGGTTCTGTTTACTGCAGTTTCCTCATTACCATGGTAGTTAGATATCAAGTGAACCATTTTATTATCTTTCCATTTGAAAACTCCAATACCCATATCAGAGAATCGGTAGTCGTAGTCTCCACGTTTCATAAGTTTATCCGCTATCATATTAATTGGCAAACCCCTTCGATTTGTCCTGACTGTACCACAGGCGAAAATATTTTCTCTTTTTAATCTTTCAACCAAGTTTAAAGTCGTAAAATAGTTGTCAAATACGACAATTCTCCCAGAACCCCACATCTCTTTGGTCAGACCTAAGACAACTCGCTCACCTAAAGTATGGTCTTTAAATTCTTGTTGGAGTTGCTCATCCTTACCTTGGTATACAGAAAGTTTAAATATATACCCCTTTTGGTCAGCAATACACCACATTTTATAACCACGTTTTACTGGTTTCATGGGCATGTACTGTTTCATGGCTGATCGACCTTTAAACTTGATCATTGATTCGTCAACACTCAGTTCTCTAGTTCCATTATACGATCGTCCAAAAGATTTATTGAGACTATCAACCATTGGTCTAAGCTTATAAAGTTTGTCAGTACATCCTGGCGGAATGTTCTTGTTATCATTGCAATGCAAGTTAGCCAAAATTTCTGAAAATCTATTACGTGGCATTGTGGAACACATTACAGGATTGTTCAAGTCAATAGCTGACGAGTAATGATCGGTCCATGCAGGTCGTTTGTTATAACCCATATGAAAATTCATCCCGATAAATGCCAAAAGTTCTTCCTTCTTCAGATTCAATGTTTTGCCTTTCTGTGTTGCATATAAATTTGATTGATACAGAATTGGATCAACAATATCATCAATCATTTTCAGGAAGATGTCAGTAGGTGTTTCACAGTTTTCAAACAAATCACCAGAGACACCTTCTTCAAATTGATACGGTGGTACATTGGTAACAAAATCCTTTTTTTTCCACTTACGTTGCGGTTCTGGTAGTCTAATAAATGGAGAAGTAGTAGAGTCGGATACACTTGAAGGACCAGGAGCATCCGCGGGCAAAATATTTTCATGATAAGAATACGTATTCTGACCGGATTCTCTTAGAAAAATATCATCACAACCTGTAGTTTGATTCCCACGGGGTTCATATTCATCATCTTCATCATTTTCAGACTCCACTTCTGACGGAACATCAATATTTGGAAGATCTTCCAACAGCAACATCTCAATATCATCTTGCGAAAGTCCTACAAAAATAAATAGCCAAGTCACTGACGGTACAAAATCGTACTGGTTATAAAAATTCATATATTTTATAAGAGAAAGGATATTAATACACGAAATAAACATTAGTGTGAAGAAAAATGTTCATTGCATATTAATAATATATAAAATCACACATACCTGAATCCATTATCACAATAATTATGTTTTAAAACAAGCAATAAAATAACTCAACCAACCATGTGACAGCTCAATGCAAAACTGATCCCCTGGTGTCAGTTTTCGAAACTAAGCTTTAAAAAATGGCTGACTTGTAAAAGAATGTCCAATAATAATTGCCAAGAATAATAATAAAAAAAAATGTTTTTGGGATAGAAGATACGATGAGTTTTATAGGCGAGTACAAATTTGTACCGTCGGGGAGCAAAGGGTTAAGGCAGGTCATTGTGATTAAAAAAGTCTTTTCAAACGAGCCCAAAAAGAAACAAATTTACAAAATTTTTTCTAAAGATAATTTTGAATTAGAAAAAAAGTGTTGTTACAACAAACGCGCCAGGATCCACGTCAGGGGGCGCACGTGGAAAGACATCAGGGGCAGCGTCTGGGTGCGCGTCAAGAAGGGCACCAGAGAACGCGCCAGGGTGCGCGCGCGTCAGGGAGTGCACGAGGAAGGACATCAGGGGGCGCGTCTGGGTGCGTGTCAAGAAAGGCACCAGAGAACGCGCCAGGGTGCGCATCAGGGAGCGCACGAGGAAAGACATCAGGGGGCGCGTCTGGGTGCGCGTCAAGAAGGGTACCAGAGAACGCGCCAGGGTGCGCATCAGAGAGCGCACGAGGAAAGACATCAGGGGGCGCGTCTCGGTGCGCGTCAGGAAGGGCAACAGAAAACGCCCCAGGATCCACGTCAGGGGGCGCACGTGGAAAGACATCAGGGGCAGCGTCTGGGTGCGCGTCAAGAAGGGCACCAGAGAACGTGCCCTGAGAGTGTGTTGTTTATATTAACCTTGCATTCTTTGCTAATCTCCACGTTTCCCACACTTTCGTACATGGTTTTACACACATTTGCCTCAGGGATCTCATTTCTGCAAAATATGAATATTAGGTACATACACGTCAATGTATATTATTACAGCAACAACACCCCGCTAAGACAGATCCAAATCGATTGCAGCCATCAACCACTCGAAAAATAAAAAAAAAACACTTATGAAAAACCTAAAAAACCATGATACATCTGAAATATTGAAGGAAAAGCAAGCGAAAATTCTTTCACAATTGTCATTTGTCGCTCCACCCTTACAATCCACAGTAGAAAGAGTCGCAGGGTCGATAAGACCCAGGTCATGTTCTATGCATGACCTGGCCTCCAGCTCCTTAGAGGAGCTCCATAGCCCCTCTTGTCCCAGCGCGGATTTGCCCACCAGGAATTTTGAAGCGGCCTAGTACCGATTATAGAATTACATTGAAGAAGATAAGACCTCGTTCTTATTCCATAGTGGAACGTTCAGTCACCTTTTTTTTTTTTTAATATCATGTATATTATCGAGGCTTCTTTTAAATTGAAAAAGTTTAGTTGTGCTAGAACAACTAAACTCATTTTTCAGGGATGGTGTTATTGGTAAGCGTTTAGTCGCTACACCTTGATATTCTGATGCACAATGAAGTGGTGGGTCTTCCACTGTCACCTGTAAAGACATAATTGAGTAGTCTAATATCAAAACGTACTTATCTCCACGAACCAAATTTTTGGCAAAAGCAAGAAAACTGTTTCATAGCCTTTAAGTATAATAAAGTAAAATTAAATGTTTTGTAAAAATGAAGGTAAAATAAAACATTTTAAATGCGTATTTGAAATAAAAATCTGATAGATAATTAATTAGTTATTTAATATTTAAAAATGGACTTAGATACATTTTGATATTGAACCATGGATTTAGATACATTTTGAAAGTGAAGTCTTTGGATTTAGTCACATTTTGAAACTCATAAACTGTGTTTTGATAATACTTCTCTGCCAGGGGTGTAGTGAAGAAATTACATCATTATATATGCATAGATGAAACATAATTCATATTAACCAAAAAATAAAAGTATTTTTAAAGTCAAACATTATTTATTTTAAAATAAAGTATTACCTGCGGATAGTAAAAATAGACCAATTTGTCTATCATTGAAGAAGAAGATAATAATAATTATCTAAACGAAAATATGAAAGAGAACAAGACACAGGGAAATAGAAAAAGATAATAGCCAAATTTTTAAATTCTATAATAATGGAGACCACTACATTAAAAAAAAAAACGCAATGCAGAAATCCTTGCATGCGAATACATAAAATACGTGTGGTTAAAAAACTTTTGCAAATAGGTTTAATAAATAATAATATTGTAAAGGATTAACGTGTGCATACATTAAGCAAAAAAAAAACAAAAAACAAATTTTAGATTCTATAAAATGTAAAGCACTATATTTAAAAAATAACAACGCAATGCAGAAATCCTTGCATGCAAAATGACTGTAAATTGATTCATACATTAAATCCTGCTACTTCTACTTGAGATTCACACAGTTCATCTTCATCATCATTCATAATGATTCCTAATTCATTATTGTTTATTATGTTCTCATAAAATTTTAATAGTTCTAGATTCTTCCAGTTCAAACCAAAATGTTTGCCAAGTAATCTATCGACATCTCTAATTTTTAATGGGTTAATTAAAACTCCATTCTGGCATGGCATTGGGATCATATCCGAAATGTGTTTTCCTCTTTTAAGGACACTTTGAGGTACTCCCATATCGTTTCTGTAGAATGGTTCTCCCTGTATTTTGATTGAAAAACGGTGTTTTATTAAAATAAAACGTTTAGTTTCCTTGAATTTAAAATGCCACTGAGATGGTGGTTTAAAAACATCTTTGGAAGCACTTTTCCAATCGAACACTTCAAAGTCATCCCCCAACCGTTGCACATTACCTGATTCAGAAAAGATATTTTTGTAATCTTCTGGAGTGGTAATTATTTCCATTTTACGAATTTTTTTTTCAATCACCCCAAAAATCCGATCCGCAGGCAAATATGAATGTCCGACAACAGGAAAAATTAATTCCAGGCGTTTAACATTTGAAGGTGCGTGATCCTTCAACCATTTAGAACACATGGCAACCATTATTGTGTTTTTGTTCTGGCCGCTACACCCATCAGCCATTAATCGAACAGTATCAATATTTGTAAAGTCAGTTTGACGTAAACAATTAAACACTGCTGAAGATATTTCGTTAGCTCCTTTAGGACGAGTATTTTCTGTCCAGCAGTTAATAATTACGTCATTCTTTCGTAATTTACTCAAACTTGAGCCTTTGATGATTGTAAAATTATATTGATACATCTGCCTACTGTAATAAGCAGACTGATCGGGTACTTTAGGTAGCACTAAATTTTTTTGACAGTCAAAACTAAATGTGAGAAGATCCTCCCTTTCTTCTTGTAGCAGTTTGAAAAAAGCTTCTGCTCGCATTTTGTGAGCTCGTTTTTCCATAATGTATAGATTTTTCGTAAACTGATCATTTTAATTTTTTTTTTTCCGTTAATTCCGAACAAGTTGAGCATGCATCTGTTTTTGGAGAACCAAATCCTATATTGTAGTCAATATTAAAAATATTTCTGAAAAAACATTCTTTCACTTTCATGTTTTCGTTGCATTGTGTATTGTACATTTTCCACATTTTTTGTATATTCATGTGAGACGGTAAATATTGTCTCTCAGATTTGCCCCGACAGTAGTGGGACTCGGTAATTTTGAAGGACTCTATGAATTTTTTCACAGAGTTTCTACGGCCTTCATATTTTTTCAATTTTCTATCACCCCCGCGAGTTTCTTTCGCCATTTCGCCACTGCCATGATGTCGATTTAAAATTCCATCAAATCGCCGAATTTTTACTTGTAATATACACATAAAAGCCTTTTTACACACCGGCACTAATGTTTTATCATGGGCACGAACATAATATTTTACAGATTTCTTCCTGGAATTTGCTTCATTTTGTCCTCTGCGACGGGCTGGGGTTGCAATCAAGCAATATTTCAAAATAAAATTGTCCTGGTAAATTTTTTCTTTCCTTGCATAAAATGCCCTGTGAAATGATTCTATGTCAACCATTCTCAAAGCGCGACAGTTGAGTGCTTTTGTCTGATGATTGCAGGGTAACGGATATCTAGGAGGCTCAGTAGCAGAATATCTAAAATAAAATAAGAGAATGATATTATTTAGAAATACCTATGTGTGCAGAAAATATTTGTTTGAACCCAATATATGGTGCTAAGAGAAAGGAAACTCTGCATAAATTTCAAATAAGTAAATAAATCATTGACATTAGATCCTAAATCAAGTGTTGTAGATAGATAATTGCCTTTTTGTGATGATCAAACATCCACAAATGTATTTACATTATGATTACACTATGGTATAAATGGATCATTATAAATATATTTACTGATTTAAAAATTAGTAATCTCAAGTGACATAAATGAAGGAAAATATATATGGCACGGAAAATATTCCTACAGGAAATAATCCTACTTCGGTAGTACAAAAATACTCCACTGAAGTATCAAATATAGAAAAGATAGGTAATTATTATATAAACAGAAAAAAAGTTTTGACAAAAACGATAAAATTTTGAATACACCACTGATGTCTTAGTAGCATGATGAAACTCACCTTATAACTTTTTGTTTGTTGATTGTCCACTCTTTCGGTCGCCTTAAACGTTTTCTGCCTTTTCCAGTGCGTGCTGGTACAACTGGAGAACAAACTGATTCACTCATTTTTGTTTAATTTTCAAAATTACCATTAATAACTCAAAAAAATCACGACCAAATCAACTTCAAAACCACTCACAAAAAACGTGTTTCTTGTTATGGTGTCCATTGCACAGAAAGCAGCTCATTGATTGGTTAAAAAACCAATATGGCTGCCAATTCCATGGCCCTTATTGGTTGTTGGATTTGAGCACGTTTTGAAAACCAACGATTTTGGATTTAAGTACGTTTTGAAATTGAAGACGATTTTTAACAAGCTATAACTAAGGATTTAATCATGTTTTGGCACTGAAATAATATTTCAAACATGGCTATGATCCAGGAGAACGTGTTGGCATTCAAATCTCAAAAAAAGTAAAAATGGTGGTTAAGTACCTTTTGATTTTCAACTACTCAATTATTCCATGTTATTGTGGGAAGAATAATTGGCTAACAGTTGAGGGGGACAAGTTCCATACTCATAGCGGGTAAATGATTCCTCCCTTTTCAACATGAATTGTGCTTATAGAATAAGCCTTTTAAAAGGAGTGCTCATTTTTAATAAGTAATTATAAATAAATAGAACCTGCATCCTGCAGACCTCAAAGGTGTGGAATCTGTATTATTCTCAGATCGTAGAATTATATCCGACTTAATGTTCAAAATTGTAAATGGTAGAAAAAAGAGTCCTGATATAATCAACCTCGTTAAATTTCATATACTTAATAAATTCAATTAACAATGATTTTGTGATAAGTGTTTATGGTATATTTATTCTGTTGATATTAAATAAATAAATAAATTATAAAAAAATATCTTTTTTTTGTCTATGGCAATTCACCGTAAAGAGAGTGCTATGTGAAATAAAAATATCTTACAAATTCCATCAAATACGGTATCTGCACATCCGCTTCTTTGACAGTCGGTTCTTCGGGTAATACGTGCGGGATCATTGCGCATGGCAGATTTTCAGCAGCTTAAAACAGAATGTTGGATTTGGTTAAAAAATAAATATTTTGACATAGATAAATGATTATTTGCAATCCATAACTGTGAATGAAAGTAACGTTGTTTGGAATGCTAATTATACGACGAATAGTATGCAGAACTTACTTATAGAAGCATCGTCATCAAATTCCGAGGTGATCCCTTCCATGGATAACTGCATGGCACCTTGCATCCATGAAGCATTGTCACTGAGTTTGGACGGCGGCGGACCCTCTCCAGTTTTCGCCGTTCTTTGGTGAATTGTGAAGATTCCTGGAAAACATTTGACTCATTATTTTCATTTTCACACAATCCATAACATGAGAAAACAATGTGTGACAGTCTACAAACCTTTCTGGCAGACTTTTTCAAGTTTTCAAACTTGTTTCTCAATTGCTTTGTGGATCTGTAACGGTTTGCTGGGCAGGAGGCGTTGTATTTGGTCGCCAATAATTCCCATATCTGGTCTTTTTCCTTGACATGCACAGCATCACTTTTTTTATTCAGAAGAATGTTTTTGTGAGCATCTACGAGTTCTCTCAGCAAAATAACATCTTCGGCACTGAAGTTGGAAGACCTCTCTCTGAAAATAAAGTTCGTCATAGTGAGAAGAAAATAATACAACAAGTCGAATAAAAATGTACTTTGGCGGGGAGAACTGTTTGTCACCAGTTTGGTTATCCTCTTTGTGAAGGATGACCTTTGGGTGAGTGTACCCTGGTAGGTAGACTGTAACTTACCATGTGTTCGGGCAATCCGCCCATGTTTACCAATTTATCTGACTCCATAAATGTACCCAAAAGTGTACTGAGATATTTTCAAATAAAATAACTAGTTTGCACTGAAGCTAATATTTATTTTAATTTACACACGACAAATTTATATCAGAAGGAAATATGTGGGAGACGATATCTCTACAGGTGAGAAGCGGACTGGACGGTTGGAAGACGAATGAATCTTCGGTAAATTTAACGAACTTAGCTCGGCGCTAAGTGACGTCGGCTGAGTTGCCAGCGTAAAAACTATTTTTCCTTTGTAGAATATCGTTCCCTACATACCTCCACCCCAGTTTGCAAAACGATAACAAAAGTAGGTGAGAAAAAGATAACTAATGTAATGTTATATACTTAAAATTAACATATACTTAATTATAACATGTCGCATTTCATAAAATTGCTCTTTTTATAAATTTATTACATTTTTAAGTTTGCATTAAAGTTTTGCTTGAAGGTTTGCATCGACAAACATTTTGTTTGGAGCACTGAGAGTTGTATGCCCTATGATTGAATCATTATTTATTCATTTTATCAGGTTACTTAAGCTTAATGAGCAAGTAGGTACCTATATATATATATACAAGGCAAGTATAGTTCTGAACTACCAGAAATTATTAATATAAAGCAATTTTCCTATCATTATAATATGAAAATTCTTTTTAAAACTCTCTTGACACTATAATCGTGTACAAATACACGTTTTTTTATTTTATTCCTATTCTTAAACAATATAAGGTTGTAAACTTTTTACTTAATATAAAAAATATATAGTTGTGTTCGTGAAACTTGGGTTAAATTATTTTATGTGTGGTATTATATCCATTATATATCTTATTTACTGTTACCGAACTTTCATGAACAAACAAGTGTATATTAATGTCAATTGCTTAACGAAATGTGATGTTATTGGAGGTGTTATGTATTTTTTAAAACATTTAGATATGGTATGCCTTAGTCAATGACAGGTATATAATTCACCTTTAGAACTATTAATTAAGATGTGAGTTTATAATAATTAATAATAAATTTAGTTAATAATAACATTATCGCGTTTCCTTAAGCATTTGGAACGAATCATTATCGTATGATGAAAAATTTTTAACCCGTTCAATCAGATGTGGACGTCAAGGAACATCTGGTTGCACGTGTTTGAAAACTTTTATTAATTTAACATTTTAACATAATGGAAAAACTTGATAAATTTTTTAGAATTAGGTACATGTAATATTTGTATTTAAGAATTATATATATAACATTTTAGAGTATAGTTTTTAACTTCGACGCGTACAGCGGAGTGTTTAGAAGTACATTTTACTTTTTTTATCGCAAAGTGTGTAATTTTCTAAAAATTTATTTAGGTAGGAATGGAAATATGTAATTAATAATTGTTATATTGAGTGTGTGGTCAATATAAGACAAATTATGTTCCTATAATGTAACAGTGTTATAATAACTATAGCTTATTATCGTATAAAGTAAATACTCTATTACTGAAATATGATAAAGTACATGGTTAATATTCAACGCGTCTAGCGGAATGGTTTGAAACTTGGATAAGTTATTCATGTATGAATACATTAATGAGTGTTATAGTTGAAAGTAATATAGTAATATCTACAATTATTCATACAAAGTAATCTTTCTATCACTGAAATATGAAAAATTTATTACTCTTAATGTGGCAAAGGTAAGTATGATACAGGATTATCTAAAAATTATTCATACAAAGTAATTTTCCTATCACTGGAATATGACAACATTCCTATTCTAAATATGTTGAAAGTACTTGTTTTTATTTTAAACTAGGTACATATAAAAATTTCTTTCCAAAATTCTATAAAAGTTTTTTTAAAGAAAAAGTTGTATAAAATTTTGAAAATTTATAAAAACTTTAACGCATATAACCGAGTGGTTAGATTTACTATTTAAATATTCATCGCAAGCTGCGGAATGTTTATTTTTTAAACAAGATAAGTATAAAGTTGTTTTACGATAATATGTGTTATATTGAGTATATGGTCAATACAAGACATATTACGCTCTGTTAATATTATGTTTGAAAATGACTATTGTCTAAGTACATACATTGTTTTTCACGCAATATAGTGTTAAATTTTTCTTAAAACTAGTTACATGGTTTACATGATTTTTTAAAAAATGAAAAACTTTCATTGGTTAAATGGTTCATCACTTTGATGACCAATATGTACTGTATAAAACAAATAATTTTAGTACTAGAGCTCAAAATTGTATTAATGTTGTAGACAATAGTACCAGTAATTTTACAAGTATATGGTTTAAGATATGCATTGTATATGCTTTTTTATTTACTTTGTTAGTCATTTTTAATTTAATATAGGATCTGTAGAAAGGAAAAGAATTAATTATCTCTAATTTTGCCAATATTTGCTTTCTGACTTGTATCTGTCGGGAAAATGGACTCTTCGACAAGATCTTGTTTTCTTGTGTTCTGGGAGTGGTTCCTGGACAGATGTGGAAGCTGGCGTATTATCCTCTACATTTTCTTGATCCATTAGCACTGGCAGGTGTTGATTTGATGTTTTCAAATTCTCTGCAGTTGTCCGACGTAGATGTCAGGTTCTTCCTTAAGAGTTTCATTGAAGAAATCTTATGGTGATTTTGGTGTGCTACCCAATGTGAGTTCAGCTGGGAACATTTTGTTGGTCATATTGAAGTATCAGGAAACATTAATTTAACATAGGACGAGGGCGGAGTCATCTTTTGCCTTAATATGATCGTCAGGTTGACTCTGCGCTTTCCCTACAATCCTTAATTGCTTGCAGTAGGACAGTTAGTCTCTTCAGATTGAGATATTGTGTCAGCTACTGTATTCTGGAATATGTGTGATAGTGCTTTAATATATAAATTATAGAAAATATTGAAGTAGAGAAGATGGCGGTAAAATCGATTTGTCTCTTTTAAATTAGAGATAGTAGCTATTGAGTTGTCCTTTAGTATTCCTTTTTCCAGTTGCCTGTTTGCTGGAGCTCTGTCCAGTTGCCTGTTGCCTGTTAGCTGGTGATATCTGTTGCCTGTTGCCTGTTGGCTGGAGCTGCGTCCAGTTGCCTGTTGCCTGTGTCTGTTATCCGTTGCCTGTTGCCTGTTGTCTGGCTCTAATGGCCAGTTTCCTGTTGCCTGTGCCTGTTAAATGGCCAGTTTCCTGTTTGCTGACTCTAATGGTCAGTTACCTGTTGTCTGTGCCTGTTAAATTGCTACAAGTGTTTTTGTTACTTGTGCGTAAGTAAGGAAAGTTACGATGGACAGCTACTCTTAGCAAAATCACACTTATTGTGTGGCGTTGCCGTTGTTTTTCGAATTATCTCTATGAAATGTGCATGGTTGATAGCACTTATACGCCTTCTCTCCATATTTCTTGTGAAGTTTGCAAAATCCAGTTGTGTTCCTGTTTGGAGACCTCCCGCGAGACCCTGACCTTGGTCTTCCAGCGGGGTTGTGCCTATATGTAGACTGGTCATAAAAATTTTGGCGAAAGTTTTGTCTACTTCGTCCTTTATAGTTAGATTGTTGATTGACATTGTATTGGTCTAACTTCAGTTGTTTGATTTCTCTTGTAAGCGTGAGTACTTGTTTTTGAAGTTCTAGTAGCATTCTCCTCAGAGTCCTGAAGACGTTCGATGAGGGCAGTCTTGATGCACATATACTTTTCCTGACCTGGTGGATTAATTATTATGTCGCTTATTATCTGCAGAGTGTCAGTATCTAGAGCGGCAATGACGATATTGTATTTGGTAAAGTCGTCTCTTGAAATAGAAAAATTAAACAATTTTCAATCCATCAGGACCTCCGATAAAAAACTAGAGTAAATATATTGAAATAATAAAATAAGAGCCTTCTTTTATGGCACAACAAATCATATTTTCATTAAAATATTATTAATGAAAATTTAAAGAAAAAAATAGAACTTAAAGTGTTCATATTACACATTCAAATTACAACTTTAATTGATCAATTGTAAGAAATAATCATGTTGAATTAACTAACAATCAGTTGATTCTCTACCTTTGGTCCCATAATATTTAGAATTATACAAGGTTAATGAGTGTTTGAATCACTCAGCCATTTCAGAATCATCTGCATAGTATGTCTCTTCTGATGGAAGACTATAAGCGAGACCCAAAGGAAACTCAAGTTGTCTTCCAACAACAATAAAATCAGAAGTCTTTTCAGCTATCAGGCGTGTCCATGTAGTTTTGTTCATTAATAATTTAGCAAATCCTTCTTCAGCCTCATTCAATTTTGAACCTCTGATAGTATCTCTTAACCTCATGATGATTGTTAAGAATGTTGGTTCTAACACAGGACATTCAAGACCGTCAAATTTAAATGCTGTTACATGCATTTCCTTCTTGACATCTTTAAGAGGGATTTCAACAGTCTTTGACGACATAGATACTCTTATAGTTGAAGGACAAACATAGAATCTCATCTCCTCTGAAATACTATGACTCTTGAAGTAATCATTAAGAAGATCTACATCTTCTTTCTCCATCTCTCCATCATAAGCTCTCAGAATCTCTTCAATTTTTGATTCATCAACTGAATAAGGAGAGTTGGGTTCATACATGACATCATCTCCTTGTTTGGATTTCTTCGGAGTTAAATCCTCACGTTGAGGAGATCTGCCTCTTTTGATCTGCCTGGGAATGCCACTTCCTCCTGGATTATTAGGAGGAGGTGGGTTTCCTGATCCATGACCCTCATTGTCATCTTTTTCATCCTCATCTTCATCGACATCATTTGTTAGGAATCCAGTTAAAGCATTCCTGAGGGATTGGTGGAGATCTTCATCAATCTCCTTCAGAGCCGAATAGGATCCGATGCCTGCAATCATGTCTTTCTGATATTCAGAAATTAAAGACTGAAGATATTGTCGATTAGCAACTTGGGTTTCTGTTCCACCAATGCCCTTATAATTCAAAAGTGATCTCTTTCCATTGATCGTGATTTGCATCTGTATGCAGAGATAAGCTAAGTTTGGGTATTCAGTGGCCATTCCGGATATTTTGTACCCGATAAGCTTGTCGTTTTGGATGAGTTGAAGATATTTGGTGAACATCTTGATTTCTGCTCCTATCTTAGCGTGCTTTTTTGATAGAGCACCCCATGGGAAATCAGGAAACTCACTAAGAGAGTCACAAATAGATTTTATCCCTGTCAAGTTGCGATAAACTACTTGTCTGATGAGTGGGGCTATGGCAACATTCTCAATCTCTAAGGACTCAAGAAGTGTTCCTAAGTTATTTCTTAAATCATCAGGGCTAATCATCTGTTTCTTGAAATAGTACTCAAGAAATGACCACATTTTAGTAATTAAAGTCATACTAAGTGTTACTCCAAAGGATGGTTCCATTGGTGAGAACTTCCTGTGACTTAATTTCTTCCTTTGGATGTATTCATCACTACAGTTACCTGATTTTACGAAAGTGACAAGAATTGCCAAAAGATTCAACTCTAAATCTGCCTTGAAGGTTGTCATGAATAGAGCAGAGGCATACATTATGATTTCATCAAGATCATATTCATGTTCCTTATCGTTTAACATTGCCCTAATAAATGCTGCTTGGCCAATATTTGGCAGTCTGTTCTGAGGATAAATTCGAATAAGATCTTGATAATCCTCCTCGATCATATCAACTTGATCATTGAACATTGTGTTGGCTTTTGTAAGCCCTAGTCTAAGAAGAGCTCTTATATCGGGTATGGAGCTAATATCAATGGCTTTATTACTCAGATATTCGGAGAATAATTCCGCCAAGTAATGACTCTCTTCCTGTTCAGGATAACTCAACGAGATCAGGTAAGACACCAAATTGTCTCTAGAGGCCTTAAATTTACCATCATTATGACTAATGACAACACCGTTGTATAAGTGTCTATACGAGTAAACATGAGGGACTTTTTCCTGACGCGCGAACAAAGTCCTCCATCCAAACTTTGCTTGAACTGGAGGTACATAATTGGATTTAGGCTTCTCACTCTCCTTCTTCATAAACTTTCTTAATCTCAACAAATTAGACATAATAACAAGTTGAAAAACAAAATCTATCAATTAACAATAAAAAACAAAGAAATCAGTTATTTAATGACGCTCAACTAAAAACTTGGTTAATCTTTTGTTAATCAGAAGGTTGCGTGTTCAGATCACGTCGGGGTCACCAGTTTGGCGGGGAGAACTGTTTGTCACCAGTTTGGTTATCCTCTTTGTGAAGGATGACCTTTGGGTGAGTGTACCCTGGTAGGTAGACTGTAACTTACCATGTGTTCGGGCAATCCGCCCATGTTTACCAATTTATCTGACTCCATAAATGTACCCAAAAGTGTACTGAGATATTTTCAAATAAAATAACTAGTTTGCACTGAAGCTAATATTTATTTTAATTTACACACGACAAATTTATATCAGAAGGAAATATGTGGGAGACGATATCTCTACAGGTGAGAAGCGGACTGGACGGTCGGAAGACGAATGAATCTTCGGTAAATTTAACGAACTTAGCTCGGCGCTAAGTGACGTCGGCTGAGTTGCCAGCGTAAAAACTATTTTTCCTTTGTAGAATATCGTTCCCTACAGTACATACAACAATAATAAAACCTACTTACTTTGTGATTGTATCCATTTTTATTTAGTTTTTAACACTGCAATTGTGAAATAACCTCAATACTTCCTTACAAGTCCAGTACTTTCTTTCTAGATCTTTCCGCCGTGCACCAGGGGAACTATGACTCCTTCAACTAATGTATCCAATGATCCCTGGGGAGTGTAATTATGGCGGGAAGTTTTTCTTTTTCTCAGGAAATTACGAAGCTTAAGGCAGGTCATTGTGATTAAAAAAGTCTTGGGAGGAATGCAGAATACGCCAATTTCTGGGAATTTAATAAAAATGCACTTACTAGATGAGAAAAGTGTGTAGAAACTCATTAAAAAAAGAATTAATGTGCGGAAAGCAAAATTGAGGGAGATACAGCCGATCAAAGTTTAATAAAATTTCACTTCGCGAACTGATACAATGACAGCCCGCCCGCCATCTTTTGTCACTGTTATGTTGGTATCCCGGACCTGTACAAACAAGAGCCTAGATACGATTGTAGCCGACTTCGTGGGATACTTGAGGCGCGTAATTATGAAACTAAACAAAATACTACCTTAAAATCGCTCACTCGTAATCGTCCTCAGAGTCAGATGTCCCATCCTCAAGCGACGGCAGAGTGTTGGGTGGACGTTCCACAGTGGCGTCATATAAACGTCCAGCCATGCACAAACATTCGTCCATACGATCGACATTCCGCTCCCGACAACGTTTCTGAAACATATATTTCGCCAGATTGCCTGCGATACTGGATTTTTTCCGGCCGGCACCTGACGATACAGCCTTAGCAGCACGCCACGTAGATTCTATGGAATTTGTGTGTGCCCCACTGTCTGGATCCTTGAAGGTGATGCTGTGATTGACCTTTAAATGCTGGAATCCTTCATTTTCCAAGCAGTCGTAAGCGCGCCAACAGTCACTAATTATCGTGGTGCCGGGGGCAATCCACTGTTTGATAATAGGGACCAGCGTGTCACTTGAACGTTCTTGAACTGGCACCAAAAACACTCGACCTGTTCCGCGTTCGTATCCACCAAACACCCACTGCCCGTCGACGAACTTGCCTCGATTATATTAACGTTTCCCGAACTTCAACTCGTCTATTTCTACAATTTTCCCCTCGCCGCCCAGCTGCTCCGCATTGCCCATTAAGCTGCACAAAACAACCTCGCGACAAAATGAAGCCCAATCAACAAGCGTGTGCTGACCACCGATCAAAAGTTCGTCACCTATGTAAGCTAATGGTAGGTTTAATACCCACATGTGAACAAAGCCCAATATTTGGAAAATGCTGAGCTTCGACTGGGCAAAAAATGTTTCATTTCGAAGCGTCACTTGATTTCCGCAAGGTTTCCTTTTTTGTTTACGCTCACTAACATAATTTAAGCAGTTCCACTGCCAGGCGTCAATCGCCCGATCCCGCTTTCCCAACTTCAATGGTCCACCGCATTTCGTACACAAATGATCCGGCTCACTCGGTATTAACTTCCACTCACGCAATTTACACAACAACAACTCCGTATCTTTACACAACGCATCAATCTCTAACAGACGCATATTAGCAAACAAAGAATACATATATGTATATACAATCACACGCCGCACAACACACTACCAAAACTGAACTATACAATGACCGACGAACAGCACACTACCATAAATGAACTAAACCCAAACAACCCAAAGTACTACTACCACAACAACAGGTCAGGGATACCAACCCGCCCGTTGTCACTGATATGTTGGTATCCCTGAAGAGACAAAACAAGAGCCCTAGCGGGCTTGTGTATGTTAACCCAGCGCCGGTTCTGCCCGCCCGCCCCACCCCCCCCCCATAACCTAACCTAACCTAACCTTTCTAGCGGGCTTGTGTATGTTAACCCAGCGCCGGATCTGCCCGCCCCCCCCCCCCCCCATAACCTAACCTAACCGAACCTAACCTAACCTTTCTAGCGGGCTTGTGTATGTTATCTTTACATTAAAAAACAGCCTACGTTTTTAAATGGTTTGTCTGGCGGGATTCTCCATTCCAGTGCCTATTTACATTATATTATTAATTCTGTTTTTCATAATTACGCGCCTTATAATTTACCCCACGAAGTCGGCTACAATCGTATCTAGGCTCTTGTTTGTATCAGGTCTGGGATACCAACATAACAGTGACAACGATGGCGGGCGGGCTGTCATAGTATCAGTTCGCGAAGTGAAATTTTATAAAACTTTGATCGGCTGTATCTCTCTCAATTTTGCTTTCCGCACATTAATTCTTTTTTTAATGAGTTTCTACACACTTTTCTCATCTAGAAAGTGCATTTTTATTAAATTCCCTGACATTGGCGTATTCTGCATTTCACCCAAAGTCTTTTCAAACAAGCCCAAAAAGAAAAAAGGTTTTGTGTCTGGTGGACACGGAAAAATTGCATCTCGTTTATCCAATTTATGTGTTTGATTTTCTTCACTCATCTTTTGTAGCAACCTACAGACCATTTTTTTTCCTGAAGTGCTGCTTCAGAGAAGCAATTATTCCCTGGTCTATAGATTGCAGCACTGATGTTGTATTGGCAGGAAGAAATTCCACACTAACACTCTTCAAATATCCAAGGTCCTTTGGATGTGCGGCGCAGTGGTCCAAAAACAAAATTATTTTTCTCTTTTGTGCAGCCATCTTCCTGTCCATGCTGAGGCGGTATTCGTGGAAAGTCTTGCATGTCATCCATGCCGATTAATTGTTCCGGTATGTGCATGGAAGGTTCCTGATTTTTTAAAAACATCTTGGGTTTTTTTGCCTTCCCGATTACCCATAAAGGCCACTTGTCGGAACCATCCGCATTGGCACATTACCAGAACTGTAATCCTCTCCTTGCTCCGTTTCCCATCATGGCCGACCTCTCCTTTTAAAGGCAAATGTTTTATCTGGCAATATATTAAAAAATAGTCCGCACTCATCCGCATTGTATATATCACTTGGCTTGTAAACTGCCAGAAGACCCGGCAGCGTGGTGGTCCTCCATACATCCGTGTTCACATGTTGCACTCCCCATGGACTATTTTGTTCACAATGTTGGCACGTCGCCGGAATCTGTCGATCCAGCCGTTGGAGGCTGTAAATGGAATATTAAGCCTCTGTGCCTTTTCCTTGATTATTGGTCCACTTAGTGGAAGGTTGAGAGCGCGTTTTTGTCTGAACCATTCCAGAAGGACAGCCTCCACCTTCTGGTACTTGCTGGACTTTGTCGTCTGGCGATTCAGAGGTCCTGTTTCCTGCGATTGTTTGAAGATATTCTCCCTGTTCGCCACTATTCCATTTAATGTTGTCACTGGAATCGCGAGCCTTTTCGCCAATTGAATGCGCGTTTCTCCGCGCGACACGTCTAATTCTCTGATGATTTCAATTTTTTTCTGAAATCGATAATGGTTTTAGTTTTACAACAACCGGTTTAGGCACTCCGGATAAAAACATGATTAAGAAAAACACGCACTAAAATTGTCAGGGTGGGTTGGCGGTTGAGATATGGACATTCAGTGGAATATAATGTTGGTCAGAGAGTTCAGTAGGTAAAAAATCGGAAAATCGTAGGTCAGCGGGTGAAGAAATGGAGCGTTGGTGGTGAGATGGCGATTTGATCTACATGCACAAACCATCGGAGCGTCCCTTTATTAATCTTACTCATTACACTTACATCAACCTTGCATTCTTTGCGAATCTCCACGTTTCCCACACGATCGTACATGGTTTTACCACACATTCGCCACAGGGATCTCATTTCTGCAAAATATGAATGGTACATACACGTGAATGTATATTATTACAGCAACAATACCCCGCTAAGACAGATCCAAATCGATTGCAGCCATCAACCACTCGAAACATTTAAAAAAACACTAATAAAAAACCTAAAGAACCATGATGCATCTGAAACATTGAAGGAAATGCAAGCGAAAATTCTTTCACAATTGTCATTTCTCGCTCCACCCTTACAATCCTCAGTTGAAAGACTCACAGGGTCAATAAGACCCAGGTCATATTCTTTGCATGACCTGGCCTCATCTATGGTACAGATGCTCGGAGATAGCACTTCGTGGTCCTTAATGAAAAGCATTAAGTCGTAATACCACAGTTGTGGTACGTAGATTTCTTCTTGCGAACTCCCACTTTTTTGAGGATTCTGTCACTTTTTTAAGTTCTTTACGAGAAGTTCCCTTCAGCGCTTGAATCTTTTCCATGACAAAATCACGGTTTGCCAATGGAAACCCGATTCCTTGAAAAGTTCAGTAAGCAATTTAAGCTATTCCATCTCCTTTTGAATGTTGTAATAGTACAGACAATGATGGCCAGTGAGATAAAAGATGATTTGATTGTAAAAATATTATAATAAAAAAAGCATGCTGTTATTGTATTACGTGAAATTTTTATTTGAAAAACATTATATTTGAACGACAGAAAAACTGATTAAATATAATTTTATTTTTGGTCCTTGAAAGTTCCTATACTGTTTTAAAAGTACAGCAACTTTCAAGGACTTAGTTGAGATCCTAATACAGATATTTAGTGATAAAACGGATTACACGTTGCACAACGTTACACAACATATACTAATTATGAGAGTTCCATGATTCTAGGAAATATTGCCCGAGGCCAAAACAAATTACATTTTTCAATTAAATCGAGGCAATATTTCTCATCGTAATCCACTTCCAAGGTTGTAATTTTTTTTTTGTCGTTTCAAAACATTCATCAGCAATGCAGAAAATTCCCTTTTTTTAGCACAGAAACGCATCTGCATCTGTGCCAAGTATTTGGGACGTGGCTTCCCATATGGACACTTGACTTCCACCGTAAAATCCACACTAACTGCATCAGGAGATGCACCGAGCAATGGGTGTGATTTATGCAAAATCAAGCCAGTCTTTTTAAAAGCCACCTTATAAAGCTTCCCAACTTCTGCAACAACAGCGCTTTCTTATTTTCTACCTCGTATTAGAGCTGGGTTGTCTTTTAACTTCACAGCTCCGAGGATAGTTTCTACCAAGACCCCGTCAAGAGTATGGCAATGTGCAGCCTCGGAAGTTTTTTTTTTTAAACTTTATTTATTCCCATTTCTTTGTACATATAATGTATAATAGCAAATAGTATATAATAACATAATATATAATAACAAATAGTATGAACAAGAAATGAAAACACACTAAGGCACTGCCTGAGTGTGGGTAATATTAAAACAAAATACTATATTCCCAAGTAACCAAAGTATAAAATAGACTTAAAAAAACATATATAATATAATGTTAGTATTACATAGGTAGAATAAGTGAAAAAGGTTTTTTCAGCTATTATAAAAATAAAATAAAAATATGGAGAAAAACATTTTTTTTTTTAGTTATTATAAAAACAGAAAACATATATTGTAAGGTAAAGGAACTAATGATGGACACTTTAAGGAAAACACAATCTTTGGATGAAAAAAAAAATGTATTTATCAAAACAAAACAACTACATTTTCTTATGTAGGAATACAGTGAATCTTAGAAAATAATATTTTGTTATAAAATCTCCAATAATCAACATGCTTTCAATTATTATAATTTTTTATTTTAATATTGTCATAAGTACTAATAGATGACATCATCAAAAAATAAAATCACCATAGGTAGACAGTCAGTTGCACTAATAGTTGACATACTACTTGACGTTAATTAAGAAATAAATTAAATACTTAATAACAATACAAACTTATTCTAATAATGAGTGTAATAATTATCCATCAACCTCTAAGGCATTATCAAATTTGTACTTAATTCTATCCCCCGTTATAATCATTGTTGGTGCATCGAGGACTTTAATTATTTGAGATTTAGTTACAATACTTATATCTTTTTCATTTTCTTTGAATAAAATTTTAGATTCGTCACATGCTACCATGGCCATAACTTCAATATCTCTTTTAGTTACCTTTTGAACAATACAAACATATTTGTAATATCTCTTTTTGCCAGGGAACTGAACAATAATATAGTCACTTTGCTTAATTCCACTATATTCCTCATTTATTTCTTCTTCATTTTCCTCATCAATGCTTTCATCAGAAATATCATCCACGCTGTCTCCAGACTCTACCCATTCTTCTTCCGTACCTGAGTTGTAGTCAGTCTTCTTAGATTTCTTTCTTACAATATTTTTACCCTTCTTAGATAACTTCTTATCAGTCTTAAGTTTTCTTGCTTCTTCAGTCTCTTCTTTCTTCTTTTTTCTTTCCTCAGCTCTTCTTCTCTTCTCTTCCTCTAATTCAGTCTTCTTTCTCTCTTTGTTTTCATGGTATCTTTGCCATTCCAAAGATGATATAACAGAAGGCACTTTTTCTTTCTTTCTTCGTTTTGAGTTTTCTTTGGGTGTTGGCCAAAACAAAGCTCTTTTGAATGGACTTGGTATTACCACATCTGATTTATTTGAGTAACTTTCATATAGCCTATAACGCCTTGATGTAGATGGTTTTATTAATGAACGTGTGTCTATTGTGGCCTCGACATTTAGAGAAGTGCTTTCTTGGACTTCTTTACAGGGAGTTTTGGGGTCTTCATTTAGGGGCAAATATTGTAATGGAGAATTTAAAATTGTATTGTATTGTGAACCTGTGTCCATTGCGGTTTCGAGATTTAGAGAAGGGCTTTCTTGGACTTCTTTACAGGGAGTTTTAGGATCTTCATTTAGGGGTAAATATTGTAAAGGAGAATTAAAAATTGTATCTAGTGATGTGGATGGGATTATCAATGGATTGCTACTTGGACCCGTGGTAATTGATGGTAATATTTCACTGGTACTGCATTGTTCTGATGTTGAATTATTCAAGGTGAGGAGATTTTCAGCTGGTGGCAAGGCTTCTTTGGTTTTTGTTAGCTTTAGTAGTTCTTCAATCTTCTTATAAAATTGAATCAATCCAATGTCTTCATCAATCTTCTCTGCATCAATATATTTGTCCAAGAATTTAAGTCCCATTTCAAGTTCTTTACTTTTAGCCATCTTTTGTAATTCTGTGAATTCTTCTGTTGGTTGTCCTGATTCACGGCACACTTCATCTGGATTCCATGGTGAAAGTCCACACTTACGAAAGCCATTTTGAAATACCTCAAGCGATAATGTGTCTTTCAGTACTTTGTTTAGCAATGGACAAAATTGAACTTTTCGCAAAATGGGGGAATCGATGTTTTCTAAACGCCAAGAATGCACTGCAGTTTTCCAGGCTCCCTTCAAGCTTCTGAAAACAGCTACATCCATGGGCTGTAATATATGAGTAGCATTAGGAAAAAGAGCAATTAAGATTATCCCATTTTCTGAACAAAATTTGCTCACATGGAATGACATATGTGATGTGTGTCCATCCATAAAAAGTATAACTGGTTTTTGGAGATTATTGTCATTCAACCACTTATTAAATATATTGCAGATATATTCATAAAATGTCTCCATTGTCATCCAACCGTTATCAGATCGTCCAATACCCCAAGTTATAGGAATCGACAAGCTTAATTCTCTCGGTATTCTCGAATATTTAAAAACAACCATGGGCGGAAGAACTTGGCCAGCAGCATTACCACCTAAGAGAACAGTAAAGCATTCTTTTTCGTCCGAGTTTATTTGCTGGTACACCGATTTTTCTCCTTTAGATGCCAAGACCTTGTTGCCTTTTGGATTTAGAAAAAATGCAGTCTCATCCATATTAAAAATTCGATGTGGTTCATCCAAAATATATTTGTAGTTGTTCTCATCAAGGTAGGTGCTGACTTCTTCAAACCAATTCTTCAACTGAGATTTAGTTACTGAAGCTCTGGATGAAGTTAGATTTTGGGGCTGTCTTGTTATAAGATCAGGGTGACGTTTCAAAAAACTACTGTACCATCTTTTACCAGGCCTTCCATCTTTGAAAGGAGTTTCTAAATTCAAATCATCAACAATTTTTTTCACACTGTCTTGTAAATTCACTTTGCCTATTGGGAATCCTTGTTTCACCATTGCTTTAGCCCACTTTACAAGCACAGCTTCAGTGTCTTCTGAGATGTAGCATGTTCTTCCCATTTTTCGTTTTATTGGTCTCTTCCCCTTTACTTTATTCAGCAGAGTTACCCTAGGTACTCCAAATTTTTTTGCTGCAGTTGATGTCGGTACACCTCGTCTGCATTCTTGAATAGCTGCTTCCATGTCCGCTTCGGAATAACGGAACATTTGTCCTTTTATTGCCGGCATGATTATCAGTCTGAAACAACACAACCAATAGTTGACATTATGTATACCCCAATAATAGACACCATTTATCAGTCTGAAACAATAGAACCAATAGTTGACATCATGTATACCCCAATAATAGACACCATGTCTACCTTTAGTTAAAGTGATCCAAAATTGTTGATATTTCTACAGTAATCTTTTAACTGGGAATAGTGATCAAGGTCGTACTAAAATAAACTTAAAAATTCAATGTCTCGGAACACCAATGGAAGACACACGTGTCATCTTTTAGATTTTCACATTTTTTTGGAACTAATAGTAGACATGTCATAATTTGTTAGAAAAACATTAGCAAAAACAATAAAAAAACGTTTATCACTATTCTTAAGTAACATTGATAACCTCACAAACAAGAAAAAGTAAAGTTCTAATAAACATAGATTCAAAACTTACCTTCAAAATTTCTGCTTCCTTAACCTATAAAATAAGAAACCACGAAACGCGTGTTCACTCAGTCACATAGTTCACAACAACTGATGCCATTCTGAAGTTTCGTTCAGAAACGGTTTGAAGCTTTTGAGAACGAATTATAGATGGAGCTAGGAGTCCTATAATATTGAAATTAGAGTCATATTACTAAAATTGTTCTTAAAACAAGAAGGTTTTTTGGTAAGTGTCTTCCTTTAGTTCACTGTCCACCATTAGTGACTTTACCTTACTACAGTTTAGAAAGTTACAGAAAGTGAGTTGTAGAAGGATGGATAAATTTATAGAAAAAGCGTTTCAATATCTACATTATTCAACCATAATTTTACCTCTGTTACATTATCATTTGAGTTTGTAGTGGTTAAAGGTTAAATGTACGAGGACCAATTAGGAGGCAGTTATCATTGCATTTCTCAGTTGAAACCATAAAGGACTTACGGATTGCAGATTTGTCACTACATTTAGAATTAAGTCGTTTTCTAAATTCAATCGATTCCTTTGTTTGTTTTTTTATTTGGGCAATTGACGAAAATGTCAACTCGCACAAGAGGTGGCAAATGGAATCAAGCACTTCAAAGCTTCTGTGGTCAATTCTGGGTATTCTAATTTTCTTTTTAACCAAAAATTATCCAATTTAACAGACTTGAATTCCAAGTGCAACATTCCATCGGCAGATAATTCCAGCAGATTTTCTTTTAGGTTGGTTTCTAAACTTGCTTATCTATAGCTGCATTCAAAAACGGGTTTATGATCCACCTTTTCCCAGCGTTCTGTGATAGTTCTTGCACCGAGAAATAATGACACATTTCTTCTTTCAAATTCTGCAAGACAATTTCCATACCAGGTATATATGCTTTGATGTTTATCTCAGACCCCACTTCTCCAATGAAAGACTGGGTCGACGAAAATGAATCGAATTTGTTTTGATTTATAGATGATCACCACAAGTTTATTTTCTTTGTAAAGCCATGGATTTTGTCTTTAGCGGTAATGACATTTTCATCCCGTCCTTGAAGGCTTTTATTCAAGGTGTTTAAATGCTCGAATAAGTCTGAAAGAAAAGTCAGTTTTAAAAGGAATTCCGGGTCACAAATGAATTTGGAATATTCTGACTTGACCTGCTGTAAATACACCAAAAGTTCAGCCCGAAGTTCAAAAACTCAGTACTTTGCCTTTCGATAACCACCTCACCTCTGTGTGGTAAAGTAAATTTTGGTTCAGTGAACCCATGTCTTCACCAGGCGCGGCCGGTGCTTTAAATTTTTGGTGGTTCACCGATTTCATAAAAAACGTAATTTATGCATAGAGATATACTAAATGTATGTAATTTATATAAATGCACATATCTTACTTATTTACAGAGAAGATCAATTCTTCTATCCCTTTGCCGAGTTCATGCGGTTCTTTTATTATTGCATCACTCATTTTAAAAAGGGTAAAGAAATTCAATTGTACCTAAAAATATTGATACCAGAATAATTCAACAATAATGATAATAATATGTAATGATAATAAAGGGATATTTTATAGAGCGATGTTTTCGTGTGAAGTCACCTCATGGGCATTACAATTTTACTATTTGCAAACAGATACAGATATACTCACCTGATAAACTCGTTATCCGATAAACACATTTATATTAAAGTTTATGCTTGGAAGATACGACTTTGCAAGCGGTGACACTGCATTAAAAAACTTCAGAAATTTCATTTCTTTTGATATTACATCTATTAGTATTAGAGGATTAGTGGCAAAGGACAGAAGGTATTTATTTTAAAAGACTCAACTTTCGGATATGAATTAATATCACAATAATGTTTTGATTTGCAGCGTAGGATGCAAACATTGCAAACGGTGGCGGGTGTTTACTAACCCACTAATTCTCTAAAAAATCTAAGTAGTCATCCGGTTCCAGTTCCTGTACCATTGCGCTACTAGGACCGGCTTCATCAGGATTTTTTTCGTATATAGCCATCGTTACAATTTTTTTTTAACTTCTAGGGGTAGTTTATAATCTTCGTAACATTTGTTGTGTCGCCTGAGCCCCGATCGAATTGTTAGAATTGAATTAACCATGTCATTGCCAAGTCTATTTCTGGTTTTATTTTTGACAGTATTTAACTGGCTAAAAACTCGTTCCACTTCTCCGTTTGACCATGGCAGAGCAGGTATCGAAACTGCGAAATAGCTGATTTCGTGCAAAAGATTTTCATCCGATTTCGAAGGAAACTGACGCAAGACGCAGTGCAATATGCAATACGCAATAGCCGGCCTAGGAAAGTTACTTGTATCGATTTTTGGAAATTTAATTTTTTCGGGGAGTCCCTGTACCGATGTTTTCACCATAGTATTTTTAGTAACTGTTTACTTGTGCAGGAGTTCAGGGAATGTCTTTTTTGGGAAGTCCTCGTCCCAATGTTGTATTTTTGTATTATTATTCCAAATATTATTTTTTTCGATATTATTTCACGTGAATAAGAGATGTAATATCTGAAAAACGAGCTAAGAAGCTAAACGACTTTTTTTGGAGCTGATGACGTCGATTTAGGGCCAGATCTAGATCTAAAGGAGCTGAGTTGGCAACACTGGTCTTCACAAATGATTCGAAATAATCATGTCTGTAATGCTTTCCCTTTAACCTTTTCTCAGCGTTCAAATGTACCGAAAATTACACTCCTACGCGGTACTCACTTTGAAAATCAAAACCTACCACTTCAAACAGCTATATATCTTTTATATATATATAAAACGACTCGAAACATTTAAAAAAAACTAATCTCATTTCTGCAAAATATAAATGGTACATACACGTAAATGTATATTATTACAGCAACAAAACCCCGCTAAGACAAATTGATATGGGAGCAATTAACATATCGCCATTTGTTACGCTACCTTCGTTAATGTTAAAACACCGCTTGTTAAGTGGGTGTATGATTATATGTAGGTACATATATTAAATATTATAATGGCCATCACTGTGGTCAGCTTTGTTCCCAACGGGAACTCGGACGCCAAACCTTGCCGGGGACAAGGTATGCTGACTCAGCGGGTAGGCATTTGATTCTCATCATCAGGGATGGGCATGAGGTGCTTATTCACAAGTAGTCTCAAACAATGAAAGGCAAGATCTTCTGTTAACACAATTAGAATCTATTTCATTAGAAGTAAGGGTTTACAAATACATGTGAAAACTTACCCCCATCATTGACCGTATAACTAAACCCTAACTACTATGTCTCTACCGATGGATGGGGACGCCTTCCTCCAGGGTTCCGCGACTGCTTCAGAGCGGCATCCAGCCTGCCAGCTCGTCTCTCGTACAGAATACAGGCCAGAACTATACCGGGACCTCGTGGATTACCTCCGGTATCCTTCCATCCATATGATTGCGTGACTTCCCCGGCGAGCGCGGCAAAGTGGGTAACATGCGATCTCGCCCCCAAATACGGAACTCATCCGATATAAAAGCAATTAATACTCGATCCCGACAGACAACAGGTTCAAAGCGAGCGAGGATTACCATCCGACACATCGATTCTACAAACGGAATCTCGATTCTCCGGAATACGCCGACACGCGATTTACGTTCGCGGATCCGGTCTTGTTTAACGCACCATGCGTATTTAATCGCGATTCGCACACGAACTTATTATTGATACTCATCCAGGATCGGATGCCTTGATTAATTTAAAAGAGCATTTGCTCCGCTCGACTTTTAAAAATCACTTATATTTAAACTTGGCACTGTGACGTTCCCACAGGGTCCGTGCCCAATCGGGCCCCGCGGGGAAGTGGAGAGCCAGGCAAGAATCAAACACTTCCTGCCTATCTGCATCAATATATGGCTGTCAAAAAAACCATAGACAATATTAATATTGGTAATCAGTACCTGATTACAATTGTTATGACTTACTTTGTTAAATATGTTAAATATTTTCATAACAAAATACCCAAATGGATTGCAGCCATCAACGACTCGAAACATTTAAAAAAACTAATCTCATTTCTGCAAAATATGAATGGTACATACACGTAAATGTATATTATTACAGCAACAACACCCCGCTAAGACAAAGATTCAAATGGATTGCAGCCATCAACCACTTGAAACATTTAAAACAAAACTAATGAAAAACCTAAAGAAACATGAAGCATCTGAAACATTGAAGGAAATGCAACCGAAAATTCTTTCACAATTGTCATTTCTCCACCATTCCACCCTTACAATCCACAGTAGAAAGAGTCGCAGGGTCGATAAGACCCAGGACATATTCTATGCATGACCTGGTCTTCAGCTCCATAGAGGAGGCCCCTCTTGTCCCAGTGGGGATTTGCCCACCAGAAATTTTGAAGCGGCCTGGTACCGATTATAGAATTACATTGAAGAAGATAAGACCTCGTTCTTATTCCATAGTGGAACGTTCAGTTACTTTTTTTTTTTTTTTTTAATATCATGTATATTATTGAGGCTTCTAACTCACACAATGTTGTCATTTTTTGCCTCGTCTGTTTTTAAATCATATTATCATTATAATCTCTAATGATCTTTAAAAGGTACTTCATTTTATATTCATTTCGTATAAAAATTCACTTTCAAATATTTTCCAGTTTACATGATCAAATAAATTTCATTATTCTCGATATGCCTTTATCTCTATTTTTTTTTGCCTCGTCTATTTCTACTATCACTCCGACACCTCCTTTTTTTGGTAGCACCAATGGATGCAAAACAGATTGGTCCCTGCGAAATGAGGACAAATCTGTTACGGTTCTACCTAGGCCATTCCGAATTCATCCCAAAACAAAACAAATATACAAATGTCCTCAATAGTAAGCTTCGAAAGAGAGAAAAATGTATTCTCCCGCGCCGTTACACTTAAATTACATCTAGTTTTTCCTTTTTTTCTCCCCAATTGCACAGTGATTGTTTTGGTACACACGAATCGGAAGGCAGATTTTAAAACACAGGTGTTTTTTCACACTATTTTTCTCATCTAATAACTCCATGGTTCCTTAGCCATCCTAACAAATACTTCGCAATTCTGCAGAATGTTCAGAAATCCGACAACACCTACGGAATAATTTTCACTTGCCATATTAAATGTTCCGGAAAACCGCACAATTCAATAGGAAAATTATTTCTAACTAATAAACCAAATGCTCGAGTCGGCAATGTTAAGTCAGAATAATAGAAGGGAATGTACGAGACGATGTACGAATGTGAATAAATCAAATTGTGCATTGGCGGCCTATCCTCTCGGTCTACCAATGTAGGGAAATAGTGCGATGGTTAAGAAGGTATGGAAATGAATTTTGCTTTGATCATGCGTAATGGACCGCCTCTGGTCTGACGTTTTACAAAATAAACTAACCGTTCTCAAATGCTGACAAGTCTTGATAGAGTGGTATATCCACCCACAGCTCGCTATTGTAGCCAGTCTCCGGAGAGAAGAGTTCACCCCGCTGCGGTTCTCCATCCCACGATGTCTCATGAACAAGTTCTGGAATTGGAGCGGTGGGAGCAGTCAGCCACGGAGGAGGAATAGGCGATGGTAATGTTGCCGGCGTCCCTTGTGTAAAGGGACACGCTATTCTCTCCGGAGATGGATTTCTGAAAACAAATACATAAATTAAATTTACGGATTGTTCTCATTCATGCGTGAACTGCATCTGTAAAAAGCCAGTAGGTAAAATAAATAAACAATAATAACCAGTGTCATGGAACAGCGTCGATTCTACTGCTTGTGCATAATACAGATAGCCAGAGCGCTGATTCAAATCAGTGTTGCGGGAACACTCCGGAAAAACTATAACATATTATCGTGCATCTAAATACTTACTTTGTTTTAGTTTTTCTTGGTGGTGCTGTCGGGAGTAATATGCGGGCCGCCTGCTTCTGGAACTTTCTGCTTTCAAATTCCAATTGGAATGAAGCAGACTGGGCCCGAACTGCCTTTTGGGCTCTGGCACGATCCTCCCGAACAGTTTTTTCTTGGTGGTGCTACCGGGAGTAATATGTGGGCCGCCTGCTTCTGGAACTTTCTGCTTTCAAATTCCAATTGGAATGAAGCAGACTGGGCCCGAACTGCCTTTTGGGCTCTGGAACGATCCTCCCGAACAGTTAGCAAAGTAGGATCTGTTAAAATATTAAAAATATCATTAGCACAACACAGATTCACACCTAATACCTACTTTAAAAAATTACAGAATACTAACACTGTGGCCCGAGCTACAGCTGCAGATGAATGGCCGCGTCCACGCCTACGTCCTCGTGGTGCAGGTAGTCCGACACCAGCTGCTATTGTTATTGCAGTTGATGCAGTATCAATAGCAGCTGGTGCCAGTATCCTCTCTCCCTGCCTCTCCCCCTGCCCCTACCACTGCCTCTTCGGCTTCGTGGAGTGCTCTGTTGATTGTTGGTTCTGAAATTTGAAATTAATTACAAAACTAAATAATCCCGACTTTTTATTATGTGGTTGCACCTTTATCAACAAAAATGGCGATTTTTTTCTGAAGTTACTGCAAAGTATTTAAATTGTAAATAACTGATTTAAATTTAACCCAACTAAATGAAATGTACATGGTACATATTCGTTATGAATCACTCTAATTGAAAAACTATACACAAGTCAAGTATTTTGATCGATAATTGTGAAAATTTACACAATCAACAGATGAAATTTGACATGCACATTCGGTTAATGTAAAATATTTAAAAAGTCGCTAAATTTTCAGTTTGAACCCTTGAAAACAGATGGATAATTGAATTGTGATAACTCTCTTATATAAATATGTACAAAAAACCAATTAAAACTAACACTTACGACATTCTAATAACACGCGCGGTTGACAGTTCCGTTGAGAATTATTGTGAGTTGCCGCGAAAATATGTGTTCTGGAAAATTCTTTATTTAATCATAGACAAACAAGAATTGAGACATCTCTGGAGAAAACGCTAAAGGATTTTGTCAACTATATGTTATGCAAATCGCAGATCGCGGGAGTTTTCGAAAGTATTTCAAAAAAAGTTTTAATGCATCTAGGGAGAATTTGCTGTAATTCGGCAACTTAGCAAACTTAGTTTTGTAAATGGTACCGAAATTCGGCAAAAAGCGTTCCAGTGGATGAACAAAAAAAAAATTATTGAAAATAAATAAAAGAACGCGCAAACATTCTTCTTTTTCGTTTTGGACAGAGTGCTTATCTAACGGATATATGTATTAATACATTTTATTATAAAAACAGCCCCAAATTTGTCAATTATTAATTTCTGAATGTCGTCGGAGAACGCCTTATTTAATGTACCTAACCTAACCTAATAACCTTACCTAACCTAACTTAATAACTATATATATAGGTATAAATAAATATTCAGATTTTGTGATATTTTTTATAACACACTCCAACGCACATAGCAGGTTTATTGTCACAAGTTTAACAAAAATATGTGGTCCTTTTTCGTTGTTTTTTATCCGAACAAACTATACACTCACGAGATTTTTTTTTTTTTCATTTTGAGGCATCAGTATGTGTAATTTTCCAACCCAACCTTTGTTCTGGATCGAGAGTGTTTGCCTTTTGTACAATTTAATCCTCTGTGATTTCCGACTAATTGAATGATAAGTATGTCAACAAATTCAAGATGTGTCATAGCTTTTAGTTTCATTTGATTTTGTTTTTCCTTTTATAAAATGTATGAAGATTGGGATGTGGTCTTACTCCCATATTTAATATGACTTCCAAGAAAGCTCTAAATTCTCCTTCATCCAAATTTCTCCAAGAATGCCAAAGAGAATTTTTACTTAAATTTAAAGTTTTTGAAATAATATTTTTGCGTAATTATTAGTATTACTGACTATGGATTTTATTAGTTCACCAGTAAAGAACAATTTACAAAATCTAGCAGCTCATTACAATTTGAAGGAATATTAGGACCAGCACATCTGCTGCCAATGGAAAAATCATAAATTCTAGGTTGAAAAATATTACTTAAAATTTCACAGTTACCACTGTTTGTATCACTTTCACTTTCAGAAAAAAACAGCTTGACTTCTTTTACTTGGTCGCATTTCGATATCACTTCCACTATCTGAGTCGTTACCATTTAACATAGAATTATTCACAATAGAGTCAACATTATCGAATTTAAAAAGTTCATCATCACAGTCAGGTTGGAAGTCTTCAATGTTTTTAAAAGCATTATTCAAGGAAGATTCAATATTATTGATTTATTATTTCGGTTTGTTCGTTAATATTACTAAACACATCGTTTTCATTACTTTCTTCGAAATATTCATTAAATTGATCCACGGCGATAAAATATTAAAAAATATTCAATTTTTATTTTAGTTTTAAAGCGTTCACAGAATAATGGTCATCACAGTAGGAGGAGCTCCGCCGCGAACAATGTACAGATACAGACTAATAAAACGGCACACAGAAAAATACAAAGTAGGTAAAAAATGACCACAAATTCTAAGAAACAATATTAAGCCAATCCTTTAATGTATTTTGACTATAAATGCATTTTAGGGAATATTTAATCCTTTATGTACACCATTGTGAAATAAAATTCACAGAAAGTTTTCGGTAAATGCGGAAAACAGAGCTTCAAAGTTACCGCTTGGGAAAGCCACTATTGCCGGTGGCAACGGTGGTAATAAAATTACATTATAAAAAAGATAGATTTTGGTGTTTACCGAAACCAGTTGACTACCGAACATCTATTGCATTTTATGATGAAATATATATAACGTAACCAATAAATACCTTTTTACCTTTTTTCCTCAGATTAAGCGAGGACTTCTTCGTTGAAATCTCCCTCTGATTGAAATTTGAATTATTTGAATATGTTTCTACTTCCTAAGGAAAAACACATTTGTTATGTATTTTACAGTTCAATAGAAGATTAATAATTATTATCTACGTTCTCATTATAATAGCGTTCGTAGATGGCGCAAATTAAATAATGATGTGGTAAAGATAGTTTCTTTTTTTGAAGTTATGTTTTAAAATATTGGGGTGAATTGGTTGCACCTCTACATAGGAAATAAATTAATAATTGAATAATTGGAACAAACCTCAATAATATAGAAACTGCAAGATGGTGCAGACAGTACAGGTACAGGTGTTGGAGACCTTTCATGGATTTTAACCTCAACAGGTATATTGCAAGTAGTTTTGGTGTCGCGAAACTGCAACTTCACTATAAATTGGCGGTTAAGTGCTGCAGAGCAAAGCCCTATGCAACTCTCGAAGGACCAGTCCCGAAACTATGTGGTCGCTAAGTTATACGGGACAAATAAATAGCATACACTCGCAAAACCTGATGGATAGTCAGTCGATGGTTCAGATCTGGGCTTTTGGACAATAAGATAAGCCCAGAACGGAAAAGGAAAATAGGACTCACCAGTTGCAGATGGGGCCTCACTGATCTCCAAGTTTGGTGTACACTTCACTAGATGTAATCTTTAATTTTAAAATCTTAATATTCTTTTAGCAAGAGTTATGATACATGCGCCCTGTCTGAGATATTATTTTATACTGAACTTCAAATGAGCACACTGTCACCTCTTCTTGCAACAATTTTCATGGTGACATTTTGGGATGGGAATATTAGGTAGGTGGGATAAAAATCAGGATTTTGACATATGCTACCCACCAAGTCTGTGAATGCAATATCCAACCAATCCCATATAATAATGCACGAACAAGTTTCTTGCACAGAATCCTTGAAAGGAAAGGAATTTACAGGTAAATACTCATAAATATATCAAAAGCATTGATAATAAACAATACGAATAACATACTTGTTGTTCTTATGTAATTAAAATAGGTAATTTATTACTTACTTTTCTTGCATCGCAATCGTAAAAATTGCTTCCTTTAAACTCCTGTGGCAGAAGCTCCAGAAACATTTAACTCAATGTAGTTGATGTCTGTAATAATTTTAATATTTGATCTTTTGAATTTTGTAAAATAGAATTTATGTGTATATAAATTAATTAAACTATTCATATGTATATCTAATTCATGTTATGGGCGTGATTTTACTTGACATTGTATAAAGAATTACCTGCTACCAATCGAGGACTCTGGGTTGATGCATGGGGATTACAGTCTGGGAAATGCATTGAGTTGTCCACTGCGCGAGAAGAGGTCGGCGAGGTAGGAGGGGAGGCCACGGGGTTCAAAAACTCCCCGCACACCACCAGTACCACTCGGAAAATACTGCATTTCTACAGCGTCATCCTCCATCAGTGCGAGAAGAGATCTCTGTTAAAGAAATGAACATGTCAACAAAGTATCTTATGAAATTTCTTTATGTTTGATTACACACATTGTGTAAACTAGCAAAACAAGCGGGGCTAAGGGCCTTTACAAATTAATAAAATACTTATGTCGTCAGTGGGAAGGTTGTCGGGCACACTGAGTCCGTCGACAATCAAATTGCCCATCAGACTTAGTACCTTCTCCTCTAACGCAGTCAGTGAACCTCCGGCCGATACGTTCCCAGTCTGCAGGTTCCCTCTCCGCATTTTGGATACCTTTGACCTTACATTCGACTTATATGCGGTCCACACCTGAAACAAATATTTCATTACAGTACACAAATCAAATACACTACAAAATTGACAAGTACTATTCTGCATTGATAGAATAACTTACTTTTTGCCATTGTGTTGTTGTTTTTTGTGGACCAGCATTATTTAATGTTGTAGTTAAGTTTATCCAAAATGCAGCTAGAGCGTCCTTCCCTTTTTTTCCAACAAATTTGTTGGCTGCAAATGCTGGCTCTAGAATCATGGCATCTGCCATCATCATATACTGCGCCGCTGAAGTACGCGCGGATCGTGTAATTTTATTTACGGATAAACTGAAAGATAATGCAACGACATATTATTTAATTAAGTACACACTTTTCTTAGGTTCTAAACACATAATAATATGCTAAAAAATAATAATACAATAACTGTCTAGCCTTTTACTTAGTTTTAAAAATTTCTAACCTCAATTTATCTTTTGTAGACCGATAAAATCGTTGTCAATTCCGTTTTGAGTCATTTATATGCTTTTAATTACATTATATAGAATATTAACTTACCTCATTCCAATTTTTTATGAAAAATATCAACAAAACTGTAACTGTGCCGCTATTATCGAATGCTCAAGACAAACTTGTTGCTTGTTGTTGACGTTGTTGTGACTTGTCGTAAATATGCAAGATGGCGCGGAGTGAATTGATAACAAAGTTCTAACTATCTAGCGAGGTAGGGTACCTACATACAAAACGTGAATCTTCGATAAACGGCTTTATTATGATGTTTAAAAATAAAAATAAGATGTGGTTAAAATGCATTATAATATTAAGTAAATGTTTTAATAAGTTTTGTTTATAAACCTTGCGTCAATAGATTATATTCGATATATCTTTGTTTTCAAGCAATCTCTTAACATCTCTTAACCACTCTTGCTCAGGATTTTTTTACTAGGTCTCTCCGAAACCAAGCCTGTAAGGATCGTGAATCGCTTGACGGTCGCACATGTGTTTATGGTTGACCTTACAGGCTAAAAAAATCCTTACCTTACAGCTGACGGCTGTCGTTGGCTAATGCTAGCCATAGGCAAAGTCCAAAAGAACGTGAATCGGCCTCCTGGATGACTACGTGATCAGCCTTTGGAGATGGAGGCTTTTCACCCCCTCCTGTCTTCTTCAGGGAACTTTTATATTGGGAGATACCCACCCCTTTTGGCCTCCAATTTCTCCAGTTGGTTCAATTCTCTTATTTTAGAATTCAGGCCATTGAATCTGCAGTAAAAAAATAATTTAGTATACCTATGTACAAAGCACTGTACCGTTTATGTATATCCATCCAAGCTTTTTTCTTCAAATTGGTATTTGTATGCGTAGATTTGTCTTCGATGACTCCAATACATTGGCTCACCAATTCTCGTAGCAATTCCTGTCGAAAATAACAAACAAATATGAAAGTTGCTAATACAATTTTGTTTATAGTAATTTAATACGTTGTAGATATTGTTATTTACCTATTCCAATGGCTCCCAGTTGGTTGAACGGCTTCTTTTCGAGTTCATTGTTATTTTTATACGAAATCGTATGTATCCCAACAGACAGTTTCACACAGAAGAAAATTTTAAAAAAGGCACAAAATGTTATGTCAAAACCAAGCGCGTATGCGCTGCCCACCTTTCTGGCGGCGTTGCCAGCTTAAAAAATATACAATGCGTCTTTACAGCACGACGGCGAATGTAAGGTTATTAGTAAAAAAGTTGGCCTAGTCTTATTGCATTGCTCGGCGAGCCACAGCAGGAAGGGGTACAAGTCCAGTACATCTTTCTGGATCGTTCCGCTGTGTACCGGGGCGAACTATAACTCCTTCAACTGATGTATCCAATGATCCCTGGGGAGTGTAATTATGGCGGGAAGTCTTACTATTTCTCAGGAAATTACAAAGCTTAAGGCAGGTCATTGTGATTAAAAAGTCTTTTCAAACAAGCCCAAAAAGAAACAAATTATCAAATTATTTCTAAAGATAATTTTGAATTAGAAAAAAAAGTGTTGTGTTTGGCGGACATGGAAAAATTGCATCTCGTTTAAACTTTTTTTTTGTGAACCACTGCCGTCGATGTTTTTTTTGCAAATGTACCTGAAGTTGGAAGTTAACTTACATAAATGACCACAGTTCTCACACACTTTGTCTCTACGTAAAACACCGTGAGCCCTAGGAAATTCTAAAAACACTTCCCGCTTCGCGATTATGTTTGAAAATTCTAAAAACACTTCCCGCTTCGCGATTATGTTTGAAAATTCTAATAACCTTCAAACCTAAAAGGCAGTGTTTCTTACTATCGTGGTACGAGAACACAACAGTATGGAGTTTGCAGGAAAACACTTATTTTTCTTCTTTAGCACAATTTATTAAATGCAATAAAATACAAATTCAAAATTATTTTCCCTTTGCTCGGGTGGTCTCCACGATCACACCACGCTGACAGATATCTAAGTCTCTACTTCGATATCTCTACCGTCAGTTCTTTAAAATACTGTACTGTAGGTACTACATGTACCTTCCAGTTCCACTGTAATAACAAGACTTGACTTTGATAACATGGCAAATAGAGTAATTAGCTTGGTTTACAAGCTCTAGCTCCTTTATAATGATGGAAAAAATGATTATAGGGATAGCTTTTTTTTTTACAATGTAAAGTTAGTGGTTAGTATGAGTGGGAGATGGCTGCTATTTATTTAATCCTTCCGGAGGATTTGTTTGGGCATTTTATATTTTGTTCGGACACTTTCGTCATACCAGGCAAGCTTATTTATAGAGTTGTTCTTATGGTAGGGAATGCCGGCATAAAAGTGTTTGGCTTGTTTTAGAATGAAATCTTTTAACATAGGAATTTCAGCGTCTTTGTGGATTTGGGATAACCTCATCCAGTTGGGAGCGCCAAGGGCTAGCCTGATGGCCTTGTTTTGAAGGATTTGTAGTTTTTTCATACGTGAGTTGGCTGTATTTCCCAGGATTGGGGCTGCATAAGTGAAGATGGGTCTGATGATTGCTTTATAAATTAATAATTTATTTTTAATGGTAAGTTTGCTATTTTTGCACATCATGGGGAATAGGGAGTGTAGGGCCCTGGTAGCTGCTTTGAGTTTATCTTTTATATGGTGGCGCCAAGTGAGTCTTGAATCTAACGTTAAGCCTAGGTATTTCATGGTTTTGCACCACGGCACATTTTCTCCGAACAGTTGAAAGTTCGGCGGACGTCTAGGTCTTTTTCTACTGAAACATGGTGGCCCCACTTTTGGTGGGATTGACAGAGATCTCCATTTTTTGTAATGTTCTTCTAGAACTGAGAGATGTATTTGGTGGGAAAGATTGGATAGAGGTCCAGACAAAAGGGCGTCAGCAAACTATTTACCTGTAAATCGATCAAATACTCCCAATTACTCTGAGATTTTAGTTCAAGAGAGGTAACAGTGGAATTTTTGTTTTAAATATTTATTGGTTTATAAAATTTAATATTCGAGCTACAGTCGATTCTGCGTCCGGTTTATTGTGAAAGACGGTTATTTGGGAATCAAAAAACCCAAGGAACAGAAACCAAATAAAGAAACTAATACTAATTTACTTTGGTTATTTGGGACACCATTCCGTTTAACCTTTCAGGCATCGATCAAATTTTGTCAAGAGGGTCAAAATATTTCTGCTTTGCAATAAAATTAAAATAAACAGAATATTTTCAAACATCAGAAAACTAAAAACTGTTTTTGGTTGGTGATAAAATACGCTTTCAAATTTTATAAATCAAAATAAACATATAATTTTCGAAATATAAAACTAAATTTACATAATGAAAAAAAAAATAAATGTACATATTTTTTAGACAAATGTATTATAAACGTTATTTTCAACTCACTTTTTTGTCGTTCCATGCAAAAATAGTTTATAAAGTATTCCCAAAGTTTCATTAATTTTTTTTCAAATATTGATCTGAAACTCTGATTTCATAAAGGTGTGCCTACATTTTACTTCTTTTATGATTAACCTTTAGATTTGAATATAAAGTGTGGTTTTTTTCTCTTTCTAACACCGTTTATATCATATTTTTCATAAGTATGTGTTACTAAGGGAGACACAACGATTTCTACGAGACCTATATAAGTTGTTCTGAAAAGTGAACAAATTAGTCTGAGGGATAATTAGTGTTTACTAAAAAGCTGGACCACGATGATTACAAAGTAACTGATGGATGGAAAGTAAAACACGGTGAAAGGGCAATAAGGCAGTGCTTATTGTTTAAGTCCTGAGCATTGGAAAAATACGACAATTCCTATTTTCCTTGAATCATTTATGCAAATACCAATCCAATCTCTCCCGATCCGCCCCCCCCCCAAGCACTAGGTGGTCACCAAACTCGACAAACCTCACCCCATGATTCGAGCACCCCTGCTAAGTTGTCAAATTTTGAATGTTTGGGTCCCAATAAGCGGAATCGACTGTATTTTATTGGAATAATTTTAGTTCCCTAGTAGGACAAGGGAGAGAAGACGTTTACATATATTATCATTATGGTTGTTCTAAGTGCGAGAGTGTTATGCTGACCTGCTTTTATTGAATGCTTTGATTTCAGCCGCACTATACCAAGTGATGATTCCACATTTGATACAATGGGCTCGCTTTCACCAAAAAGAAAGGACTGTTTCAAAATAATTTAAAAAAGAAGACAGAAGGAGGGACAGCTCCTAAGCCCTTGTTGGCTTTACCTGCTCCTGAAATGCCACCAGCGCCACCGGTCCAACAGAACAAAACTGTTACAACAGATTCTGATGCAGATTCATATCTTGAATCATTGCATTTTCACAGTAAAATTCATGTTGACCCACAAGGAGAGAGGAACCTCCGTGCTAGGAACAAGAATCTGTTTAAAAATAATCATATTACTTTTTCAAAAGCTGTTGACACTTCTTCCAAAGTGGAAAGCAATTCTGGATCAATCAATGAAAACCAAAGTATTCCTGTATTGAAAAAACCAAACCTTAGTCAAAAGCAATTGAAAAAATTATTCAAGAAAAATTCCAAACCCCGGAATTCGCTTTTTGCTGATGCCCTGTCAAATTTGGAATCTGATGGTTCTCTGAAGGCCGACGAAGACCTGGAATCAAACGAGGTTAATAAACCTGCCGACCTGGAAAGTATTTCAAAACATCAAGAAACATTGAAAAGGCGAACTTCTGGGAGGGTGAGTTTTTCTCAAAGAAGATTGTCAGATGCTGAAAGTGTTAAATCTGGATTTCAGGAATATTCACCATCCAGCGTTGTATCTGAAACTATTAATTTCGATCGATGGAAACAGCTAGCTTCCTCAACCATGTTGGATGAATCAATCAATCCCCCTGTGAGGCGTTCTGCTCATTTTTCAAAGCAAAACATTCAAGATATGTCTGACAGTGACGGGGAGACGAATCAGACGCATGAAAGCATTAATGCTAATATTGAAGGCGGTGATGCTGATCAAGTTTCTATTGAAAAACTGAATGTCTCAACTGATAAGAAGCTTGCAACTGATAAACATCAATTTGAGGAAAAATTAGAGTCCAGGAATAAGAGTGTATCAATTTTAACAGAGAACGAGAATGTCCCTGAAACATTACCTATAATTGCTCAATCAAGTGTTGAGGAAAACAAGGAATCTATAAGCCACACCAAGGAACAAGTTGAAAATCTACAAATTCTAGATATTGCTGAAAAAAGTGAATTGGAGTCAAGTAATGGAATAATTACCAATATAGGATCTAAGTTGCGCAAGAACCAGTCGCTGACTACTGAGAATTTTGACTCATCAAATATTTCTCTGAATCGATCAAGAAAATTACAAAATTCTTCACAACAGAGTGCAAAAGATAATCATCAGTTAAACTCAACAGGCAACAAGAATCTCCCTGAAACATTGCCTATTGATCAATCAAATGCTGAGGAAAATAAAAAATCAATGAGCAACTCGCAAGAACAATTAGAAAATTTGCAACTATTGGAAACTGTTGAGAAAAGTCAATTGAAGAAAACTATTGAAAGTGATATTATGGATCCAAACACTAATAAAATTCCAATCATTAAATCTCCCCATGGGCCTCCAATAAATTCTGCGTCACATAAGAACCAGACACTGATTACTGAGAATTCTGACTCCTCAAATATGTCGTTGAATCGATCGAGAAAATTACAAAATTCTTCACAACAGAGTGCAAAAGATAATCATCCAGAAATTTTGCAAAATAAGAGTGTGTCACAATCAACAGACAATGAGAATGTTCCTGAAGCATTGCGCATTGATCAATTAAATGCAGAGGAAAATAATAAATCAATGAGCAACTCGCAGGAACAATTTGAAAATTTGCAACTACTGGATACTGAGAAAAGTTAATAAAAAAAAACTATTGAAAGTGATATTTTGGATCCAAACACAAATAAAATTCCAATCATTACATCTCTCCATGGGTCTCCAATAAGTTCTGCGTTGCAAAAGAACCAGACACTGGCTGCTGAGAATTCTGACTCTTCAAATATTTCTTTAAATCGATCGAGAAAATTACAAAATTCTTCACAACAGAGTGCAAAAGATAATCATCCAGAAATTTTGCAAAATAAGAGTGTGTCACACTCAACAGGCAATGAGAATGTCCCTGAAGCATTGCGCATCGATCAATCAAATGTGGAGGAAAACAAGTCCATAAGAAACTCGCAAGAACAAGTTGAAAATGTACAAATTCTAGATGTTGCAGAGAAAGGAGAATTGAATAAAATTGTAGAAACTGAAGTTTTGGAATCAAATACTGAAATAGAAAATATTACATCTCTGCATGGGTCTCCAACAAGATCTAAGTTGCCTGAAAGCCAGATGCCGACTACTGAAAATGTTGCCTCTTCTTTGAATCAATTGAGAAAATCACTACATTCTTCACAACAGAGTGTAAAAGATAATCATTCGGATTTCTTAGAGAATAAGATTGTATCAACTTTAATTGAAAATGAGAATGTCCCTGAAAATTTACCTATTGATCAGTCAAATGTTGAGGAAAACAAATCGATAAGTGTCTCACAAGTTAATAATGTTGAGAAAAGTGAATTGAAAATAATTGTTGAAAGTGAAATATTGGTTCCAAGCACTAGTATAATTTCAGTTATTACATCTCCCCATGGGTCTCCAATACGAACCGAGTCGCAAAAGAGCCAGACAATGACAATTGAGAATCCTGACTCTTCAAATATTTCTGTGAATCGATTGAGATTAAAACAGAATTCTCCACAAAAGAGTGTACAAGATAAAGACTGGCTGGGAGAAAGACCGCTGAAGACTGTAGCTCCTGAAACAAGCTTGTCTAGTAGTACCCATGTACATTATTCTGGTTATCCAAATATTTCCGCAGATACCTCAAGAAATACATTTAATTCTACACTGCGTAATGCAAGCACAAAAGATATATGGAAGGATTCAGTGGAAGAGCAGGTCACTCCTTTGAAGCGTATGACATCGGATAAGTGTCCTGAGAGAATTCAGTTCAAACTCTGCTGGATGGTTTTTAAAGCACTACACGACATGGCGCCACCCTACCTGTCGGAACTGTGCATTCCGAATGATGTCAATACTAGGCAAGCAACCCTTCGATCAGCATCTTCAACAGCCATAGGTAGACTCTCAGTGCCTATGCGCAATCCCAATACCAATTTCGGAGACCGGGCTTTTGCAGTAGCAGGCCCAACAGCTTGGAACAAACTCCCTTCACATTTGCGAAAGATCGACAGTACATCTGAGTTCAGAGCAAAGCTCAAAACTCACCTTTTCACATTATCATATCCCGAAAAATAACTTCATTCTTTCAGTAGTATTTCATTACTCAGTCCATGGGAATTACCTAGATTGATGTATCTTCACTACCAGCTTTTTTTTTTTTTTTTTTGTAATATTTTTCATGACTTACACTGACAGCACGGGCAGTAACATAACAAAATGTGTTTATAAACGTAAATAAGTATGTTAGTCGTAAATAACTAATTTTAAGACAGTTGCAAATCATAATGCAAATAGAGCAGTAACAGTACTGCTCTATTCGTATTATGACAGTAATCATAACAATATGTGATTATAAATGCAAATAAGTATGTTAGTCGTAAACAACTAATTTTAAGAGAGTTGCAGGTCATAAAACGAATAGAGCAGTAACAATACTGCTCTGTTCGTTTCGTATTGTATTATGGCTTGCAATTACATGTACAAACTCGGTTATAAAAATAAGTATAGTTCTAAATCACTAGTCATAGAAGTCTTAGTTGTAAGTCATTAGTTGTCAATCTTAGTTATAATATAAGCCACTTGTAGTATATAGGTATAGATTAAATGTATAAATGAATTTATAAAGCGCCCTTGAGGTGATTTTCTCACGAAAATGGCGCTATAAAAATCATCCAATAATTATTATTATTAACTCTGCGGGTACCATGTCGCGCACTTTTGAGCTAGAATAGAAGAGGGTGTCATCGGCAAATTGCGCCGTAATGGTTTCACTATCTCTGGGGACTGGTACATTGCTTGAGCTCACAATGTAGAGGGTTGGGGCGACTTTGGTATTGGTTGCGGTTACCGTAATTGTTATGTCGGGGGGGGGCGTGACGTGGGATGGGTCGGGCGGGGCAGCCTTTGTAATTGGCCGTGTGTGCCACTTGACAGAAGACACATTTTGCCGGCGTATCTAGAGTTTTTTCACATTCTTGTGTTGCCTGATCCCCGGCACATTTTACGCAGCGAGGGCGAGCATTGCAGCATGATGAGCTGTGACCATGGTTTTGGCATCGGAAACATTGTCCGATGCTCAGCCTGCTACACAGGGTTTCCACGGTCACCCTGAGGTTTAAGATTGTATGAATTCCGTATATATGGTCTTCGCACAATCATTTTTTGTTAAGTTTACAAGTATAAGGGGGAGGGCTCATCGCTGGGGGCCTCGGAGAAGTCTATATCTGCGATTTCTTGGCAGGTAATATCCTCTGGTATGCCGCGGATTACCTCTTTCAGAGGCTTGTCTTCGGGGAGGCGGAACGAGTGGAACTCTAGGTTCCTTGGGGTGAGTAGTCTCGTGGTACAGTGGTGATTGCGGGGTGTTTTGGGTAAATGTTAATATACCGCGTCATGTTTTTTTTGCATGGAAATCAATTCCATGGTCTATGAGGGCGGCTTAGAGAGAGCTCCAGCCTGCCTCATTATGAAGCATGATTGGAGGCACTCTTGAGTGTGAAACTACTATCTGAGGGGTCGAGGCTGGATGGGGGTTCTGGGAGGTGGAGGGTTCTTGTGAAGTGGTTAGCGGATTAGGTTGGGCGGGGCGTTGGGGTGTTTGGGGGAGATAGTAGTGAGAGTGGGGTGAAGAGCATGGATGAGAGAGGGGTGGTTAGAGTTGAGACTTGGGCCGTTCTTTTGTTGAAGTTGAGGGTCCGGAAAAAGAAGCATTGTTTAACGGCATTTGCATTGGAGGATTGGTCGTACGGCGACCGCGTTTCCTAGTGTTTCGGGCTTCTTCCCAAGGCATTTAATCCGCGCTTTTTCATTTCTTGCAAGGCATATCGTCGGTGCCGACATCGGACAGATGAGGTGATTTGTGATCGGTGAGGTGATTTGGGAAATCACCTCACCAATGTTATCGGGGGGGAGGGTTTTGGTGAGGGGGGGAAGGATGTTCGGTGTTCGAGTTGGCGGGCCAACTTAAACAATGCCTTGCCCCCCTTGACTAGATTTCCGTTAGGTCGCGGGAGTTCCTTATTTTAATGGTTCTCAGTAGGAATTTTCCTACGTTTTCGCTGATGGACATTATGGGTATGGGTTGTGATTAATTTGGGGAAATGAGAATGATTGAAATTGAAAAGAAAAACGTAAAGGAGATAAGATTGGTGTTTACGACTCTAATTTGCCAGACTATTTAAGACAAAGTGTAACTCACAGCGGTGGTGATGATGGATGGTGGGGCTTCTGGATTCTTCTGGAGCCGTGACAGCACTGGTTCCGTGTATCGTCTTGGGTGGGCTGAGGTTGGATGACTTTACTCTTCCTTCAAGCTGACAAAACCCCCCCAGAACCGGGACCAATCGTATAACTAACACAGAAGTTCAAAGACACACTGAGTTTTGAGTTTATTTAGCACTATCACTAGAGTTAAGATGCACTGATTTGACTGCTAGATGGTTTGATGACGAGATGTTTCGACACACACACTGACAGATTCAATTTGTCGTGTAAAAAGCCCTTTTACTGCGGGCAAAAACCACAATGGTAACTGATATTTTCTAGTTACAAGTTAAGCGTGTAAAAAGCCCTGTTGATAGGCAAAAACCACGATAACTTTATATAATCACTGGTGAAAGCACTTCTTACTAACGCAAATATTCTGAATGTTTTAGATGGTTATTTAGCGCAATCACAATAGGCAAAAGTTGACACTGGGTTCGTAACTTTGGGTCGTTGCTAAGCAACGAAGGAGAGATCGAGTGAGCGGGTAGTAGAATTCTTGTAATTTACTGGATGCTGGGCTGCTTGAGAGAGAGAGATCTATTGTCTGTTGGTTAGGGTATAATTACTGAGAATTTAGGTCAGTAGGTAGGTTCACGAAACAACACGACTCGGAGATTTACTGATTTGGGACTTTTAGAATTGAAAATTTTCGAATTGGGTAATAAGGGTCGGACCTTATTTGTTCAAACCGCTTACTATTCCCATGTCATCTAATTGGAAGCTTTCTTTAATTAGTTGATGTAACTTGTTGTTTTCATTTTCCCTAATATGAAAATTGAATTCATTACTTCCTGTTTTCTTTGTGATGTGGCCTAGCGCCACCCATTCTAGTTTAGTATACGATAAAGAAACCTTGTTTTTGTCTCCCTGAACTATGTTTGTGTAAATGAGTAATTCCCTGTTGTTTTGGCCTATCAACATTTGGATTTAACATTAGTTTCGAAGTAAGGAGCGTTCTTTAAGTGCTTATTATTCGAAATATGAGAATTAGACAAAGCTATTTGAGCTGGAATTTGTAAGTCCCGAATGGTTCGGGCTTTGGCGACATGAATCTGCTTCTCGTTTGCCTTTTATTTTGACATCGATTGACATTGAACCCGTGTTATTGGAGTTTGTGTCATTGGCCCTATGCAATGAGAGGTCACTAACTGGTACAGATAAACCGATTTTTTCAGCTACTTCTTGGTCTAATAGAGTGACGGTTGACCGTCGTCTAACAACGAATGAATATCAAGGCTTCTTAATGGCCCGACACCGTAATTTGAATAACTTTAAGAGAGCTTGATTATTTTCCTGTGTGTTTGTGACGATTTCATTGGTTTTCTTCCGATTGTGGTTTATTAATAAATCATGGAATTTCTTGTTTGGCGACTTTAAATTGAATTTACAGTTTTTAGGAGATTCCCTAAGCCTTAATGTTTAAAAATAGGGGTAAACCCAGTTATAAAAATAAATAGAAAAATGAGATCGACTTTAAGTCACGATCCTAGTCACCACCACCCGGATCACTAAATAAAAACATATTATGCATAAAAACAATATCACAGCTTTAAAAATCAGACTAGCTGGCCGTCAACAACCCATCAGGGGTACCATAAGGAAAAAGGAAGTATAGAAAATAAACAAATAGAAAACATTAGGGACTTACTCTATACTGCCCATTATGCTACAACATATAAACTACAACTTATAAAATACAAAACAAAAATACAATTATAATGCAAGGATAAAAGTTCCTGCAAACTTCCGCAGTTCCTTCATTACGAACTCTTCCAACCACAACATCCTTTGTTGAAGCTTCCCCAGCGTCATACCTTTGGTGCCGAAAAACCTCAGCATCATCATTTTGGCCGACTTCTTTATCCGTACACCGTATTTGGTACCAATAGATTCATCAACAGGCACAGGTGCTTTCCGATCACCCGTCATATATGCTAGAAAGGCACCCTGGCTCATCCGGTTCTTTAACCGGGCAATGTCATTTCTGAATTCAACTTTGATCCAATCTTCATAAGTCCCATCCTCCAGTGCCTGACGTTTAACGAAAGACCGTGTCAAAGTAGGTAGGTCATTCAGGTCCCATATATCATCAGGATCAGGTGCATACTCGCCAATACCAGGGGACGAGGCCTTAACTCTTAGTACCTCCACCCATCGTATGGATGCTTTGCCCACAAGCAAAAAACAAAGAGAGGTTTTAATAATACAAATTTACTATACAGGTTACTAATAATTTAAAATACAGGAAAAATTTCATTAGGTACGATCTTTGTTAAGGAATTGGAAATTTTATTGTTAAAATACGTAATTTTCCTCCATTTTTTCTCCTCCTTATCCTTTTGTACAGGATAGATGTATGATTTAAGAAATTTATTCTTATATTTTTTATTAAGAATGTTTTAGATTAAATTGGTGTTATATATTTTTACTTTCTCATATTTTTAAAATCCTCTAATCCAGTCTTTCTTAACCATATTGAAAGAATCGCCCCCTTTACCACAATAAAATTATCCAGCGCTCCCCCCCCCCCCCCCCCCCCTCAACAAAAAAAAACGAAATGTCTCGATAAAAACGGTAAGATGTTAACAGAAGCGTTACGATGAGAAGACTAAATACACTTTTTCGTCTCCTTGACAACGGCTATCAGCGGACAGTTATCAGCCAGGGTAGGCACCCAAGTGCGAATTTCACCAGTAGGTTTGAATTCTGATGAAACAGAACAAACCCATTGAGATCCAATTAAGCGTTACGAAACACTAGCAGTTCCACAAGCATTTTGAAATAAAACATCAAACAATTTTGGGCTTGAGTACCAATTGTTTACAAAGAATCTGTGGCCTTTTCCTAGATAGTCGTTCATCATAGTTGTCACTCCAATATTTGGATCCATGATGATATCTGAATCTGATCCAGTCTAAATAATGATGTCTAAAGGTACGTCCACACCGGTAACGAAATAGCAAAGTTGTATAACAATTGTTTTAAAACATGTATATATGTTGTATAAACTTTGTTGTACAACTTTTATAATTTTGTTATATAACAAGTTACAACTAGCAAACGCGTCCACACCTCATGAAACAAGAAATGCAACACTTTCAATCATTTGAGGATTCAGTAGTAATCATGGCTTCGGAGGAAGAGGTTTTGCTGGCCGCCGCGGCCTGTGTAATTATATCAACTCACCGTCAACCAACTGAGCGCAGATGGTGGGTGCGACCTTCGCTGGAAGCTCGACATCGTTACAGTGGAACTCACCTGATGGAGGATCTGATGGAAGACGGTAGAGATCCCCTTAGTGGGGAAATCAGGGATGATGGGAGTTTTCGGAATATCGCTCGAATGAGCAGTTCTGACTTTGAATATCTCTTGATCAATGTTGCCCCAACTATTGCAAAGCAGGACACCAATTATCGATGGGCTATACCTGCAAGAGAAAGGCTTGCAGTTACTCTGAGATTTTTGGCGAGTGGTGATTCCTATCAAAGCTTGAGTTACTTATTCAAGATCTCAAAGCAGAGTATTTCCAAGATTGTTCCTGAAGTCTGTAGGGCCCTTATTGTCTTCTTGAAGGATGTAATCAAGGTATGTATATCAATAATTATATTCAAACAAATATTTTATTATGCAAACTTTAATATATATTATGCAAACTTATATACTATTACTTTCAATAATGCTAAATAAAATGAAGAAAAAAAAAACAATTAAAAAGCCAATTACATATCCAGTAAATTCAAGGAGTCAGTCGTTGCTTGGTCAACGGGGCTAGGTTCGGCAGATGTGCTAGCTGCAGAGTAAGCATCTGGGCTGACAGCAGAGTAGACTTGCTGGGTACTAGGGTGCAACTGTGGGCTTACGTCACCGTAGAATTGTGGGCTTCCTTGACCGTAGACTTGTGGGCTTCCTTGACCGTAGACTTGTGGGCTTCCATGACCGTAGACTTGTGGTCTTCCGCGTAGATCTTGCCTTTCTGCGTGGTACAAAATGTTAGTAAGTTGATGTTTCGTGTCCACCACCAACATTTTATCTTTCAAATTTCTCAGGGCAATAGCTACTTGTTCCCCAAATACATCAAACTCGTCCCTGGTCCTGGCGCTAAGCTTTTTCATTACATCGTATGCTTCCCTGGCCATACTGTCGTTGTGGGATCTCTTTTTGCTGGGTCTTTTCATTTGAGATGGCGGAAGGAAAGTAGACTGTTCTTGCTCTGTCTGTGTCTCTTCTGGCCCCTATAAAGAAAAACAAATTTCATTAATTCAAAGAAGTGAAGTGGGTTGTCAACAATAAGTATATGATGAAATATTTTCTTTTTTTGCAGACCCCAAGCAGTCAAGGAGAATGGCTTGATTTAGCTGCTGACTTTGACCAAAAATGGAATTATCCTCACTGCTGTGGCAGCATTGATGGGAAACATATTACGTTGCAAGCTCCCAAACACAGCGGTAGTGATTATTTCAACTACAAAGGGTATTTCAGTATTGTACTTATGGCCATCGTCAACGCAAACTACTGTTTTACTTATGTCAGCATTGGATGCCAAGGGCGAATATCTGATGGTGGCGTGTTTGGCAGTACAGAGTTCAAGAGGCTTCTTGAAACATCACATTTACATTTGCCAGCGGCAACACCTCTGCCTGGGAGAACACTGCCAACTCCTTACGTTTTTGTGTGTGACGACGCTTTTCAGTTACTGCCAAACATGATGAAACCGTATCCGGGGGCACAAGCAAAAGGTTCGCCACAGAGAATATATAATGGCAGACATAGCAGAGCAAGGCGCACTGTGGAAAATGTATTTGGTATAATGTCAGCTGTATTCAGAGTCCTCAGAAAACCCCTGCTTCTTGAGCCCCTAACTGCAGAAAATGTTGTCCTAACTTGTTGCCTCCTCCACAACTTTCTTCGAAAAAGTCAATCAGCATCATCGTACACCCCCCCTGGGACCTTCGATGATGAAGATACCTCCTCCGGTGAAGTTACACCTGGACATTTGAGAATCGTGGGTGAACCAACAGATACCTTTCTGCGGCTCAGAAGGATCCCGAGAAAACCCTCCGACGTCGGCAGAATGGTTCGTAATGAAATCAGCGCTTTTTTTCAATCTGAAGAGGGATCAGTGCCGTGGCAAAACAGATACTGAATGCGAGGGATTAAGTAGGTACCTACCTACATTGTTTTTCTCCTCCCACTTTCTTCTTAGTGACAAATAATTATTATGTAGGTACCTACTAAATAGGTAGTTAACTACTAAATTAAAGTTGAAAAATTAAACTGTATAAAATGTAATTAAAATTAATTAAAGTTTAATTAAAACTGAAGTGTGTTTACCTGTGCCTGATCTGACGCCTGTGTGGACTCATCTGGTTGCTGCAGTTCACCCGTGAGCTGCTGTCCGACTTCTTGTTGGTGCCTCGGTGTGTTTTTATCTTTTAGAAAAAGCAGAGAGTGGAAATATATCCATTTGGTCTTGTAAGGGGCATCAGCTCCGTCTCCACTCTTCCCTTTTTTCAATTCGCGCTGGAATTGTCCAATTAGCATCCGAACTTTCTTCTCCACCTCATCCACGTTTCCTTCAAAATCGGAAGCTAGATCAGCCCAACCATCTTGCTTTTTATTACGGTTTTTGTATTCATTGTGTTGTGGATCCCAAAGTACTGCTTTCTCACGATACTGCTCAATCAATCTTTCGGTATTCTCCTTCGTCCACTCCATCTCCAAAAGACCTCAAAAAATACCTCACAAAATACACAAAACAAAGAACGCCAGTCAAATTAAAAAAAACTCCACGCACTCAGACACACTCACTTACAGATAGTTCTCCATCAACTGATGGGAGGACACTGAAAGGTGGGTTGTTTGTTTTTTGTGTTTTTTTTTTTGTTTTGTTGTGTGTGTGGACGAGCTTGCAACTTGTTATACAACCAAGTTATCTAATTCCTTTGATCTTTACCGACAACCTCTGGGTAACATGTAACCTGCTATAAAAACAGAAAAAAAGTTACACAACATCGTGTTATACAACATTTTTCAGTTGAATTTCTAACAAGTTACATAACATTGGTTATATAACTGTTTGTAACACGTTTTGTTACTGGTGTGGACGCACCTTTAGACATAACCTGTTTCTACATCACAACAGACAAATAATTTTATTCCAAAACGGTGTCGTTTGGAGGGTATATATATTTTGAAGGAAAGTTTTCCTTTCCACAATAACAGGCTTTCATCTATATCTATATATATATTTTGAAATGGGTAGATGGTCTGCTTGTAGATTTTTTTCAAAGGATCCAAAAGATTCCTTATTTTATGTAGTCGATCATTTGTCCGAACATTGTTATCGGCAAAACGCAGAGCCCATAGTAAAAGAAATTGATCCTGTAAAAATAACACTCGTCATAAATTAATTTATCATATTTCAGAGACATTCTTTTGCGCAAGATGTTTGATGCAGCTATTTATACTCTCCAAAGGTAATTTTGAAGAGACTAGCTGACTCGCAGTGGAGAAAAACTTTTTTCATGTTCCGACTGTAACTATTCATGCGCTCTAAAGGTTATTTGAAGAAACATGCTGACTCACAGTGGAGGAAAATTTTTTTCTTGTTCCGAGTGTAACTATTCATGCTTTCTGAAGGTTATTTAAAGAGACACATGTTGACGCACGGTAGAGAAAAACTTTTGTAATCTTCTGTGTATTCAACACAATTGCGCAAAGCACACACGGCTTTGACAATATGGGCTGCTTTTTCTGCTGATTTACATTGTATGAAATTACCAGGAATTTTTTCTGTCATCCCAAACACACATTCTAGTTGAAAATAATCAACAGTGACTGATCTTCGACCACAAGACATTGATATCCTACGTTTAGTCGTCCAGCATTAATTAGAGATTTCCAGTTTTTTTGGGGATGCTTCAAGGACAACGTTGCACGGAAGTTTGTTCCTGCGGGTTTTTTTTAATATTTAATTCCTAGGTTTTGTTTGAAATCTAAATCGCAACCTTTATTTTGATTTTTGAGTGACTTGAGTAGGTCATCATCGAAAGCACCTTTTATCATCCCTTTTATAATTAGAAGCAGATTGAGTTCTTTACCGTCAGTGGCTGTGATTAGTCCCTGAAGTCCTTTGCTCAACTCATCTTAAAAACGATTTTGTCGTTATTGGTTTTTCGCGTACCCGATACACCAATACCAAGGAATCGAACATTAATGTGCTTCTTTATTAACTGGTCCAAGTCATCAGATTTGTTCCCTTGGTCATCTTATCTGATCACTACACATGACTCTTGGGTTGTTCTCGGCTTGGCTGTGATATTTGCATACGGGTGATTCCATTATCGCTTGTGCAATATTTAGATGCTTGTAAAATTTCTTAATAATAAAATAAAAAACATTTTTAATGAAATTATTCTTAATAGAGCTACATTTTAACATGTTAACTATAAAAATATTAAACAGTCAAGAGGGAGGTTCAAAGTGCTATCGCGGGTGCACTAAAGTTGGCAAAACCTTTCTGGATCATAAGACAAAAAAAAAGTCTGTTAATTGAGAAACATTTATTGTGTTATGGCTTGGTATTTCGTAAGGCATTAAACTAATCGCCTAAAAAACCTTGTCACTTCCTAAAAGGTCCTTAAGTCAATTCTTGGAGAATTCCCCTTTATTTTTCATTTTAATTTTGTAATATAAAATAGCGACTGAATTCACTTTAAGTTTTTTAAATGGAGCCTTTGTACTACTCCTTTAATTTCAGCACACTGTCTTTCTATAACTTGATTTAGCATCTCAAATGCAGAAAAGTTTTCTCTTTCAACTTTGTTGATCCATAGCAGAGAAACTTCCTAGCAGCAAAAACACCCCGCTAAGACAAAGATCCAAATGGATTACAGCCATCAACCACTCAAAACATTTAAAACAAAACTAATGAAAAACCTAAAACAAAAAATAAGCATGATGCATCTGAAACATTGAAGGAAATGCAAGCAAAAATTCTTTCACAATTGTCATTTCGACTTTGTTGATCCATAGCTCGATTTCGACAAATGCACTGATTTTATCTTTGTATAAAAATATATTACTCGTGTCTTGCAACTTCAAATTAGCCGACCGTTCTATTTATTTAGTTGTATGAAAAAATCTACCAAATAAGCAAAACATACTTGAAATTCAGGTTTACAAAACTGATCAAGCAAATCTTTGCTCTTGCTAGTTAAAAATATTTGTACTACCTCTCTCAGTTCGTACAACCTCAACAGCATGGGGCAGGCGTGGTCGCGGCATAGAGTTGAGTTGACTTTCTTTCTCGCTCGTAGCAGTAGCACAACTCGAGCCGCACGTCGTTGTTGTGTCGACTCGTTGTCATGTTCAATATTTTTCGGATAGCTTTGTGGACCATCAATTAAGAACCACTCTAGGGAATATTTAACATGGTCAACATAACTCACCCCAAGGACCGATAGTAACAAAGGAAGCTAGCTGTCTATGAACGAATTGTTTTGATCAGTTTGTTTCAATTGTTTTGATGTTGTACGGCCGGGCCATTTTGTAAAATCCCCCATAGGAGCTGGCGAAACTGAAGAGAGGGTGTCTCCCTCGTCGATGATCTCATGATGATGATATTTGTGAACATTCATACGGAAATCTGTGATGGCATACATTGTGATGAGCTGCCGCTGTTAAAATCTAATAAATCCATGCCACTTCCTTTAACTCTGCAGTCAAGAAGTAATTAGGACAACCTGTTGATTTTCGTAAAAGTATCCACGATGATGTTTCTACGGCGGTGCGAGCACCGGCCAGGTGACTTAGCTTGCAGGTTAATATTGTTCCCTCGATGTCTCCTACATTACGAACACCCGTGAGGGCGATCCTCCTGAATTCAACGTCCGTTAGGTCCCGTGATACATTAAAAAACTCAGGAGTTTGCGCTCCAACAACAGCCGAGAAATGGCTCTGAAAATTCGTTTAGAATTCACTTACTGCTAGTAGTTAGGAAATTTTATTTCATAACACACACCGTTTCCCACCCTGGTAAAGCGCAGTCCTTTTCGGCTAATATCTTGACACCCCCATGATTCAGATGCTTTGTGGAGAGTGTTCTGTAGCTCTAGGTCGAGAGTCAGTCGAGGGTCAACATACTTTAGAGCTTTGAAGTCTATTAATAGAATAAGACTTGTCGTTTTCGTGCCAGCTTTCTGTGACGGTGAAGAAGTGGAGTTGTTGATCTTTGAAACATCACATCATCCACCTCCTTTAACTTGTTGTTATGGGAAGAATAAAATAATACTTGGCTGATTTATATAGCGCTGTTTTTGTGAAAAATCATTTCAAGGGGAATTTGTCTCGGAGATTAAATAGTACTTCTTGACCGAGAGAGAGGCGTCTTGACACAGTTTCCTATAGTAAGGAGGAAATAATATTAATTCAATTACAAATAGTATAGTGTATATATGGAACTATGTTTAAAGTCCATCACTTTGCTGTGGTAATTAGATTTGTTCATAAAGATCACAGTATTTCTCTTGTCCGCCTTTGTCAACCCTAGATCTTCATCTTTAAGTTTTTTTTTATGTAGAAGTTTTCTGGATTTGTGCTTGTAGAAATTTTAGGTATTTCTTTTTTAATAGTCTCTGCACTTTTGCAAATATGTAAATGTTTTAGGACTGTACTACAGGACTGTTTCAATATCTATAGCAACACTTTCAATATTAATTTTGTTTTAAGAAAGGTTGTAATATAAATCTTTGGATAATTAAGACGTTTCTTTATCAAGGAACTGATATGAAGAGAGATTTTTTACGCTATCATAAAATTTATGGTTTGTTGTAATTAGATTTATAGAAAGGTTTTTTTTTTAATATAACAAAGATTTTGTAACTTTTTGTTTAATATTATTGTACGCTTTTATGGAGGCATACATCCGCACTTTATCGTCTTATAAATCCCACTCTATCGGATGGAGTTCACTCACTAACTCTATGTGAAGAGTCATTAATTTGAGTTTGGTTTCATTTCTAGATTTGAAAGCACTTCGCCATCCTTTGCCAAATATGCGATGCTCCACCAAATCTTGAATGAACAGCCAATTTTTTTAAATTTGAGTCGTAAATATGTGGGCCAAAATAAATAATAATGTATTCATTTTTTATTGGTATGTCAGGTAACTTGAATTTTATAATATTTTTTTTTTTTTTTTTTCATGTAGTCATCTTTTAAGTTTAATGTTAGATCCTAGTTTAATGCTCCTGATTGATCAGGTTTGTGGAAAAATATTATGCGAAATTGAATAGTAGGAATATTATGAAATAACATTTATTGAGGTTGAGGTGGAACTCCGGCTCTTTCTGCTAGGTACTGTCCTATGGAGTTCGGTCTGGTCTCTCTCCAGTGATTGGTGATGAAATCTATTATATGTTCCTTGGACTTGGGTGGGATTTTTTTTAAACCAGAACAACCATTCATCAGCGTCACGTCCTAGAAGTAATGTTCCTGCTACATCCTCTGCATCCACTTGCCCCAATTTTGTTGGATCGGCTGAGATAACCTTGTTAAGTGTGGCACTTTTTATGAATGCTGTACTCAGTAGTTGGGCGTATCATCCTAGCGTTTTTGGACCTGCTGGATTTAAAGGTGGTTCTGATAGTGTGTATCCAGGTGTGAAGATTAGGATTCGCTGATGCTGAGTAGGGAGATTTTGGTGGATAGGCCCATATCCGATAAATAGGCTGTATAAGAATTGTTTCGGTCGATCTCTTCTTCGCCCTTCATTAGTTGAAACATCTCCTTTCCCATTTTCTCAACGAAAATCCACTCATCGAGAACATCAACTATGTAACCGATAGCTATTAGGGCGGAACAGTCTTTGAATCGTGAAGGTACTGTACACATTCTGAAATTTGAAGCCGCATGATCCTGGAAGACATTAAAATTAAAGAACATGTCGACTTCTGCTACCAGCTTTCAGTAGTTGGCATCTAGAGTCCAGCTAGCATATTTTGTGTGGACTGCATCTAAGGAGACTATTAGTGAGTCGGGTTTTCCTAAGGCTTTCATTCTTTCTGTTAGTCTTGTGGAGATTAAGTCCCTATAATCTTCATTTCCTATTTGTGCTAGTCTGTAGGGAGCTAATAGAGCTAGTGTCATCCAGATGTCATCCCTAGTTGTCTCGTATTGATTTTGTCTGTCCTGTTGTTCAGTGAATGGACTTCTAATTATTCTAAATAGGTCGGCGATGGTAATTTCTGCCTCAGCTTCACCTATTGTGAAACCGAAGTATTCCCATTTGTCAGTGAGTTTTCCCCTAATTCCGGATATGGTTTTGTATATGAAGGCTAATGCCATTTCTAGAGATACAGTTCCCCCGAAAATAGTTCAATTTAATTTTTAGTTTAAGTTAAATAAAGTAACTTTTTTTATCATTTCTTGCTTAAATGGATTGTTTCAACTTCTGTTAACTAAATTGTTACAAAATAGTTACTTTTATTTAACCCAGCGATATTGAGAGTTTAGAGTTATAGTTTGATCAATTTTGGTTAAGCTGTCATCCGTCACCAAGGAATAAAATATTGTTAAGAATTTTTTGTGTTCCAGATCTAATTCTGTAGACAGATTTTTTTTGAGCTTCCGCTAATTCCATGAAGTTTCTGCGGACATCGTTTGGCGTCAATGCTTTTCATTTTTTTTTCTTGATAGGCCTAAAAAATATTACATTAAAAACAATTAGAAAGTAAATGTGGCATTTTCACTGAGCTTGGATGGTGGTGGACCACCTCCAGTCTTTCGGCGTTCTTTTGTAAATTGTGAAGATTCCTGGAAAACATTTGACTCATTATTGTGATTTTCACACAATTCATGACTTCATAAAACAATGTGTGACAATCTACAAACCTTTCTGGCAGACTTTTTAAAGTTTTCAAACTTGTTTCTCAATTGTTTTGTGGAATTTGGTTGCCAATAGTTCCAATGTCTGGTCCTTCTCTTTGACATGTACAGTATCACTTTTCTTATTCAAAAGAATATTCTAATGGGTCTCTCAGCAAAATGACATCTTCAGCGCTAAGGTTCGAAGATCTCTCTCCGAAAATAAAGTTTGTCGTATTGAGAAGAAAATAATATAACAAGTCGAATAAAGAGTTGCAGGTCATAATACGAATAGAGCAGTAACAATACTGCTCTGTTCGTTTCGTATTGTATTATGGCTTGCAATTACATGTACAAACTCGGTTATAAAAATAAGTATAGTTCTAAATCACTATTCATAGAAGTCTTAGTTGTAAGTCATTAGTTGTCAATCTTAGTTATAATATAAGCCACTTGTAGTATATAGGTATAGATTAAATGTATAAATGAATTTATAAAGCGCCCTTGAGGTGATTTTCTCACGAAAATGGCGCTATAAAAATCATCCAATAATAATAATAAAAACCTATTTACTTTGTGATTGTTTCCATTTTTCTGCGCGGCGGCCAGAAGCGGCGCGCTCCGGGGTTTAAACTTGAGAATCTTGAGAATCTTCCAAGCTGTTACTTACTCTATATCGAGTTGCTATCATCAAATGTTTCTTCAACGAGCAATTTTTACGCTGGACTACCGGGTCTCACAGGAATGCTTATATATGTAAAAAAGAATATGTATTGATGGAATGGAAGAAAAAATCTACATGTTAGATGAACAAAATGTAGAATTACTATTTCCTTTCAACCAAAATAAAATATATTAAATGAAAAAATATACTTTTTGTCATTAATATTTAATTTCGCTTTAGCTCATTATGCACTGAAATCAATATAATTAACCAAAGTTTGTGAACAAACTATAGTGTTATACCAAAGCTAACTTCTACAAAAAACAAGGATTAAGGTAGAATCATACTAGGCCCACGCAACGCGACGCTACGCAAAGTTCCTGTCCATGTTCACACTGGCCATACGCGTCGCTGTGACCACGTGACAATGGGTCTCTAGTGATAATTGATTTTATGTTCAATTGATCTATTTTTGGTAGTTTTTTTACCATTTTGCAGAAAAAAGTGATCTATTTCGTCCAGCTCATCTTTTTTATGTCTCTTTTCCTGGGAATTTCTCTTCATTCCCATAGTTTCTTCTACAGTTCTGTCAGGACTCACCTTCCTTTTGTAAGCCCCTCTGGTCGTGGGCGTCATTATACAATCATGGCTTTCAGGAGTTGAAACGTCTGATGAATCGGTGACAGACGTGGCATCAAGATTGCCTGTGGTGGGACGTCCTTCCAAATACGGCTTTAAAAATTACATTTGTTCTTCAAATTTCCAAGCCGCCATCACTTTCCCCGCTTGGCCACTTTTCTTTATACGCCTTTCAATTGCATTGTTATAGCAATTGCGTAGCTTACTCCATTCGTCTTTACACTGGTCAACTAAAACCATAATTTTTTTTTATTACCTACAGATTTTTGGCTACGGGAAATTCATTTCGGTCTATAGGATTCAGCTATCGCATAGGATTTTCCACTGTAAACAATATAGTCAAAGAAGTTTGTGAAGCTATTTGGAAACATCTTGGACCGAAGGTAATGCCCCAGCCAACCACAGAAATGTGGGAAAAAATAGCGAATGACTTCAAAAACATCTGGAATTTTCCTAATTGCATTGGAGCTCTAGATGGTAAACACATCAATATGAAGTGTCCAATAAATGGCAGTTCAGATTACTGGAATTATAAAGGTCAGAATTCCACAATATTAATGGCCTTAGTAGATGCTAATTATAAATTTATAACGGTAGACGTGGGCTCATATGGAAAAAACAGTGATGGAGGAATTTTTGAAAAATCTTCACTGGGTACTATATGTCCATTTACAATACACATGTGACACGTACTACACCTTTATGGATACATAAAAGATAGGTACTTTAAATAGTAGCACTTAAATGCCTCTTGAATTCTTCAAGACTACTGTTAAAGATGTCAACAGTTTTGGAAGCGTTATTTAACAACACCATACCTCTTGTCATGCTATGTCTTGCCATGAATGGCAGAAATTTCCTCCCAAGCTGCACTGCGCATAGAAGAATTTTTGTAATCTTTAGATTTAATATTGTAAATAATCTCGTGTTGTCTAACACTGTTGATAAAGTGCTCGCCACCCATTTTGAAATTTTTAATATATCTGTCCATGTATCTGTCAAAAAAACAACCACAGATAATATACATGCTTAGATAACACCAAAAAGATGTGAAATCATCTCATAGTAGGCGTGACCATACCCCCTCCACCTTCCACACGGCGCACGCCGATCTGGCTTTGGCAGATCCGCGTCGCGTAGGGCACCTCGGTTTGCGTTGCGTGGGGCTAGTGTAATTCTAAAGCACCCGTTTCCATAGAAAATATATGGAAGATAAGTAGTCCAGATATGGAAATGGTGACGTCAACCTACGTAGCGTCACGTGGGCTAGGTGTGTTTCTGCCTTTATACGTTGCTCAAGGTGCTTCTGACAGAAATAAAAAGGTGCTTCAGAAATAAAAACTATTCAAGTTCTCATGCTACGATTTGCAATAATTTCCACAGCTTTGTCTTCAGCAAACGACATGGAGTATGCCAATTAAATCTGAATAAATATTATAAAAATGAATAATGATGCAATTTAAGATTACATACCTTTTTGATGTTTGACGTAATCGTGGTCCCTTACGGAATCACAATACTTAATTCTGTACGATTTTGTCGAGTTGGGGTCTACAATGAGAAATAAATTCAGTTTTAGGCAACAACAAAATGAAATATCAAAAACAACGTTGTAATAACGAATAAGAGATGATCAACTGTATTTTTGTCACTACAACTTTCATTTGGCTTAGTCCTTTTCCTTTTTTCAGTCGGCTTGTGAATTTTTTAATTTCTAATTTCCTCGAAGTGCTTTAGCACGAAACATTTTAAATTCAAAATATTTACGTATTGGTGTAACGAGACTGACTATTCACTGACAGTTGCAATCATAAATCATGAACCCCAAACTGGATATACTGGTTCAATTGTGTATTTGTCATTTCCGTTTACTATCTACAATTCAGTTCATCTACGAAGCCCAAGCTTTTTTGGAGTTACAAGGTTAGTACAGAGATATACGCCTCTGACAATGAGAAAGCGCTGTAACGTAAATAGTTCCGGGGAACCATTTACTAGTATTAAATATAAATAGGTAGAGCAAGCGAGTCTCCTCAGGATTGTGGATGGAAATACGGGATTCTCCCCAGCATGATTAGGTTTATCTTTTTTGTTTTAAATAAAAGAGTTCTTTACTAAATAACAAAATTAAATGTGTATTTCAAAAAAACATATAGCCAGGGGGTTTCAATTACCCTAAAACAACACCGGTAAGGGCGACCAAATCAACAATAAAACAAATAGCAAATCGCATACCTGTTGGACCAAGTCATGTTCCCTAAAATAATACTAACACACGAGAACACTTATATGAACTGTCGCCGCGAAGACGTGGGGAAGTAATCGGGAGCGCATTCATGGGACGCAACCGCAAATTGCCAGCGCATAGTCCGCCGACTCTGGCTATCCGGGCAGCAGGTTCCACCGGATGACCAGGATTCCGGCTGAAGGCTTCAAGGATCTCTGGGCATTTTGCCAAACACAAGGCAAGAGCCACGTCAAAGGCTTTCCGCCAGGAATTCGCCACAACTACTCGAGGCAGACGGCAGGCAAGGGCACAAAGGTGTTCCGTCGCGTTTTATGTCACTCTACGACAAAGGATTACGCGGATTTATTTCAATGCAAACATCGCGTGGCACAAGTAATTCTCCCACCGACAGCCGTAACGCCCGCTTAATTACTCCGGGTCGCGTTTATCCAAAATCATTTTTATGTTCCGACTCGTGGTTTTAAATATTAAAATATGAATATAAGGGATTATCCCATGTTAAAAACTTGTAAAAACTAACACCTAAGTGACAAATCAAATATCCGTCGGCTGCCGTAACGGCGGATATTTAAGAAGTCCGGAAACTAGAAACTAACATTGCCACCCGCAAAAATAAAAACCAAAGGCGGTTCAACAAATAACACGAGCGGCCAGGTGAAAGTTAAATAGGTCACGAGAATAATTATTCGAATTTAATAATTATTATCGTGACAGCGCGCAAAACTACATAGTGTTGACACACATAACAATAATTGTGTTTATTTTTATTAACATGCATCAAATACAAGGAAAAATCGAAGCCATTTCGATGTCAACACTGGTAACCTTAAATTATTTTAATCTTGATGCAGCTCAAGGAACTCCAACTCAACCACATTCATATTTATTTACACAGGTACGTTGAACGAATCTAGACCTCCAGTGTCCCTGATTATTAACATTATTATTAGCATATTAGATTATTAACAGGTATTTCACACACTTATTATTAGCACAGGTATTTATTTCACACGCACAGGTAGTCCGCACACTTCCAAGCAGTCATTTATTTACACAGGCACTTACAAAAACTGTTCAAAATTATCACCATTAAATTCCAAGCACAGTTGGGCCCGTCGAATGATCGATTGTTGACTCTTCGAATCATATCTGGGTTAATTTTTAGCTGGTCAAAAGCGTCAATGATACGTAATCTTAACGTATCAACATCAGGACATTCTGTCCTGTATATTCTGTCCTGTATACTTTCCTTTTACAAAACTCCACAAAAAAAAGTCCGTTGGCGTCAGATCCGGTGACCTGGCTGGCCATGCGATAGGTCCAGCACGTCCTATCCACCGACCTTCGAACTCTTCATCGAGATATCTTCGAACTTGAAGCCCAAAATGAGGTGGAGCACCATCTTGCTGGAACCACAAATTCCTTATGGTTATTAGAAGAATATCTTCAAGAAGCTCCTGCAGCTCGTTCTGTAAAAAACGCAAATAAAGTTCTGAACTCATCCTTGCTGGAAGAAAACACGGCCCCAGCACTCTATCGCCAACCAACCCACCCCACACATTTAAGGACCACCGGTGTTGGAAATATCTTAGTTACTCTATTTCTTTCCACTGTTTGACTTTAACAGAAGTTGCAGTATTGAGGATTTGACTCTGGCATTCCTAACATCTCCCGTGGATGGGGGATGGTTTCTCCGATGATTTCTCTGTTCCATGATTTAAATCTTAAAGAATCTGCTTGAGAGGCTGAACAATCCCAGATCGAAACACGGGTAGCGCTTTTGTATTAAGTAAGGTCTCTATAGATATAAATTCACTCTTGATGATTACATTGTCTGCTCTGGCTTGATATTGTTTGGAAAACATGGTTCTTATCGTTCGGGAATTTTGGAATAAAGAGTCAACAATGCCGAAATACAAAGCAGCTTGAAATTCTGCTATAAACCTAGGAAAACACGGATGGATGGTAGATAAATACTCGACCATTGATCCTCCCTGGGTTTTGGAGTATTCAGTGGCATGTTTTATAATTTGATTTTTTATATTATCACTACTTTTGTAGAGTAATTTCTTTATTTCATCCTTAAACATGTTTTTGGAGCTTAAACCTCTAGGGATGTTTAATGACATGGGCTTCTCTAGTAGTTTTGCCTGATATCTACCCATTTTGGGATTCCCAAAACGGATGCACAGACCCTTTTGCTCATTTGTTGTCGTGTTAGCTGCAACTAATTTCCAAAAACTTAATCCTTCTGTAACTGGGTCAGGAAACATTCTCATAAGAAATCTGCTTAGAGATAGCCCACCCACTCCTCCTAAACTTGGATCTAAGTATAAGAAACCTACTTTATATCCCGGACTCTTGAATCTTTGAGCGTTAACCACCGGCATTTTTTGGCAGCAAAGTAACTTTTCACCGATTGGCCCTTTAGAAGTACTAGGCCCCGTTGTCTTGCCATCTAGGTGCTCAAACATGTGGCGGAATGGCAACTTATTGAAATGGAGGAGGCAAATTTCCCATTGTACGGGTTTCCTTAAATAAAGTTCAACTCGGCGAACCAGACCAGTTTTCCAACCTGTATTGACAGCAGTACCATCACATCCGATGACAATTAGATTTTCAAGAGAAATACCACTTTCAGACAGGTAAGAAATTACAGACTTGACAATATCTTCAGATCCTCCAGAATTTGGAGTAACGTGGCCAACGTAGAGTGAGCCGGGTTCTTGAATTAGTGAGTAATGCTCTTCCTTAATAATTCTACGAAACCTTTTTGAATGAGCTTGCTCTATCACTAACGTGTCGTCTTTTCTTCCATCTAAATAGAGACCCAACAGTGGAAGTGCATCTAATTTACTACACAATTCAGCCTTAACATTTTGCTTTTCCCTCCTTATTTTGTTCTTATCTATAACATAATAGGCATAATCCTAGGAATGTGGAGGGGGTAGAGTAGAGGGGAGGTCGTTCGTCCCAGGTAGGTGAGTGACGTTGTCTGGCTTGCTTATCAAATACGAAAAATGAGTAAAAATATGAAATATAAAATATTTTGGCAAATTTTGGGGCTTATGCGCGACCGGAAGATAACAATTGATCTAAACCAAATTAAAACACAATGTTGTTAGGCTCTATTTGAAGAAGTTACAAACTATTACATTACGAAAACATTTGAATTTTTTTTTTTAAACAATTGCAAAAATGAGTTTTTTTTTCATATTTTGTCAAACTTAAGGGCCTATGCGCGAACGGAAGATGTCATCCAATTTTTTTAATTTTTTTTATTATTATTTGTCTATATGATTCGCAACTTTTCCGCGCTATTACAACTTCGAAATCAAAAAAAAAAGTTTTTTCGGCCCAGTCTAGTGTACAATCCATCTACTTGAGGTTCAATTAATTTTTTTAGTTGATCTAATGGAAACGTCATCATCAAAAGGAGGGGGAGTTCAATGACCACCGCCTGAAATAATTCATATATATTAATTACCATATATGAAACTACTTTAACTACAATATAAACTAACATACCTGTACCCACATGTGCAATTTCTTCTTAAATTCTTTTTCCAATTCTCCGAATTGTTTTTTTCACAGCTCCGCTGACTGATCAGTGTATTCTGACACTGCATCCCAGTCTCTTCGATTTTCTCCAATGGCATTGATTAATTTTTGTTTTTGACTTGAATCTAAAACGTAAAATCGACGCAATTATATTATAATGTGTGCTATCACCAACAGAAACTATTCTTGAACCATTTATCAGACGCTTGAATATCCATAGATACCAACATAGACAAACACAGATTGGCCCAAAACGGGGGCATGTTGGTTCAAAAGAATCAGGACATCAACAAGTTTCGGATGATTTCACAACTTTGTTTCAGTGTAGACATAAGGTCTCTACCTTAGTAAAGGAAGTTCAAAGTCTGGACTCTGTATAGAAGCGTTAAAGATAAGAACCTTTTTTTTTTCTTTTACTAAAGTAAGGTCGACCCTTAACTTAGCAAACTTTAGGAATTGACTCTGAATATGGGTGTAAGATTCAAAATATTCTTACTTTTGTAATGCTACTTACTGGTTGTGGGAGTACTCTCCACATACTGTAAACACTCCTTTTTAAGATACTCAATGTATTATGTAGACCGGTCAGTGGTTGAGTGGGCATCACATTTGGATCCCACCCAGGCGTTCCGTGTTCAATTCCTCGGCTGGCTAAGTCCTCCATCATGACTCAAGCAACATTTTCGACTCACTGTGGTGGTAGCAGGAGATTTTCAAATATTTTCAGGTTATTCGTAACCTGGGAATGTTTGTCTTTCTTTTATAATTTAAAAAAAAAATAAAATGGTTTTACCTACCATTAAAACTCTTATTATGTTGTCTTGCTTATCCAGAATATGCAATGTGAGATATCGGGCTTATTTCCGTATCTGCTGCTATATCTTGAATTTCCCGCCTTTCTTTTGTAACTCCCTTCAGCTGTCGATTGTCATCCAGAGTCCATCTTTCTTTTGTCACAAAGCTCTGAAATGAGTTCCAAAGACCTTGGCGTCTGTATTTGGTTAAGGACTTCTGATTCAGACGGGGGTTCCACACAATTCCTAGATATTCCACTGACTGTGCTGGCTGACGGACACACTTTTGGAAATTTACCGACCAACCTAACCGCTCAAACAATAATGAACTCCAGTGAACAATATTATGGCTTTAAAAAAATATGTTCATATAGACCAGTGGTTCCCAAACTCTCTTGGCCCACGGACCCCTTTCCCCAAACTGTTATGACCCACTGACCCCGGGGCGGATAACACAACGGAGGGGGCGGTATTGGAACGGCAAATTTCCATAACGGAGGGGGGTCATCCCACCCTATCCCATTACGCCCTCCCCCGACGAAACTTCCATATGAATTAAAATATGGGTCAAAACCTTGCCGCGGACCCCCTGACGTCATTCAGTGACCCCCAAATCATTTTTTTTTCTACGGACCCCCTGAATGGTCCTGGGGACCCCTGGGGGTCCGTACGGACCAAAAATTTCGACGTAACCTAAACCTATCGTAAAACGAAAATAAATCACCAACAAAACACTATTTAAAGACTAAAACTGAAAAAAAGTAACGCCAGCATTGGTACTTATGCTGAATTACACTAATATCACAGTGAATTGATCATTTAAACGAAAATTATCTTCAAAAACATAAAACTGCAAGTAAAATTAATCAAGTCAAACATAGTTTTTTGTGAAAAAAAGTAACGCCAGCATTGGTACTTATGCTGAATTACACTAATATCACAGTGAATTGATCATTTAAACGAAAATTATCTTCAAAAACATAAAACTGCAAGTAAAATTAATCAAGTCAAACATAGTTTTTTGTGAAAAAAAGTAACGCCAGCATTGGTACTTATGCTGAATTACACTAATATCACAGTGAATTGATCATTTAAACGAAAATTATCTTCAAAAACATAAAACTACAAGTAAAATTCATCAAGTCAAACACAGTTTTTTTGTGAAAAAAAGTAACGCCAGCATTGGTACTTATGCTGAATTACACTAATATCACAGTGAATTGATCATTTAAACGAAAATTATCTTCAAAAACATAAAACTACAAGTAAAATTCATCAAGTCAAACATAGTTTTTTGTGAAAAAAAGTAACGCCAGCATTGGTACTTATGCTGAATTACACTAATATCACAGTGAATTGATCATTTAAAGGGATATTATACCCGTGGAGAAATCCGTAAGCTGTCAAAATTAGTTTTTTTTCACATCGCTAGATGGCGGTAGGAGTGTCTTCCCGAATTTTAAAAGATCAACATTATACTTGCGTTATAAACAGAAGAGCACAGTATTTTTAAATGTCAAAGTAAAAAACAAACTAATAACAAAGTGTGGTTTATTTATGGAACTTATTATGTTAGTAGAATATTTAGTATGATCCTTTTTATAAATGTTTCATCATTTGCTTGTTCATGGTCCTTTCCAATATGCTTCCATTATAAACACATATTGCGTTATGAACAGACAAGCACAGTATTTTAAAAATATATCGAAGTAAAAAAACAAACTAATAGCAAAGTGTGGTTTGTTTATGGAACTTATTATGTTGGTAGAATACTTAGCATGATCCTTTTTTATAAATGTTTCATCATTTGCTTGTTTCAGGCTTCCATTATAAACGGCGATTGGAATCTCGTGGTTCACATTTGGAGTCGATTTTTTTTTCTTTACTTCTAAATATTCAGTAGTTTATTGTTTTTTAAACAATATTAAATTTTCTAGAATTCATCATTATTATTACTATCCCCAAATTATTTGGAAACGTATATTGCATAGAATATATACATTAATAACATCATTAATAATATTGACTACCAGAAATAAAAGAAAGATTCTTTTTTATTTATATATTTATTAAATTTTTCTGTGTTATTTAGTAAACTAAACAATAATCTTTTTTAACATGGCAGTAGTTGTCGTGCAAGGCTGCAGAAAACCATGACAAAACTGCAGCGACCCTCACTCTATTTTAATAAAAAGAAATATAATAAAAATCATTTATTCCAGAACTAGAGAGTTCCCGGCAGAGCTCGCTATTATATACATATAGAAACCATCGCGGGCATGCACACATAAAATCACCAAAGTGTCATCGCAATCGGATGAACGGTTAGCAACGCATATTTTCATGATGCCAGAACTCACTATATATATAGAAATCATCGCGGGCATGCACACAACAACTTGCCAAAGTTTCCTCGAAATCGGATGAACGGTTCATTAACGCATTTTCATGACGCCAGAGCTCGCTATTATATATAGAAACCATCGCGGGCATGCACATATAAAATCCCCAAAGTGTCATTGCAATCAGATGAACGGTTAGCAACGCATAATTTCATGATGCCAGAAATCACTACATACACATATAGAAAACATCGCGGGCATGCACACAACAACTCACCAAAGTTTCCTCGCAATCGGATGAACGGTTTAGTAAAGCATTTTCATGATGCCAGAGCTCGCTATTATAAATAGAAACCATCGCGGGCATGCACACATAAATTCCGCAAAGCATCATCGCAATCGGATGAACAGTTAGCAACGCATAATTTCATGATGCCAGAACAATCGGATGTAGTGCAATGCAATACATTCCGTATTACGAAATAGTACAAAAATGGACAAAATAACAATGCATTCATATATTAGTTTCAATATCCCGTAATAGATTTTTCTTGCATTTCTTAATTTTTTCTGTTCGAATTAGTGTCGCTGCTTTTCGTTTTTTCTCCAAGGCGGTTATAATATATTGTGGGTCACGAATGGGCATAGATCTTTTAAATCTTGGATCTATAATTTCTGGTAATAAACAATCCATAAAGAAAGTACTTAATCTGCTTTCCATTTTTTCTCCCCAAAATTTGTCGTCCCTTTTTATTAATTCTATTTTTAATGGAATTGCTTCACCAAACCAGACGGCAAAAATACATACAGTCTTATTGGAAATGTGAAGTTGACCCTGTACTTGATAATACCAGTTGTGATTTGTATTTGTAAAAATTTTTTTTTGTTTTTTATCTTGCTTCCAGAACGTTATTTTTTTTTTTGCTATTGCTTCTTCAAATAGCATCCCACTAGCAGAAATCGGACATTTAATTTCTAATATTGTACTGTCATTTACCAAACCATCTGGGGTGGCTCCTAAGAATGGGAAAATGTCATCAATAAATAATCCACAGTCATCGACGACAATATTTTCTTGAATGCAAAGTTGCCTTTTTGCAACTTGCTCATGGTCCCTACCGTATTGAATAGATTTTATATTATCTAGAGAGCGGCCGTATAATACTGTTTTTACTAAATTAGCACAACTTATGGATTGACTTCGTTTACAGATATTACCAAATAAAGAAGCTGTTAACATGTTTCTTCTGCGTTCCAGCCACTCTCCGCTATCTGACTGTAAGACAGTTCGTCTTTCGACTGCCTTCTTTTCACTTTGTGAAATGTCGAGTAGCTTTAAGAATTCTGCCTTAGCACATTCATATGCATCTTGTTCCATATCCGTTTTTTTCACACAATTCGCCATAATGGTTATCAGGTGCTCTTGATTTTGTAAGTAAATTTTTCCCTTGTTTTTTTCTTAAAGATCTTTTATCGTTCGTTTTAGAAGCCATTCTTCTTTTTGTTCTTTTCAATTCTAACCGTTTTAAAAAATTACTAGGACTCCTGTTGAAAATCTGCTTATGTAAAGAATAATAAGGTCGCTTGGAATTGAAAGAAACTACTGCAGCTGCACAACGACCCATATAGGACTGTTTAAAAGAATAATTAATTCTTTTTCCGCCAATAAATTTTGCAATAACTCCATTAAAACTCTCAACAATATTACTGTCTAAACAATATACTAGACTTCGGGCATTACTGACAAGTCGAGAATTAGCATCCATAATTTTTGAAAATATAATATTGCTTTGTAACTGTGGAACGTGATTGTAGTCTAATATTTTATTCGGATCAAGTTTAAATTTGCAGAAGTATGGTAAACAATCTTTATGTTCACCGAAAACATGTTTGGGTCCATTTAATAAATCTTTCCTTAAATCGATAATTTTTTGGTCCAAAGTACTATTTGATTGCATCCTGTAATTTGCAGCTCCGACTACCGCCTTCCTAAGACGAAGTTTGTTGGTTGAAATAATTTTTCTAAACTCCAAAGGAAAGCCAGTATCTTTTGTAATTTTTTCAATTTGATTGCTGTAGTTTCGAATTAAGTGGTTAGAGCATTCAATTTTCTGTACTGTAATATTAGGATACGGGTGACTGTTTCTAATTCTGGCATAAGTACTGGAGTCTCCATCGGCAATGAGGGTTGAATATATAAGACCGTACATACTCATCGATTGTTGGAAGCCGTCTAAAATTGCTTCAGCTTCCATTCCGCTTGAAGAACCAACATAATTTTTAAAGCACATGTGCTCGGGTATAGGAATTTTCAAATTTATAGCTCTTGCGCAGGTTGTACAGTACTTGTTTTTAACTGCCATGTAAATAATTTTTTTTGTGCGGTAACCGATAATCGTAGCAGCTCCTGAGAGGGCAGAATAGTTGGTTTTATAAGATCGCTTGGACCAACACGCATCAGCTACTACAGTGATCATCGGCGTCCCGTTTTCGTCAACATCGCCGCTTTGAATAGCCAGTTTTTTTTCTTCGTCAGCTGCCGCAGCCATACTGGTAAATTTGGTTTTCTCCCACCATTCACAAACCTTCTTATGGCATTTTCCATATCCAGCAATAGATAAGGACGGAACTTCAAGGGTAGCACATAGCTCTTCCATGCCCGAATAACCCGATCCTATGCTCATTAATCCCGATACAAAAGATTCGTTGATGCCAATGCCTTCTTGTAGGCTTTCGGACGTTTTTAGTTTAAAATTTTTACCACATAGCACGCATTTTAAATTAAAAGTAGAGTTCAAACCATTTCTATTTTCGGAGTTAATTCGCAAATGCTTTAAATTGCAGTTAAAAAAGGAATCATGTTGACTTATACATTGGAGTTGTTTAAAAAAATAATCAAATTGTACTACTCTCCGCCCTTCTACGCAAATATCATCGCTTTCTTCTATCGCCTCTTCAATAATAAGCTCCTGCTCCGATTCTTCACAGCTCCATCCTTGGTCTTCGGTCACAGGTAATTTGGCCAAAGAATTGCTGTTTTTTTGCTCCTAAACAATGTAGAAATAAAAAACTGATTACCATGTTATTCAATCTGATTTTGAGATTATTAGTATAAATTTTAGTAAAATACGAACCTACTATCACGATGTTGGGAACACGTGTCATCAAAATCATAAAAAGGCAAAAAAATTCTCGCCCTTCGACAATATATTTTATAAGGGCTGACGCAGGTGCATGAAAAAAGTGTTCCGATATGTTATGGTTATGAATATACGTAAATAGGTTATGATAAATCGTCTTTTCAAACTTTGACACCTCATATCACAGAACAAGATAAGTGAAGTTAGAACCCTATCCAAATGAGGTGACAAATAGTAAATGCGAGATATTTGAAGTGCAATAAGTAAAAAAGTACCTTTTCGACAGTAGCGGCTGATGTACCAATAAGAATATCCTCGTGCTCTAAATCTTCCAAGTTTGGTCCTCTGTGTGCAATATTTACGGTAGGCTCATTTGATTCTATCGTATGTTGCTGTATTTTTTCCTAAATAAAAAAACAAAAAAAAAACATTAAGGAATAAAGATGAAAAATCCCCCCCCCCCCTCCCGGGACTCCGACGCACTCAAATTCATTCGTTACTTTAAGCATACCTTGTTTGGAGTATTTTTTCCGGCTGCCATAGATAAATCATGTTTTGATCTACGAAGAGAAAAATAATATTATTATTTGGAACTTTACAACACAACACATATATTCTTCCATCTGGAAAATCATTACTTCTGGTGTGCCTCAGGGGTCCATTTTGGGTCCTTTGCTTTTCTCTATCTATATGTATAAATGATATTACGACATGTTTTCACAACGCTCAAATTTTACTATTTGCCGACGATATGAAGATATACCTTCCTATAAGCTCCCATGACTGTTCTGTGCGTTTACAAGAAGATCTTGACCGACTGACGGATTACTGTCTCAGAAATAAGCTTTTTATCAATATTTCCAAATGTTGCAAAGTCACATTCACACGTAACCATATAAAAATACTGCATGAATACACCATTTCTGGATCGCTGTTAACAAATAAAGATTATATACGTGACCTCGGGGTTATTTTGGACTCTAAACTTACCTTTGATAAACACGTTGATAATATTGTCACCAAAGCAACAAAGAGTCTAGGCTTTGTACTGAGAACATGCAAATTTTTCAAAAACACTAAGACTTATCTGATTCTGTACAATTCACATGTTCGTCCTCACCTGGAATACTGTTCACAGGTTTGGAACCCGCGCTATATTGTTTATTTTAACAGGTTAGAAAGAGTTCAGAAGCGATTTCTCAAATTCCTCAATTTTAAATCATTTATTTATTTATTTTATTTATTGAAAAAAAAATAAGAAATACATGAAAACATAAGCTGCACATCTCACTAGGGGATTCCTGTAACGAGATATGCAGTTTTATATTATGCAGAACATATACAATTCTTACGACGAAATCGAGAAACATTTTCGAATCTCGAAACTGCTCAATAGGAGGCTTGTCGCTGATCAGATGCTCCTGTACAAAATTATTAACTCAAAAGTTGACTGCCCGGAGCTGCTAAATAAAATAAATTTCCACACGCCGACTCGATATAGCAGACAAAATACCCTTTTCTACATTGATAGATGCAACACTAATTTTGTCCGTTTCTCCAACACCATTTACACATTATTGACTTCATTTGAAATTTTAGATAAAAATATGTAAACGGCAATAAACTTTTTATACATAATCCTTATACTAATCCTATCCTCAGAGCACGTGTTCCACTCCTAACAAACAGTGCCCCCTGGTGTACCGGTCTCACCGGGACAGGAGTGCTTCTGGCTGGGGTGGTACAATCGTATCGTATCGTATCGTATGATCCTTATACTGATAATAATGTAACTAATTTCTACTAAGTAAAAAAAGTAAAACAAAAAAAAACTAAGTAAAAAAACATCCCATTAATTAAGAAATGTATTGCCATGGCCAATCAGAACTCAAGAAATTAAAACCAAAATTTTGTATTTTTACATAATTCTACCCCATAACTCCCCTTTAGCAATGTAGGGTAATTATTGTATTAATTACCAAACACTGTGTACATAAAAACCGTTCACTCTCAGATTAGCGTTGATTTGTACAAACACAGTTATAATATATGTGGCTTGACGTATTTCAGCCTATTGCTCGCCATATATTCCAATAAGGAATGTACGGCGAGCGATATGCCGAAATACCCCACGCCACGTATATTGTAGCTATGTGTGTGTACACAGCTTAAAGACAATGAATTCTCACACATACTTGCAAAACGTGCACCTGCCACATGAAGTTTGTGCTAACGGTTTCGGAATTGGAATGCATACGCAAGTTAAATGTTATATTTTAAGTGTCTGGAACAAAATGGCAGTTGAAAAAATACAGTTTGTCAAATTTATACCAAAAAAGAGAATTTTAGAGTACTTACTGTTTTTGTAGCTTCCTGAGATTATTGCAGTGCTTCAAGTGATTGGGTATTCTATTTTTAGAGCCATTAACAATGCGTTTTGATGGCATTTTTTAAATATATACGCTAACAAACAAGGAGCGTATAGTTTCGTTACTTGCCGACGGGAGATTCTAGCCCGGAATGAATGACGAGCTGTGAAATGTGTTAGAATTTGGTAAAAAAGGAAGTATTTATTTAATTGTTAAATCCACAGATATCATAACGAGAATAAGAGGCCGTACTTTTATAGATGTATGTATTATGTATATGTTTTAAATTAAAAATATTGTATAAAATCATTATTAAGGCGATAAACATAGACTGAAGTTTTAAAAGCGGGTTGTATGGTGTATCAATGTTTTTATTTTTCATGGTCGAATGCCTACATCAATTACAAAAAAAAATAAGCAGATTGAAAAATAAAAGTCCATTATTTGGTAACAAAAAATATCAAGTCTGAGAATGACACACGAAAGGTAGTATTAAGCCGTTTTAGAGAGCCGTTTTTCAGCAAATTACAATTCTGCCCCTATAATATGCTCTTAAACGAAAATTATCTTCAAAAACATAAAACTACAAGTAAAATTCATCAAGTCAAACATAGTTTTTTGTGAAAAAAAGTAACGTCAGCATTGGTACTTATGCTTAATTACCTAATATCACAGTGAATTGATCATTTAAACGAAAATTATCTTCAAAAACATAAAACTACAAGTAAAATTCATCAAGTCAAACATAGTTTTTCGTGAAGCAGATCTCGCCATTTGCCATAAATAAACCAATCAACGCGTAATAATAAACAAGATATCCGCGCGCCTGCACAGATCTATGTGAGATTCAAGGAAACCAACATAAAAATCATAAAATACGTGTATCGTTATTTAGTAGATGATTTAGTAGGTTTAGTAGATTTAGTAGATGACGTCACAATTCGTCATATATATGGTGGTTTTCAAGGGATCTCGAAAAATTAAAACTTTGACAATTATTATCTATGTGAGATTCAAGGAAATCATAAAATACGTGTATCGTTATTTAGTAGATGATTTAGTAGATGACGTCACAATTCATCATAGATATGGTGGTTTTCAAGGGATCTCGAAAATTTAAAACTTTGACAATTATTTTAACTATTAAAACTAACTCTAAAAAAAAAAATTTGCAGTTATTTAAGTTAGAAGGTCAATATAATATAAAATATAATCGCTCTATCCTACTTCATTAATTCATTACCCCAATAAATTATTTAAAAAATAAAAATGCTTAAAGCGGCAAAATTTGAAATTCCGCTTGCATTAGAAAAATGAAAACTCGGGGGTACGTGTTTAAATATTATTTTTATTTTCACAAATACAATGGATAAACAACACATGAAAAGGCAGGGTTGGTTCCACTGATGGATTGAACATGGGTAACTCTTCCAAGTGACACGCATTATCAATTTTTCCTTGTACGAGGTCTTGTACGAGATGGGCATTTTTCACGTTGACCGATTGCACTCAAGCCTCCACCTATCTTCTGAGGTGAGAGATGAGCGTCGGATGAGTCTTTCTCCTTCTGTCCAGAGGGTTTTCGGGACTTGAAGCGACATGCCGGGTGAGAGACGACATCATCGTGCCTGATATGTTTGCAAGTATGGGTAGCCAATGGAGAAGAGTAGATTTTAAAGTTACGCTGATGGTTCGCATTGTGGCATTAAGCTGCTAAAATAACTAGGGCAATGGATGCCGTTCTGGGCGTGTTGGCATCGCATCCCCAGCCACAATATTATGATCTGACGTTAACAATGTTATGAGATGTTCCTAAAGTATAGGCTTTGATACGTTAACAATGTTTTTATGAGGTGTTAGAGCATTTTCTGAAACGAAATATGAGAAAACATTAACCACTCGTACCCATAAGCTTGTCTTCACGAGTGAATGTTAATGTTTTATGTAATTACCTGACTTCTTGATCAACATTAAACATTTTTTTTACCTCTAGAATTCATGTAAACGTTTTTCGAATAAAATATGTCCATCGGCGAATCAACAATACAAAACCATCAGCGTCAATAAATAAACATGGCGAATTTATTTCCTATAGATTCCTGCTATTTCATTTGGTACCATAAATAATGGTTGTTACATTTTCCGTTTGTGACGTAAGTGTACGAGCATCTCTTTCTGACACACGTAGAGAGCGAGAGATGGCGAAAATCATAATTACAGACATTAATTATTGTGTGGCACTTCTACATCGGGTTAGTTTATTTATGTTCACAGGACACAAGTTTTAGCAGAGATTTTATTTTATTTTATTTGTGTACAAAAAATTACAACATTACAGATATTTTATCTAATTAATTGTAATAGTACCATTTTCAGTGAGAATGTAGCGCCAAAAATCTTACAAACTCATTGAATTTTTCGAAATTTTTATCTAATATATTTAAATAGCGTATCGCTCTTCCCACGAGCGAATTCAGGTACAGATTTGTACGACTCAATCGGCAATATAATATGTTATGGCGACTTGCCCTTGAGTGAGACTCTGGTACAAATAAGTTGATTTGCGCCAGAATCTCACCGTTATATATTTACCCTGGCTAAAATGTTCGCACTATTCACTTGCACTATTTTTTTTTAAATTACGGCAATTTGCAGGTAGCAACAGATATTCTTTTCGTTAAAACAATTACAAACAATTAAAAATTTCCCGACCGGCGTGGGCGAAATAACCGTCAAAATTGTATATACACGGCGTCTCAGGTGCAAGGTGACAATTGACAGCTGAAGGGAGTTACAAAAGAAAGGCGGGAAATTCAAGATATAGCAGCAGATATGACAAGCGTTGGCGGGAAATAAGCCCGATATCTCACATTGTATATTCTGGATAAGCAACGACACACATAATAAACATTAAACATTAAACAGAGCAACCAACTGCTTAACGATTCTGCATTGAGCATCGACATCTTCAATGTCACCTACAGATAGTTCAGTCCTTTTGACATACGTCACAACATAGTAAAACTACCCCCATGCACTTTTTTTTTTCTCTCAAATTTTGTAATCTTCTCCGTCATATTTTAGCGTATAACTGTTTTATGGAGAGCCTGTAAAAATAAATGTGTTGATTTTATTTTTCCATCATCATACGATGCAAGCGGACTGCATTTTACGAAACTGTAAGAATTTGAAAATAATATATGATTTATTTTATTAAAAGTTAAAATAAGGTGGAAACTACGACATTAAAATTATTTTAATTTTGTACTCTTAGCTTAAAAATGATTACAGTTATTTTAAGATATTTTCACAATGAAAAAAATAAGAAATTTTCAATGAGCTGAGTTTTAGAAAAGCAACTACTGGCAAGCTTCGAGAGCACCTTATTTTTCTTAGTAATAAGGCTTTGTATTTCTCTTGAGTGAAAAACACAACGGGACAACACCCTGTTTGCGCATTCGGTACCACCAACGAAGGAAAGTCTTTTTTCCATCAGAATTCTGGCCAAGTCGAGTGACGTATAGTAAAGTAAATACTATAAAGTATATAGTAAATCCAATACCACTACACGTGCACTTTGACCTCGTAGCATTGTAAACATCAAAGTAGAAAGTTAAGATTCAAGAAAGTATTTCATGACTATACGAAGCAAAGAATGGACGGTTACCTCGAGAGTGTTTTCTCTTGGGGTAAAAATAATCTAAATGATGATTACGTCTAAAAGGGAACGAAATGAAAATCTAGTCTCCTTCAACGGAAGCAATCTTCCGAACAGGCCCTCTATTGATATGCTTGGTGTAACTCTAATTGACCAGCTCAGTTATTAGGGCTCCATCGAAGCCAGAGTAATGTTAGCCTCCCAAAAACTGGGCGTACTGTATAGGGCCCGCAGATATTTTAATAGTCCACAGCTGCTGACCCTGTACAAATCACAAGTATGCCCCACGATGCCACGATTGAATTTGGCAGCCACCTCTGGTTTGGAGCCCCAAAATACCTGAAAAAAAAACCCTCGACTAAATAGATTCTCCTAGTTTAACAAACGTATTGCAATCTTTAGAGCACAGGCTTCGGGTGGGGATGCTATCCTTGTTCTGCCGGTATTTCAATGGAAGATGCTCCGAGGAACTAGCGTCATTGATCCCTTCGGCACAGTCGGGAAACACGCCAAACGCGAGCCCAATATATTATGTACACGGTTGACATTTGTCACGTGAGAACGGGTCGCTTCTTCGACTCGTTCTTGTGTTCAACAGCGCAGCAGTGGAATGATTTGCCAGCCTTTGTGTTTCCTCCTTCCTACAACATGGGTCTCTTCAAGACCAATGTTCATTCCTTCCTCTCCACAAAAAGACCTTCCACACAGCATCTCAGATGACATAGGCCCTGAGGGAAATTATTTTCCTCAGGGCCTCCTGTGTGGAGCTAATGTAAAAAAAAAGTTATGTTGACAACTTTGTAACCACTGGAGAGAGAATTTTGTTATAAAGTCATTTTTGCAAAAATGACGGTATCACAACACATTACCTGACGATATCTTCTGCTTATAAAAATGACTACAACATACCACAAATTTTCCATATAAGCACATATTATTTAGATATACTTTGTTTTACTACTGCATACTTTCTTACATGTTATGTATTTTTCTATGAAAATTTACTTTTGTTTATTCAAAACTATTTAAAATATAATATGAAACTATTAAGTGAAATAACCAGCAGCCGAGAATTCAAATTTCGTCTAACTATGGTCTTGCGATCGTACCCTTGCAACTGTCAGGCCGGTTTCGATGAGAAAGATTAATTATTCTCCATACCAGCATTTTAACATAATAACTCAATATCGATTTTATTTCATTCAAAATTTACCCACATTCAAAAATGCTCAATCTATTAAAATTATGTACTTTTTGTAATTATTTTTTGATAATGAGTATTTTTAATTTTTTCGTAATGTCTAAGCAAAGTAAAATTTTTTTTTTTTTTTTTTAAATAGACAAACTGAAGTATTTTCGTCAAAAAACAAGGGCGCGGATCTTTTTTTTATAATTTTATTTGAACTAAAATAAAAATTCTGAAAAGTAGCTTTTCCAAATAATTCATTGATTTATTTTACTGCATGTTTATATGATTTTAAAAATATGTTGTATAATACTGAACTTTGTTTGAAAATTTAACAAATCTGCAAACGATCTACGGTAAAACCTTTTTGTAAATAAATACATTTTCCCAAAATGTAAAACAAAGGTTTACTGGATGAAAGAACAGTCTTTCGAAACCAATTTATAATTTGTTGTGGAAAAGAGTCAATACGTCTAAAATTTGATTTAAAAACAACATATTTCCGATTGTGTCTGGTTATATTCTTTCTTATGGTGATTTCTTCTTTAAAAAATGGCATTCTGTAAATCATCCAATTATATATTTCGACCACCATCACACGGGCATGTGCCTAGCATGGTGGTCGATTTAAAAAAAATTATTTATTAATATTAGGTAGGTACCTATTTTACCTAGGGACTAATGAGGAAGACTGTGTTTATTTACCACGGCCGTATTTATTTATTTATTGAAAAAAATAAGAAATACATGAAAACATAAGCTGCACATCTCACTAGGGCATTCCTGTATCGAGATATGCAGTTTTACAATAAAGTAATTAAAAAAAAAAGAAACATACATATACCTAAACTTAAAAGAAATATAATAATAAACCTACAAAAGAGGCACTGAGTACAGTTATCTAAACATTACTAATTAATAATTATTACAGCTGGGCAGGATGCTCATTGTTGACAAAAATAACATTATACTGTAAACTAAATATTAAAATATGTAAATACAAGGTTCCTGTTGTGGCTTACTAGATGCAATAATAGGGTGATCATACCACAGTAGCATTAAATTATTAACAAAAAATAAATAATAATTATTGTATAAGTATAATAAGTATTGCTATTTAGGTTTTTTTGTTAACCTTTTCTGTTATCTTGTAATGTTGACTGTTTAATTGATTTTATTAAAAAAAATGTATTTAACCAAAAAATTTTATTGATCTTAATTAAATGTTATAACCTTAAAAGTTGTGTTATTTGAGTAAGTACTTAGTACCCTTGTTTTACCTGTTAAAAGTATTTGTAAGTATTACGTATGTGCGAGGTAAGTTTTTAGTTTTACATAACTCGAATTTTGCATAAATTCAATAATTTATCTATTAATCAGTGAGGGTAATATTTGAAAAGTCAGTAACATATGTAATAGAAACAAAGGAGATAGGTCATCTCGCCAACATTGTTCACCCGTATTCCTGTAAATCACATCTTCGCACAGTTGGCTTTATACTTTCTTGCACACCGAATATATAACTTTCATTGTATAGCCACTTTGATAGTCCGTCCATGCAGTTTAATGTTAGCTTTAGTGACAATCGGAACGTTTCCACGCCATATCTCCCTTTGTTTCTATTATCTATTCTAGTTTCTATTATGTATAAAATGTGTATGTATAAATCCTCAAACTGCTTCGACTCGCAGCAATAACTTATCTATAAATCTATTACGCACTAGCAGTGGCGTAGCTAGCATGGTGGCACCCGGGACGGATAACGTGGTGTCACTCCCCTCCTTCCCCATTTTAAAGGTGACAGACGCAAATTTCAACTTCATACAAAATTTGCCCGTCCTGGGGGGGGGGGGTGGCTAGAGAATTGCGCTCTTAGGGGGTGACACTCGGTCGAGTGGCACCCCCCCATCGGGTGGCACCCGGGGCGGACCGCCCCCCCCCCCTCGCTACGCCACTGCGCACTAGTCCAATCATTAATTCAGTATGGAATCATTGGATGGGGAGGTGCATATGAAAAATTGTAAGTCCTGTAAAAGTGGTACAAAAACTAATTATTAAATTAATTTTAAAAAATCAACCAACATTCCCTTCAGCATCATTGTTCAAAATTTTCATAGTACCAAAAATTGAAGACCTCTATAAAAAAGATTCAATATTACAAATAATCGAAGAAAATGTAACCAAAAAAATTAAACTTAACTCATCATTAAGGCACAAATTTAACATCCAAATTCCTATATTTTCAACACAACAAATGCACAATAATTATATTTACAAAGGCATAAAATATTTTAATAGTCTTCCCGAAGAAATAAAAAAAATAACATATTTCGTATCATTCAAGAAAAAGGTCAAATTAATCTTTTAAAAACATTAACAGCCATAACATTACAAATCAAAATGTTGTAGATAACTTCATTTCATGCCCTATTTAAAAAAATAACGTCACAACATCCTAGTACTCAAGTTTATATTTATTATATACTCTAAGTAAAATGTATGTAATAATAATGAAATAATTGTAAAATAACTCCTACGCCAAGCTCAAGAGCCTCTTAATTGGCGTAGAAATTCATTAAAACATATTTTTCTTTATTTTGTTTTGCCTAATATTATGTTCAATCCTGTAACAATGTTATAAATTAAACAATAAAAAAATAAAAATGTTACGAGTTTGTGCATATACCTACAGACCTTGTTTGTTGTTTGGTTTTTAATGTTATCACTTTCACTGACATCCCTGGAAAATCAAGTATTTCGAAATGTAGGTACTTATGTTAGTTTTAAGTCTCTAACTTTGAGGCACAGTTGTAAATCTATGTCATTAAGCCACTAGTTTTAAGTCAACTATTATAAGTCTTAGTCATAAGTCACTAGCTATAAGTCTTAGATATAAGCAACTAGCTATAAGTCTTAGATATAAGCAACTAGCTACAAGTCTTAGATATAGGTCACTAGTTTTAATTACAAATCTTAGTTATATCTACCAATTTTATTATATATTTACTTACATACAGCGAGCGAACTTATTAGACAAGTATTATTATTGTCAGTAACTTTTATAAATTTCTATTTTGAAAGAATTGAAATAACTGTTATTAGCTAAGCAATGGATCTTAAATATTATATTTTTATTCTTATCATATGAGAGAAGAACTGAGTTGCATTTGACATAAATGCCTGCTTTGGATCAACAGTCCCGAAGAACAACGTCTAAAAATCGTTTTGTTTTCTTATTTTAATTTCCTTTTTATGATTAAAAAGTCTGTTTTCGAAATTTTGAATGAAGTGTAATGCAAAACATCAAAACAACATTATATTTCTTGATTTCAAAAACAGTAAAAATGCAGAAAATAAGCTTTTAATCAGCTTTACTCTCAAACTACAAAATCACACATCCGATATTTTTCTTTGGGGCCGGCCGTTAATATATTTAAAATAGTCAAAACCATCGTTCAAATATTTTATAATTTTAAATAATAACTAGAAACAATGTAAAAACAATATGTGCCAAAACTGTATGTGATGTGAAAATCTATGACTTGTAAGAAATTTAAATAATCTACTAATAATGTCTTTCGGGTCAATAATTTTTTTTGTTGTATATTATTCAAGTTCCTGCTTTTTTTGTGTATTGTTAAAATTGGTTACACTTCAGAGATGTTTGGTTGAATTTTAATATATTTTCATAAATAAATTGTATTTTTATTAAAAAAATCAGTCTTTTACTTCATATTTATTTATTTCCTGTCCTATTTTATAAAATTTTAATGTTGCCAGTAAGGGTTTTTTACATTGACAATATGAAATATTATATATTAGCTCCTCACAGGAGGCCCTGAGGGGGAAAAATCCCCCAGGGTCCATGTAATCTTTAGGGATGATGAAAAAAATTTGGGCAAAGCAAAACTGCAGGCATTTTGGAGTTGTTTTTTTTTTTCAATTCATTAACCAATTGGCCCCAGACTAAAACCAATGTTTAAATATATTTATTTTCACATTTGTGTTTATAAAATATATATTTTTTTAATTAACTTCTACACATAAGGCCCTGAGGAAAATAATATCTCTCAGGGCCTGTACAATCTTTGAAAATGCTGTGTGGAGGGTCTCTTTAACCCCGACCCCGCTGGCAAAATTTTGTAAAAATCTCGAAGTGAAATTTGAAATTTAAAATTAGATTTGAAGTGGTAAACGCACTTTTACCAAATATTTTTTTTTACTTTTGAATTTTCATGGACAGTGATGAAATGTCAAAAACTTCTAGAACCTAGCTACACAGAATGCACACTGCAGTGCACCATGCACCTCATGACAGTTATAATTTCGTTGGACAGCAAATGCAGTCATCCCCAGTCTAGGGGTTAAGGTTAAACGTCACGTACGTTATAATCTACGCATTCACAGATGGCGCCAATCAAATTATTTTAGGTTTTTAATGCTTTTTGCACGTTACGCTTTAAAATATTAACGTAAATTAATTGTTCACGACCCTACATATTTAATCAGAATATAAATAAATAGTTTTGTCCATAAACAAACCCAAATCTTTCAAGAAAGGCTGAAAAATTCAATTTTGTATCGGTGACTCAATCCAATATTGTATTTTTCAGCCTTTCTTGAAAGATTTGGGTTTGTTTATGGACAAAACTATTTATTTATTTTCTAATTAAATGTGTACGGTCGCGAACAATTATTTTACCTTAATATTTTAAAGCGTAATGTCCAAAAAGCATTAAAAACCTAAAATAATTTGATTGGCGCCATCTGTGAATGCGTAGATTATAACGAGCGTGACGTTTAACCTTAAGGAGAGATGAAGGAAAAAGAGTGAGGGATTGGTAGGAATCTGGGAGTCAGTGCGTCCAGGAGCGACTGACGTATGAATCCATCCCTCCCACTGTGGTGCAAGGCGATGGGTCGAGAGAGCCCTGCTGGAGAGGTAAAAAGGTCCTACTACAAGACGTCCCAGAGTCAGGGTTTGTAATTAAGTTTTTGGACACTCGCGCATCTCGCAGCGGTGATTTGAGGCCAATGGGTTAACCTTGAACTATGTAAGTATGACGATGAAATACTGTGACTGTCATAGGGCAACCAATCCAGTTTTTCAGTGCGCATGATTCATTCTTATATCACTGAAGATGTAAATTGATAGATGTGTGTTCATTTGCAGAAGAACACGCTCTAGAGTCTAAGCTGCCGAAATGAGATACTTGAGAGGAGTGGCAAGGGTTAGGAAATGGTCATATAAGAAGCTCGACGATGCGTTTGCTCACTGAGAAGTTTCTTGTAAAAAACCAGAAACTCTTCTGTGCCTTTGTAGATCTACAAAAAACGTACAACCGAGTTGACAGGAAAAAGCTATGGAAGGTGTTGTCCAAGTACGGAGTGAATACGAAGCTCATTCAGGCAATTGCGTCTATATGAGTGAAGCGTTGCATGTAATAGGGTGAACGGTGATTTTACGGAGTGCTTTGACATCACAAAAGGTGTTAAACAAGGCTACGTAATGTCACCGTGGTTATTCAATCTATACATGGATAATTGTATGCAAGAATTGAAAGAGATGGGATTGGGCGCCAAATTGAGTAATCTGGAAGTATGTTGCCTATTGTATGCTGATGATGCGGTGCTAATTTCTAACAATATGGAAGATCTACAGTCTCTCGTGTCTAGGAGAACGAAGTATGTATAAAGAATGAGTTAATGATGAATGTAAGTAAGTCTAAAGTCATGGTATTTGAAAGAGAGAGTACCAAAACAATGTGCAACATAGTTGTCAATGATGAATACTTGGAGCAGGTGGACGAGTTTGTTTATCTGGGAGGAATGTTTACGAGAGATGGGAAGGCTGATAGAGATATTGAAAGGAGGGTGAATGCAAGTAACTCTATTAATGGAGGACTGAACGCCGTTGGCACCAACAAAAAACTGTCCAAAGAAGTGAAGCTAGCCGTCCATAATGGAGTACTGGTACCTACCCTGATGTATGGCAGTGAGGCATGGAACTGGCAGAGAAAGGATGAAAGTAGACTGAATGCTGTGGAAATGAGATCCCTGAGGCGAATGTGTGGTAAAACCAAGTATGATCGTGAGAGAAACGTGGATATCCGCAAAGAATGCAAGGCTGATGTAAGTGTGATGTGTAAGATTAAGAAAGGGACTCTCCGATGGTTTGGGCATGTAGAGCGAATGAACGAGGAAAGGAGTGTAAGGAGAATAAATGATGCAAATGTGAATGGTAGAAGAAGTCGGGGACGCCCGAGGAAGACATGGCACGACCAAGTGAATCAGATACTTGAGTCGGACCATGTGAAGAGTCGGAATAATAGAAGAGCATGTATGAGACGATGTATGAATGTGAACGAGGCAAAGAGTGTGTGCCAAGATTGAGTTGTGTGGCGGTCCGTCCTCTCTGCCTACCTCTGAAACGGCGTGATGGTTAGTTAGTTAGTTAAGAAGCTCGAAGATCCAAGACGATCTAAACATCGAACCACTGCTACTCTTCATAGAAAAATCGCAATAGAGGTGGCTTGGGCATGTACTAAAAATGTCTGATGACCGAATTCCGAGGAAAATATTGAGTGCGATTCCAGAGGGTGGATGTCCAGTGGGCCGCCCCAGACACAGTTGGGCGAGGCAATTCCAGAAACTGTGTGAGGAGAGGATGGGACTGCCATGGATGGAGGCCGAACAAGCAGCACAAGACAAGGACGTTTGGAGGAGCCTTGTTGATGCAATGGGTTCCCGACCCGAATAGGATAAGGGGAAGAAGATGTGATGTGATGTATTCATTTGCAGCTCAACAACGATTATTGTTAAAAACCTTTTGTGAATAAATTTTCAATATCATGGCCTGCCTGAGGCCTGGAATTCGGTGAAAAACGGTGACTCGCATCGTTTTGCAGGCTGAGGGCTTGACTCACCTGAAAAGATATTAAAGCTTTGACGAAATTGTCGGCGAAAACGCCATCTATGATTGAATCACCCAATCAATAATGTGTCATACAAGATTCAAACCAGAGAGATAAGATTTATTCAGTTCCTGGCAAGGCAAGACGTAAACTTTGCTATTCAAACATAGATGGCAGTAACGTAGGGAAATTTTAATTTTTCATTACAATAACAATAATTTGTTTTTTTGTTCAGTACACATAATATAATAAAATTTAAGAATTATTTATATGCTGATTTGATAGATAACGGTTGATGATTAAGGCGATCCACTAGTACAGGAAAAAATCGAAATCGGAATTCACGCCCTTTTATGGGAGGAGTTTAAAAATACTTGAGAAAATGCTTTTGGAAAGGTTGGAAAAGATATTTGAGAATTTTTTTTTAAATGTTGATTTCTTAAAGGCCTGTAAAAAACATTAATTCCTTTTTTATGCATTGTTTATTGTAATAAAACGGAATTTTTAAATTGATTTCACGAAAACAAGCAGCGCGGACGCTAACACGTTGTTACTCCGCTCCGGCCGCGTATTCCCAATCCCTAACGCGGTTCAGTCGCTCTACCGACTGAAATGCGTTAGGGATTGGAATGCATAAATCACCTTCCAAACACTACCGCGTTTCAGTCGCCTTCGCGCTTTGTGGCTCTCTGTTTCTGTTAGAGTGACGACCATAATTATATAATTATAGAAGGGTAAGCAGAGAGGATGGACCGCGTTTTTTTACTTACGAAATCTTTTTTTACATTGAAAAAAAATATTTTTTAAGTAAAAAAAAAAACGCGCGTTTTTTGGGAATACGCGGCCGGCCGGAGGAGTAATGACAGAAGAATGGGGCGGCTGCCAGTCGGTCTTCGGTGGATGATATTAGGTTCACTTTGATATAACAAATTCGTCGACTGCCGTATTGTCGCCGTGATGTCAAAAATACCAACGCGAAAATGCATATTATATTTTATTTTGTGAGGTTCGGGCGTAAATATAATTTTTTTTCGCGAAAATTATATAAGAAACTGAATTTGCCATATTATGCAATAAAATCATATCCGAAAAAGTGTTTATAAGTAGGAGAGTTTTCAGTTGAAAATATTTTTTATAGACCTAATACTTTATTTTTTTCTAAGCTTATTAAAAGACTTATTAAAAAAAATGACCGATATTTTTAAGGGCCAAGGTATGTTGTACATGCAGTATTTAATTAAAGCATCTATAATACTTCTAAGCGGTCAAATTTTCAAAACAAAAACATACGATTTTGTATGATTTTGCATTATTTAGTATGGCTTCATCTTAATTGAGTATTCGTGGATAAATGCGTTTTTATTTCTAGTAAAGCGCACGACGAAGTATTTATATATATTTATCTCCAGGTAATGGGCATTATGGCCATTATACACGACACCTTTTTTCAGCCCGATTCCAATTATCAGCAGTGATGACAATTGAAATCCTAGATATGAAAATAGAGGTGAAAATAGCGATCGCGCAAATCGAAAAATGTTGACTTTTGTCTCTAATTGGAATCGGGCTGAAAATCGGGCTGGTGTATTACGCTCATTAGAAATCAATCCCCATGAAAATTCTTGCAAGGTTCTTTACTAATGAGCGTAATACACGAGCCCGATTTTCAGCCCGGTTCCAATTAGAGACAAAAGTCAACATTTTTAGATTTGCGCGATCCAGGGCCGGATCTACGAAATCTGGCGCCCTGTGCAGTAGGTACCGATGGCGCCCCCCCACCCTACATTTTTATTTTGATTAAAAATTGATTCACCCCAATTTTTATATTTTTTTTATGTTTTTATTTTTTTGGTTTACATTAATTTATCAAATAAAATCAATACATATAAAGGGTGTAACTTTTCCAAGTGACCTGGTGGTAGCTCTCACACTCGATCTACGTAATTCTTCTCCATTAGGCAGTTTCTTGTAATAATACTTAGTATTAAATTTACGCTTATTCGTAATAGGAAAATCAAAATCTTTCATTTGTACAGGACCTTCCTGAACTAATAAACTAATGGAATTTTGAGATAACTTTGGCCAGCATCCGGGATCTTTCAATTCAAGCTCTGAAAACAGAATTAAATTTAAACTGCTATCAGTAACGTTATTTTTACCTTCTAATAATTCGACCGTAGGAATTTGTGCGAAAGATATCTGTTTAGATGTGCTCGGGACCATTGTAACGTCATTGCGCGGGACATCATTTTTTATCGGTGCTGGAGAAATTGGAATAAAAAAATTCCCACTGGAAACGAGTTTTTTAATGTCATTCTGCTCTTTAATTCTACGTTTTAGATTCTGCGAGTCTGAAAGTTTTTTAAAAATTATTATTCTAGATATTTATTGTAATCCACAGTAATTTATATTTAGTTATAAATTTAAAAATCTAATAAGAATATAACCTCAAGCTCGAAGGCGCAAGTCGGTTTATTTGATTATTTTGAACAAAAATACGGCGCTGTGATTGGTTATTGAATTTGGATCGCACCCATTCGTCGTAAAAGACGGTAAAAGATATATGGAAAAATAGATCTTACGTTTAAACTAAATATATGGAATTTGTAAAAAAAATCTGTAACTGACTATAAATTCGTAAACCGTTGACACCAACCTGATGCGCGCGCATTCTGTTTCTTTGGAAAGTGTTGCTAGAGTGTAATAATTATGCCGTACTATGGGTAGTTATTAAACGATATAACTAAATTTTAATACAAAATTTATTTTCTCACGGCGCCCCTTCGGAGTTGGCGCCAGGTTTTTGCACGTTTTTGAACGTATGGCAGATCCGGCGCTGGCGCGATCGCTATTTTCACCTCTATTTTCATATCTAGGATTTCAATTGTCATCACTGCAAACAACACATGAACCATACTGTTTGTTGTGATGCCTACTGAAATCGTAGGTATGAAAATAGAGTTGAAAACAGCGATCGCGTACCTAAAGCGAAAAATGTTGACTTTTGTGTCTAATTGGAATCGCTACGATAGCTTACGCTCTTAAGTTATTAATATATTAAGTTATTAGAAATAGATTTCCCTGAAAAGTTTTACAAGATTCAAGTTAGATATTAGAAGTCAATCCCTATGAAAATTCTTGTAAGGTTCTTGTTATTATAAATCGATATCCCTGAAAAGTTTTACAAGATTCATGTTATTACAAATCAATCCCCATGAAAATTCTTGCAAGGTTCTTGTTATTATAAATCGATATCCCTGAAAAGTTTTACAAGATTCATGTTATTAGAAATCAATCCTCATGAAAATTAGGTAAAATTAAGTAGTTAGCTCCCAAAACTCAAAAATATTCTCCACACAGGAGGCCCCGAGGAAAATAGTTTTCATCAGAACTATGTCACCGTGCTGCGTGAGGGTTATTTTTGAGGATTGGAAGGAATGAACATGAAGAGATAGAACAATCTTGAAGAGACCCATGTTTATGGGAGGAAGGAAACACAGAGGCCAGTAAATCCTTCAACAGCCGAGTTGCTGAACTCAAGAACGAGCCGAAGTGAAAAATAACGGCAGTTTCTCGGAGCATCTTCCATTGAAATAACGGTAGAACAAAAATATCAAGATTTATTTAATATATATTACATAATGTAATAATATGTTCCTTTCGTATATTACGCTCTATTACCTCCCCATCCCCCCACTCCCGCCCACCCATTGTCATGGGTTTAGATATGGGGGAGGTAATAGAGCGTATAATTTGCTGTAATTAGTTTTAAGTAAACCCTCTATCCCCCTCCAGGATGACGGTTCCCGTTTTTCCCCAAAGGGCGTACTTTTGAAGATATAAGGGCTGGGAGTTTGGCCCTGTTGAAATTTCTAGAACAGTCTTCCGGGGAAAGTTCTAGAACTAGAAGGTTCCAAAGAGCTTTAGAAAGTTCTGGAAGGAGTGGCGGAGTATGTCGTGGAATGTTCGGGAATAGGGAATCGGGAACATTATTGTGGAACATTCCAGAACACTCTCGAATGTTGTTCTGAGCGAAGCCGGGTACCCCAACCAGTAGATACAAAATAAAATCAGTTCAAATAAAACAATTCAAATATAAAAAATAATCAAAATAAATAATAAGAATAATCAAATCAAATTATCAAGTACCTACGTAGATAGTAGATATATACCTTTTTTAAATTAATATTATTTTAATAACTATGCTATGTTTTAAACTGTTTTATTTTACTTTGTATTCTTTCGGTTCCTTTTATTTCCTCAATTTTCCTTCTTTTTTGTACAAATCATGTTCCATATGTTCATACCCATCGTAATTTAACTGTCCTAAAACGGGAATCCTCCTAGTCGTACAGTCATAACATTTCATAAATTATGTAGGTATATAAATGTATAATTTTGTAGTAAACATATAAAATAAAGATTTAAAGATTCAAATCAAAAACAAAAACACAAGTAAATATTTCTTCAATTGTAAATTTTATTAACTAATAAATATAATATTTAACCACTCAGCAACATAAGCAGATATACACGTTAATATGCCGACATCAGTTAAGTACAATAAGCGTGTTTACACGTCAACGCGTATGTTTATACAGAAATCGTCATAACTCCGTTATTGTTCTAGTGACATCCCTAAAACAAAAAGGAGAAGCTCCATAATAAATCAAGCTACCCATCACTATGCAAGATGTCCATAGAAATAGATAAAAAAATCTTTTCTGTCAGATACATGACAGATCGCCAAATTGCCTATCCACTGTTCGACATCGTTATTTTTTTATTAAATATTCTTGTATGAAATGATAAAAAAGCGAGGTGACCAAATTGTTTATTATACATTTATAAGATAGAATAAATATTGTCTTTTATATAATCCGTGATTTTAGTACCGTTTTCACATAAAAACATCACGTGAGTCATTTTTTCATTTTTTTTTATGTTTGCATTCTAAATTTTAATGTTTACAAATGTTAATATTTATTTGTAACATAACAATTTGAAAGCTTATTTCATATCCTTTCAAAAACAATTTTTAGTATTCGGCTAAGTTCGGAAATGTTTCATTTATAGAGCTTTAATTGTGAAGCGGAAATAATATAAAGTTTTCGTAAATCTGACATGTCGTTTAAGATGTAAAAAGTGCATATTCGCGATGTAACGGAGTGCTTTTAAACAAATAGTGAGGTTTAGCGACAATTCCAGTTTTCTCAAAAACAGTATTTAATCCCCTGTAGATACTCGTATTGCACCCATGTCTTTATTTACAATGGTGATCGACCGGTTTCGAACCCTTGCTAGAAATGATGTACATAATATAATATAATGTACCTACAATCTAACTGTCCCATTGGCCGCTCGTGAAGAGATGCGTAGCAATCAGAAAGTAGGCGTGAACTTCACAGCATCCACGGGGAGTGGCTCCGCTCTGGACCAATGAGAAGGGACTCTACAAACCGGTCCCAAAACAAACCGAGCATCTAATTTTGTTCCTCTCGCGGCGTTCGTTTGGTATTGGTCGCCTACAGTTTGTTATGTTCGAGGGGAGCTAGCCGACACATTTCTATTTGGGATGTGGTACGAGTAATTAAGGGTAAATTAGGTATCTAATAATTGCACGCTTAAGAGGAACGCCCGCGCGGTATTTCTCATACAATTCAAACTGAATTTTTTGATTTGAGGCCAAAACACTAAACCAATTTTGAATTTGAGACCAAAATTTCAAATATTTTATAATAGATATTATAATTGAGGCAAATTTGGCATGTTTTGTGAGTTAATTTTAATGATTAAAAAATAATCTTGCCGTACCTACTGAGTTAATATCTATCCATAATAAAAAGCATTTCTTTGGATAGAAATTTTCATTTATATACCTATAACCCAAATCAGTCATTTTTAATTTGCATGTATGTTTATTAAACGACTTCGAAAAGGAGGAGGTTATCAATTCGACGGTATTTTTATTTTTTTTATTATTTTTTTTATTTTTGTTACCTCTTGATTGAACCTGAACTTGGATTGGGTGAACCGATATTAATGATTATTTTTTTATTAGAAAGCTGGTGCTTCCCGTGTGGTCCCATTATAATTTGGGCCAGTTTTGACAATGCGATGCGATCCATGAGAAAATCGTATATGTCTTAAATTTGCAATAAGTATGTGCGCGACAAATGGACGAATAACTCAATATTACGCCAACAGATTTCAATGATTCTTTTTTTGAAGTAAAACTTCTTTACGCACGCTCGTCACTAAAAATCAAAAAATAAACAAAATTTTTAACTAAACAAAAAACGACTTAAAAAAATGCACTAAAAAGTAAAAAATAATTTCGTACGATTGTTATTTTTGGAGTCGGTGTCAGCCAAGATCTCCACATCTCACCTATAACTACCTATGTATGTAGTTACCTTGGCTGACACCGACTCCAAAAATAACAATCGTACGAAATTATTTTTTACTTTTTAGTGCATTTTTTGAAGTCGTTTTTTGTTTTGTTAAATAAAAAAAAAAAAAAATAAATAAATAAATAAATAAAAAAAAAATAAAAAAATAAAATTGAAGTCGTTTTTTGTTTTGTTAAAATTTTAGTTTTTTTTATATTTAATAATATTTGTATTAGATATAAATAAAGCAATTTTTTTTTAAATATTCATCAGTAACTCACAAATATTTGACCAATTTGTCTCTATAAGTAGACAATCATGAAAAATTAATTTCTTTACTTGCCTGTATTTTATAAATTAAAACACAAAACAATAAAGCAGTAGGTACATATTCTTACATACTAGATATTGTCTATGCCTTTTGATATAAAATTTCACGAAAATGTCTGCGCAGCCGTTCCCCTTAACCCTTTCTGCCTCGCATTAATGTTTTCACACATTTAGCATATTTTATGCTTGATAACTGATAACACTCAGCCGACCGATTCTATATCTTTTATAGGATTGTTATCGAGATAAAGGACGTGGATCTCCAGTCAGATTAGTGTAATTTTTACATAGGTTTTTACTGTCACATATTTTAGTTTAGATCGTTTTAAATACGAATTCCGTTATTGATACCCGATAGCCGAAGGTGGGTTATTTAAAAAAATATTATTTTTAAATTATAACAGCAATAAAAGGGTGCCAAATGGATTCAAAACGACCGCGACGTGAAATTTCAAATTTCTGATACGATCTCCTTCCTCCGGATTCACTTCAAAGTTTTGAAATTTTTCAGTATCTATAATTATAAGGAGTTATTTCTAGTGTATATAAAAGTAACTATGAATCCTTTAAACCATATTTTTTGTAATCTTCCATAAAATATAATACATTTTTATGCAATCATTTACAAAAAGTCCCAAGATTGAGTCTCGCAAAATAATGCCGAAATTTGAGAGTAAGAATGATTTTCCTGGTATCTGAATACACTACTGCCTTGAGATAATTTGAATTATTTATTTATTAGATATATTCATATATTTTTTAATAAATAAATCAAAATATTCCCTCTATTTCGTGTTTTATTGAAAAATAGTTCATTTTTAATGGTTTATCTAAATTTTTTTTAAGATTTAACAAAGGTGGGTTTTTCTCTAGTATGTGAAATTTCAAAGTCAATCCGGAGGAAGAAGATGACATCCAAATATTATTAAAAAAATGACGTGATTTTATTTCTCCATTTAACATAATTTTATCACTATTAGACAAATCAAAACAAGATTTTTTCCCATGCAGTCGTGACCCACCCATACACACGTACATAGGAAAAGCAAATAATCACACAAATCTGACAGAGATCATGCCCGTTATCTCAATAACGATCCCACAAAAGATATAGAATCGCTGGTCAGGTAAATATTTGAAAAAAATTCCTTTAATTTTATTTTTAGTTTGGTCAATACTTATCTACTATAGCTTTTTTTCTAATTTGATTTTAGTTATTTTTTATTGGAAAGTGGGAGACTATAGCATTTAGTTATACTCTAGTTGGCATCTGATAAGGGTTTTATATGAATGATAAGAAGTGTCACGACTCACGACCAATGTCGTGATACGAGATAGATGGTGGACTGTAAATCAAAATTTTGCGAAAACAAGACAATCGACTGCGAAAGTCCTTACCTTTTATTAAAGTTCATCCGCTGTTTCTGGACCGATCTTGGTGATGGCTGCACCTCACTTCAATAACTGCACAACTTGGTCACAATTACCGACACTTTGGGGTCAATGAATAAGTATTTTTGCGAATAAATAGTGAGATTTCACTGGCGAGATGTGACCGATGTCACTGCGATTTATCAACTCATACAAGTAGGTAATTTTAAATTTAAGTGCCAATATTGTAGATGGGTTCCACGTAGGTATGAAAACATCTTCTTCTTTTCCTTTTGTAGGGACTTTAAGGAAAGGAGGAATACAAAGGAATAAATGAACAGTGAAGGACTTGGGAACATGGGTTTAGCTTTTAAACTGTTTCAGAACTAAACAATAATCGTTTATCACTCCTTCCCCTCCCCCAACACCTTTCAAATTACCCTATATTACAGCGGTCGGGGAACCGGGGTAAATTGCCCCAAATGGGGTAAAAAATTTTTTTTTGGGTAATAAGTTTGGCAGAAACAATCTTTGTGAACAAGGCTTTTCCACTCTAACGAACATAAAAACGAAGATCAGAAATCGATTAAACGCCGAAGACCGTATTCAAATTGCTCTTACATCAAAAAGTCCCAATTTTGAAGTAATTGTATCAAACATGAAGCAACATCATTTCTCCAAAAACTGAAAGGGAAACCTGAAAATCTGAATTTTTGTTTGATCCATTTTGAGAATTTTGTTTTGTTTGTCTATTACATACTTACTATTTTCATGCAACTTTTTTTTATTTTCCGTTTAAATTAATTCAATAAATAATTTGTTTTTCAATATACATTGATTCTCTTCTTTTCAAAATGGGGGGAAGGGGTAATATCGATTTACGCAAAAATATTTTGAAGTACCTAATGGTTTAAAAAGTTCCCCGACCGCTGCTATAGTAGCTGACTATCCCCTGTGTTAGGGGGTGTCATGGACCCACTGGCTCTTTCACATTGCATTCATCACATAAAAAAGTGACCATACTTATTTCCAACCAATGCAACGAAATGTTTATTTAAATGACGTATTATTTGATCTGTAAAACGTATTGGTGTTCATCGCACGTAAAGATTAGAGGTATTTTGTGGGGTCAGTTTTTTAATGGTATTCTTTTATGTTTTATATAGTAATCAACACCTTTTTTTATTCAAGCGAATCGATAGGAAAGGTTTCAATTTATCTAAATCTATGTAGAGCATATTTTCGGGTATTCATAATATAAACCAAATCATAGTAAAGATTATGAGGAAACCCGGTCGCTGAGAAATTTGAACAATAGGTATTTTACAAAGCCATTGCTGTCACTGTCGCTCATACTCCCCTGAATAATGGACGAAAGAGACAACTGCATCTCTGGTTGATAATACCGAAATAAAATCATAAAAATCGAAATTTTGGATTCCTTATTTTTCTCCTTCAAAACTGGATCGATTTTTATGATTTTTTTACTAACTGTATAAGCAGTAAATACTCTATGTCTGTACGTTTTACTTTTTTTAAACGACTTCGTAAAGGAGGAGGTTATCAATTCGACGGTATTTTTTTGATTTTTTTTATGTTTGTTACCTCAGAACTTTTGATTGGGTGAACCGATATTGATGATTTTTTTTTATTAGAAAGCTGGTGCTTCCCGTGTGGTCCCATTTTAATTTGGTCTAGTTCTGACAATGGGATCCATGAGAAAACCATATAGGTATGTCTTAAATTTGCAATAATGTAATAATAATAATAATTAATAATAACTAAGGGCATTACTTATATGTTGCCTAAAAGCGAACATATTAATAATCCCTCTCAGTATAGACCCATTACATGTTTACCGACAATATATAAAATTTTAACCTCTTGCTTGACAGATTTAATATACACTCATTTAGATGAAAAAAATGTTTTATCTGAACAACAAAAAGGTTGTCGCAGAAAACATATGGGATGTAAAGAACAATTAGTTATTGATTCTGTAATTCTAAAACAGATTCAAACCCAAAAGCGTAATTTACATATTTGTTATATAGATTACCAAAAGGCTTATGATAGTGTCCCGCACTCGTGGCTGATAAAAGTTTTAAATATATACAAAATTAACCCAATTATTATTTGCTTTTTGGAAAAAATTATGGCATTTTGGAATACCGATTTGCTTTTGAATTTGAAAGATAAGAAAATTATAGTACCGGGCATTTCAATAAAAAGAGGGATTTTTCAAGGAGACTCATTGAGTCCTCTTTGGTTTTGCTTAGCATTAAATCCTCTATCTAAAATGTTAATTAAAAGCAAGTTTGGAATAAAAATTAAAGGTAATACTAGAGAGAGAAATATAATTTCTCATTTATTATTTATGGATGATTTAAAATTATATTCGAATTCTGAACCAAATTTAGAGAAAATGATTAAAGTAGTTAAAAAATTTTCAGATGATATTAAAATGACTTTTGGTTTAGATAAATGTAGAACGATCCATATAGAGAAAGGTAAAATTGTAGATGGAGACGAGGGTACCTATATTTAGAAATTTCAAAATTGAAAGTATGAAAGGGGGTGAGGTTTATAAATATTTAGGATATCCGCAATCAAATAGATTAGATCATACTAGTATTAAAAATGATATTAGGATTAAATTTAAAACTAGGATCAGAAAAATTTTGAAATGCAATCTATCTGCTAAAAATTTAGTAAAGGCGATAAATACTTGGGCAATACCTCTATTAACTTACTCATTTGGCATAATTAAATGGTCTAATACAGATTTAGATAGCTTAGAACGATTGATTAGAACTACATTAACTAAATTTCATTGCCATCATCCAAATTCAGCTGTAGAACGAATTAATTTACCCAGAAATTTAGGAGGTAGAGGTATAGTCAAAATAACATCTTTAAAACATAATCAGGTTGAAATGCTAAGAAATTTTTTCCATAGGAAAGCTGATAGTTCAGAAATGCACAAAATTATTTGCTAGGCAGATAGAAATATTTCACCATTAAATTTATACGACGAGAATGCCAGCATTCTTATAAATACCAACCAGGAATTATTAGATTCCTGGTCAAATAAAATTCTTCACGCAAAACACTTCAATTATCTCAACCAAACATATGTTGACAAATTTTCGTCAAACAAATGGTTGAGTATTGGAGAGTTGAGCGCAGAAATAGAAGGCTTTATGCTTGCCATACAAGATAGAGTCATTAATACTAAAAATTATAGGAAGCATATCATCAAAGATGCAAATCAAATTGATGATTTATGTAGAAAATGTTTGGCTTTTCCGGAAACTATAGAACATATTATATCGGGATGTTCTGTATTAGCGCCGTCCGAGTATACATTTAGGCACAATCAAGTTTTAAAAATAATTCACCAAAGTTTGGTAATTAAACATAACTTGATTGACTGCCGTAATGTACCATATTATGAATATGAACCAAATTCATTTTTAGAAAATGAATTTTATAAAATTTATTATGATAAAACTATTCTGACAGACAGAACAATTAGTCATAATAGACCCGATATAGTTTTACATGACAAAATTAAGAAAATAACTTATATCATTGATGTCGCTATTCCAAATTCTTGTAATATTCAGAAAACTGTTTCTGAAAAAATAAGAAAATATACAGATTTAGGAAATGAAATTAAAAGAATTTGGCATTCTCAGACTATAAAAATATTACCATTTGTTATTTCGGCTACTGGCATTATACCTAGCTCTCTCATTCAAAATTTAGGCGTATTAGATTTGTCAAAAAATTTGTACATAAAAATGCAAAAGTCGGTCATTTTAAATACATGTAGGATTACGAAAGATTTTTTTAAATATTTATATTGAGGGATCAGTAGGATTTATCGGACCAGTTAGGATTTCATCAGAGCCGAACCCTCTGATATGAAAATATCTGGAGTCGGTGAAATATTTTCCCATTATGTTTCTGGTGGATTGACGTATTGTTCTTGTATTGTTTTATTCTTATATAGTGCACTTACATTGCGTTCATTTACTAGATATTCATTTGTGGAAAAGTGTGTGGAAGGGTTTAGTCTTTCATTTGGGAAAGATTCAACCCGGACATAAAATCTGGAGCACCGTAAATATTAAAAAAATGACCGATATTTTTAAGGGCCAAGGTATGTTCTACACGCAGTATTTAATTGAAGCATCTATAATACTTCTAAGCGGTCAAATTTTCAAAACAAAAACATACGATTTTGTATGATTTTGCATTATTTAGTATATATAAACGCATCCTGCGCGGTGTTCGGCCGCTCGATCTCGGTATTACGGATTGAGAGAATTTCTCCATCTTCCTAGTGCGCACTTTGAATACCAAACAGGCGGAGCTTCGGCTGTTTGTTGCCAGATGGAACTGTGTTACCGCTCATTTATCACTATTTAAAGTTGTAACAAACCTTACACCGACAAAGCCCAAGGAATGGGACGGTCCAAGGGAGTGAACTAAAATGGATTAATGACTCCTCAGTCCTCGGGAGACGCATGAGCATAACAACCATTGGAAGTTTTGCAGGGTGCCCACAACTTTCCCACGGCGTTCTGGGTTCATAGGGTTAGGTTAGGTCTTGGCGGCGGATATATTTGTCACCTTACTGCGTGGCGGGCCGGATTGGGAGAGAGCCTGCTTGAAGGAGACCTTTTGACCCTCCAGCCGGACTCTCACGACCCATCGCCTTGCACCGCAGTGGTTGTAATGGATTCATACGTTCTATCCCTAAAAATACCTTTCATACAACATTCTCAAAGATGACAGGTCCCGAGGGAAATGGTTTTACCTTGGGACCTCCTGTATGGAGCTAAAACAGAGAAGAACGGGTTAGATTGATTTTTAAATTACTTTATATCACTTTTCTATTTTGTCACTATTCTATCTTGTCATGGAACCGTATTTTGTTGAGAGGATGTTCTGATTTTCGAAGCGTAGATATTTGCCTAACGTCTTTCTTGGTTGACTCAATGACCAGTGTGACCAATGTCCATACGTCCGTGTGCGCAGTGGATGTGGCTCGCTGGTGATCATGGTGGCTCATTAGTATGCCATCGGCATCGCCAGGCCTCTCTCTCCTTACCTCGGAGAGCTGCCCGCTGCCTATAATGTCAAATGTATTCACAACGTGCTCATTGACGAATCGTATCCTACAGATTCGTGATGATGCGACATGCAGTCGATGGTGGAGTCGATTCTTTCTCTTTTGAAGTGTAAATGTAATTATTATTTAACTATCATCTAACCCTTTTCAATCTCTCTCTATTTTACATTTAAGGTGATCCAATACTCCAGGAAAAACTTTAAATCGGAATCCACACCTTTTTTGGTAGGAATTTAAAAAGACTTGAAAAAAAGTTTTCGGAATGGTTGGAAAAGGTATTTGAGATTTTTTTTACAGGTTGATTTCGTAAAGGCATGTAAAAAATTCTTTCTTACGCATTGTTTATTGTTATAAAAAGGCAATTTAAAATTGATTTCACGGAACCTAGCGATGCAGAGTCTGGGGACGTCTATTCCCCACCGCAGACTGGGAGGAACTGATACAAAATGGGTGTGACAAGTGCATAGTTCTTACGTCGATGGCGTAAGGTTTACTTTAAAAATCCAAATTCGTCAAGCGATGATTGGCCTTTTGATTGATGTCAAAAATAACAATGCGAAAATGCATATTTTATTTTATTTTGTGAAGTTCAGGCATACATATAATTTTATTTGCGATTAATATTAAATTTATTTGCGACTAATATTAAATTTATTTGCGATTAATATTAAATTTATTTGCGATTAATATTAAAAAAAACTGAATTTGCCATATTATACAATAAAACCATATCCGAAAAAGGCAGGCGAATTTGCACTTTAAGTGTTTTTTATAGACCTAATATTTAATTTTTTTCTAGGATTATAAAAAATTAGATAGATATTTTCTAAGGCAAGATGTTTTCTATTCAGTATTTAATTGAAGCATCTATAATACTTTTTATTTATTGTTATCAAGTTTAATTTGTAGAACTCCATTTTAATTTTTATTTCTTTTGTTTGTTTTATTTATTATTAAATTAATAAAAACAGTTTATTTATAAACAAGTTCTGCTGGTAATTATTATTACGCGTGACAGCTGTTTCGCCTTCTGAGGACATTATAAAACTGTGACTGTGACTATTTTTATTAATTTAGTAATAAAATTATTGAATATACATAAAAGAAATAATAAAAAAATCAAAATAAATAAAAATCTATAATACTCTTTGCTAGCTTTTAACAATTTTGTTTTGTTTATAATAGTTTTTTTTACTCACTTGCTTGTGAAAAAAATTTAAAATTCTGTAAAAAAAGTTTGCTAAATAAGATTTAAAAAAATCAACTTAAAACCTCGAATACACCCAAGCTAGAATTAGCATGCACAGCATATGCCAGCATTGGACCATACCGACCCGTCGCCGGCATTCGGATACCGTTCCTACTTTCTTTTTCCAGCCGGGGTAGGCAGAGAGCGACCACATCACTGGTCACTGGTATGAGGTACCTACCTGTGTGAGATGACCGCCGATAGGAGAGAGCGGAGAGGTCAGGCGAGAGAAGGATAGAATGATGTGTGACGTGACTATGCAAACAAGTTATTCATATCAGAACAATTTTGTTTATTTTGTCTCTTACATATTCTGTCAGAATTTAAAAAAAAATTGCTTTGCTATAAAATCCAAATGTTTGGAATATTTCTAAACTTATCCGAAAACTAAAAACTGTTTTAGAAAAGTGATGAAATACGCTTTCAAATTTTATAATTCGAGAAAAACATACATTTTTTTATTGCAAATACAAAAAGTTTTAAAAATGGCTCCATTTCGTTTTTTTCAACCAAAATTACTGATAACGAAAAAAATAAAACCATACTTATTTTATCAGACAAATGTATTATAAACTTTATGGTCACCATGCTTTTACATGTGAAAATAATTTATAAAAAAATTCCCGAAGTTAATAAAAAAAAAATTCACATTGCGGTCGGCTTTATTATTTTGCGATTAACTTTTAGATTTGAATATAAAGCGGTGTTTTCTATTTTCAATACCTTTTAGATCCTGTTTCTCATCGTGATAGTAAATTAAAGGAAGACACAACCTTTTCTGAGCCTTAAACGAGTTTTACCAAAAGCGAACAAATTAGCCTGATGTGTTAATTAGGGCCTATGCTATATTTGGGGATGCTGTGAGGATAGTCTTTTTGAGGAGAGGATAGAGTGAAAATGGGTCTTGAAGAGGTATTGAACTAAAGAACTGTTGATATCAACTAAATGTCAACCGTGTACAAATGTTGGGCGCGCGTTTGTAATGTTTCCCGGCTGTGATTCGTGGCGACGGGATTAATGATCATCGGAGCATCTTTCATTGAAATGCCTGTAGCACAAGGACAGCATTTTCACCTGATACCTTTACTCTAAAGATTGCAATCCATTTGTGATGATAGGAGAATCTAACAAACTCACTACCCGTTATTTTTTTTTGCATTAGCTCCACACAGGAGGCCCCGAAGAAAATAATTTTCCTCAGGGTCTGTGTCATCTTAGGGGATGCTGTGTGGTCGGATTTTTTAAGGAAAGGAAAAAGAGGAAGTTCTGGTAAGGATATAGGTAGGAGGGTGTGTAGGAATCTGGGGATCAGTGTGTTCAGGAGCGACGGACGTATGGATTCATCCCTTCAACCGCGGTGGGTGGGTGGGTCAAAGGATTCTGGCTGGAGAGGTCAAAAGACCTCCTCAACCAGTCTCTCTCGTTCTGACCCGCCACGCATCAGGTGGGCAGACACATCGGCCGCCAGGACCTTAAAAACCTCACCCATGAACTCGGCCACCCCTGCTAAGTCACCAAATGTAGCGCACTACTTGGGGTGACCTATGGCAAAGGTGTTGATTATGCAATAAATGGTTTCCATATGTACCCATACCCGCCTCCCAAATGCTAAGTTCCAGACCAGAACCAAGAGTGGGGCACACTTGCAATTTGTACAGCAGTAGTGCAGTACAATGTACATTCTAGGTTAGAATTTGGCTTCCTCTATTCGCAATGGTCCTCCGCCATTCACATCCAGGTCTTAGTTCTTCCAGTCCTGCTCCAATCCTCTTCCACACAGTCTATCCACCTCCTCCTCGGTCTGCCTCTAGGTAACTTCCACTTGGGCACCCACAGAGTCATGGTTTTTAGTGTCCTGTCATCTGGCATTTTTGTCTTGTGGGAGGAGTTTAAAAATATTTGAGAAAAAGCTTTTGGAAAATGTTGGAAAAGGTATTAAAAAAAAAATGTTCAGGTTGACTTCGTAAAGACCTGTTAAAAAAAGTTAATTCTATGTTTATTGTAATAAAACGGAAATTTAAAATTGATTTTAAGAAATCAAGCGACGCGGAGCCTAACGCCTGTTCCCCGCTACGGCCGGGGGAGGACTGACTGAAAATGGGTGTGACGAGTCAGTAGTTCTTCTGTGGACGCTATAAGGTTCACTTTGAAAATCCAAATTCGTCGACTAGCGGCCGTATTGTAAAATAACAATCCGAATATGCATATTTTATTTTATTTTGTGAAGTTATATTTTATTGATATTTATTATAAAAGAAACTGAATTTGCCACACTATACAATAAAACCATATCCGAAAAGGGGTTTAGATAGGAGAGTTTGGACTTGAAAGTGTTTTTTACAGCCCTTATACCTACTTTATTTTTTATAGGCTTATTAAAAGACATTAAAAAATGACCGATATTTTATATGCAGTAGTTAATTGAAACATCTATAATACTTCTAATTCTAAGCGATCCAAAACAAAAACATATGATTTTGTATGACTTTGTATTATTTAGTATGGCTTCATCTAAATATTGTATTCTGTGTTAAAATACCAAAATGCTGTTTTTCGTTTGGTCAATCGAGGGTTATGACAAAATTCAATGACTTCTGAAAACATGATTCTGATAACAATGCAATGATTCTCTTTGTTTTTTAGATATCTTCAACTCCTGCAGACAAGTTCGTGAAATTATGTAGTCGATAGAATGCTGCAAGCCTGTGTGCGCAGTGAAGAGATAAACCGTAGAAGTGTATTGTGGTAGCGTCCATGTGCTTGAAGTAGGTTCATTTGTTTCTTACATATCATCTGGTGAATTTGCTCAAATGCATGGTTCGAATGTGGAAATTGTTTCCTGAGCAGATACATAATTTAATTGGTCTATCTGAGTCGACGGTAGGGGAGAGTGGGGGAGCTCCGAGTGGCGGGTAAAGTCGAACGATCACACGAATCCCACAAGGCATGTCTTCACACTGACAACCCAACGCAAGGGAAGTAATGATGTCAACTCGGCGCTCTAAATTGAGCTTATTTTTTTCAGATAATCTAGCTCCTTTTTTATAAATGTCATTACAAAATAACAATTTAAGAATTATATCTTAAGAAACTGGTTATTTTGTATTGAAATCTTCGTTTTTTTGTCTCAGAATGTCTCATTTACCAAAATAAATACAAAATTAATTATACTTTACTGCTTGTCTTGGATGTTCCCAAAACAAGTTCCAATTATAGTAGGGGAGGAAATAACGCTAAATGGGTAGTTACTCGAGCGTTGTGGGGACCTATTGGATTGCAATGATTAGATGCTAAAAATAAAAAAAAGTTTATGTGATGTATGCCCTTTCAGTGGTGGGGGGAGCGAGTATAAATTTTCAAAAATGTTAAAAAAAATCGTCACAATTACTTACTCGAGCGCGTCAGATATTAATAGCGTATACGTCCTACGTGTTTTTGGTAACGGAGAGATATTAAACTGACGAGTTGAGTGGTAGGGGTGGCCGCATGAAGAGGTAGAAAATTGAAAGAAAAAAGGATTTATTCGAGCGTGTCAGATTAAGGTAATGTGAGTTAATTACACGCAGAAAAGTTTGCATTTCAATAATCTGACGATTTGGACGTAACATAAACTCGTGGCAGATTTTTGAAAATGTAAAAAAAAATCGTCACCTTGACATACTCGAGCGCGTCAGATTTTTATACAGACGGTTCAGTTTGATGTCCTTGTTGTGCTGATCTATAATCTGACAATTATGTGGAGGGGTTTTCTTAATCTGACAGTTTTAAATTTTTTATTACTGAATAGAATTACATTGAACAAAAAATAATATATACCTATTATAATGATAAAAAGAAAATCGCTTAATTAAACTTCTTAAAAATTTCTCTTATTAAATTTCCTTACACAATGAATAAACCAAAGCGTTGTAGACGAACGCGCGGCCTGAGGGCCTCCGGCTCTGCGACAAAATATAAAACAAGCAAGCGCTTGTCAACGTACGACTCGACCACAGACATATGAATATTACTAGACCTGCCCTAAGTGATAAAAGCGGTCTTCCTATATATAAAGAGGAAAGATTTGATTTGAGGAAGTTTGTTTGCATTGAATAGGCTCCGAAACTACTGAACCGATTTGAAAAATTCTTTCACTGTTAGGAAGCTACACTATCCCCGTGTGACAAGGGCTATATTATATTTTCAAAAAATTAGGTCTCCTTACTAAAACTGCAATAACTTACCCAAGGTGTAAAAAAATTACCTAAAATATTCTTCACATCGCGTGCGCTGCGAAAATTATTGATGACAGAATTAAATATTCTACTACGACTTTGCAGAACACATCATTATTTACAAAAAGTGTCGCGACAGCATATGTCTAACTATTATAGTTATGCCACAACAAGAGTTATTTTTATTTTTAAAATTTAATTAAAATGTCGCCGCTTGAGTCGTAGTAATTTTTCAAATCGGTTCAGTAGTTTCGGAGCCTATTCAATGCAAACAAACAAACAATCAAATCTTTCCTCTTTAAATATAGGCAGACCACTTTTATCATTTAGGGCAGGTTTAGTAATATTCCTATGTCTATGGACTCGACAGTTGTAGGCAGTTCTCAGCGCCGTCAGCCGCTGTACGCTGCACACTCAGTGATGATTATAGCTTCTTCAGCATGTTGAAATCGTCAGATTATATTATTTATGTGATCCTTACATTATTTCCTTCGAAATAAAAAAAAAATTAACCGCGCTCGAGTAAATCCACGTGACGTTTTTTTTGCAACTTTGTGACCCGCTAATTTTCTTACGTCACGTTCAAATCGTCAGATTATTGAAATGTAAGCTTTTCTGCATGTAATTAACTCACAATATCTTAATCTGACACGCTCGAGTAACTACGGGGATCGATTTTTTTTTACTAATCTGATCGTTTGCCCTAGCCGCACCCACCAATATTATTGGTTCATAAATGGTGGTAGTCCATAACAGGGTCGGGAGGTATCTCCCCTTAGTTAATCTGACGCGCTTGAGTAAATCCCAAAATCCCTGCTTCGCCTCCCCTACTATTATGAAAACCTAAACAAATTCCAGTTCTAAAATTCATTGAACGTTAGTTGTTTTTACATTAACTCCACACAGGAGACCCTGAGGAAAATAATTTCCCTCAGGGCCTATGTTCTTTGAAGATGTTGTGTGGAGGGTCTTTTTGAGAAGAGGAAGGAGTGAACACGGATCTTGAAGTGACCCATGTTGTAGGTGGGAGGAAACAAAGAGGCCGGCCAATCGTTCCACAGCCGAGCTGTTGAACTCAAGAATGAGTCATAGAAACGACCTGCTCTTACACACACAAACACATACTTCCGTTTTTGAAGTGAAAATTCTTTAGCACCGTTATGATTTGAAACTCGATGAAATGAAAAATAGCAACACTAAAAGGAGACAAAACACATACATCTATGACTAGGATGTAGCCTGCGAGAGAATGAGATAGAATAATCGGTCTTCTTTTTGTGCGGTGCTTCGCAGCCTCCCCACTCTTCTCTGCTTTAGATTTCTGAAGATTTCACTTCTACCACGTGTGAACAGCACACACGTTTTTTTTGTTTAAATATATAGAAATATTGTTTTTTTAAAATCATAACCATCGTTACTCTAAGAATTAACAATACTTCTATGTAGTATCGGTACAGTGGTTGTAAAACTATGTAGGTGTACGTTGGTTATCATATTTGATTGTTTCAGTTAGTCGTGATGAGGGGTCTTTGGAGTTTATGAAGGCAATTAAAGTTTAATAAAGTGTCGAAACTTAATAAAAAAATCATCCAATACCTATGGCAACACTGATTAAATAAAATAATAAAAGTACGTTCAAACGTTGTGCTTATAAAAAGGCCCTTTCTCTTGCATCATGAGTTTAGAAAATGGTTGTTGGAAAAATAGAAGTGTTTTTTTTAATTCCAAGGGAACATGGCCCCAATATGGCAAGTGTGGTTTTTATGTTTTCATCGTACAGGGCGAGCTTTTCGAAATCAGACGTAGACAATAATTTTCCTCTTATTTTTAACGTCAAAAATAGCACGTTGTGTGCAAAATTTTTGTAAGTATGGCCAGGGATGGGAAAAATATTGAGGGTTAGTTTTGATAAATCTCATGTGACCTTCCTCTTGTTTTGATGGTCAAGTGTGCAAAATCTATCTATCTTCTATTATAAATAAAAAAGAATCGCCGAAATGTATGTACGCGCATAACAACTGCACCAAATTGGATTATTCTTTTTTTTTGTGTTCGTTATTGTCAGGACAAGGTTTATATAAAACTGCTGGTGAGCTCTGGCATTATGAAATTTGTATACAAAAATTGTAATATGTGGCACGCGAGCTGTTTGAAAACTGAATGTACCAGGACTGAATATATAGATTCCGGGAGGGGGGAGGGGAACTCGGGTTCGCAGGAGGGGGGGGGGGGGGCAGGGAGGAGAAACTGGGAGGGAGGGGGGGAACTCGGAGGGGGGAGTGGGGGGAAGGGGGGAGTGGAGTGGGGAGAGAGAAGGTGGAGGAGGCGCAATGGGAACGCGAGTGGGGAAAGGGACGCGGGAGAGGAAGGGGAGGCGGAAGGGGAACGGGACGAATGGGAAAGGACACGCAGGGAGAAACAATGTCTTTATTAAATGGCATAGCAACGCATGCCGGGTACCAGCTAGTTTATCATATTTAATAACGTCATTGATCTCTTCGGCACCGGTGCATAGTCAGGAAACACTTCAAACGCGCGCCCAACATAATAATAATACTAATATTTGGATGACTTGTATAGTGCCGTTTTTGTGAAAAATCACCTCAAGGGCGCTATACAAATTCATAATACGTTTATACAATCTTACTTCTAACTATAAACTAGACTAACCACTACAACAACTCATGGCTAAAAATTGCATCCACACCGGTTCATCGATCACCGATACGAAACTATATGTGAAATGATTTGACCAATGAACGCGATGCTGCTGTCAAAAAGTACTGTACAGTTGTACAGGCAGAAAATATATACAGGACCATACTTACCTGGAAGGTCACTAGAGATTAACATTTGTACTTTGAACACGGTTGACATTTGTCACATGAGAACGGTTCGTTTCTGCCACTCGTACTTGAGTTCGGCAGCTCGGCTGTGGAAGCCCCTCTTTTCCAAAACCCATTTTCAATCCATCCTCTCAAAAAGTCATTTCACACGGTATCCCAAAGGTATCCATAGGCATTGAGAGAAAATATTTTCCTTCTTCAAATTTCCAGCAGTGGCGTAGCGTGCCTTGGAGGGGCCCTGTATCAAAATTAGTTGGGACACTCATTGTTGCTCGGTACAATGATCAGGTATTTTCATGTATTGAAGGATGCCATTGTTCTTTCAAAACACAAAATTCACCCTTCGCTACTGGTAGATAAATAGGTAGTACTTACCATTGCAATATAAATCACTCACAGAAGCTGATTGCTGAAAAAATGAACAAATTTTGGGCATTTTTTTATATATTTTTTAAATTTTTTTTATTTCTATTCTTCAACATACATACATATTACAGATAATTACATTGGTATACATAGATTTTAAGTTAAGTAATAAGGAAAAAAAATAATAAAATGTTACTGATCCGTAACTGTATATAGGTAAGTACCTAGTAGTATTTTGTGAACACCTCACTAGGCGAACCTGTGCTGAGGTGTTCCCATGTTTTGGAATAATTGCAATTCAGACGACAAAAGTAGAAACACCGAATCCTCCTTGATATTGTCAAGAAGGAGACTGTGGATCGACCCATGGCGGCAGTATTGTATACACAAAATAAAAGATTAGTTGCAGTTAGGATCTATATAACCTCCTCCCTTTTCTGTTTACTTTTTCTTTTAATAGCTCCAGTGGGATAATCTCTTTTCCTTTGACTCATTCTTTTCACAAATCAAACTAATTAACCAATAAATTATCAGAAGAACAAGATTGTATTGTATTACAATCTTGTTCTTCTGATAATTACAAGTGAATGACTTCAACGGGGGAATCCCGCAATAACCGATGTAGGATGTTGCCAACTTTTGGGCGCACGCTTAACCCGGGAAAAAAAGAGATTTTTTTTTTGATTTTGTCATTTCTGAAGTGAAAACTCGATAGGCACGGATGACAGTTTTTTTTATATGTTTTTTCCCGGGAAGCACGAGATTAAGTGACATTGTGGATTTCAGTTTATACATTTTTGCTTACACACGTTAGGGGCCTCTGTAGCCCGGGGGCCACGGATACGGCGGTAGCTACGCCCCTGATTTCCAGCCACCATATTCTTGACTAGTTTGTATGAGGGACAGTACTGAATATGGCATGGAGAGAGGTAATATCTGACCCGACATAAGTTGGTTGGTTCAGTCGCATAATGAGAATATAATTATTCCCATCACACCGGCACGCCCCGAGCTTCCGATCGACTCTCTTTTGGTACTGAAGGATGTGATTCCCAGCTTGACACAAGCCACAGTGGACTTGTGGGACTTTTCATTCATTTTATGGTCGATTTTAACATTACGATTGACGGTTTGCGTGTTCGAGGGGCAAGGCTCTCGACTAGCAATTCGAGATCGCGGGTTCCAATCCCGGCGTGCGCAAATAAATTTTATTTGATTTATTTGTGTTATTTCGTAATTTATTAATTTAAAAAAATGAATAGTGTATTTGCTGCACGTTCCAGAGTGGCAGATTCTCTCAGTATCGCCCTGGTGTAAGACCATCATTCAGATTTGAAACGTTGCTTGAAGTGGATTTAGCCATATTTGGTGGCCAGATCTAAATACCCAGGTACTTCCCCACCTTCCTCTTCTCCATCTCCTTCCCTTCCCCAATAGCCTCAGCCTCACAATTTACCTTAATTGGGGATGCCAAGTCTCACTGGCTCCAGACTGGAGCAGTTGTGGGATTATTGTATTCACATAAAACAAGAACAAAAATCACTATTTTTGTGTAGGTTATATGATTGCTTCTATCTCTGGCAAAAATAGATACCTAATAATAATTTAATTTTAAAATACGTACGTATCTATTTTATAAACAAGTAAATAGTATTGTATTAGTGAAAAGTCGCAGGTTTTTTTAGAACGAGCTCCCCTATCTTGATGTAATCAAACTTATTAATTTCGGTCGTTTGTGATATTCGTTAGTTATACCTTTCTTTAAAAACAACAAATTACCATTAAATCTGTAGGTACGAGTATATTAATACTTTCTTTAGACATACGAAGTTTTGATACGATGTAAAGATCAGAATTTTGGATACTTTTCCACCAAAAAACCGAAAACGATTTTATTTGACATACGATTTATTGCAGTATCAATTTCTTCTTCTTCGTGTGCCCGATCAGGTCCCCCTGATGTTGGCGATCACTCTGGTAAATGTATCCCTATTTTGCGCTGCCTAGAATAGCTCCTCCACACTTTTAATACCGGACCACTCTAGTACATTTCGCAGCCAAGACATTTGTCTCCCACCAGGCCCTTGGCGACCCTCTACCTTACCTTTTAATATTAATTGGAGCAAGTGATATTTCTCCCCTCGAAGTATTTGACCCAGAATTGAAATTTTCCTGACTTTTACTAATGTGAGCAGTTCTCTATCTGTTGTAGCCCGCCTGAGAATTTCTATGTTAGTGATCATGTCGGTCCATGGGACTTTGAGCATTCTCCGGTGAAGCCACATTTCAAAAGCCTCTAACCTGTTCATGGTATTTACTTTCAAAGTTCATGTCTCACATCCATATAGCAGTATCAACGATGAGTCCTATTATCCAAACGTCACAAGTCCACTGGGTTGTGTGGATCGTGCCATCACAATATTCTGTCACCTAACGGCGCGGCTATGTCCTGCCGATGACCTCAGCTGACCGCTCCTCACAGGACCAACTCCGTGCGGCCCGAAAAGACAACACAATAGCGTCTCCGACTCCTTCCACCTTCCACTGGCCGGTGGCAGCGATCCCAGGCTCTCCACAAGGATACGAAGGCGGAACCGGCAAGGCACCGGAAGATAAACATAACGGTGCCGGTGATATGTGCGTTTCGGGATTGGTAATGCACTAGCGGTAAAATATTATTGGCGAGACAATTGCGGTAATCATTAATATCATTTTATAATACGGTTCCACAACCAAACAGAATTCTGGCAAAATAGAGCTTTGAAGAAAAGTCAAGAAAGGTCATGATAAAGAACACAAACACAAACCTACCCTAACTTGACCTTTTTAAGATGAAGCTTTACTAAATAATGCAAAATCATACGTTTTTGCTTTGAAAATTTGATCGCTTAGAAGTATTAGGTATAGATGCTTCAAATAAATAATGCGTGTAGAACATAATATCTTGGCCCTTAAAAATATCGGTAATTTTTTTTAAAAGTCTTTTAATAAGCCTAGAAAAAAATAAATTATAAGGTCTATAAAAAACATTTTCAAAAACGTTTCATTGTTTAATGGGGCAAATTTTGTTTCTTTTAAAAAAAAAAAATTTACGCACGAACCTCACAAAATAAAATATAATATGCATTTTCGCGTTGTAATTTTTGACATCACGGCGACAATACAGCAGTTGACGAATTTGTAATATCAAAGTTAACCTTATACCGTCAACCGAAGAACAACTGGCAGCCACCCCTATTTTCTGTCAGTACTCTCCCGGACGGAGCGGGAAATAGACGTGTTAGGCTCTGCGTCGCTTGTTTTCGTGAAATTAATTTTAAAACTCCGTTTTATTACAATAAACAATGCGTAAAAAAAGAATTAATGTTTTTGCAGGCCTTTACGAAATCAACATGTAAAAAAAATTCTCAAATATCTTTTCCAACCTTTCCAAAAGCTTTTTCTCAAGTATTTTTAAACTCCTCCCATAAAGGGACGTGAATTCCGATTTCGATTTTTTCCTGTCGCCTTAAATAGTATCGCCTTAAAGTGAAAACTTCTTTATTTATTTTTTCAGGTTCTCCATAAAACAGTTATACACAAAATTATTTCGGAGAAGATTACAAAATTTAAGAGAAAAAAGAAAGTCCATGGGGGCAGTTTCACTATGTTGTGACGTATGTCAAAAGATAGTTACTGAACTCTCTATAGGTAACATTGAAGATGTCGATGCTCAATGCAGATTCGTTAAGCAGTTGAATTGCTCTGTTTAATGGCGCATTCTGAAAGGAAGAAGTTCTCGCTTTCGGAGCATAAAAAAGTGCGTGGGATCTCCCATGAGTATACGCGTTAGGGACATATAGGTTAATCTCCTTCAACATAGGTGGATTCAGTATAGTACCGGAGATCAGCTTAAAAAAAATTTACCCAAAAATATTTTTCTAACGTATTCAGATCGAGCATTCCTGTTAATAACATCGATGGATACAAGAATGGGTAGAATGTATATTCCCTCATATACAGGTAACGCATAAACTTTTTTTGTACTCTTTCTATTCCTAGGATATGGTTGTGTTCAGAGAGGGCCCAAATAATGGAGCTGTATTCTAGGATGCTGCGGATAAGTGCTTCATATATTTTAGCACCGTTGTGATTTGAAACTCGATGAAACGAAAAATAGCGACATTAATAAGAGACAAACACATACATCTATAGAATTTAGCCTGCGAGAGAATAAGATGAACGAATCGGTCTCCTCTTTGTGCGGTGCTTCGTAGCCTCTCCACTCTTGTCAATTTTAATTTTCTGAATGTTTCCCTTCTACCGAGTGTGAACTGCACACTCTGTTTTTTTTTAAATGTTAGGCCTCCGTGGTCCAAGGGCGGATCCAGCTTTGGCGCCAGGGGGGGGTCAAGTCACAAAAAGTTATAATCTTTTAATGTTGATAATAATAGATATATTAAATTAGTTAAATATTGAAAGTACCTACCTACTTAAATAAAATCTACATTGTGACAAAAAAAATTTAAACACATTATGTTTAAAATTTTTAATTAGTGGTCCACCTAGGTCCTGGACCCAGCCCAGGGAGGGGTCATGCCTGGGCCATCCCTGGGTCCGCCCTTGCCGTGGTCAAGGGGCAAGGTTCTCGACTAGCGATCCGTAGGTCGCGGGTTCAATTTAAAATACCTACATTTCATTTGATTGATTTGTGTTTTCATAATTAAATCATTTAAAATAATATAAGGTACACATATTCACGGCAAGTTCCAGAGTTGCAGAAACTCTCAGTATCGCCCTGGTGTAAGGCCACCATTCAGAATTGAAACGTTGCTTGAAATGACTTAAGCCATGTTTGGTGACTAGATCTGAATGGTTAGCAACTTCCCCACATTCCTCTTCCCTATCTCCTTTCCGTTACATTCGGTTACAACATACCCCAATTTGGGATGCCATAATTTCACTTTCTCCAGAAGGGAGCAGTTGGGACTCTTGTGAGGTATTCACATAAAAAAAGAGGCCCTGAGGAAAATAATCCCCCTCAGAGCCATACGACGTCTTTGGAGATGTGTGCAGAGGTTTTTAGGATAGGAATCTGGGGGGTCAGTGTGTCAAAGAGTGACGGACGTATGCACACGGTGCAAGACGATGTTCCTAGAGTCTGGCTGAAGAAGTCAAAAATTCTCCATCAAACAGTCTCTCCCGATCCTGTCACGCAGTTGGTGAGCAGACGTATCCGCTGCCAAAATCCGGGCAAGTCTCACCCCATGAACTCAGGCACTCTTGCTAAATCACCAAAAGTAGTGAACCACTTAAGATACCTAGTACCTATCACCTATGGCAGAGGTGTTGGTTATCCAATAAGTGGATTCCCAGATTGAACCTATGGTTTTATCCTGTTCTTTTCGTTTGGAAAATTGGAATGCTATATTTTATTTATTTCTATACTTGTTCATACAGTTTACAGGTAACATAATATGCCATAGTCCCACTGGCTTCAGACGGGAGCAGTTGAGACTCTTGTGCGGTATTCATGTAAAAATGGGTAAATTATAGTAAGTTCTAGTAGGTAATATGTATACAAATATTCCCAATATAAAACATCGTAAATGCGTGTAAACTAATCAGTAAAAAATACATATATTTTTTAATGAATACCGCACCAACTCTTCCCGACTGGAGCCAGTGAGACTATGGCATTCCCAATTGGGGTACGTTGTGAGGCTGAAGGTAGTGGGAGTGGAAGGAGATGGGGCAGAGGAAGGTGGGGAAGTACCTGGCTATTCAGATCTGGTCACCAAACACGGCTAAAGCCATTTCAAGCAATGTTTTAATTCTGAATGGTGGTCTTACACCAGGGAGATACTGAGAGTATCTTCCACTCTGGAACGTGCCGCAAATGTACATACCTACCATATAATATTATTTTTAATGAATTAATTGTGAAACGCCAAAAACTAATCAAATAAAATTTATTTGCGCACGCCGGGTTCGAACCCGCGACCTTCGGATTGTGAGTCGAGAGTGTTGGGTTAATGGATTAATAGTAATGTTTTGTGAATACCTCACTATTTTAAACAATTTATTACCCGGACAGGCCTGCTAAGTCAACCCAGACGTAGCGAACCACTTGGGGTGACCTATGGCAGAAGTATTGGTTATCCAATAAATGGTTCCCAAGGCTGGGGTACCCGTTCCCGCCTCCCAAATTTATTTATTTATTTATTAATTTTCAACGCCCTGTTACCCCTACATTACAAGTTTATAATACAGAGACAGGTTTTAGTACACGTCATATGAGTACACAGATAAATTAAGGAAAGATAATACATAACAATAAAAGAGAAAGTTTCTAAGTTGTAAATAGCATAGAAAATAAACTAGTAGGTACCTACTCGTATGTTAGTAATTACAAAATTTACAGGTGACTGATTAATTGTGATGTGTAAATACATGACAAAATGATACATAAAAATAAAACGGTAACAAGTTTTTACATTGTGGATTAATATAGAAATACACAAATATTTGCATTAGCCCCTATGTGATGCTCCTTAAATATCAAAATATTCTACATAAAAGTATTAAACAGGTATTTCTTAAATAATGGTAAACTTGTGTTAAATACATCGATATTAGAGGTGAATTTGTTTCCTAATATGTGAAGACAAGAAATAGGTGCATGTATGTGGTAGTTCGTTCCAGAATTATTGTTGCAGAATAATATGTTTTGCCTTGTTGCTCCATTGGGTACCCTGAAATCGATGAGATGCAGGAGTTCGAAACAATCTAATTCAGAATGAATAATTTTAAACAAAAAAGTTAGGTCATTTATTTTTCTTCTGTTTTCTGGGGAATGCAATTTAAGTGTATTTAGTAAGGATGTGTAGTTAATGTGTTGAATAGGTATGTGTAACTTGAAGTTAATAAATCTTAAAAATTTGTGCTGCACTCTTTCGATATTTTTTTACATGAATTTGATAATATTGAAATAGTTGCAATGGAGTCTCGAAATCGGAACCTCTACTGTTATACCATTAGTAACGTATACCTATGCCAATATTCCTAACTTTATTATCAATCCCATATTTATTTAACAAATGAATAATATACATCCAAATTGTAACAACTGTCAAATATGTATAGTACTGTCAATCTGATAGTGCTCCCTCCCTAAACACGAGAATTTCTCAATTAGGGAGGTATTGTTACCACCAATATTGTATATTATATAAAAAAAAATAATAAAAAAATTATTAGTTTTTCTCAATTTCTTCAATTGCTAACCCTGTACAAATCGCATGTACGCCCCCAGTTTAATTTGGCATCCACCTCTGGTCTGGAGCTCTAAAACCCTTGAATCAAACCCTCCACAGAAATGAGCGTTCCGTTTGATAGATTCTCCCATCTTAATAAACAGATTGCAATCTTTAGAGCACTAGTGTCTAGTGGGAATCCTATCCTTGTTCTACCGGTATTTCAATGAAAGATGCTCCGAGGAACTAGTGTCATTGATCCCCTCGGCATCGGTGCACAGTCGGGAAACACGCCAAACGTGCGCCTAACATACGTACACGGTTGACATTTGTCTCATGAGAACGGGTCGCTTCGGACTGTGGAACGATTTGCCAGCCTCTGTATTTCCTCCTTTCTACAACATGGGTCTCTTCAAGACCAATGTTTAATCCTTCCTCCCATAAAAAAAACCTCCACACAGCATCACAGATGACAAACATTTCCTGAGGGAAATTATTTTCTTCAGGGTATCCTGTGTAGAGGAGTTAATGTTAAAGAAAAAAAAAAAAACAAAAAAATTGCGGAGCAAACCTCCGGGTTCGAGTCTGTCACGACATAATGTAATGGGGAGGGAAAGAAGATGAGCAGAAGAAGGTGAGGAAGAGCCTGGATATTCAGAACTAGTCGCCAAATACTACGTCAACGTTATAAGCAACGTTTCGATTCTGACCAGCGATCTTTCAATACAAAAGGGAATCGATGCAATAATCCGCGCGTGCCAGCGCCCGGAGGTACTGACACTGACTAGGCAGGTAGGTACTAGGTAGGTACAGCCGGGTACCCTCGCCACGTTATTAATTCCCACCTGCCCTATCATCTGCTCTCTTCTCTGTGTTCTCCTTACGGCATCTTCCCTACTCCCGCACACTCCCTACTCCAAATAGAAGGGGAGGTAGGGTTGCCAAAACAACGATAAATGGTATTCAAAAATATTATCATTTTTCTTGATTTGTTGCTTCTTGCTGATGATCGTGAACCCATTTCAATGTGAATGATCTCTGATTATGAGAATCATGCAACTTCAACATCCCTTTGAAAACTCATTTTAAAGTTATGATTTTTTTAAATAACCCATAACCTACATAAATAAACCTTTTAACCAATTTTTAAAATACTTTTAATGACTTTTCAAAGGAAGTATTGAAGTTGCATGATTCTGAATAGCAGAATGCTGTGCAAACTTCTCCCGCTTGGCGGCGCTGGTGTAGTTGTAGACCTGTCATATGCCTGTCATTGATAAAATTGATATTGCTTTGTATCTGGCTTGCGTGTGCATCGTGTGCATTTTGGAAGTAATATTAATAAATGGTGGATAAATACGGTAGCTGGACTGTGAATGAGTTAAAAAATGAATTAAAGAATAGAAAGGCAAAATGTGTTGGCAAGAAAGAAGTTCTAATCGAGAGGTAAGCTAAGTGGTTGGAACATAACCTCATTCTTGTACTTCTAAAACAAATTAATTGTGTCGTATTTGTAATAATTCTAGGTGCTTTAGCTAACTTTTCTTGTTTATAATGTACCCAATAATCATAATTATTAATTCCAGATTGGCTGCCTTTGACCGGAATAATAACTTTATGGAAATAAATGATTTTTAGTATGAAAGTGAGATAGTAGGTATATTTTGGCCCCCAGATGAATCATATCACTGCATTCAGGATTCGCCTGTATTGCCACAAATAGATATAGTCGGATATATTAATATAAACCAATACTTTCTTCAAGTTTACAAAGGGCAGGAAGGAATGACAATGTATGCAGCAGTTCACAGGAAAGGATACAATATGATGAAGGAATATTTTTGGTAGCTTTACTTATGTCTATTAATGAAGAAAATTGTTTCGTGCATTGTTGTGAATGCCAGAATTCACAAAAATAATCGCTTCGAACCTACAGAAAACAGACAAAAATTGACGGAACAAAGTTTTGACAGGTCTCTTTTCGTATTTAGGTCTACATTTACACTAGCGCCAACTAGTGTCGATTTGTGAACTACTCAAAATATCCTGCCATTGTCCGGTCACCGTTATGGAGAGCCGCATATGATGTGATACCATTTATTTATTGGTTAGAGGGACTATACTGCGTACTATCCAGTCGAAATGTGTTCCACTGTTAGCACGTGACAGGATTCGGTAGTTTCCAGTCGTTCGGTGTTAGAGGGTTGGAGGCAGTTGGTGGGCAATTGGAGGTAAAATAATAGAACCTATTTTTCGTTACATGCCTCATCTAAATAATGATACGTCAATGAGGTAACAAAAAACATAAATAAATATTATAAATTTTGTTTCGAAGAGTTTTAATTTTCAATGTACATTTGTTACTTTAAATTTTCTGCCACCGGTTTCGACACATCCGTGTCCGTGTCATTCACTAGCAATCTTAAAAATACCTTTAAAATTCACGGACGCACAAAATTCATATGTCTATGTTAAAATTCTATTATTTAATTTTTTTAACTTATTTCTAAGGTCTCTAAAGCGCACAAATCTAAATATGAATTTATGTTGGAATGTTTATACTTGTTTTTTATTTATTTATTTTTCGTACCTAAGACCTGTCTCTATAATATAGTAATAATAATAATGTGATGGTTTTTATTTATTTATTTTGACGGATTTTCTTTATCGTATTTTCTTCAGTATATATAACTATAAATAAGATTTAAGATTTTAAAATTAAAAAGAAAGACAAACATTCCGGGTTAAGAATAACCCAACAGTGTTTGAAAATCTCCTACTACCACCACAGAAAGCCGAAAATGTTGCTTGTGTTGTGATGGAGGACTTAGCCAGTGAAGGAATCGAACACGCGACGCCCGGGTGGTACCCAAGCACTATGCCCACTCAACCACTGACCGGTTATATGTCTAAGTATTTATAATATTGAATATCGATTAACGTAAACATATTTTTTTTACCGTTAGTGAATTATCGGTTTCTCGTGGCATCCCTGTTTGAGCGTACAGTCCACCTATGCACAGGTGTTATCTCCCGACAGCTACGTGTATCGTGTATTGATAGGAGTGTTATCTCGCGGCCTGGTAGGTAAGTACACCCTCCCCAGCGTCCGCTCGCCAGCTGGCCGCGGGTTCAACTCCCGACGAAGGGGGAAATAAATTACACGTTAACTGATCGTTTTGTTCGAGTTGTAAGTTTGCAAGTTGCAACCGACCATTCATGTTTTATGGGCCTCGCGTATGTTCGTTTCTGCGAAGCGATCGCAGTGCATTAATAATATCTAATAATTCTTATCTAACATAACCCTGTTTCTCCGCAGAGGTAGACAGACAAAATCTACCGGCACACACTACATACTCGCTTTCTTCGTATTCTAGCATCGGCTTTAATCAGTGAAGCGGATATGGGTACCGCCGCTCCGGGATCCATTTATTGGATAACCTCTGCCATAGGTCACCCCAAGTGGTTAGCTACGTTTGAGGACTTAGCAGGGTGACTCGGGTTCATGGGGTGAGGTTATTCCGGCTCTTGGCGGTGGATGAAACTGCCTCGCCTGGTACGACGAAAACGTACGTACCACAGGTAAAAAAACCTAGAAAAATCCACCGTAAAGATTAACCTCCCCATATTACAGCCATGTCCCCTTGCAAATATTTTTTAAAAACAACAAATTAAACCATTTAAAAAAAAAAAAACAATATATTATAAACTCATTGTGAAAGAGAAAGATGCCTTTGTGGCCCGGAGCTCTGTTCGCCAGTGAATCAATAAGTCAAAAAAGGTTCTTTACATCAAAGTGACTGTTTATTGACGTTTCGTAATTTATAGTAATTATACTTCGGAGGACTAACGGCCTTCCTCGCTGAAAGCTAGGTTTTGTCTGCGGAGCTTTAGAGTTATAATAACTCTGCACATCTACCTTCGTTTACCTTCGGCACAACTCGGAAATGAGACCCTGTGACCCGAAGAGCCCATAGATAATTAAAGTAATGTGAGAACTAATCATAGAGTAATTATGATTCATTACATTAATTAATATGATATCTAGATATTTTACTAGGTACCTATTTACAATCTTATGATTTCAGAGGATATTTTGGTTTTGATTTAAAATAAAAGCTGCTAACCCTGTACAAATCGCAAACGCGCCCCACAGTTGAATTTGGCAGCCACCTCTGGTCTGGAGTTCTAAAATACCTGAAAAACCCTTGACTATGCAGAAACGTGCGGTCCTTTTTTATAGGTTATCCTATCTTAAAAAAACGGTTTTCAATCTTCAGAACACAGGCGTCTGGTGGGAATGCTATCCTTGTTCCATCGTATTTCAATGGAAGACGCTTCGAGGAACTAGCGTCATTAATTCAAGACCCAGTTTCACTCAAAAAGACCATCCAGACAGCATCCCCAAAGATGGCATAGACCCAGATGGAGTTAATAAAAAAAAACTTAATGAAACCTGATAAAGAAAGAAAAACATTTTTCTTGGTTTTTTGGGTTCTCTGCGAAGTAAATTCACCAGTTTCTCGTTTGTACTACGATTTTCCGGGCACCGTGTTTATACTAGTGGGAAGGTATAATTGTAGTTGCCGGTCCAACGGTCGCAAGACGCGGGCGGAAATAAAGAAACACGGTTTGTCTCTTAGTTTGAAAGGAGAATCTACATTTTGGCGGGAGCGGGAGCCATCTTGAATTCTAATGACAGTTTAATTAAGCACCTTCTCAGGTAATTGTAACAAATTTACGTGTTTTGTCGACATGTTGCACACTGATGGCTCACTTGCTCCCACCGCCATCATCATCATCAGGGAGAGGCAAGAACGGGGTGAAAAATATATATAGTAGGTACTTTGTTTTAAAACCAGAGATAAAAGAAACAATGTGAGTCATGGCATGGAAGCGTGCCGACTGTCGCCGAGCTGGTTTTATGACAAAAAAACACACCGAAGAAAAGTGAAGAAAAAAAAATTCGAGTGCAGTTTACACGCGGTAGAAGCGAAACTTTACCAATACAATCTCAACCAATACTTGAAAACTGAGGTTAATCAAAGCGACCAATGAGTGCAGTTCTAGCCTGATTTCCGTATCATATCTCAACCAATAGGAGCCTTTATAAGTAACATCATAATCAAAGCGGCCAATGAGCGCAGTTGATGCGTCACAGTTAAAATCCAAATCACAGCGGGGCTATAGAAGTTTCACTTCAAAAACACACCTAAGCTAATCCAACCATGAGCATGTGAATGCTGTTCCATTCCGATTAGTCGCAGTTTTAGGAACTAGTTTATCAGCAAATTCTTCACCCACTCTGAAGGGAGTGAGCGAGTCACCGTTGGGACGTGATGTAGGTATTTATATCTGAAAAAATTCGAATAAGAAATCTATAAAATATATAGATTTCTTAGTTTTTAGTTTTTTTTGTAGATATATTGTACAAAATATTTGTATGTCCGCTATGCGTTGCTAAACCATTTATCCGATTGCGATGAAACTTTGGGGATTTGATGTGTGCATGCCCGCAATGGTTTCTGTATACAATAGTGAGCTCTGACATCATGAAATTACGCATTGCTAAACCGTTCATCCGATTGCGATGAAACTTTGGGGATTTGATGTGTGCATGCCCGCGATGATTTCTGTATACAATTGAGCTCTGGCATCGTGAAATTACGAAAAATTAATTAATTAAATAATCATGAATCGCAGAAATGTATGTACGCGCATAACTTCCGAACGGCTGCACCAAATTGGATAGATAATTTTTTTTTTGTGTTCGTTATTGTCGGGATAAGGTTTGTATAAAACTACTGGTGAGCTCTGGCATTATGAAATTTGTGTAAAAAAATATTGGTATTCACTGCTTTGTAATTTCTACGTGTAAACAATATGAATATAGTATAAAATATTTTTTTGTTGTTACTGTGGTATTTTCTGGCAACAATTTACATTATTGAAAAGCTGATGATCTCTACACTGAAAGAAATGTTTAGGTACTATTTACTAAATTTTCAGTAATTATCTACCAAACAGTTTAGTTGCTGTGGTGACTGCCGAACTTTTAGCTACTGTTTGCTAAACAGCAGTTTATTTATGACAGCTTAACGATTCAGATATTCTAGCTAAACTAATCGGTTGACACAGCTTTCTGTGTTTAGTTGTGTTACCTAAACTGTTGTGTATTTTATATCTAAACCACTTTGTAGTGTTTGGTTAGAAAAGCATAACTGTTTAGATGTAGTAACTTTATTATTTATTTAATATTCCAAAATGGTTAGGTTTATTAACTAAACTTTGGTTTAAATAGCCCTACTGATATAGATGTTTTAGCTCTCTATTGCTAGCTAGCTTTAGGTACTGTAGCTTAGCTTTTGGTTAGATTATCTATATTAAATAGGAAGTGCAGCTTTGCAGTTTAGCTGATGAAAACAAAACAGGGTGTAAATGTAACCACCATCAACTCGAACCCATGATTCAGAATTATGGGTTAAATACTTTGAGTTGCTGGTAGTTTATTACAACCCTTTTGAGAGATGAAACCTAAATAAATAAATATTATGTTTTGTAAGACTAGAATCTACTTATTAAAAACCTCATTCACATAAAATTTATTTTGTTAAGAATCGTCTCTCAAAATATTGTTTAATGCTACCAGCAAAACTCACCTTCAAATTTTTCTACGTAAGCTTCCAGATTCCAAGAAATTAGATAGTCCTCCACGGTTTTGTCTGCCATTACAAAATACAACTATGTAGGAGTAGCGGCCGGCATAAAATAAATTCACAACGAACGTCAATTCCTCTGTAGTGCGCACTTAGAACTGAGAAGTGAGAACGGCGTCATCTGAGACATCTGGTCATCTCAGACATCTGGTCATCTCAGCCGGGCCGCTGGCCGAAACGAAAATGCCGTTATATGCTCGTCTACTAAAGTTTGGTAGATTTAACTAAAATTTTGTAGCAGTTTGCTCAAGTTTGTGCAATGCAACTAATTGTTATGTAAAAATACCCAATTTAGATATTCCAACCTCAGTTTGGCTATTTGAACAAAACATTTAACCAAATTCGATGTTTAGTTAAATTTAACTAAACACTTTGGGAAGTAACAAATAAACTTAAGCTACTAAAGTGAAATAGGTTTAGTAAATTACTTTAGGTTAATTAACCAAACAGATTATTTTGTTTAGGTAAGTAAGCTTTTAGTATACTATTAATAAAGTTTAGTTGTAGTAGCTCAAGCACCTTTTACTAAACAACGACGGTATCTGCACATAAAGTAGTTTAGGAACTAGTAGCCAAAGTTTAGGCGATGGTTACACAACTTCAATTAGCTTAACACTTTAGCTAACTCATTTTTTTCAGTGTATCTCTACATATAATAAATTAAAGTCCTCCGCCGCGTCTGTCTGTCTGTTTACAGTAAAGTCAAAAACTGCTGAAAGGATTTTCATGCGGTTTTCACCACTAGATAGAGTGATTCATGAGGAAGGTTTAGGTGTATAATTTGTCAAGGTTTTGTGCAAATTGGTTGAAATATATAATATATAAAGGAGAATGCCTGTATGTGTGGACGAGCGGGCTGGCAAGCGGGCAGTGTGTAATTGATTTGTGCGCAAATTAACAGATGGCGGTGTGAGTTAAAATATTGGGTAACCATCCAGTAGATAGCGTTGTGATTCGTTAGCCACAGCAACGCATGGCTGGGTCAGCTAGTATATTATAATACGAACATACAGCCCTATAATACCAAAAATAAGAAATAATTACGCTCTCTTCGGACTACACGCAGACACGCCCACAACTCTCTAAAAGCTACTAGCCGGCGTATTCACTATCTGCTATTAAACTTCTTCAGTGTAAAATCAGCGAGTTTACTAGCAGATAGTGAATACGCCGGCTAGTAGCTTGTAAACTCGCTCAATGTAATCGAGGCTTAAAACAGGACACAATACTGAGGTCGAAATAAAAAAAAACACCTAAGAACCAAAATAAATAAATAAATAAAAAACTATGAAAAAGTATCCACTGTTAGCGACATATTGTTCCAAATAATAAGGTTTTTCTATCAGAAATTCCTAATTGTTTCATGTTATTTATCTTATTTCTGTTCAGTCACGCGTCGGCGGCCATCTTTTGTGTTCTCTTTTCGAAAACCGTCGCGTTCTTATTTTTAAATCGAACCTTTTCCTGTGCCGGAAGGAAGTCAACCTGTTTATTTATTTATCTCTTTGAACCATAATGGTTTATTTCACTTCCCGTACTTGTTATGTTACATCTTGTATCTCTAATTATGTTTTTGTAATGATTTTTCATTATTTTTTTACTTTTTTATGGCGGTATAATAGTCAAAATGAAATCCCATTCTAGGTACTATAAGAACGTAGAAAAATCACTGTTGCAAATTTGTGAATTTTTTTTTGCATTAACTCCACACAGGTCCTGAAAAAAATAATTTCCCTCATGGCCTATGTCATCTTTGGGGATGATGTGTGAAGGGTCTTTTTGAGGGGAGAAAGGAGTGAACATGGAATTTGAAGATACTTTGAAGTTAGTCATAATAATATTAATTTTACAATGCAATTATAAATTTTCTTTTAAATAACTGTTTGATTCTCAAACATTTTTTTTAAATTCCTCTTAAGTCTAAACTAAAAGGTGGTGATGAAAAATAAGCCATAGGACAATCTTTCATACTTAAAACTCTTTTACCTATATACAGGATGTTAAGAGACGTAGATACTTGACATACTTTAAACAGTGATTCCTGACATTGTTTGGAGTAAAAAATGTAAATGAAATTTTGGTCTCCGGTGACTTTTTGATGTCCTTTTTAATCAAAGTTTTTTTCTTCAAAATCAGAAAAAAAAAAATTTCTCCAAGTCGTCACTCAACCGAATAACAGACCAACCTCTCACCATGTTTTTAGTTGAAAACAAAATGTCACCGGATTCAAAAATTTCTATTACTTTTTTTCTCCAAATAATGTCAAGAATCTCTGATAGTAAGTCAACTACGTTCCTTAAGGCGATCCACTAGTACAGGAAAAAATCGAAATCGGAATTCACGCCCTTTTATGGGAGGAGTTTAAAAATACTTGAGAAAAAGCTTTTGGAAAGGTTGGAAAAGATATTTGAGATTTTTTTTTACATGTTGATTTCGTAAAGGCCTGTAAAAAATATTAATTTCTTTTTTATGCATTGTTTATTGTAATAAAACGGAATTCTTAAATTGATTTCACAAAAACAAGCAGCGCGGACCCTAAATTAATGACCGATATTCTTAAGGGCCAAGGTATGTTCTACACGCAGTATTTTATTGAAGCATCTATAATTCTTCTAAGCGGTCAAATTTTCAAAACAAAAACATACGATTTTGTATGATTTTGCATTATTTAGTATGGCTTCATCTTAACACATAAGCCGTGTCTTTCATATTAACCGTCAGTAGCATGGTCGTTCTTATTTTTTATGCATATGATCCACTGTCTAAATATGACAAATCAAAAATACGTATTATCCCATTGTTTTCATAAATAATTAGTTCATTAGTCATCTGCAAATAGTTCTGTATTCAAACTGAGTCACGCTCTTTCCCGCCAAAACGTCATGAGCGGAGTTGGCGGGAAAGCGCCCCCCAGTCTGCGCGCGCAGACGTCTGTTACTATTTTTGAAAATAATCATAATATTTACAGTGATTAATTCGCGGGAATTGCCCGTCAAAGGAGTGGCTTGGATTTTTATACTATACTAAATGTCACTGTTTGTTATTTTTTGTGGTAAATTTTTTAACAGTATCTATCTATGTAATATTTTAATTTTCACACACGTGATAAAAATGATTACAATATTTATAGTATACAATAACTTTTTAAATTTTTTTTTAACGTAGCTCCCTCAATAATTTCCCTCAGAGCCAATGTCATCTTTGGGGATACGTCCTTTAAGGAGAAGAGATGGAGAAAAAACTTCACTTGCCTTGAAAAATTCACCTTCCTCTGGGTAGGAAAAAGGTATGAGATTGGGTAGAAATCTAGAGGGCCAAGAGCGAGAGACGTATGAATCCATCCCTCCCATTTAGATGCAAGGCGATGGGTCGAGAAAGTCTCTCCCGATCCGGCCCGCCACGCAGTAAGTGGGCAAACGCATCCGATGCCAAAATCTCACCCCATGAACCCGGGTACCCCTGTTAAGTCACCAAACGTAGCGATCCGCTTAGAGTGACCTAAGGCAAAGCTGTTGGGTGTCCCTACAATAAATGATACACATCACCCGCCCCCCAAATTGAATAATTGGAACCCTTGTACGATGTTCACAAGTCTATTTGAGACGGTTCTATGCCAACTCAGAATCAAGTTAACTCAACACCCCTTGAAAAGTCATTAAAAGCCGTGAAAAAAATAATTTTAAAATAGCCCATAAAACTAACCTAACGTAACCTATTTAACGATTTTTTTTATATATTATTTTCAAATGACTTTTCAAAGGAGGTTCTGAATTGAATTCATTCTGAGTTGTCCGGTCACCATTTGAAACACTTAGTCATGCCATGTTTTCTTCTGGCGTCTCTTTTTTATATCTACATACATAATATAACAATTGGTGCAGAGACACGTTGTGACACATTCCTTATGAGCGTAATACACGAGCCCGATTTTCAGCCCGATTCCATTTAGATACAAAAGTCAACATTTTTCGCTTTACGCGATCGTTGTTTTCAACTCTATTTTCATACCTACGATTTCAGTAGGCATCACAACAAACAATATGGTTCATGTGTTGTTTGCAGTGATGACAATTGAAATCCTAGATATAAAAATAGAGGTGAAAATAGCGATCGCGCAAATCGAAAAAAATGTTGACTTTTTTCTCTAATTGGAATCGGGATGAAAATCGGGCTCGTGTATTACGCTCATTATGAGCGTAATACACGAGCCCGATTTTCAGCCCGTTTCCAATTGGAGACAAAAGTCAACATTTTTCGCTTTACGCGATCGCTGTTTTCAACTCTATTTTCATACCTACGATTTCAGTAGGCATCACAACAGACAGTATGGTTCATGTGTTGTTTGCAGTGATGACAATTGAAATCCTAGATATGAAAATAGAAGTGAAAATAGCGATCGCGTAAAGCGAAAAATGTTGACTTTTGTCTCCAATTGGAAACGGGCTGAAAATCGGGCTCGTGTATAACGGCCTTTAGTCTGTTACTTCTTCGGTTATGTTCGTGGGCCAATTCTGAAAATTACCTCGACTTCGAAATGAGGGGTGGGTTTCCCTCATTAATAACTTACTTCCTATTGACCTGATAAACATTTAGTTATAAATAAATGTAATTGTAAACATCCTCGTTGTTTTAAGTCCAATGGCGTATTATACTTGGGTGGTACTGCAATGATAAGAAATATAAATAAACCCAGACATAGGTAATAAGAAAAAATATTATCCTGTAATTCGGTGGGTGTGCCCTGCGCAGTGATTCACAGGAGATAAAACAGTTTCCCGATTTACCGACGTGACTCAGTAGACGTCGGACGGTTACATTATTTATGTCTGTAACCTATAATGTCAACATTGGAGAAATATAAGTAAATGAAAATACAATTCGATCGTCCAGTTGATTAGTCAGACATCTAAAAACAAGGTTTTGTGATAATAGACGCTTTTATAATTACCATGACGATTCATGGTTACGGTACCGTGGCGACAAAAAAACGAGTGTGCTTTAGACTTCAGACCACACGACTGAAGTAAAACTTCACTAACTTATATCTCCCTCTTACCCTCATCCTCATCCTCATCCTCATCCTCATCCTCATCCTCATCCTCATCCTCATCCTCATCCTCATCCTCATCCTCATCCTCATCCTCATCCTCATCCTCATCCTCATCCTCATCCTCATCCTCATCCTCATCCTCATCCTCATCCTCATCCTCATCCTCATCCTCATCCTCATCCTCATCCTCATCCTCATCCTCATCCTCATCCTCATCCTCATCCTCATCCTCATCCTCATCCTCATCCTCATCCTCATCCTCATCCTCATCCTCATCCTCATCCTCATCCTCATCCTCATCCTCATCCTCATCCTCATCCTCATCCTCATCCTCATCCTCATCCTCATCCTCATCCTCATCCTCATCCTCATCCTCATCCTCATCCTCATCCTCATCCTCATCCTCATCCTCATCCTCATCCTCATCATCATCCTCATCCTCATCCTCATCCTCATCCTCATCCTCATCCTCATCCTCATCCTCATCCTCATTCTCATTATCGTCCTCATCCTCATCCTTATCTTTATCCAGCTTACTCCCCAAGTCAAGCGTGCGTAAAGGCTCTATTGTTATTGTACTTTTACATATTCCTGCATACTCAACTGGAGATACTCATAGTCACTAGCAAAGTTGGAAGGCAGAAGAAGTAGAGAAGTTCACCAATGCGCTGGAGTAACCATGTTTCACTGGCGTCTGGTACGTCGCGTCGGTGCCTGCAGGGGGTAATACGGCAAAATTTATAACGGGAATAAGTTTGATAAAGAGTCTTAAAAAAATATTTTTTGTTTATTTATAATACATATTTAAATTCATCTTTACGCTCTTTCTGATTTCTAAGATATCTAATTTGTCCAAATGAATACCATTGTCATTACTCCCGCCTATCCATTGACATCTTTAATAAGTCTATTGCTGTAATTAATTTTAACCCTTCAAAAATCAGATATCTAAATGGAATATTTCTGAACACGTCAGAAAATTGAAAAAAAAATAAAACGCACATATATTTTATTAGACCCGTGTATTATAAACGTTATTTTCACCTCACTTTTTTCTCATTCCATGTGAAAATAATTAATTAATAAAACATTTCCAAAATTTTAATTTTTTTATTCAAATTGTGGTTCAAAACTTTAGTTTCATAAAGATGTAAATTTTACTTTTTTGGTGGTTATTTTTTAGATTTGAATATAAGGCGTGGTATTTAGCCTTTCTAACACCGTTTAGAACATGTTTCGCACTCGGTAGTAAGGGAGTTACAGCGATTTAAATGAGACTAATGTGTTGGGACAAATTTGGTCTCCTATAACGGAGCAAACCCTAAAGAAGTAACCATTGCTTACGAAACAAACTGTATTCTATTAATTTTGAAAGATGATTCCGTTATCTATTTATTTATTTCATTTACCTCTACATATCACAGCCTGCATTATCCAAGCAAGCGTCTAATCACCTCTCTGATTACCTACATCTTTACAGTACCTACCTTGTAATCAGCCAGCTGACTTGTGCCGCTCTGCTCCGTTGCTTCTGTTGTTGGTGACTCGTGCCCAAGGTAGGAATACTAGAATCATGTAAGTATGTATTTTTTATGAATACCGCACTAGAGTCCCAAGTGCTCCCATCTGAAGCCAGTGAGACTATGGCATCCCCAATTGGGATATGTTATGAGGCTGAAGGTAGTGGGGAAGGAAAAGAGATAGGGAAGAGGAAAGTGGGGAAGTACCTAGCTCTTTGGTGGGGAAGTACCTAGCAGATCTGGTTAATCACCAAACACGGCTAATGCCATTTCAAGCAACGTTTCAATTCTGAGTGCGAGAGTATCTTCCACTCTGGAACGTGCCGCAAATATACTATACTAGCTTTTGCCCCCGGCTTCGCTCGCATATTCGTCCCCCCCCCCACTCCCCCCACCCCCACCCCTGTATCTTTTATTTGTATTTTATACACTAAATATTCATATTAGAATACTCATATTTGAATTTTCGCTATCAAAGAAATCTCCATAGTAACCTAAACAAATAACAAAATGACAGCTTACGTCAAACATTTACTTAGCAACACGCTTTGCCAATAAACGTATAATAATAAAAAAATTCATAACGCCACAGCTAATTCATAACGCCAGAGCTTACCAATATAATACTGCCTATGTTACTCGCAAATAATGTAGCTTTCGATTAGTGAAAGAATTTTTATATTCCATTCGGTATTCATTGCGTGAAAGAGTAACGCCACATCCATTCATACAAACTTTCACATTTATAATATTAGTAAGAAGTAAGAAGTAAGATATATTATTTTAACTGAATAAATTGTGAAATAACACAAATTAATCAAATAAAAAATTATTTTCCTCGCCGGGATTCGATCCCGCGACCTTCGGTGTGCGAGTCAAGAGCCTTACCGCTAGACAATGTATAAACAATTTCAAAAAAAGAAATGATTTGACTAAGGATTGTTCCTTCCTTCCCACGAACTGGAAGCAACAAGATTAATAGCTGAGCCAAGTCGCAATTGATGGATTATTATTTTTTTTTTTTTCATTAGCTCCACACAGGAGGCTCTGAATAAAATAATTTCCCTAAAGTTCTATATCATTTTAGGGGATGTTATGTGGAGGGTTTTTTAAATGAAAGTCTCTCTCGATTCGGCCCGCCACGCAGCAGTTGGGCAGACACATCGGCCGCCAAGATCTTGACAAACCTCACCAAATGAACCCGGGCACCTCTGCTAAGTCACCAAACGTAGCGAACCACTTTTCGTATATTGTCAACTAATTTCAGAGGGATGCTTATAACGTCCGCGTGTATATGCGTGATTGCCATCAAAAGTTGATAGAATGCGTCGTCATCGATAACGAGTTTATCTGCCGAGTGTCAGACTGATCGGTTGTCAGAAAGTGGGTTAATTTCCAATTCAATGATTTCACTTCATTCAAACTTTCATTCAAGAAAACAAAATCAAAATTCAATTAGATCAATCTATTTAAAAATCGTACTTGTCTAGACGATGACGCATGTCATAAATACGTCGCAGATCATTAGATTTTCGAATAATTATTTGGATAACCAACACCACTGCCATCGGTCACCCCAAATGGGTCGCTCCATTTGGTGCCCGGGTTCAGTGGGGATTATCCAGGTCTTGGTTTCGAATGCGTCTGCCCACCAGCTTAACAATGAATTCATACGTCCGTCACTCCTGGACACACCGACCCTCAGATTTCTACCCACCCCTCATACCTTTTGCCTTCCTAGAACTTTTACACCTTCCTTTCCTTGAAAATAACATCCACGCATCATATCAAAAAATTACAGGTACTGAATGAAATTAATTTCCTCAGGGCCCCCTACATGTAGTTAATGTAAAAAATAATCAGAAATTTGTCATGTGTGTTGATTACCTCATCTTCATGTTTATAGACCTCATTTTCATGTTTGTTGATTACCTCATCTTCATGTTTATAGACCTCATTTTAATTTTTGTTGATTTTCTTATCTTCATGTTTGTTGAATGTGTTATTATCAATGAAGTGCACGACCCTGAAAAAAACCACAAGATACGTAGTGTGAAGTTTGAACACCAGACAGACTCGCTGCGTTTTGGTCATTCAGTCTAATTTATTTTAATTTAGCCTAATTCATTTCTAATTCTGCTTTTTTTTAGCTTTTCGCACCCATTTCGATGATTTACTCTGTGTGTATAATACCTATAGATATCGCATCAGACATGCATGAATGCTTGAGTGATAAGAAATATGGCAGTCTAACATCTGACCGCTGATGGATGATGAAAGAGACCATGAAGACTGATGTCCATCTGATGGGAGTGATGGAGATATCTATGCGCTCAAGCGGAACTAATACGCAGTAAGGAGGGACACAGATGACTCTGATGAGTGGTGTTCGAGAAACCAGCCAGCCAAGTGGACAAATGACATGCTTGGTTCACTGGACTTCGGCAGCTGGGTGGAGTTGATACTCGCAATATTGCACAGAAGACTGCACAGATGATTGTGACTGTTTTCTTGTATATTATTTTTGTTAATTTACTTAATCTTATCTAATCAATGGATACAGGCACCAGTATATGCAACTTTGGAGGTTATTCAGTGTCTCCACAATGTTCACAGAAGCGAGGGTCTACTCATTCAGAACTTGCCAGCTTCTGGGGTAGACATCGACCAATCTTATCTAGCCAGGGTGTGTGAACATTAAACCGAAACCAAAATTATTGGTTTATGAAAACTTTTTTCAAAAAGAAAGTGCATTATCTGCAGTTGAAAGATCGGAAGAAGAATTGCTTTTCATCCTTTGTTGGTCTGCACGAATGAAATTTGTCTTCCAGCAAGTTCATCCCAACGCGTGAAGATCATTTTTCAAACACGAAATAGAGGCAGTTAGAAATATTTTAGGTAGTGGCTCTAGCGGACTTTATTATTTGACAATTTAATCAGCTTTATGAATATTAAAACAAAAATATAACTTATAGATAGTTTTGAAACAGCGTATTAATTAAAGTAGTAATTGTTAAAAACAACTTTCATTTCTTTCTAGCAAAACATTTACGCCACGCAACACATTACAACAACGCTTTTCCTACAAAACGAACGATCTTCGCTGGTTTCGTATATGTTTTTAGAAGCTGATACAAGATTATTGAAATCCGTAAGTCTAAAACTTAAACTTTAGGTACACTAGTTTGAATGTTAAGTTCATCTCTACTCTTAGGTGTTGTTATTTATTATTTTAGATTGAAGTTACGTGTGAGAAGCTTAATCTGTTGTTATAAAATATCGATAGGGACAGGAGTCGGAAGTCAACCAACGTCATTGTCGTGACTGCATCCGAGTGGTTCAGCTCTCCACTCATGGATAACCAGCCCTTCTGCCATAAGTCACCCGCACGCTATGTTTGGTGACGTAGCAAGGGTGCTTGGGTTAATGACTGGTTGAGGGATGCCTTTTGACCTCTCCAGCCGGCGTCTCTCGACCCATCGCCTTGCATCGCTATTAGAGAGATGCTGACCTCCTGATTTATATCCACCCCTCATACGTTCCTTCTCCTTCCTTTCCTTAAAAATAGCCTCCACACAGCATCCCCTGAGATGATTTTTTTTTTTTTTTTTTTTTTTTTTTTTTTTTTTTTTTTTTTTTTTTTTTTTTCACGCCCTGATGGGCTTTTACATTATAGTTTATAAGTTGAGTATAAAAACAATGAAGAAAAAATAATACAATGAGAAAAGAAAATACGTAATACAATATAAAAACTAAACCACATAATAAAATAAAAAGTAGGTACATATGTAAAAATATGATAAGAAGTCTCACATTCAATATAAACAAAAAACTGCAGAAATTATGTAAATCTATTTGTGCCCTGATAGAAATTAATTTCCGCAGGGTCTCCCGAGGAAAATAATGTGAAGCTATTGTTAAAACAAAACTATAAAAAATATTGAATTATTTCTGGGAATGTTGAACTGGATGACTTGCAAAAATTTGCTTCCAAGGCATGCCCGAATCTTCTTCTTTTTTCAAAACCAATGCACTCGAATTTGCATTATTTTTCTTGACATTGTTCCAAATTTAAAATATTTCTTCAGCAAGGTGATGTTTATGACATAGAACATGAACATTGATTGGTAGGATTTGGATAAATGACATCGGGATGTCATTTATCCAATTCCTACCGGGGTAGGAACTAAGCATATTCTCATTTCAAAACCAAATAAATATGTTTAAAATAAACCCTTCTTCTTCGGATCAAATAAAGATTTACATCGACGCGACCATTAAAAATGTGTGTTTCATCCAATATAGACAGTTCATTAAGCTCAAACCAACCGGAAGACACACCATTTACCTGTAAATCGCCTTATTTTCCGATTGGAACTGTTTTAAAAGGGTCTTTGATGCTATTTAACTCAAATAAAAGTGGAATAATATTACAGTTGTATTGAAATGGTGACGAAATTGTACCTGTAATCTAAGTGGTGATAGAGCAGAGGAAGTTGGGCACAGACAATGAGATAGAAAGGGTACAGTCTTCTGTGTTTCCGGTAGCATTATTGTCTATTATCTTTCTGTTACCTGTCCCTAACCTGAAATTAACATGAACGTTTAGGACCTCCGTAATGGGAGGTGTTTAAGTCTGTAATCGTCAGTAATTTGTGAGCGAATGGCTTCAGATTTCAGAAGTCTTATCGATTTAGTCTTTTTTATGCCAATCGGAAGCACCTCTTTAATTATTCAAAAAGTCCCGTTAGACTGCCAGGCCTTCAGTGTGTCAGAAATGATGATTCTTGTTTGTTAGCAACTCGGTGTAATTATTTATCTGTCATTGTCCTCTGAACGACACCTGCTTGGTATTTTTTTTATTTTATTGAGAATACCGCACAAGAGTCCAAAATGTTCGGATCAGTAGGATTTTTTTTTACATTAAGGCGATCCACTAGTACAGGAAAAAATCGAAATCGGAATTGACGCCCTTTTATGGGAGGAGTTAAAAAATACTTGAGAAAAAGCTTTTGGAAAGGTTGGAAAAGATATTTGAGAATTTTTTTTTACATGTTGATTTCGTAAACGCCTGTAAAAAACATTAACTCCTTTTTTATGCATTGTTTATTGTAATAAAACGGAATATTTAAATTGATTTCACGAAAACAAGCAGCGCGGACGCTAACACGTTGTTTCTCCGCTCCGGCCGGAGGAGTAATGACAGAAGAATGGGGCGGCTGCCAGTCGTTCTTCGGTGGACGGTATAAGGTTCACTTTGATATAACAAATTCGTCGACTGCCGTATTGTCGCCGTGATGTCAAAAATACCAACGCGAAAATGCATATTATATTTTATTTTTTGAGGTTCGGGCGTAAATATCATTTTTTTTCGCGATAATTATATAAGAAACTGAATTTGCCACATTATGCAATAAAATCATATCCGAAAAAGTGTTTGTAAGTAGGAGAGTTTTCAGTTGAAAATATTTTTTATAGACCTAATACTTTATTTTTTTCTAAGCTTATTAAAAGTCTTATTAAAAAAAATGACCGATATTTTTAAGGGCCAAGTTATGTTGTACACGCAGTAGTTAATTGAAGCGTCTATACTTTTAAGCGGTCAAATTTTCAAAACAAAAACATACGATTTTGTACGGTTTTGCATTATTTAGTATGGCTTCATCTTAACCACTGGAGCGTTTTTCGCCACAATATGGCACTATTTAAGATCCATTAATAAAAGCCCAAAAGTTGATAATACGGACTATTTACAAAGTACATTATATACACCCCACAAAAGACCTATTTATAGACTTCAAAGTTCTTAATATATAATCCATATATGTAAAAAATATTACCTCTTATTTTAAATTCAAACAAAAAAATATATTATAAATTCAAAATATAACACAAGATATTCTAACCAATCGAATTATAACAAATATTATAATCAATAATTATCAGCCTGAAACACTCATCTACATTGAAAAAATATTCCGAGAAAAGATACTGGCCGCCAACGGGAATTGAACCCGTGACCATCTGATTGCCGGTCAGCAGCTCTGACCACTGAGCTATGGCGGCTTATCTAATACCCGCCAAATAATTCAATATATACTAGTGTTTCATTCGACAATTACTTATTAATTGTCTTAAGTAATACTTAAGTAATTGTCGAATGAAACACTAGTATATATTGAATTATTTGGCGGGTATTAGATAAGCCGCCATAGCTCAGTGGTCAGAGCTGCTGACCGGCAATCAGATGGTCACGGGTTCAATTCCCGTTGGCGGCCAGTATCTTTTCTCTGAAGATTTTTTCAATGTAGATGAGTGTTTCAGGCTGATAATTATTGATTATAATATTTGTTATGTACCCTTTGTGCTATGCATAAAAATCTTGTTTAAACGTTAGTTTATCAATTAAAAATAATAATGAATATTTGACAAGTTAACGTATTTCAGCAAAAAATGCAGACATAATTAGTCTCGACGCCACCTAGCGGGAGATTTAGTATTAAAAATACCTCTCTCACAAAAATAAAGTTGGTTGTTTTCAGTTGGAAAAATGTAATAATAAGTAATTGTCGAATGAAACACTAGTATATATTGAATTATTTGGCGGGTATTAGATAAGCCGCCATAGCTCAGTGGTCAGAGCTGCTGACCGGCAATCAGATGGTCACGGGTTCAATTCCCGTTGGCGGCCAGTATCTTTTCTCTGAAGATTTTTTCAATGTAGATGAGTGTTTCAGGCTGATAATTATTGATTATAATATTTGTTATCTACCCTTTGTGCTATGCATAAAAATCTTGTTTAAACGTTAGTTTATCAATTAAAAATAATAATTAATATTTGACAAGTTAAAGTATTTCAGCAAAAAATGCAGACATAATTAGTCTCGACGCCACCTAGCGGGAGATTTAGTATTAAAAATACCTCTCTCACAAAAATAAAGTTGGTTGTTTTCAGTTGGAAAAATGTAATAATAAGTAATTGTCGAATGAAACACTAGTATATATTGAATTATTTGGCGGGTATTAGATAAGCCGCCATAGCTCAGTGGTCAGAGCTGCTGACCGGCAATCAGATGGTCACGGCTTCAATTCCCGTTGGCGGCCAGTATCTTTTCTCTGAAGATTTTTTCAATGTAGATGAGTGTTTCAGGCTGATAATTATTGATTATAATATTTGTTATCTACCCTTTGTGCTATGCATAAAAATCTTGTTTAAACGTTAGTTTATCAATTAAAAATAATAATCAATCGAATTATATTATTCCAACAACACAAACTTCAATGGCACAGTCCCAGTTTAACTTTCTTGCACCTAAAATTTTTAATAACTTATCAATTGAAATAAAGTCTAAAGCCAAATATATCACTTTCAGAAAGGCGCTTGCTGACCTTCTGATGAGTGACTATGACAGTGTTCACAACTTGTTTCACATACTTTAGATAGAGATATAAATTTTCAACATCATTACATATCTACTAGTACCATATGTTTACAGGTTTATTTAATTTACATGTTTATTTTACCACTTCTTTTTCTCTTTTCTATTTTTTATTATAACTTTTACCAATTTTAACAATATATGTAACAATGTAACCTGTATTTTATAAATAAATTTTAAATACCTCGGATTGCTTTGCTGCCAATTTTGGCAATTTTTCCCTTATTTGTAAGTAATTTAGTAGAAGTTTACGATTTTATAATATTTTTTTTATAAATCCTACGAAAATGTGATAATCGACAAAAGATAGGTGAATTCATTGGCTACATAGAACTATAGTCAGTTTGTATGTCTCCATGTTAAAATTCAGATTTATGATTTTTTTAATGTGGGCAGAAAATATTCAAAATGAACATAAAAAAATCTAGAGCAATTGTAGAAAAAAGTTTTAAATTGCGCTGTTGCTCCAGTGGTTAACTCCACACAGGGGGCCGAGGAAAATAATTTCCCTCATGGCGTATTTCATCTTTAGAGTTGCTGTGTGGAGAGTCTTTTTGAGGAGAGGATGGAGTGATCATGGATATTGAAAAGTGTTGGAGGAAGGACACACAGAGACCGGCAACTCGTTGCACCCCGTTCTCAAATGACAAATGTCAATCGTGTACCTACATATTTTGGTAGTGCGTTTGGCGCGTTTCCCGGCTATGTACCGGTGCCGAAGGGATTTGATAACAAAAACAAAGCTGGAAACAGAAGCGATCCCTGTGGTACCCCCGGAATTTATTGAATGTGATGAAGAGGTGAAACCATCAGCAACCGTCTGAATCGACCTCTCTCGCAATTATGGCATGATCCCTAGGGATTATGACATCTATAAGAGGGTATGTTGTGGGCTGATGGTAGTGGGAAGGGGAAGGTGATAAGAAGGGGGAAGGTTGGGAATTTACTACTAAGCCTTTAAGCCCATTGAACAGAAAGTGTGATTTATTCAGACTTGAACGAAAACTGATGTCACTATTTTACGAAACACATTTCGACTCCTGGAACTCATAAAATGAACACTCGAGGATAGTGCAGTTTGGCTTGATATTTGAGATAACGATGTCTTGAAAGATACAATAGACTTCCAAATTGACGTTTTTAATGCATTCTACATTGCGTTTATCTCAAATATTCTGTGAGATAACGAAGAAAACAGATACACATTTCATTTAGAAATATAGGAAAGAATCTACTGTTCAGACACGAGATTTGACAAGGGCGACACGTAAAATAAGCCGATTATTTTTTTCATTTCATTTCATGTTTTGGTAGTAGGTAACTATTTTATGCATCTAAAATTCTTAATATCTGTGGCGTGCAGTTCATAAAGGCTTCAAAAATAGAATAGAGAACATAACACTAGAAGTGCTTTCCGAGCAAAATTGAATGGAAACAAATTTAATGTGCCACTTACTTAGTACATTTTGGTTCTGGACAATTTCGCATCGGTCTCTCTCTCTCTCTCTCTTTCTCTCTCTCTATCTCTAACACTTTTCTGAAATTGTATTATTGTATATCGCCATTCCATTTGAATTTCGTAATCATGGTGCATGGATTTTGTATGGAAACACTTCTTCGATGGCGCTGCAGCCCATATCGAGCTTTGGCCTCCTGCAACAGTCGCCTCCAACTCCTCCTGTCCTCAGCGGCTGACTTCCAGTTTAGTACCTTGAGAAGCTGGGCTGCATCCCGTCTCACCTCGTCTTCCCACCTCAGTCTGGGTATTCTCATTTTTCTCTTTCCGCCTGGGTGTCCAGTCAAAATTCTTTTTGGGAATATACAAGTAGCTTTTGAAAAATATAGCGTAAAACCGTGAAATATTTGAAACAACATAATATTTGACAATAACATAGAAGAAAATATGATATAGAAAATTACAATAACACATCAAATCGTTAAATATGTTATACCCACGTTACAATAATGTGTAGGATTCCACAAAGTGTTGATTTAAATTTCATTTTAGATTATAAAGGGAATCAGCAAATATATCTACAATACCACCAAACTTGTTGCCTAAATCATGCATCCTATTGGTAAGTGAGTGTGATTGATAGTTGATTGTGTATGTGTTGCAAAAGAATGTTATATTTTGTCTAGTATTCCTTGTCGGTACATGGAGTTTATAGTAGTAACGATGGCAGGCCTGTCAATAAGGTAATTCATGACTTTGTATAAAAAAATTAGGTCTGAAATGATTCTTCTGTCAGACAGAGTAATTAAATTAAGTCGATTCATCAAACTTAAATAATTAATGTTTTCTATTGGAATTTTGAGCTTGAAATTTACGTACCTAAGAAGTTTGTATAGAACCCGTTCTATTTTGTTAGAGTGTACTTTATTGAAAGGATTTCAGTATTTGAAAATATATCACCAGTTCCATCAGAGGCAAAAAGTAAGCTTATTTCGGGTCCACAAAACATTCACACTATCATCCGATTAATATCGATCCATAATCAACCAATCTCACCTACGGGCGCCCTCTTGTCCCTTTCCCAATCAAAAAATAATACGAATTTATAATTATTTTTGTCAATAAATTTTATGTGCGCCTCTGTACTGGGATGTTCAAGGATGCTGAAATAAACAATAAATAAAAATATGCGTCACTTCCTTTACGACTTAAATAAGAGAGAATATAAAATCATCTACAATTTACCTTACTGTGATAAATCTATAATAGATAACTAAAAGAAAGGGCAACAAATGTTATCTAGAGAGATTGGAATTTGGAGGAAACTATGCTTCTTGAATTACGAGCAAGTTTTTTTAACAATATCTCCACACAGAGAGGCCCTGTGAAAAATAGTTTCCTTTAGGGGCTATTACATCTTTGGGGGTGCTGTGTGGAGGGTTTTTGAAGTGAAAGCTTCTTTACCAACGTTGCGATTTGAAACTCGATGAAATGAAAAATAGCTACAAAAAAGAGACAAACACATACATCTGTAGGATTTAGCCTGCGTAAGAATGAGATAGTATAATCGGTCTCGTCTTTGTGTAGTTCTTCGTAGCCTATCGGTCTCCTCTTTGGGCGGTGTTTCGTAGTCTCCCCACTCTTGTCTACTTAAGTTTTCTGAAGGTTTCACTCCTACCGCGTGTGAATTGCACACTCTCACACACACAGGGAGATCTGGGAAGGAAAAAGGTATTAGGGTTGAGAAGGAATCTGGGGATCAGTGTGTCTAGGAGTGACGGACGTTTGAATTCATCCCTCCCACTGCAGTGCAACGCGATGGGTCGAGAGAGTCCTGCTGGAGAGATAAAACAGTCTCACTCAACCAGTCTCTCCCGATCCGGCCTGCCACACAGTTGGTGGGCGGACGCATCCGCCGCCAAGACCCGCACAACCTCACCCCATGAACCCGGTCACCCCTGCTAAGTCACCAAACGTAGCGAACCACTTGGGGCGGACTATGGCAGAGGTGTCTTCCAAATACGTAAATTTCAATAACACCTTGTAATAAAAAGCCTTGAAGGTAAATAAAATAAAGACAAAAATATTAGCGCTATTACTTTTTTAAACATTTTATCTTCTGACAATACCCGGAGCGCAGAAGCCAGAGTAGATGTTTGTTGGTCCATTGTCATTGACCGCAGTTTGACAGCTTCCTGTGACCGAACATTGTTGCGAGGTGACGCTGATCTTACCTATAATTAGACCGTGGCTTTAAGGTACTAATGGCTTGGTATATCAGTTGCTTTTAAGCTCGGCTTGGTTGGATTGTCAAGCTTGGAACATAATCCGTAAACAGGTCACAAGCAAAAATTTCACCAATATTAAACGTTTTGTCGGTGTTTTGATTAAAAACTACATTCATCACGATGTTTCCAGATGACGATTTTACATTTCAATTTTTTTTATGTGAATACCGCACAAGAGTTCCAACTGCTCCAGTCTGGAGCCAGTGAGTCTAGGAGTATGTTGTGGGGCTGAAGGTAGAGAGCAGGGGAAAGAGATGGGAGAAGATAAAGCAGAGGGAGTACGTGGCAATTCAGATCTGGTCACTAAACGATTAAAAAGCTCAAACCATTTCAAGCAAAGTTTCAATTCTGTACGGTGCATGGTCTAACACCAGGGCAAAACTGAGAGTATCTTCCATTCTGGAACGTGCCACAAATATAACTTACATTATTTTTAATTAATTAATTGTAAAATAACACTAATTGAACCCGCGAACTTCGGAATGCTAGTCGAGAGCCTTATCCCTCGACCACGGAGGCCGTCAAGGCCAGTGGCAAATATGCGAAGATACTAATTATTGTAAATAGTAATTATATGTTTTGCTGGAGAAGGTGCACTATAAAAGCCCCAGAGAGGGGTAGTCGACAACCGTCCTCTTCTTTCTCACATGTCTTGTATAAAAACGAAAAAGACAGAACTTACTAGAACGATGGCGTCACGTACGAGCTCTCTCTCTATTTATTCATGAAATTATGACGAACTGACCGCTAAAAACAAACTGTTCTCACATTGAAACTTTTAAAATCCCTCCTATACCTTACCAGTCTCTTTTAAATTAAACATTGACATTACTCATCGCTGAATGAAACATCGAAGTTCATCGGTATGAACATCACACATATCAAATTTCGATATTATAATTTAATATGTGCCATTACTAACGCCTTGAAGGCGAAGCTAATGTGAAATTACTATTTTAGTAAAATAAAAATAAAATTATTAATTCATCAAAAATAAAGGCAAAAAAAAATTTCAAACAAAATCTATTTTTAAACGACTTCGAAAAGGAGGAGGTTATCAATTCGACGGTATTTTTTATTTATTTTTTATGTTTGTTACCTCAGAACTTTCGATTGGGTGAACCGATATTGATGATTCTTTTTGAATTAGAAAGCTGATGCTTCCCGTGTAGTCCCATTTTAATTTGGTCCAGTTCTGACAATGAGATCCATGAGAAAACCATGTATGTTTTAAATTTGCAATAAGTATGTGCGCGACAAATGGACGAATAACTCAATATTACGCTAACAGATTTCGATGATTCTTTTTTTGAAGTAAAACTTCTTTACTTCTTTCTTTGGTTAAAAATTTTAACCAAAAAAAAATGCACTAAAAAGTAGAAAAATAATTTCGTAAGATTGTAATTTTTGGAGTCGGTGTCAGCCAAGATCTCCACATCTCACCTAAAACTACCTACTATGTATGTAGCTACCTTGGCTCCAAACCGACTCCAAAAATAACAATCGTACGAAATTATTTTTTTACTTTTTAGTGCATTTTTTAAGTCGTTTTTTGTTTTGTTAAAATTTTTGTTTATTTCATTAGAAACTACATTAAAAATATATAATTTTATGGCTAAATTTATTTGTGACAGTTTCACTTGATTAACTTTTTTATTTACCATAAAAGAATTCACAAAATAAATAAATACCACTTTTGGCTAAAATCGACTGTTTCTAGACTAAGCTCGCTAAAATATGCACATTTTTGGCTTATGTATTCCTATTAAAATTTTACATGACATATCACTGCTAACTACTCGGCGTCTGGTCGAGGGATCGATTTAGCCCGCTTAAATGTGTGCTAGGAATCTCGTACTTAGCGAGGATACGGAGAAACTAATATACCGGGCCTAAGCCACTACACTATAAGCATAGCTCCTTCTAGCATCCGCACCCAGTGGAGCATGAGACCTGGTAGGAGATGAAATGAGATGAACTGTGGCGTGGGAATATCTAGTTGCGAGACAATGCAGAAGATCTGTCCGACAAATCGAGAGGCGCTGAATTTAAGATTGTTATAAGTAAAATTAATATATTTAAAATTATGCATGTAGATTAGGGTTGCCATCTCCAAACTTTAAAATGCAGGATTTGAAGGCAGAAAAACCAAGACATTTCGGTTTAAGGCTAGAGCCAGGACTATATATGTATAAGAGCAGTACCTAATTTTTATAGTTATATTGCACTGAAAAAAGAGTCAACTTCACACGCGCGGCGCGAGCCCAGTGACAAAACGATTGGAGAGAGTAGTGGTGCGCGAATTTTATAACATAGGTCCTTAACAGGACTCTTTAAAAACTCAGGAGGATGCTTAAAAACTATCCAGGACAGCCCCTGGGCTCCCAAAGGACACCCCAAAAAACAGGACATGTCTTGGGAAAACAGAACGGTTGGCAACCCTAATGTAGACACTGGAGAGATAAACCGATAGAATTGTGTTGTGGGCGTGTCGGTGTGCCCAAAGTAAGTACTTTTTATTTACATTGACTGCACAGGAGGCAGACGAAAATAATTCTCCTCAAGGTCTGTGTGATCTTTAGGGATGCTGTGTGGAGGGTCTTTTTAGGAAAGGAAGGTGAGGAAGTTCTGGTGAGTAGGAATATGGGGATTAATTTGCCAAGGAGTGACGGACGTATGAATCTAACCTCCCCACTGCGGTGCAAGAGTCCAGCGAGAGAGATTAAAAGGTCTCCCTCAACCTGTCTCTCCCGATCCAAGTTGAGGGAGACCTTTTGAGGTGTTGGTATTCCAATAAATAGTTCCCGGGGCGGCAGTGCCCACAGATATTATTTATTGAGCAGATAAACCATATTTGTAAGAACAATTCTAGAAATGTGAACGTGTTTCATGACTCAAAAGTCAGGCAAATCGGGCCTTAAATATCAAATACCATAGAATAAAGAATATAATACCTACCAGAATTGGAACGGAAACAAATATACCACTAACTTAGTACCTTTTGGTTCTACACCATTTAGCATGAGGTCTGTCTCTCCTACACTTGCCTGAAATCGTACATCGCCATCCCATTTGAATTTCGTAGGCAAGGCTAAACACAGTTTTGTATGAAAATACATTTCTTACTTTTCGAAATAAAGAGTAGCTAAAAAATATATTAAATTTAATTTAATAAAATATTCATGCTCTCATCGGAATTTGATCTCGCGACCGCTGGATTCGTAGTCGAGATCATTACCCCTCGAACACAGAAGCCGTCAACATGAAAGATATCACTAGTTTGTACCTGTTATCTATTCTTTGTTGGGACTCCCAGAAGTCGAAGGGTCAGATGTAAATTAACGACATCAGTTTTTTTCACAATATCAATCGTTTGGTATTCAAGTCATCGCCGGTTCCAGCATCTCAATAATTCAAGGTGCGTCTCGTGACCGGGCACAGATTGTAAATATCTTCATTATGTCTTCATCTCATTGTCTCCCAGCATCCCTGGCACCATGTGCCCATATCCTGTCAGAGATCAGATATTGTAGAGTCAAGACACATCTCGCTGCTGTGGGTGGGAGACAGGAGATATCTCATTGTATTTGCTGGAGTTAGTATTGCCTGCTGCCTATCCACTCTATCCAGTTGTTTGTTCAGGCAAGTCAATAAACTCGGATGAACCGAGAGATGTTTTGGTCATTATTTTGTTCGTTGCGACAATGGCCATACGTGTTTTAAGATGTTTGGTAGGCTTGATGAATTTTCATAATGCTATTTCCTGTCCATAACTGAATATAAATGATAATAAATAATAACATTGCATTTGATAATTATTGTTAAAATAATTACGAAACGATATTTAAATATTTAGATTAAGGGATCAATAGGATTTATTGGTCCAGTTAGGAGTTATACCGAGCCGAACACTCTGATATGAAAATATCTCTAATCGGTGAATTATTTTCCCATTTGGTATCTGGTAGATTGACATGTTGTTCTTGTATTTGTTATAAAAAAGGGTTGACTTGACATTACTTGTCATTAAGTAATGTTGGGTGTAAAAATGTTATAAATCAGATTATATCTTATAGAGCATGAGACAATAGATAATTACAGGGATCTTTGTATTCTCATTTGGTGTACCTTAAGCAGGCGGCTGTGTGTAATACTTTGTATGAGTAGGAGGTTATTTAAATAAAATGCTAAAGTGATTAGAACAGAGTTAAGTTAATTTATTGAAATTTGAATACAAATAATAGCTATCAGAGCTAAACTAAATACTGGGCATATTATGGAGCGTTAGTACCGTGTCTTGAGGAGCTGATGTGTGGGCGATGCTATCGGGCATAGGCGAATAATGCTGCTGCCTTCGGAGATATGCGGTCTGCTCCCTCTGCTGCTGACATATGCTGAAACGGCGGGCTGGAGCAAGAGACAGTTCCCCAACCCCGCGGTTTTCCGGCGACGTCACGCTCCAGGGTGGTTGCCAGCCAGCCGACTACGTTGATGACGGCCAAGGTTATCTTGGGCCGCATCTTTGCAAGCACCTCCGGCTCCAGGTGTAGTCGGAAGGTCTTATCTTATGATGTCGGCGTAACTCCCGCAGAAATAATGTTCTCCCATGGTCATTGACGTAGACTTAATTGATCGATGCCCATGGTACCTACTCCGCTTCTGATCCATATATTTTATTGAGTTTGCTGATAGTCTTGATTAAGACTGATGGGCGCGGATTTACTGATCTTCAAATGATGTAAAATAATGGCGAACTATGAATATTTGATGCGTCGACCCACCACAGGGACGGTGGCCGGGGTCACCTGTGGCTGGTCAAAGAATCGCAAGCTTCAGGCCAGTCCTGCCTAGTGAGCTCAGTTCTCAGTATCACCAACTGAGCAATGCCAATGTTGCCAATATAACAAGTATTGAATGTTTATTATCTTCATACCTAAAGGTACCCATTCACAGAGATATATTATAAGTTACATTATTTTTATGTAACATATTGTTTTGTATTTATAATACTTATATAGCGCACTTAGCGTGGATTGACTAGGTTCACTAGATCAGTGGTCCCCAACCTATGGGTCGCGGCCCGGTATTGGGCCGTGGACCAAATGGTACTGGGCCGCGCAAGGGCTTGCTTTAAAATCAAAACAGTTTTTAAAACGATTCAATTAAAATTATTCATGTTTAAACACGATTCAATTAAAATTATTAAATCAAAACACGTAAAACTTCAAAATCAAAACTTTTAATGAAAATTTATAATTAACTTTTAAGTTAATATATCTGCAAGTATCAGAATAACATTAAAATCCCGATATTAAACCCTAAGCATTCTCAAAATTCTCCGTCTTTGAAAAACATACTTTCAACCTTCCTTTGAACCTAAAAAATATAGAAAATACCCATGAATCCAAAAGATCATTGAAAAATTCTGGAATAATTATTAATTGTTATTATATATTTTTTCTTCATTTTCCCGCAAATCTTGTGTTTTCTCTACTATTATTTGCCATCACAACTTATGTATTGTACAAATATTTTATTAAAAAAAAAAACTACATTCAATGTGCCCCTCCCCTCCCAGTGGGCCACGGTAAAATTATCAAACTTTTACCGGTCCGCGGCGACAAAAAGGCTGGGGACCACTGCAATAGATGATCATTTGTGGAAAAGTGTGTAGAAGGCTTTAGTTTTTCCTGTGGGGAAGATTTAACCCGGACATAAAGTCGTAAAAATTATAATTGCAATTTTTTTACGTAAGCTCCACACAGGACAAGTTCTGGAAAGGAAAAAAAGTATGAAAGGTGGGTAGGAGTGTAGGGGTCAGTGGGTCCAGGAGTGACGGACGTATGAATCCATTCCTCCCACTGCGGTGCAAGACGATACGTCGAGGCAGTCCGGCTGGAGAAGTCAAAAGGTCTTCCTCAACAACTCTCTCCCGATCTGGCCCACAAGGCAATAGGTGGACAAACGCATCCGCCGTCAAGACCTAGATAGACCTCACCCCATGAAGCCGGGCACCCAGATAAGTCACCAAACGTAGCGAACCACTTGGGGTGACCTATGGCAGAGGTGTTAGTTATCCAATAAATGATCCCCATACCTGCCTCCCAAATTGACTTTTAATTACATAAACCAAAATGTACCGATGGTTCCGTGGTTCGTTACTATTTAGAAATGAAACTTTGCTTGTAATTACTTTAGCCGTATTTAGAGACCTTATAAAATAGCCAGGTAGATAGTAGATACTTCCAACCCCTCCTCTCCCACGCCTTTCGGTATCACAAGAATTCCAGAGTTCATTTGTCATTGGAGATTTAACGAAAAACAAAACAGCGCTAATAATAAATCGCCATTAAAATAAAGTGTGACAGAATAGAGATGAATCAGCTGTAATCAGAAGACATTGAGAGGCATACAGTGTTAACATGCATAATATTTTGCGGTCAAATGTAAGGTGTAGGAGGTATACGCGAGGGAATGCGATTCGCAATTCATCATGGCTAGTCACAATGCGTTCATATATTGCTAATGTCTCAATAAATATTATAATAAATGTCTTAATAAAAATATGTTAGTACCTACCTAATAGATATGCAGATGTGGCGAATCAATTTAACTGCACGGAAGATACGAGAGTAGGCTGTAAAGTAATGCACACATGCTTGTAGAACACGAACCAAAACAAATAGAAAACAAGATCGGGCAAAAACTACAATAAAGTACAATAAAGTACAATTCTTCAGCTTCAAAATAAAATATTTATTTTTCAACATAACAACCGCTGAGGCTGACGCATGTCTCCAAAACTACCTATCAACAGCAAACATTCTTTAAACAAACGACGATAAATCTCAGTAGGAGTACGTTTTTAGCAGTTAAAAATTTGCACGCTGTTTAACTTGCGTTTACATAGCACTAGAGCACGTCTCCATATTTCGCTTCTCAATTCACTGGATGAAATCAATGACCTCAAATCTGCGCATGCGTGTAGAGGGGGAATGTCACTTCCACATTCCACCTGGTGCGCTTCTAAAGGTCAATTTGTTCGCTCTGTATAAGCATGTGTGCTTCATTTTTCAGCGTACCCTCTAGTTACAAGAAGGTTGTACTATCGTATGTTTTAAATCAATATTAATGTATCCTTATTCTATTTATATATTTTGTATGTATGCGTCTTACTTCTATATCCTTCAAAAGCTCATTTTACTATGACTTATATTAAAAAAAAAATCATAGTGTGCAATTCACACGCGGTAGACCTGAAACCTTCAGAAAAATAAAGTAGACAAGAGTGGAGAGACTCCGAAGCACCGCACAAAGAGGAGACCGATAGGCTACGAAGCACGGCACAAAGGGGAGATCGATTTTACTATCTCATTCTCTCGCAGGCTAAATCCTATAGATGTAGGTATACGTTTGTCTCTTTTTAGTGTCGCTATTTTTTCGTTTCATTGAGTTTCAAATCACAACGGTGCTAAAGAAGTTTTCTATTCAATATTTCTGTGACAAGCAATTATAGTTTGTTGAATATTTACACCGTTGATAATAAATAATATATTTTTTAATAAAGTGAATACCTCACAAGTGTTCCAGCTGCTCCCGTCTGGGATTAGTAAGACTATGGCATCCCCAATTAGGGTACGTTGTGAGGCTGAAGGTAATGGGAAGAGGAAGGAGATGGGGAAGAGAAAGTGGAGTAGGGAAGTAGCCGGCTAATCAAATCTGGTCACCAAACACGGCTAAAGCCATTTTAAACAACGTTTCATTTTTCCATGGTGGTCTTCCACCCTGGAACGTGCCGAAAATATACTGTATATTATTTTAAATGAATTACTTAATGAAATAAAACAAATTAAACAAATAAAATTTTAACACGCCGGGATTCGATTCCGCGACCTTCGGATTGTGGGTCAGGAGTCTTACCCCTCGACAACTGGGCCGTCCATAATAATAACACTGTAATATTTGGACGATAACATCCTTTGATTCAACGCTCTGGCGCCGCATTGCGACATTGCAAAGATCTGCGTATTCAAGTTCATTGATCTTTAATTTTCAACATTTTAACTGATAACTTATAAATAATTGCCTCTAAAATCGTGAAAAATTAATTTCTTTAATGGTTTTTATTTTATAATTTGAAACTACTTAAAGAGTAGCACATATACGTGTTAGATATTTGCCACAAATTTTGACTAAAAAGTAATTAAGTGGTTTGGTCTCAAATCTAAATTTAAATTTTGTATGAAAAAGGCTGCGCAACTGATCGCGTTTTGGTACATCCGTAGGCTGGTAGAGTCCGTCCGTAGAATTGACAGCTGACAGCAGTAGGTAGCTACCTAGTAAATGGTGTAAGTGATGATAGCATATTATCACCCGATACTCTGTACGGAGCAATCCTCAGACGGAAGCCAACGAAGGCCTGTAATCCTACCTCTCTACTCTACGTACTAGTTGTACTTTACAATCCTCTACGGGACCTAACACAGGTGCTGACTACTTTAGAGTACAGCTCCCAAACGCGTGCACTGTTCAATAATAGAGTCACCAAATAAGATGGGGAAACAAATAGACGCTTTTATAATTACCGTGATGATTTACGGTTACCGTAACGTGACGGCAAAAAAGGCATTAAACATACGTTCCTTATTTATAACGCTGCAGCTCTTTCTTACACATTAAAAGCACCCTTAAGGTGATTTTTCACAAAAACGGCGCTATATAAATCGTCCAAATATCATTATTATTATTAAATAATGGTGAGAAAAAAGATGAGAAAAGCAAAATACGTGTGTCTGTTTCTTCCAGATGTATATGGGAATTGCGTTTCATTTTCGTTATACGAATGAGGGAGATGTATGAAAATGATTTTATTTTTCCTTTGAGGGAGTGCAGACATGCGTTCAGCGTTTGTCTCATTTTCGACTGTTGTTATTTAATGTGTAAGAAAGAGCTGCAGCATCATAAGTTTAAGTACAAAAGCAAAACAATCAGATCATTGACATTTGATGTTTTTGAATTTTTGGGAACCACTCACACTTCAATATTGTAGTTATAACTATATTCCATACTTTCACAATTATCGTCACTCCAAGTAGTAGGTATAGTAGGGTCACGGGGCAGTGTGTGAGAGAGATGCAAGAAACGTACATTGTGCATCTCATCTTTTGAAAGAGTTGCAGCATTTTTGTGTTAAGGAACGTATGTTAATTGCATTTTATATACTATCACGGTATCGTTAGCGTGAATCTTCACGATAATTATAAAAGCGTCTATTGGATTGTAATTAAAAATTGTGGCTTTTTTAAATGACACTACTAGTGGAGGATGTGAATAGTGAATACTGGAAGGGCATCTGACTCACCTTAATTTCTCTTAGCACATTCTTGTTATGTTTTAGTGTTATTACGTTCTTGTTATTATGACACTGGTAAATCACTTGGCTGAGCACATGCACAAGTCTCCGCACGAATCGATATTAAAGAACGGTTTAGCCTTCAGGGGTTGTTCATTGTCGATAATTTTGACAATATATTATGACATATTATTATTAGATATGGTTTTCTTGTCAGTGTTAGCATGGAGGTTAATTTTAATTTTTTTTAAATTTTTTAATTTATAACATTGTTACAGCATTCATTACATTCATTACAACATAAAATTAGGCAAAACAAAATTTTTTTTAATTTATAACATTGTTACTACATTCATAACATTCATTACAACATAAAATTAGGCAAAACAAAATAGTGAAAAACATATCTTAATGAATTTCTACGCCAATTAAGAGTGCTAGCTTTTGAGCTTGGCGTGAGTTTTTTCATAATTATTTCATTTTTAATAATATGCAAGTATGCAAGGAAAAGGAATGATGATGGCGGGCCGGATCATTAAAATGTATATGTTCTAGAAAGAATTTCGATATTTGAACATGTTAGATCAATTATAAGGAACTCGGAGCGCCCACGTTTCTTTCAAACTTCTGTCGCTAGATTGAATCGCGCATCCCATGGAAAAGTGTTGTAAGTAAAACAAATATTTTAAAGTTTTGTCTCTTAAAAGTCAAATGATTGTGATTAGCTATGGCCCCACGAATACCGTATTTAAATTAGATCACTCCATCTCCTCAAGATGTCGCTTGTATCTCTTTTCGACGGGACCGCTTGTTCATCATTCAGACATTTGGTTTCGCTCTCCTGTAAAATTAACTTTTTGAAGTGAGAACTTATTTAGCACGTTTGTGATTTGGAACTCGATGAAACGAAAAATAGCGACACTAAAAAGAGACAAACATATGATTTACCTTGCGAGAGAATGAGAAAGAATGAAACCTTACCGCATTGGCCTCTTTGATTATGAGCTCACTTTTCAAGGCTCCTATTGATTGAGATTTTATTTACCATCATCTGTGTCACCTACCTGTTCTAATACATTTGTTAATTCTGTTCTCTTGACATTGCTTTGTACATACTGTATATTTTTTGTTTCAAATTATTTGATCAATGTTTTGTAAGAACTCGTAAGGAACACTATAGGATTACTTTTAACCCGTTTAATCACAGAAGACCATATTTGTCCCAACGCACATAGGTCTCATATAAAGCACTGTAATTCCCTTACTATCATAGTGAAGAATATGTTCTAATCGGTGTTAGAAAGGAAAAACACCACGCTTTATATTACAATCTAAAAAATAGCCACCAAAATAGTAAAATGTACACTTTTATGTTTTCAAAGTTTTGAATCGCAAATTGAAAAAAAAAATTGAAACTTCGGGATTTTTTTATAAATTATTTTTACATGTAGCGACAAAAAAGTGAGGTTACAGTTTGTTATACATTTGTCTAATAAAATATGTTTGTGTTTTTATTATTTTTTAATTATCAGAAACTTTAGTTAGAAAAAACGTAAGGTGAGCCATTTTGAAAACTTTTTTTATATTTGTATGCAAAATATTTATAATTAAAAAAATATATATTTATTTAGAATTATATAATTTAAAAGCTTATTTCATCACCTTTCTAAAACAGTTTTTAGTTTTTAAATGTGCTCAGAAATATTTCAAATATTTGACCATCTGAAAAAAATGCCAAATTTTTGAAGGGTTTAAGTTTATTATAGTTAAGCGCACTTGAAGTGAAATAACACAAAACTGCGCTTATATTACGTTATTATTATTATTTGTGCGGGACTTCGTAGCCTCCCTACTCTTGTCTACTTTGGTTTTTTTTAAGGTTTTTTGAATTACGACACCTTTCTACGGTAGATATGTGCGAATATGTCTTCAGTGTTTTCAGTTTGAATATGAGTAAATTATTGAATATTTGAAGCACGCTACTGCTAAAGTTTCTCAGATAACATAGTAACTAGGTATCTATATAATATTATCTCGTATAACATCAGTGGCACGTGACACCAGGAAAGATTGGGAAGCCATCTAAAAGTTCACGGCATACCGATGACGTCACAAGATTGTATCACCGGATTCATTTTTCTACATCCCGTCTTCGGTTCCATCACAACTCTGAATCAACTCAACTCGACACCTATTTGAAAATTCAAGAAAAGCTATGAAAAAAATTAAAACAGCCCATAACCTAACTTAACATAACCTATTTAAACGATTTTTTAAATATATTTTTCTAACCACTTTCAACGAATTTTTAAAGGAGGTGTTGAGTCGAATTCATTCTGAGTAGAATCAACCCGTCTTCATTTTTTTTTATTTGAACTCCGCGCAAGAGTCCCAAGAGACAGAAGCCAGTGGGGCTATAGCATCCCCAATATTTTTTGATGTGCACCGTGATGCTGAAGAGAATTGGATGAGGAAAGCAAGGGTGGCAAATGGATAACTAGCTATTCAGATCTATCACCAAACAAAAGGCTAAAGCCTTTTTAATATTTTAATTTATTTATTAATGACTGTTTAAATACAAAGTATAGCAGTTTATTCACAGTCCTCATCACAAGGGATTCCTGTTCCCAGGTGAACTGTAGCTAGTTGTGTTGGCGTTACATCATGATTTTTTCACCTAAATATTTGTTGATTTCATCATATCCGTGTTTGTTGACTATGTTTGTCGATTTCCTCATCTTCATGTTTGTTGATTTCTTCATCTTTATGTTTGTTGATTTCCCCATCTTCGTGTTTGTTGATTTCCTCATTTTCATGTTTATTTCTATATTTTGATGTTGTTTTATATTATTTTTAATTTTATTTGTAAGGGCATTACATACATTTGTAGAATGAAATTCATGGATTTCTGGCCAAAAGATGTATTTAATTTTGGAAAGTTTAGTAGATTTGAGATTTTCGTCCTTGTAGTGTAAATATGTATGTCAGTAAGGTACTCACTTTTTCCTTTAAATTTCGGTAGGGCATTTTTTAACAGTTTTCTAATACTGAAAGTATTATTAAATTTTCTTTTTATTTCAAGCTACGTTTCAATTCTGAATGCTGATCTTATCTATCGCCAGGGCGATGCTGATAGTATCAAGGTACTAACATGGAATGTGCTGCAAAAACGCAATACATTAATTATAATGTGAAATAACAATAAAATATGAGATCCGGTTTTTTCCTGTAAATTAATTGGAAATCATAATTATTATATCAATTTCAAAGAAGAATGTTTTATTTTAAAACGCAAATAATATTATTACTAAGAGGTAAACATTAGTAATTTGAATAATTTTGATAAAGTCATCAAATGAATGATTCAAGGATTGGAATAACGTCAAATAGTTCAATGGACGTTACAATTAAAGTTAATTATAGATATCGTTAATTGGAAGTTCCGATTTGTCATGATATCATAAATCATAATTTTAAATTATTATTTTTGACTTATAAATACGACACTTATCTAAAGCATTTTCAACCCAGGAAGGTTCATTTTTGAAGTGAAAACTTCTTTAGCACCGTTGTGATTTGAAACTCGATGAAACGGAAATGACACTAAAAAGAGATAAACGCATATACATCTGTAGGATTTAGCTTGCGAGAGTATAATCGGTCTCCTCTTTGTGCGGTGCTTCGTAGCCTACCCACTCTTGTCTACTTTAGTTGTCTGAAAGTTTCTCTTCTACCGCACTCTTTGTGTTTTAATTTTCTTGACTTATTAAAAGTATTATCTACACCTGCCACGTCTGATGTAGGGTCTTAAGGCTCAGTTCCCGGCCCCAAAAAGAAGAAGATGGAGAGATATGAAATTACGAAAGTTAGAAGAGCGCGCTGACATTTATAGCGATAAAATTGATGCAAAAATCATGAAAATCTTTAATAAAACACGACTCGTTAAGAATAGAGCAAAAATCTCGCGATAAATTTTCTTTAATTTTATTTAAAGAAACGCTGTGAATTTTTTCATACATATAACTTGTAAAATAACTAAAACAAACGTGTTTATAATCGTTTTTGGAGCATACTTTGCGATTTTTTTCTATCGAGGTAATTTTATATAATTTGCGTTTCGGCGCGATAAATGTCTAGATATTATCTTCAAGAATAACATATATTTTTTTAAGAGCTTAAAAACTTCAAATGTTTAAGGGAGGTTTGTAAGAAATCGGATGAAATTTGGAGAACCGCCTCTTAAATACCAGAAATATCCTTGAAACTATGAAGAAACGGGCGGTCCGTTTGAAAGATTGCGTTTTTATTTTATACGTTAGCTCTACACAGGAGGCCCCAAGGAAAACCAATTCTTCAACTTTGCGGAGGGTCATTTTAGGGAAAGGAAGGAGAGGAAGTTCTGGGAAGGAAAGGGGTGGGTAGGAATCGGGGGGTCAATGTGTCCAGGAGTGACGTAGCTTGTCTGTGGAATGATTCGCCGGCCTCTGTGTTTCCTCTCTCCTTCAACATGGGCCACTTCAAGATCTAAATACACTCCTTTCTCTCCTGAAAACGTCCATTCACACCGCCTCCCCAAAGATGACACAGGTAAAAATCATTGGGTAATCACCAGAGTTGTAAATACCATCAGTGCTGCCCCGGTTAAAGACCACATTTCAAATTTAATAAGTTTCTTTAAGTTTGTCAGCCATATTTAGTGACCAGATCTGAATAATCAATCACTTCCCAACCTTCCTCTTCTCCATCTCCTTCCCCTTCTCGCTCTCTTCATCATTAAAGCATGCCCCCATCAGGGATACTCCAATAATCCCACTGGATTCGGAGAGTTAGAACGGTTGTGCGACATAAAATAATATCTTCTCTTCTTGTATATGTATATATATAAAAATATAAAAATGTTTGTATGTCAGCTATGCGTTGCTAAACCATTTATCCGATTGCGATGAAACTTTGGGGATTGATGTGTGCATGCCCGCGATGGTTTCTGTATACAATAGTGAGCTCTAGCATCATGAAATAACGCATTGCTAAACCGTCCATCCGATTGCGATGAAACTTTGGTGAGTTGTTGCGAGCACGTCAACCAAGGTTTCTATATATACACTGGTGAGATCTGATATTATGTAATTTGTATAAAAAATTTCAATAGGTGGCACGCGAGCTGTTTGAAAACTGAATGTACAGGGACTGAATGTATGGTAGGAGAACCCGGGAGGGAGTAGGGGAACTCGGGAAGGGGCTTTTCGCGGGATGGGGGAAGCGGGCGAGGGAAGTGAGGAGAGGGAAGGCGGAGAAGGCGGAGTGGGAACGGGATGAATGGGAAAGGACACGCAGGGAGAAACAATTTATTTATTAAGTGGCATAGCAAAAAAGCCGGGAACTCGCTAGTATCAAATAAATTTAATGATACCGCCAGATGTCAAGTAAGTTATTCAACATTAACTTAAACACGTTAAATTGTTATTGTTTTCTTGAACATATGGACTCGGACATGTGACGACAGGATAAGATAGTCCCTTCACAAACCGGTAATGTCTTTTTAAGTCATGTCCACACTCCACCCCCTATCCTGCAACTCAACTTACCCTCCGTGGCCCTCCACTCTTCGTGTTAACCCTCTTACCCTCTGTGATAGTGATAAGACGGTTGGGATAGCAATATGCTACATCTTCGTTAATATTATGGACTTTATTGTTATTTTGTGAAAGGCGGAGCGTAAAAAATAACGCAGCCCGATTACATTAGCGCTGTAACTCTAAAAAATATTAAAATAACTTTTTCATTGTATGGATTTCGTTTTCTGTTAGGTATCACTTATTAATTTTTATATAAATGATGTTAAGCGACTTACTGATATTATTTGGAGTAAAATCTGCGAATAAAAATTATGGTCTCCGGTAACTTTTTTCATGTCTTATTTTTTTTTTCTTCAAAATCATTAAAAAAATGTTTTCTTCCACATTTCGTCACTGGTCACTCAGCCGAATAACCGTCCAACCCCTCACCCTGTCCCTAAATGTCCAATACGTACTGATTTCTTAGGTTTTTAGTTGAAAAAAAACATGAAAATGTCACCGGAGATTAAAATTTCATTTACATTTTTTACTCCAAATAATGTCAGGAATCGCTGATTAAAGTAAGTCAAGTTGACAAAAAAATCAGTTACGGTAATTTACTAAAAAGCAATTTGTCAACAAGTATAACCTACAAAAAAACTGGTAGATGAAATATGAAATTATTGTAGAAAGCAGCATAACTTTTTCAGCAGGGCCTTTGTCATCTTTGGGGACGCTGTGTGGAGGGTATTTTTACAAAAGAAAGCAGAGGAAATTCTGGAGAAGAAAAAGAATGACTACAGTGTTGAAGTGATTGGCCCTTGTCCTGTCAAATGAATATTTAATAACATATTTATTTGTGGGTAAGACAAGCGTGGTTCTCACCCACATATTTAACAATCTATGTTATTATTTTTTATAAAATAACGTAATATTAAATTATAACTATATTTAACAAATATTATAATCAATAATTATCAGCCTGACACACTCATCTACATTGAAAAAATCTTCCGAGAAAAGATACTGGCCGCCAACGGGAATTGAACCCGTGACCATCTGATTGCCGGTCAGCAGCTCTGACCACTGAGCTATGGCGGCTTATCAAATACCCGCCAAATAATTCAATACTTACTAGTGTTTCATTCGACAATTACCTATTATTACATTTTTCCAACTGAAAACAACCAACTTTATTTTTGTGAGAGAGGTATTTTATCAATTCCCGTTGGCGGCCAGTATCTTTTCTCGGAAGATTTTTTCAATGTAGATGAGTGTTTCAGGCTGATAATTATTGATTATAATATTTGTTATCTACCCTTTGTGCTATGCATAAAAATCTTGTTTAAACGTTAGTTTATCAATTAAAAATAATAATTTATAACTATATTTACCTGAAGTCCCCGGAGTTTCCAGGGCTTTACGCAAGATATTTCCATTTCTTTTGTTTTTAAAGAAAGACTAATATTCCCGGGTTACGAATAACCCGACAATATTTGAAAATCTCCTATTACCGCCACAGAAAGCGGAAAATGTTGCTTGTGTTGTGATGGAGGACTTAGCCAGCCGAGGAATTGAACACAGAACGCCTGGGTGGGACCCGAACGCAATGCCAACTCAGCCACTGACCGGTCAAAGAACGTCAAGTGTACAAAATTTGATCAAGAAGTATCAAAGAGAAAAGAAGGTGGGGGTGGCTTTTCAAAATTGCATATACGCATAGTGACCTTCCTCTTATTTTGAATGTCATGTGTGCAAAAACAAACCCACGGACAATCTTCTCTGTGTAGTTACTAGCTTACGCCCCGGCATTCCCCGGGCTTTAAACAGCGTTTTTTTCTAAATCAGATATAGACAGTGATCTTCCTCTCGTTTTTAAGGTCAATTATGCAAAATTTCATCATTCTCGGTATAAAACTGTAGATTTACATAAAAATCAAACAACCGCCCGACCACCACAGACAATCTTCTTTATAATATTAATATAATGGATAGAGCAGCTATTTTTCATCCTTTTTACTTAGTGGTGATAAAAAAATATAAAACGATAGACATGGCGTCTTCGCTTATTTCTTTACAGTCACATGGAAAATTCAAAGCTACATAGCTCTTGGTGAAAATGGCATTGCAAGCTAATGTTAATTATGTCAGATTTCTTTCAATCGGTTATAGATATTATTATAAAGATTATCTATACAATGGTCATAATATATAAGTTTACTATCTTCATATTTAGTAAGTATTTTTTTTTTTTTAAATCTTTTTTATGTTGATTGTTTATTTTATCAGGTAAAGGTGAATGAGAGTTGTGGCAGTAGAATGAAGGGGTGGCGAAAGGCACCATATGTCTTCCTTTAATTATCATTGACGCAAGATGTTGCCGGAGGAAGAACGTTGGCTTCTCCATGCATCGTAAACCTTTGGTTGCTGAACCAACAAAAAAAGCACTAACAAGAAAACCGTCCAACAGTATTAATTTTTTTACAGCATTCTACCAAAAATTATTCCGTCAGACTTAATAATTAGGTACTTGCTATTTCGCTGATAGAGTATATTTGTAGTAGTAATTATGGTAATTTGAAAAAGAAAGGCAAACATTCCCGGATTATGAATAACTAGACAGCAACTTATAAAGTCTCCTACTACCATCACAGTGTCGTGATGGAGGACTTAGCCAGCCGAGGAATTGAACGTACGACCCCTGGGTGTGATCCAGACGCGATGGTAACTCAGCCACTCAACGGTCTTTATCGATAGTATTTATCTGAGTCAATTTAGGAGGCGGATATGGGTACCGCCGCCCGGGGAACAATTTATTGGATAACCAACAACCCTGCCAAAGGGCATCTCAAGTGCTTCGTTTCGTTAGCAGGGGTGCCCGGGTTCATGGGTTTGTCCGGGTCTTGACGACAGTTGCGCCTGCCGACCTCTACTGCGTAGCGGGCCGGATACAGAGAGACTGGTACGGAGACCCTTTGACCTCTCCAGCATAACTCTCTCGGAACATGGCCTTGCACCGCTGTGGGAGGGATGGATTCATACGTCTGTAATTCCTGGATATTCTGACCCCAGATTCCTACCCAACCCCCATAACTTATTCCTTCACAGAACTTCCTCTCCTTCCTTTACTAAAAAGACCCTTCAAACAGCATCCCCAAGATGACATAGACCTTGAGGGGAATTATTTTCCTCAGAGTTTTCTGTGAGGAGCTAATGTAAAAAAAGCAAAGCTTTCATTGCATAGCTCCTATGACTGTCCGTGCAGTTTGATCGTAGCTCTGCGTCAGTCGACAGACACCTATCCCATATCTCACATTGTTTTTATTATCTATGCTCCTGTCAGTCTAATTTTTTAATATCATGTATTTAAGACCATCAAAAATTTGAAATCGGAATTTACGCCCTTTATGGGAGAAGTTAAGAAAATACTTGAGAAAAAGCTTTTGGAAAAGTTGGAAAAGGTATTTGAGAAAAAAAAATTTACAAGTTGATTTCGTCAAGGACTTTAAAAAACATAAGTTACTTTTTTACGCATTGTTTGTTGTAATAAAACGGAAATTTTAAATTTATTTAACGGAACCAAGCGACTCGAACCACACGTTTATTTCCCGCTCCGGCCGGGGTGTGACTAATACGAAATGGGTGTGCCAAGTGTATGATTCTTGTGCCCATGCCATAAGGGTCACTTCAAGAATCCAAATTCGTAGAGCGCGGGCTGTATTGATTGATGTAAAAAATAACAACGAGAAACCGCATATTTTATTTTATTTTTTGTAGTTCGGGTGTAAATATCAATTTTTTTGCGATTATTATAAAAGAAACTTAATTTTCCATATGATGCAATAAAATCATATGCGAAAAGGGGTTTATAAGTAGGAGAGTTTGCTCTTGAAAGTGTTTTTTATGGACCTAATACTTTATTTTTTTCCAGGCTTATTAAAAGACTTAAAAGAAAATGACCAATGAGCCGAGATATGTTTTATAATACTTCTAAGCGATCAAATTTTCAAAACAAAAGCATATGATTTTGCATTATTTAGTATGGCTTCATCTTAAAAAACAAAATTCCAAAAGTCTACGATTGCCGATCGCTTTCTCAGTCTGGCTCGTGTCTCACACCTGCCCCCTTTCTTTACACCGTCTGCCGTACCTTTATAGGTAGGTATTTATATAGCTTCTTTTTCACATTGCCTTGTGTCTGCCTCGCTCTATCTGGACCAACATTATCTCTGATCGTCTCTGCCGCATCATCTTCCCATCGAAAACTTCCGAAGATTGCCGAAGGGTTACGTAACTTGCCGACGTGAAGGCTCGTGCCGGACACACCTGCCCATCCCATCTCGCGTTGACTTGCATCTTCTTTGTGTAGATAACAATAATCATTTTAATATAGGTAAGCACCGATGGTTACAATGTGTAAACGAGTTATTTCTGCAGATGCGGGAGTAGATGTACCTTCGTAATTGTCGGCCTCCGTGGTCAAGGAGTAATTCTTCTGACCTGCAATTCGGAGGACGCTGGTTCAAATTCCGGCGTGCATAAGTCAATTTTATTACAAAATTAATAAAAATTTAGTTTTAATCACTTTCGTTTACGGTACTTTTTTATATGAATACTTCTAAGCTAAACCAACTGCTCCCGTCTGGAGCCAGTAAAACTATGGCATCCCCAATTGGGGTATGTTGTGAGGCTGAAGGTAGTGGGGATGCGAAGGAGATGGGCAAGAGGAAGGTGGGGAAGTACCTGGCTATTCAGATCTGGTCACCAAACACGGCTAAAGCCATTTCAAGCAACGTTTCAATTCTGAATGGTGGTCTTACACCAGGGCGATACTGAGAGTATCTTCCACTCTGGAACGTGCCGCAAATATACTATATATTATTCTAAATGAGTAAATTGTGAATAACACGAATTAATCAAATAAAATTTATTTGCCACACCGGTATTCAATCCCGCGACCTTCGGAATGCGAGTCAAGAGCCTTACCGCTGGACTACGCCGGCCGTTAGTGTCAGATTCAGAGTCAAAAATACTCCCAGTATCGCCCTCGTGAAAGACCACCGTTCAGAATTGAAACGATGCTTGAAATGCTTTTTGCCGTGTAGATCAGATCTGAATAGACAGGTACTTCGCTACATTCCTCCGCACTTACGCACCATCGGCATATATAAGTGGGGGAGAGGGTTAGGGTCCTTAGGGTCGAATCCATCCCATTTGAATGCTATAGCTATGCCTTTGCTCTACCCCAACTCGTTTATCTTCCCAATATTCCAATGACGGTTTGCCTTGTGCCATAGTGGGAGGGATGGATTATTACCGTCGTCACTCCTTGACACAGACACTGACTCCCAGATTCCTACCCACCCCTCATACCCTTTTCCTTCCCAGAACTTCATGACCTTCCTTTATTAATATTTAAAAAATCCTCCAGACAGCACTCCAAAGGTGACATAGGCCCTAAGGGAAATTATTTTCCTCGGGGCCTCCAGTTTTAAGATAATATTTGACCACCATAACACGGGCATCAGCCTAGCATGGTCGTCGAATAATCCACTAATAATGTAACCATATTATGTATGTAATGAATAAAGAAAAATTAATATACATATATAAAAAAAAACAAAAATTTAACGTCACGGATTCGAATCCCCGCAAGTAAATTTTATTTAAATAAATTGTATTTTGAGTCACAGAGTGGAAGATGCTCTCAGTTGGTATCACCCTTGTGAAAAACCACCATTCAGAACTGAAGCTTTTCTTGAAATGGCTTTAACTGTGTTTGGTGATCAGATCTGGAAAACCACGTACCTCCCCACCTTTATCTACCCTATCTTCTTTACCTTCCCACTACTTTCAACCTAACAACATACCCCAGTTGGGAATGCCATAATCTCACTGGCTCCGGATAATGGTGAGCTTTTGTGACTCTTATGCAATATTCACGTATTTATTTTATTCTATAATCGAAAGTTTTTACAATGTTTATTTTTGTCACCTAGGTATATTATAATGGTTATCGGACAACTTGGAATGATTTCAATTCAACACCTCCTTTAAAAAGTCAAAAGTGATGAAAACATTGGTTAAAAAGGTTACGTTAAGTAAGGTTATGGTTACTATTTAAAAGAAAATAATCAAGGCTTTTAATGACTTTCCAAAGAGGTGTTGAGTTGACTTAATTCTAAGTTGTCATAGAACCATTAAAATGACCTTTTTTAAGTGTTTATTAGAATTTTCTTTTCTAAAGTTGTATTACAAGTTTGAAAAATGCTATGTGCAAGCATGGCATCTGTGTGCGTACTTGCTCTTTTCACTTAAATTTCTCTGGGAGCGATACCTGTAACATTTCCTTTTCATTTTACGGAAAAAGTCGAAGTTATCCGAAGAATCCCGAATGTTTGGCTCGTGCCACTATTGACAGCATCACCTGTCGACCAAATGACTGGCCTATAAAGTGAAGTGGTTATACGGAAGGATAATGAAGGTGAATTAATTGATCATCTTACAAAGGGCAAAGCTCTCTCGCAGAATGCCTGCTGCAAAGTCGCACGTCATTACCAGGTACCTCGCTGGGCAGGCAGATGAAAGAGAAACTCCACACATTTCTGCAATCAAAACATTCTTTCTTTCAACACCTTGAATTCGCCGACATTTTTCGCGAGCTTTTTGATAAATTTATTGCGCTATCAATTGTATTTATTCGTATTTTTTTGCAATAGCTTCACAGAGGAGGCCCCGAGGAAATCCTTCAGGGCATATGTCATCTTTGGGAATGCTGTGTGGAGGGTCTTTTTAGGGAAAGGAAAGAGACGAAGTTCTGGGAAGGAAAAAGGTATGAGGAGTGGGTAGGAATCTGGGGGTCAACGTGTCCAGGAGTGAGAGACGTGTTCATCCATCCCTCTAGCTAGAGAGTCCGGCTGGAGAGGTATAGCTAACTGTAGCTAGTGAGATATTTTGTGAGGCCGAAGGGAGAATGAAGGAAAAATAGATGCGGAAGAGGAAGGTGTGGAAGTACCTGGCTATTCAGATCTGGACACAAGACACGGCTAAAGCCATTTCAAGCAACGTTTTAATTTTGAATGGTGGTCTTACACCAGTGCAATACTGAGAATATCTTCCACTAGAGAATTGCAAAAAAGAAAATTTACCCAGAATATTTTTGTTCCTTAGCCGCCAAAAATATGCGATAATGTTCATAGTCGAAATGCAATATGAAATGCATGCAAAATCCAATAAAAAATTGCGGAATTTTAAATGGTCAAATTAGCTCATTGCTCAGAGTAATGCCCGGCAAAGCAGAGGTCCTGGGTTTAATTTCCAGATTTTTTTCTGTCTTTTCTGTGTCATATTTTTCATTTGAGAGTGGTTAATATTGTCTTAAGTGAAATAAAAATAATATATATATCATTTTTATGTTCGCTGGGTGATGACAAAACAATTCCTGACAAAGTTGATGAAACAAAAAGTTAACTTAACGTTTTATCGACGTTTCAGAGTCCCCCTGAGTCTTGGCGCGTGCCTCGCGCCCCACCTGTGCCCCCTTGAACTGCTCCCCCGCTCAGGTAGGTGGTAGATATCCCAGGTGGTTATCCCGTAGTTACACTACGGATGGTTTAACGGAAGAAACCAGTCGACACCTGCCCTGAGCGAAAGACGTTACGGCATATGTCTTAAAGAGGCGTCGGAAACCTTTGGTGCTTTATTAATTTTATTTATTATTTCATTTATTATGATTTTTTTTTTTTTTTTTTTTTTTAAATTGTTTTGATTTACGTATTAAACACGATGAATAATTTTAATAATAGCGTTTCCTAGCCATAAAGACATACAGCGAGGGAATAATATAGACAAGAAGTGAGGGAATTCAAATAAGCAAGTAATAAAATACTGTAAAGAATAATAACAAGAAAATAAATAAGATAAATGCAAGATTTATCGATGGCAGAAAAAGAATACTTTAAAAATAATAACAAATATGGACTCTTATAGTTGTTTTAAGAAATTTGAAATTCATGAATATTTTCGATCATTTTTACTTTTGAGATGAAGCCATACTAAATAATGCAAAATCATACAAAATCTTATGTTTTTGTTTTGAAAATATAATCGCTTAGAAGTATTATAGATGGTTCAATAATATACTGCGTGTAGAACATACCTTGGCCCTTAAAAATATCGGTCATTTTATAAAAAAATAAAGTATAAGGTCTATAAAAAACACTTTCAAGTCCAAACTCTCCTATTTATAAACTCCTATTCGGATATGGTTTTATTGTATAATGTGGCAAATTCAGTTTTAAAATATGCATTTTCGCGTTGTTATTTTACAATACGGCCGCTAGTCGACGAATTTGGTAGAATTTTTTTTCAAAGTAAACCCTATGCCGTCCATCGAAGAACTACTGACCACGCCACACCCTTTTTCAGTCAGCCCCCCCCCCCCCCCCCCCCGGCCGTAGCGGGGAACAGAAGTTAGGCTCCGCGTGGCTTGATTTCGATCAATTTTATATATCTGTTTTATTTATTTTCAAACTCCTCCCTTAAAGGGGCGTGAATTCCGATTTCGATTTTTTTCTGGACTATTGGATCGCTTTAAAGGAAGTTTGTTAAAATAAGTTAATCATAGATAGAGGTAGGTATTTTTAAGTATCAAAGTAGGGTTTTAATGTTATTCCAATATATTGCTGTTATATTAAACTGTTTTTCTTTTAAAAAAATATGTTATTGAATATTTTTTATACATTTGTTAATTGTAGGTACCTACTTTAAAAAGTGTTTCAGTAGAAATCTTAGATGTTAATTGCAGATTTGAATTTTTTACGATAGCTCCACAAACAGGGCCCAGAGGAAAATAATTTCCCCTTGGGCCTATGCCACTTTTGGAGATGCACTGTGGAGAGTCTTTTTAGGTAAAGGAAGAAGAGGAAGTTCTGAGAAGGAAAAAGGTACGAAGGGTGGATAGGAATGAATGGGGGTCAGTGGGTTCAAGAGTGACGGATATATGAATCCATCACTTCCACTGTGGAGGGATTGATGCCATCTTTGGAGAGTATTTTTTAGGTAAAGGAAGAAGACGAAGTTCTGGGAAGGAAAAAGGTGTGAAGGGTGGATAGGAATCTGGGGGTAAGTGGGTACAAGATTGACGGACGTATGAATCCATCCCTCCCAATGCGGCGCAAGGCATTTGGTGGAGAGAATCCTGCGAAATGGTCTCTCAACTAGTCTCTCCCGATCCAGCCTGCCATGCAGTAAGTGACCAGACGCATCCGCCGCCAAGATCCGAACCTTATGAACCTTGGCACCCCTGCTAAGTCACCAAACGTAAGTGAGGAAACCTATGGCAGAGGTATCCAATAAAAGGTTCCCGGGCCGGCGTTACCGACTAAAATTCCCCCCCGGATGTTCTCGCCAGAGTAGAGAGGCGACATTTGGGCAGATCTTAAAATAAATATTGCTTGATTCTCGAGCCAAAAGTTGTCTACCAATGATAAAGGAGTCAACCGCCTCCGATAAGGATAAAAAGTTGATGTTTTTATGTCAAAGAAATAAACTGCGACTGGGTGTTCCTAAAGCATCATTAACTTGTGGTGGGCATTCAACTATAAACTTGTCTTTTATTGGCCCTATACTGTCAATTATAGGTATGAACGAACATGCCCCTCGTAAATTAATAACTTTTTTCGTATAGGCTTCATTTAAATAATAATAATTAAATAAATATCGGTAAAGAGCTGCTAATTGCCCGAAGGCAGTGGTACTATTGACAAGATGGGTAAATCTGGAGAACTTACATGACATATTTAGAATCTAGGCCACAGAAAGATCAACGAATTATCTTATATATGCACGTGTTTTGGGACACAATCTGGAAAGCCAGATATTAATTTCCTATCTTTCCTCTTTTCTCCCCGTCTTTTCTTCCATCTTACTGACAGTACTTTAATAGCCAAATAATGCATTAAAAAAATATACTTTTTTTAGTCATTTACACTTACATTTTTTATAAAGTAATTAACGATTTTATTTTTATTATACTTAATTGAAACGATATGAAAAGCCTTAATTTATCCAACGCATATTTTTATATATTTCTCTAGGTACATACTATAAATTAAAGTCCTCCGCCGCATCTGCTGTCTGTCTGTTCGCGATAACCTCAAAAAACAGATTTGCATGCGGTTTTCACCAATAGATACAATGATTCATGAGGAAGGTTTACGTACATATTTTTTTAAGGTTTTGTGCATAATCTTATAGATATTATAAATGCGAAAGTTTGTATGGATGGTTTGTTGGATGGTCCTTACTCTTTCACGCAATAAATATCGAATGGAATTTAAAAATTCTTTCACTAATCGAAAGCTACATTATTTGCGAGTAACAACGGCTTTATATATTGGTAAGCTCTGGCGTAATGAATGAGCTGTGGCGTTATGAAATTATGTATCATACGTTTTCTGTCCCTAACAAAATCGAGTTATTGCAAACGTCAAACAAATTGTTACCTTGGAAACAATTATTTTTTTTTTAAATTTTAGGCTTAAAAAGAGTGCTTTGTTGTGATTAAAAAGAGTACTTTTTGGCGTCGTAGTTAATATCTACATATCTCTAAAAATGTTTATTCTCCGAACAAAAAGCATAACGTTGCTATAAAGCGTAGCGTTTGAAGTGGACTGTCATTTTCTTATTTTTTTAGGTTACTGGATTTTAGGTTTTTTTTAGGTTTTGTATGGATGGTTGGTTGGATAGTCCTTATTTTTAATGAAAGGGAGGAGAGGAGAGTTCTTGGAAGGAAAGGGGTTTAAGGGGTGGAAGGAATCTGATGTTCAGTATTTACCAGTCAAACACCTCCAAGACCTAGACAAACCTCACCCCATGAACCCGGGCACCCCTGCTAAATCACCAATTTAGCGAATCACTTGGGGTGACCTATGGCAGAGGTGTTGGTTATCCAATAAAGGTTTCCGGAGCGGCGGTACCCATTCACGCCTCCCAAATTTGGATTAATATCGCAGTTTCAATAAGTTACTACTTCGATTCAGATGTTAAATATTTTATTTGTATGCAAACATTAAAAAAAATGTTAAATTAAAATTAAAATAAAACAATTTGGTACGAGAATTTTATTTGTCTTATAGTTATTTCTTGTTTATATTATGTGATTTTTTTTAAACAGAGAAAATTGGAGGAATGGGAAATGACACAGGCTACTTTTTATCACGGAATTTTTTTTTCATTAACTTGGGAAAATTCTTTATACAGTAATTTCCCACTAATACCATGCGAGCGAAGCCGCAGGTAAAAGCTAGTATATATAGATAATATATAAAGGAGAATGTTTGTATGTGGTGGACGAGCGGGCAGGCAAGCGGGTGATGTGGATTTGATTTGTATGCAAATCTATAGTTTTATGCCGAGGTTGGTGAAATTTTGCACATGTGACCTTCAAAACAAGAGATAAGTCACTGTCTATATTTTATTTCGAAAACTCTGTGTAAAGCCCGGGCATCGCCGGGGACTTCAGCTAGTATAATATTAACTGATTCGTAGTAAAGATTAATCTAAAATAGTGATTTAGTACTTTGAAAAAACCCGGGAATATTTTTCTATCTTGAAAAAATATGGCAGGTATTAAACTTACTTTTTAAGATGTTACGTAAGATTAACTTCTCAATGAAGGGGATGAAAATACCCGCCCTTTCCCTGCAGGTAAGTAGGTAGTAGTGTAGGTAGCCCCAGACCCTAGCCCTATTATAGTAGGTCCCTGACCCCCAGGAGTCTAGCCTCGACTATCATCTGCCGCAGGGTACGACTAGCATTTCCTGGCCTACCCTCTACCTACTGTATTGTTAACTATCTCTTGGCTACCTGCATTCATCAAGATGCTTTCATAATATCAACAAAAACAACCCCAAAGTAATTGCATTAATTGAGAAAAAAAGTTGTTGTTTTTTTTAGAAAGTTTCTTATGTTTCGGAGGCCCAACACAGTCCTGAGCAAGGCTGCGTGGCATTTTACATACAAAACTTAATTTTGGATTTGAAGGAAAAATATCCAACCATTCTGAATTATTATTTTTTATACTTTTGAATGTAGCTATAACTTTGTGGTAATCCATTATAGATAAATGAAACAATGTTACTTTGTTTGAACCACTTATTTGTTTGAAGCCGACCGGTTTCGGAACGACCGTTCCTTCCTCGGGGCAAACTTAATATACTGATTTGACAGTTACAAAATAGTGGGTGGGTACAATATATTATTACAAAGTGTTGTGCAAATTATTACAAAGGTGGAGGTGTGGCTAGGGATTATTTAAGAGTGGGGGTGGGGGATCATATCCATGATTGGGCTATAAGATTAAAAAAATTGTTTGTTTGTAATGGATTCATCATTTTTAAGGGATTTTTTTATTTCCAAGGCTTCTAAGTTATCTAAGCGTTTTCCTTTATGGTTTATATGAAGAATATTTATCCCCGTATTTTTTTTTCAAAACTATGGTTATTTTCAATGATATGGTTAGCGAACTCGGAAAAAATATTATTATTAAGACACCTTAAATGTTCTTTGATTCTAATTTCAAAATAACGACTTGTTTTTCCGATATAAAATGAGGAACGGTCATATTTGAGTTTATATATTCCGGAATTAGTCAATTTATGGTCTTTATCTTTAGCATTCCTCAAAAAATTACCGATATTATTTCGTGTATAAAAAGCTGGTTTAATATTAGAAGGGAGATTTTTGCAACATTGAGCTGAAAAATTATTAATATATTTCTTCAGCATTATTATTATTAGAATTGCATGTATATATTTATTTATTGAAATTTTGCTAAGTTTATTATTTTTAAAACAAAGAGGTATTGCAAATATCTTGTACGGATTTGTGCTATTTTATTAATTTTGGTTTTAAATTTTAAAATATAGGTAAGTATGAAATAATAATATTATGAGTTTATTATAGTTATTAAAATAATCATCTACTTACTTTATGTAATGAAAAATATATTTTAAAAAAATTAAATATCACACATTTCTGTGGGTAGAATTTTTTTATTTATATGCGACAAATGTGTGTTGACTTTTTTCTGCCTTTTTAATTTTTTTAAATTTTATTATCGTATTTCCACAGTAAATAAAGCAAAATATTTTTTTTTTTAAAATAATAATACTTTACTTACAAATAATTGTCAAAGTTGCCTCTAAAATCACGAAAAAACTATTTCTTTAATAATAATCTGTGTTTTATAATTAGAAACACAATTAAAGTACTTTTTTCACATTTGCTAAACCTTTGTAATAAAATAATTATTCACGCTTAAAATCCAAATTTAAGTTTTGTAAGAAAAAGGGGGAAGGGAACGTTCGCGCGGCTGGTTTCGGCCTGTTTAATACAAATCTTAAATTTGGATTTCAGATCACAATACCCAACCAAACTAAAAAAATATTTTAGTAATCAAAAGATATATCAAATATCTAGTACGGATGTGAGCTACTTTATTTATTTTTACTTTAAATTATAAGATATAGGCCATTAAATATTTCAGTGTTTCGCGATTTTAGAGGCAACTTTGGTAATTATTTGTGGCATGACTCTGTGTCACGTCGTGACATATCGACTAATCATCAATATTGTTATTTTTGATTTGTGTCGATGTTGCCTTTTCATTGCTGTATACCTTTTTAGATTTGTCATGGATAATATTCTCATTGTGAAATTATTAAATGCGTATTACTATCGGTTAGTTGGTTGTACTGCGTCTCCGATGGCCTATTTAGTTGCGTCATGTTTATCATTCACCAGAGACTACTTCAAAGTCGATGATTGTTTTAAAATGCTAGCAATAAAGTACAGGGAGAGACAAAAGTTTCTTGACCAATAAAGTATGATCTAATAATGTAAATGTCTTCGGGTTTTTACCAATTTGAAAGAAAAGTGTCCTCGCCTATTTTTGTTAGATCAATACATTCAAGAAAGAATGTCTAAACGGATATTTTTTTATCAATTACTTTGGTGTAATTGATAAAAAAAATTTAAAAATCTGAACTTACTCAAACTATACTTTTTTTCAGTTTGTCTCTTCAGGATTTCAACGTTTGAGGAAGTTTATAGTGTTCAGACAGATAATCCAAAAAAGGAAGATTTTACTGAAAATAATCAACAAACAATAACCAAGAAACAGTTGCAAAACAAGATCATTTCTCATTTGAGATGAAAAAAGGAAGATTGACTGAAAATAACCAACAAACAATAAATAACAAAGAAATAATTGCAAAATATGATCATTTCTCATTTGAGATGAATTACGAAATAAGATATAGGTACATACAAACATAATAATAATAATAATATTTGGCTAATTTATATAGCGCCGTTATCGTGAAAAATCACCTCAAGGGCGCTGTACAAACATACATGTGACATATGACGAGGAGTGTCTAAGAATCACTTTGTTTTTTAATACAAATCTGCAGTATTATTTTGCTAACTTGACCTTTAACTCCCCTCCATAAGATTTTATAAACAACCCCACTCCGTCGATGCACTACGTCGTGTAATGTTCACAAAGATATTAGAAACCCGAAACCCGTCTACTAATAATAAATCTTCTTATGAAGATGGCGTGTTTTTATCTTACGAAGTTTGTGCACAAATATTTAAATGTTTATGAACATTTTCCAATTAACTTAATCTGCTACATTATACAATACAACCATAACCCAAAATGGGGTACGTAAGTACGAGATTTTGAACTTTAACTCAGTTTTTAAAGACCTAATACTTTGTTTTTTCCGGGGTTCATAAAAAGATTTATATCAGAAAAATATTATTTTAAAGCATATAAAACTATAGAAAAGCATCTAAAATATCTCTAAGCGAACAGATTTTCAAACAAACAACACTAGATTTTGCATTACTTCTAGTGCTTCGAACTAAATCAGTTTTTTGATATTCTTGATGAAATTTAGCACACTCGACGTACAAAATAAGAGGTTATTTGTAACCCAGAAATATTTTATCAATCTCTTAAACAAAGAAGTACGTTTATATGCACCTATTCAAATTACATAGTCGGAAATTGCAATTATTATTACCATTATTGAAAGAAATTACCCTTTTTTATTTTTATTTATTTTCAGACGTCCGTTTCTTTGAGCCGCACTGTACAGTTAGGTACGTAGATGTGAACATGATAATGTAGAATCTATCACAATAAGGTGTCGCCGCGTGGTCAAAGGTCCAGCTGTAGTCTGGCTGACCCGGGGTCCAAATCCCATTCATCACTCGAATAAATTACCATTAATCTACATCATATCTTCCACATCATAAACATCCGTCAGACCATACATCATGTGATAGCTTATATTAGGTATTGATAATGATCTATACATAGGTACATATCTTTCCTCTTCTTCATTTTTACCATTTCCTTATTATTTTATTATTTTTTATTCCATTTTAATGCTTTTCCTATGCTATTTATATAATAAAATACATTTCAAACATTTGTAGTTATGCCACATTAGATTATTAAAGCGCCGCAACCGGGCTCATAAAGAAGAAGATGGAAAGATATGAAATTATGAATGTTAGAGGAGCGCGCTAATATTTAAAGCGACAAAATCGATGCAAAACTTGTGAAAATGTTTAAAAAACACGACTCGTTTAAAATAGAAAATATAAAGAAAGACTGTGAATTTTTTCATACATATAACTTGTAAAATAACTGAAACAAACGTGTTTATAATAATTTTTGGAGCATACTTTGCGATTTTTTTCTATCGAGGGAATTTTATATAATTTACGTTTCGGCATGGGGAATGTCTATATATTATTTTCAAGAATAACTTTTTTTAAAGAGCTTTAAAACTTAACGTGTTTAAGGGAGATATGTAAGAAATCGTTGAAAAAATTCGGGTAGCGGGGCGGCTTAACTTATGAACCATTTTTCGGTTATGGTTTTATTGTTTAATAGGAAAATTAAATTCTTTATAAAATGATCGTAAAACCTTTAAATATTTGTGCCTAAGCTTCACAAAATAACAAAACTCGCTTTTTGGCGATGTTCTTTTCTTGAACAAATCAAAACAGGCGGCTGGTGTTAAACGGGAATTTAAACCTTTTCGCCATCTACGTAAGGAGTGTTTTTGTGAACAGCCTAATCCTGAAATTTACACTACGCATCGCCTTAAAGAAACAATGCGAATTTTTCTTACATTTAACCTTTTAAATTACTTCTACAATCTGGCTTGTTTTTTTAATTTTTTTTATCGATGAAATTTTCCATAATTATTTTGTTAACTCGGCAATAGACATACCTAGTATAGAGATTATTTTAAAAATAACCCATATTATTTTAAGAATTTTAAGTGTTAATTTTAAATAAATATATAAAAATGAATCCGTATTTCCCTTCGTCACGCCATAACTTCAAAACGACGTTACCAATTTCATTTATCTTTTATTAAAAAGTTTTCTAATACATTGTAGAAGGTTCTTACGGAACGAAAAATTAAGAAAAGTGCGCAGAAAACTGAATAATTTCAGAAAACTTAACGACTATTTTAACTTCGCAGGTTTTACAGTTCGAGCGTTTGGTGAAATTGAATTTATCAGGCAGCTGTTTTTTTTGTATTAAAAGATTTTTTTATGGATTTTTTAAATTATAGATATTTTAAATAGGTACCTATGTTAGGTATCAAATCCGATTGATTGTTCTTATAATATACAAAAATGAATATACGAAAAATTAAAATTTGAATAAAAAAATTGTAATAGGTGGCACGCGTGCTGTTTGAAAACTGAATGTACTCTGACTGAATATATGGAACGCGGGAGGGTAGTAGGGGATGCGGTAGGGGGACGGGGACGCACGGGAAAGGACATGCAGGGAGAAACAGTTTATTTCTGTGCCGGGAACCAGCTAGTAAATTATAAATCTGTAAAAATTAGGAATACGGAGTTTTAAATCCTTCAAAAACTGCGTCACAGTTTTTATTCTCAGGTAAACAATTTTTTATGAGACGACATCTGTTTTTTAAACACTGAAGTATTTCCTGAACCAATTAGGAGACCTCTAAGGCTGTAAGGTCGCGAGATCTGTCCTCGGTTTAGCATTTTTAAATATTCATGCCGATTCTAGAACGCGTTCGATATTCGAAATGATTGGATCCTTTCCGTTTTTAAATATCTCCATTTAAATAATTAGTTCTGGAGTTTAACGGAAACGGGAAGCGTTTAAAAATTTAAATTCAAATTAAAACGAATTTTGTCATTTTATAAATTGATAAAAAAATGCAGTCCTGTCACGGTGGGTCTAATTTTTCTTATTTGTCAACTTGGATATGATGAAATATACATAGACGGGATATACGATAAAATATAACATTTCGATCTAATCAAATACTCTATCCAATCGATAGAATCGTATTTTTTAAAATGTTAAATGTTACAAATTTGTTATAATAGGACATCTGTTAATTCTTTCGAAAAAAATTAACATTCCAGGGTCAGCGAATAACCCGACAATATTTTGATTCCTCCTAATTTCATCATAATCAATGCAAAATATTTGCTTGTGCATTGAGGGAGGAATTTGATGAATTAAACTCACTCCAGATACTAAAAACAGAAATTAACTATCACGCCGTTTCTCCACATTTGTGGCCATAGAGGATAGACCGCCACACGTCAAACGTGACCACCACGCGACCGTTACGTCTTAGCACACACTTATTGCTTCATTTACATTCATACATTATTTTTATGTGATTACCTCAAAGTGTCAAAAATGATCCCAAATAATTCGGTCAAAATATACTCGTTGTATATTTGCACTACGCTCCAGTGTGGAAGATACCTACTCTCAGTATCGCCCTGGTGAATGACCACCGTTCAGAATTTAAAAGTAGCTTAAATGACTTTAGCCGCGATTTGTGACTTGATCTGAATAGCCAGGTACTTCTACCCTCCTCCGCGTCTCTTTCCCCTCCTCAGCTTCACAGCACACCGCAATTGGGGATGCCATAGGCTCACTGGCTCTAGCAGTTGGGACTCTTGTACTGCATTCACATTATTTCAACATTAAAAATCTTACATTTTTCTCTTGTTCGAAGTCAAGTCGAATATAATTCTCCTATTTGGTCCCCTCACTTTAAAATCCACTGAGATTCCATTGAAAAAATTCAGTATAAATTCCTAAGATATATTGACTATAAATTCGGTCTACCTATCGAAACGAAAAATTATAACCACTTATAAAAACTCTCAGGTAGAAGTCTTATTTCCTTTTTTTTAATAAAATTAAATTTGATCATGTTATTATCAAGTTCTGCTTAAGTATTTAAGTAGTTAAGTAGTTAAGTATTTTAGTTATATCTCTTTCGGTTTACGAGGCTATTTTCAAACTGTGGTTAATCCACTTCCAGACGGCTTATTAACCGCAGTTTGAAAATGACCTTGGAAGCTGAAACAGCTGTAACTAAAATACATACTTAAATATTCGAATAACTTGATAATAACGTTATTAAATTTAATTTTAATTACATTTAAAAATAAATAAATGTAGTTCTACGAACTAAACACAACAACAATCAATGACTTATATCCTGCTTGAATTTTATTTTTAAAATTGTTGATGGCATTATAGACAGCCCTAATTTAGTATGCCTTATTACCAACAAGAACTACTCGATCTAACATTATTTTTAACTGCAACAACCATATCAGGACTCGTTTAGATTTAGTCGTTTATATATTTACTTGTACCTAGATGGAATGCTTTCTCAGAAGTAGTAGATGTGTTCAACTGCACGAAATATTTTTTAATATAATTAAGCGTTGTGTTTTGCTAAATTTGATATTCCTCAAATACAATATCTAATTTAATTAGGGGATGTTATTACGCAATGTTTTTTTTTATATTAGAATCACCCCTAGAGAAGAAGAGATCCAGGGGAAGTTGTACTGAATGATTAAAGTGACATTTAAGATGAGCGCACACAAAACAAGATAGAATTTCATCCGAGGGTTGTTTCATCCCCAAGGAATATCGGTACCTACTTTTATTATCTAAACACAATTTCATTATTGTGTTTTATTAGTAGAGAAAAAATACTTACTAATAGATTGGTGTAAAAAAACGTTACCGTGGGTCTTTGTTATCATCATTGGCTATTATTTTCTGCAATCTACTTAATTATTAACCAAATTTTTAGCTAAACTATTAACTTTATTAACCTTAATTATTAACTTCATTGTTAACCTTAATTATAAACTTAATTTTTTAACTTAATTTTTAACTGAATTCTTAACTAAATTATTAACTAAATTATGTACTTAATTTTCAACTAAATTATTCACGTAATTATTAACTACATAATTAACTTTATGAACCTTAATTATTAACTTCAATGTTAAGTTAATTATTATAATTATTAACTTAATTATTACCATCAATGTTAACTTAATTATTAAAATTATTAACTTAATTATTCACTTAATTATTAACTTAATTATTAACTTAATTATGAACTTAATTATAAACTTAATTATGAACTTAATTATTATCTTAATTATTAACTTAATTATTAACTGAATGATTAACTTAATTATTAACTTAATTATCAACTTCATTATTAATTTGTTATTAACATAATTATTTATATTAACTTTAAGGCAGTGCGGTTTTTTTCGTACAAAACGTAAATTTGAATTAGAAACCAAAATACCCAAACAAACTCAATTTTTTTTAATCAAAAGGTATTGTAAATATCTAGCGTGGGTATGTGCTACTTTATTTATTAAACGACTTCGAAAAGGAGGAGGTTATCAATTCAACGGTTTTTATTTTTATTTTTATGTTTGTTACCTCAGAACTTTCGATTGAGTGAACCGATATTGATGATCCTTTTTTTATTAGAAAGCTGGTGTTCCCGTGTAGTCCTATTTTAATTTGGTCTAGTTCTGACAATGGGATCCATGAGAAAACCATATACATATGTCTTAAATTTGCAATAAGTATGTGCGCGACAAATGGACGAATAACTCAATATTACGCCAACAGATTTCGATGATTCTTTTTTTAAGTAAAACTTCTTTACGCACGCTCGTCACTAAAAATCAAAAAAATAAACAAAAAATTTAACAAAACAAAAAAAGACTTAAAAAAATGCACTAAAAAATAAAAATAATAATTTCGTACGATTGTTATTTTTGGAGTCGATGTCAGCCAAGATCTCCACATGTCACCTATAACTACCTATGTATGTAGTTACCTTGGCTGACACCAAAGTTCTATTATCTGTGGCTGACACCGACTCCAAAAATAACAATCGTACGAAATTATTTTTTTACTTTTTAGTGCATTTTTTGAAGTCGTTTTTTGTTTTGTTAAAATTTTTGTTTATTTTAATTTTAAAATATGATATATATAGACCATTAATGAATTAAATTTTTTATAATTTTAGAGGCAATTTTGCAATTTTTGGTGAGTTATTTGTAACTTTTAAAAAATATCTCTTGCCTTGTCTACAGTGTTAACATAATGAACAATAAAATTTAAATTTAAACATTTAAAAAAATGCGTTTAGTGATAGATATTTAAATTTTTTCGACAATTTTGTATTCCGATGTAAATCTTTTTATATTTCATCATATTCGCATCATTAACTCAAATAATTAACGCAAATAATTGCAAATTTTGTCTCTAGTAATCAGTAACAAAAAAATTGATCAGGTCTAGAGGGTGTGCTAATTTAAAAAAAAATATTATTATATTATGGAAAAAAAATTGCGAAGTCATGAAAAACTGAATTTTTTAATACCCCATATTTTATAATAATATAAGCACAAGTCTGAACTACCTAGATATTAAATAAAGCCTTTGATTGAAACCATTTCAAACAATAACATTTCGTTTATAACGATAGCGGTCTTTCACCAGGGCAATACCGAGAGTACCATGAACTCTAAACATACTGCAAAAGGTCATATATTATTTTATTGTTCATTTACTCTCTCGCTGTAGATACGCAGGATACGGTAAGCAGTCCATTAGCTAAGAGGGCAGAGGGAGGAAGGTTAATACTATTACTTCTCAGGAAATACCAAAAAGAAAAACAGAAATTTAAAAAAATCGTCTATGCAAAACAAAATTAAATTATTTATGATTAATTATTATTTTATTAAATAATAATTAAACTTAAATACCACCTAGAGTGTTCTTGAGACAAAGCCGTACTCCGCTGAGCAACCTTCCGATATTATCTCAATCAGCTGTTAAATGCCAAGACTAAAGGCTACTCCACATAACAGGGGTCAGACCGGTCCAGACCAGCCGCAGCCCATCTCATCTGTCAGGCACGTGGACCAGCGGACCAGTGGACCAGTGGTCCCGGACAGGTGTCGGCCCCTCAGCTGTCCGCGACAGGTGTATTGCGGCACAGGCCACTATAACAGAATAAAGAAGTAAGAGTTACTACTGGAAGATGGGTTAGTAGTGATGTGAGATTGGGTAGCCGTTATTTTATCTTACAGCTGTTGTAACGAACATCGACACTAGCACCTAATTTCACTTTATTTTTGATTTTGTCTTTGTGTAAATTAACCAAAATTAACTGAAATTAAGTACCTACTGTTTAAGAGGAACGAATATGCGGCCTTTTTTTAAAAACTTAAATTTGGAATTGGGGACAAAAAGTCGTTCAAAAGAAGAGTAAAATAACCGTCGACGTCTGATTTGAAAAATATTGCGTAAAGCCTGGACAACACCGGGGAATTCAGCTAGTATTCTAATAATTGTAATTGTAAAATTATGCGATGTACAGTGTTTTTAATATATTGTCTTTGAATAATTGTCTTCTCCAAGCATAAACTGTCCAATAAAAGTGAGTTTTTCTGACGTGATGGTAAGTATGTTTTTCTGACGTGATTGTAGGTAAGTATGTTTTTCTGACGTGATAGTAAATATGTTTTTCTGACCTGATGGTAAGTATGTTTTTCTAACGTGATGGTAAGTATATTTTCTGTATCTGTTTGTAAATATATAGATATAGCCTTTCTAAGTCAAAAAGTGGGCGTATTTCGCGATCCTGATAATCTGGCAAATCGGACCCTAAATTTCCGATTCAATGAAGTCAGCGGCAACATTGGTTTCTATTCGAATCTACGTGGAAGGCATTTCTAGTGTTAATTATTATCGCTAATTCAGTGGCTAAAACCAAAAGATTAGAGTATTTAGTCATCGGCGACATTAGTTTCCATTAAAATATGCAAGAAACACATTTCTAGTTTTCATTATCTATTCAATAGCTAGAACCAAAATGTGTTAAGGAAATGCACGGTTTCTGAGAAATTTCAGAAATATACTGGTTTTTTACCAAACGGTTGCCCCCCCTCCCCTCCCTCGAATACTGAAAGAAAGTGACAACTGAACCTATCAGTCTAATAACCTAAAAAAATCGTCTAAATCGAGGTTTTGTATTCCACATTTTACCCCTCAAAACTGGATCGATTTTTAAGTATAACTTTACCAATTGTATTAGAAGTATTATTCTATGTGTGTATACGTTTTGGTTTTTTTAAAATACGTTGTCTAGTTTGAATACTGAACATCTCTTGATGGCGTTTAAACCAAGCAATTTTAACGGTTTTTGGAGAATCTTTACTCCTCTAAGAAGTACCTTACTTAACAAAAAAAAACAAACGTGGTCAATATCTACATTATATAAAAAATATTTGCACTAGTGTCAAAATCCATAAAGGAAAGTGGGGAATACGTTTGTATGGACAAAACGTGGCCGGTTTCCACTTATATGAATGATGACATAGGTTTCCATTCAAATCTATATGGAAGACACTTCTAGTGGCTAGGACCAAAACTTAGCAATTCAATCTAGACATTAAACACGGCCAAAGCCATTTGAAGCGACTGCCCTCGCGGTTATTTGATTGTAGTAATAAACGATTATGCAACAATAGCGTTAGTTACTTTGATGTTCACAAACACGAGGCGTAGTGTAATGATTTCATTGTTTCGAACGCATGCTTTAATGTTGCATTATTCTGCTAGGAAACTGTTTTCTTGCTTGAAGGGTCTGTCCAATCCATAGACAATGAAAACAAGGGAGATGGGCCATTAACCGTTATTAATATGAAACCGGTCACACAAAAGTTCACACTTGTATTATAATAGATTATATCCGGTGGTTCACTCATACTACTGAAAATTTCATTTACGCATCGTGGCGCCTTTGTTTCTACCTATACATCAAACGTTTAACTTTCATAAGAAAGTTTTCATCAGACATCAAATTATTGAAGTAAAACTTAGGACACAGAATTTGAACAATTCATAAAATTTTAAAGTTAAAATTCAAGTTGTGTGAAATTTCTATTCAAGTTATTATTTCAACGTTAGCCTGATGTTTCACACTTTCACAGTAGGTACTTGGATAATAACAGAACTTAGATAGGACTTTTACAGAACTATTTTTTTAACTTTAAAAATTGTTCAAATTCTTTGAAACAACCCGTCCATAGCTTCAACAAAATTAGAGCATACAAGAAACAAATGTTTACGTAGGGGGAGATGGAAAAAACATACAACAAATAGGTTAACAGGTTCTTAGTTTGAGTTATTTAAATAATATGTGCGTATTTAGATATAAGCAGAACCTTTCGGCAAAAATCATATCATACTAACAAATCAAACGTGGGGTCAAAAAATTGTCAAAACACTGAAACTTTTGAACTTTGATTGAAAAATTTTGGAACTACAATGCATTTTTTGGATCTTTTACCATCTATCATTACCATGTTTTTACTGGGTGGGACTGTGTTTCCGGGTGTCGTCGCTATTGTTTACCAATTAACGAATTAACTAATAAATGAACGAACTATTAACGAATAGACTAAACGAACCTTAAACTAAATTAACGAATTCTTTCCGTATTCAAACTATATTGTTAACCAATACTAATCCACACCTTCAAAAAATTCAGAGAAAAGAGCAAATTATTTTCGTATGCAAAGTACTCCGATTGTACTCGTAGTAGTCCGCCGACAGTCGCGCGGATATCATAGCATATCTCTTTTGAATTTCATTATCTTTGACCCCCTTCGACAGACGTGAATGTGTAGTTGTTTGTTTTATAGTCATTGTTATTTAAATTTAATCACTTATGACAATATTAGCGACTCTCGATCGAAAATTTGAAACAGAAAAATCAGAAAAAGATTCGGTCGCATCTAGGAATTGAACCCAGGGCCTTAGTCTTGTCGGGGCGATGCTCTACCACCGAGCTAATGGGACCTTGTCACCTTCAGTGATAACTGTATCGATCTGCCACTTATAACCAACTAAATCTAATAAATTCGACTAAGAACTACGCACCAACATTGTCCTAATTTTCTCAACGTCTATGATTGCAAAATTCTTCTCGAACAATGCTATCTAGAATATCTAGATAGTGTTTTGGATAATTTTTTTTTTTTGAAGTTAAACTTCTATAGCCCCGCTGTGATTTGGATTTCGGATGAAACGGAAATGACGATGACTGCACCTGCGACGCATCAACTGCGCTCATTGGTCCCTTTGATTATGACCTCTTATTATCAAACTGCACTCAATTTTTTTAAATGTGTGACATCTATTGACTTTTCTGCAAATCTAGGTTGAATATTAGTAATTCCTGATGTGACCGTATTTTTTTCTGATTTTTCTATTTCAAATTTTCGATTGAGTCGCTATTAGTCCTTCTTCTTCTTTGTGTGCCTTATCAGGTCCCCCCGACGTTGGCGATCACTCTTGAAAAGGTCTCTCTGTCTTGCGCTGCCCGGAATAGCTCCTCAACACTTCTAATGCCAGTCCACTCTCGTATATTTCGCAGCCAATACATTTGTCTCCTACCACGCCCTCGGCGACTCTCTATCTTGCCTTTCAATATTAAATGGAGCAAGTGATACTTCTCCCCTCGAAGTATATGACCCAGATATGAAATTTTCTTGATTTTAATTAATGTAAGCAGTTCTCTATCTGCTCTAGCTCGCCTGAGAATTTCTGTGTTGGTGATCATGTCTGTCCATGGCACCTTGAGCATTCTCCGGTGAAGCCACATTTCGAAATCCTCTAACCTGTTCATGGTATTTATTTTCAAGGTCCATGTTTCACAAACATACAGCAAGACCGACCACACATAACATTTTAGCATTCTCTGCCTTAGTTTTAAGCTGATATTGTCATTGCAGGGGAGGGATTTCATTTTTATGAACGCAGTTCTTGCTGCTTCAATTCTGCACCTAATCCCTATATCTGGGTCAAGAGTCTCCGTGAGAATACTGCCGAGGTACCTAAATCTCTCCACCTTTTCGACATTACAACCATTTAACTGTATCATTGATCCAGAGTGATCTAGTCGTCCAAAAGTCATCCATTTAGTTTTATTGACGTTGATTGTTAGGCCCAGTTGCTTACCAGCATTATTAACAACTTCAAATAGGTCTTGAAGGTCACTGATACTGTCAGCTAGTAATACAGTATCATCTGCATATCTTAGTCCCCTGTGATTAAATATTACAATTTGAAGTTTTACTCATTCATTAGGTTAAAATAAAAATAAACGTTATTTTAATATTTTTTTCTCACTTTGTAGAGTTCCAATTTATGTGACATAAAGGTCGAGCTAAAATAGTTAGCCAAATTTTCTCTTAGTTTAATAAAAATTGGCCAGTAGATATAAAAATCATTCGTCTGATAATCCTCCCTCCAAAACGTGTTTACGTTTAATTTTTTAATATCAAGGGTTGACCTTTACACATTGTATACATTTGTAAATCTCCAACACAATGGCGCCAACCCCTAACGTTTATAATAGTGATAAATTAACCCTATCAAACATAATCATCATCAACCCTTGTGATATAAACACATTCAATTTAACCCCCGATCTAAAGGGATGATTCCATGCTTATTCGTTTATTTTGCGGATTAAATTCAAGAGCCGTAGATCCGTAGATATTCTACTAGTATTGTGAAAGAATGACCAATGTTCAGAATCGAATTCTTGTTGCTTGAAGTTGGCCGTGCTTCGTGAACAGATCTGAATAGCCATTCACTTTATATGGTCTCCTTTTTATGCTGTCCTTATTCGTCATATTGAGTCCGTTCCAGATCGGTTCCTAAAAGGGATTGCTAGGAGGCTAGGATTAGAGTGAGTCAATTACTCGTATGCTGAAATTGAACTAACTCTAAACCTTTCTCCTTTAGAAGACCGTCGGAAAAAATCTGATCTCATTGGTTTCTTCAAATAATTAGTTGTATAATGATAATCGATTCTCCTACATTACCACGACTCATCCCATTCAATATACCTTCTCGTAGACTCAGAAATAAAGACCTGCTCTTCCTCAATCAGCACTCCACTAATTATAGTTATAATTCACCGCTGTCCAGAATGTATGGAATAGTCAACTCACATAAAGACCTTTTTTTTGGTATAAGCTTAAATGATTTATGTCGCTCTTTAAGGCTCCGTTCCCGGCCCCAAAAAGAAGAAGACGGAGAGATATGAAATTACGAATGTTAGAAGAGCGCGCTAACATTTACAACGATATAATCGATGCAAAAATCAAGAAAATCTTTAATAAAACACGACTCGTTTAAAATAGAGCAAAAATCTCGCGATAATTGTCTTAAACGGCATTTAAAGAAATGCTGTGAATTTTTCATACATATAACTTGTAAAATAACTGAAACAAACGTGTTTATAATAATTTTTGGGGCATACTTTGCGATTTTTTATAATTTGCGTAAACGCAAATTATATTTTATATAATTTGCGTTTGGGCGCGACTAATGTCTAGATATTATCTTCAAGAATAACATATATTTTTTTAAGAGCTTAAAAACTTCAAATGTTTAAGGGAGGTTTGCAAGAAATCGGTAGAAATTGGAATACCGGCCTCTTAAGCAATAGAAGATATTTTATATTTACTCTAATTTTTGCAAAGTCTTGACTTGACTTGACACTTCTATTTTCTTGTGTTTTCTTTGTCTGTCTTTGCTTTCATGTTCCATTCTTTATCCTTACAATGTACATTTCCAAATTTCGTGTAACTTTGTTGTAAATTGGACGTAAGTCCGTTAATAAATTAATAAATAAATAAATCTTCACATCTCCTTCCCTTTCTCACTCAGTTCAGCTTAGTTATCTTTCATTGCTACAATAATGTCAATATCAATACGTTTATGAATTCCCTTACACGACACGTAGATATTTTTAATAGTACTGAAAGGATTTACGTAAAAGCGTTTCACATATTTTTTAAAGACAGTTATTAGTTTGCATTTAGTTTACTGTTTAGTTTACGTTTTGTTTCCAATAGCCTGATTGAAAACTTTGGTTAATTTAAATTCGTTTTGTGACTGCCCTGTGTAACTCTGGTTCAATGAACTCTGGAACTAGGATTTGGTTTGAATTAATATGTTATTTTCAAAATTGGAGCTGATTTTGTGAAGAATTAAAACAAGCGTAAAGTACCTAGGTACCTACCTACATATCATATAATAATATTTTAACAATTTTTTTTTTTAATAATTGGATAATTTGTATAGCGCCATTTTCAAAAATGGAACTGATATGTCAAGAATTCGGATAAACTATACCTAGGTAGCTATGTTAAATTAGGCTCAATGCCAACTCAGAATCAAGTAAACTCAACACCTCTTTGGAAAGTCATTAAAAGCTAGGAAAAATATAATTTTAAAATAACCCAGAACCAAAGATATTCAAATACAAGATATATGTTATGGTGTCCGCCCGACTGTCGGCAGATTACTTCCTAATGGGAACAGTTTGATTACGGAAAGTAGTTGATTTTTTAAGGTGTGCAGTAGTATTGGTTAACAATATAGTTTGAATACGGAAAGAATTCGTTCATATAGTTGATTTTTTGTGCAGTAGTACTAACAATATCGGCGGCACCATGAAGCACAGTCCCACCCAGTAAAAACTGCCGATAGCACATCTCTTATATTTCAATATCTTTGCCCATAACCCTAACTTAACGTAACATATTTAAACAATTTTTTATATATATTTATTTTCATCTCTTTTAATGACTTTTTGAAGGGGTTTCTGAGTTGGTTTCATTCTGAGTTGTCCGGTCACCATTACATTATTATCTACAATTTGGTGAATATATTTTTAATATTCTGCGGCAATGGTCCTTGTTCTGATGTGTTATTTACATAAACTTTCAGCTTCGCAAATTCTACAATTATAATATCCCCAAATTTTTCAGGTCTACGCTAGTTTTTATTTACAAGGTGTAACAGAACGTACCCGAAGGATTTTAACCAGCGATTCCTGGGAATATTTGGAGTAAAAAACGTACATTTCATTTTGCTGTTCGATGACTTTTTTTGTTCAATTAAAAACAATAAAAATATTTTTCCATAGTCTTACGAGTCATATAATAAGCAATTCGTCTCTTTCCAGCAACACAGTAACATAAGAAACAGCGCGCGTATCACGTGATTCCATCACGACGGTTGGGGTGTGATCCGTGGCGACGTGTGATTGAAAAATATTTTTTGTTAATAATAGAAAAAAAATAACATCTGTCCGCAAAAATACATGTACTGTTTGTACTCCAAATATTCTCTAGAATTTTCAAGAAGTTTTTCTGCTTTATAATTGATTTGGTTGTGTTTATGGGTAATCTGAGAATTTTTTTAAATTTTTATATGAATACCGCACAATAGTCCCAACTGCTCCCGTCTGAAGCCAGTGAGACTATGGCATCCCCGATTGGGGTATGTTGTGAGGCTGAAGGTAGTGGGGAGAATGAAAGAAAAATAGATATGAAAGAGGAAGGTGGGGAAGTACCTGGCTATTCAGATTTGGTCACCAAACACGGGTAATGCCATTTCAAGCTACGTTTCAATTCTGAATGGTGGTCTTACACCAAGGCGATACTGAGAGTATCTTCCACTCTGGAACGTGCCGTAAATGTAGATACTATAAATTATTTTAAATGAATATATTGTGAAATAACATAATTTAATTCAATGAAATTAAAAATTAAATACTTATTACATTGCAGTACCTACATACAGGCGTGGTCTATCGGTAATCCTGTTGACTCGCAAATAATACAAATTAATCAAATAAAATTTATTTTCCACGCCGGGATTCGATCCCGCGACCTTCGGTGTGCGAGTCAAGAGCCTTACCGCTGGACTACGCCGGCCTTCAAAGTGAGCATTTAACCAGATAGAGGATACACTTTTACATATAAACTGCACACTCAAATCAAATTTCGATTTTTCAGAGATGTCTTACTAATCAACTGTACGATTGAATACGGTAATAAAGTTAAACGGTATAAACAAATGCTTACATTATAACAGTTCCCACAGTCTAGCAAAGATACTAAAAGACAAAGGAGTTGGCGTGATGATTAATGCACTCCTTTACCCTAATACCTGTCCAAGATCATTCAGCCACCAGATCTCAGACAATAACAATGCACTGCACGGACCCCATCTCCTCAGAGCTCAGACACCAGAAGGACCAGGGCAGATTGCAGCATCCGGGATCCCCTGACCCTTATTGTGCATTGTCGAAAACAGGTTTTGACCTGACATAAGAGAGGTGTTGGGATTAAACCGTACAGGGGGAAGGAAGTAACGTTATGATTTTATATTTTTAATATTATATTCGTGAATATTTCTGTAACTTCAAAAATTTTATATTGTAAATTTGTGTTAATGGTTCCGTCTAAACGAGGTCCGCACAACGCACTGAGCCGCTTCCAACTAAATAAGTTTATAAGTAAATATCGTTAAAGGAGAAGATAATACTGATAAAATATAATAATAATAATAATAATAATAATAAAAGTTTATTCCAGAATGTATGCAGGGGTAGTGCAATGCAATACATTCCATATTTTGAAACAAAAAATGGGTTAATGTTAAAAATAAAGTAAATAAAACATATAAATAAATTTAAAAACAAAAAAAAAAAACGAATAAGCATGAACAACATGAGAAAAATAATAATAAACAGTAAAATTAATTCATGCAGCTGTTTACGGAGGGTATTTTATCGTCTCCCGTCTCCAGAGGGCCATCAGGGGGGACTCCAACCAGGTAGTCATGGCGGTGATGATTGCATTCTTCGATTGGCGTAGTCTGCGCCATAAACTTCCCATGCGGTGGCGGAGAAGTGCTCGGAAAGTGTGCACTCGTCCCTCCAGGAACATTTCCGTAGCACTGCAGTATCTCGGTAGGCGGAAAAGTTGACGGTATGCGTTGTTGTAAGCAACCTTTAACTTGTTCCATTGGGATGCAGTGTAGTCAACCCACAGTTCTGATGTATACAGCGAGGTACAGAAAGCGTTGAACAATATTCTTTTTACTTTTGGGCTGCATAGGTAAAAACGTCTTGACAGCATACCCGCTCTAACAGATATCGCTCTTCTCTGCCTTTCCATATCCTCGATATCCTTAAGGTCGTCTGTGATGATGTGTCCCAGGTACTTAACGCTGTGATAAACATTCATTTTCCTGTCATCTAACCATACTGAGGGTGTTTGAATGGTTTCGTTTTTGTTTTTAAAAACGATAACTACTGACTTGGTAGTATTATATAACAGGTTATGGTTTTTTGCAAAGTTTTCACAAATTCTTAGTAACTTCTGTAATGCGCTTAGTGACGGTGCAAGAAGAACCATGTCATCTGCGTAATTAATGTTGTTCACACATACTCCATGTATATGGCATCCTATTTTCGTGGCATTAAGTTTTTTAATAAGATCATCGGTATACAGATTGAACAGAACCGGAGACATGCTTCCTCCTTGCCTTACGCCACTTTTTAAATAGAATGGATTAGACAGCTCCCCAGACCATTTCACAATATTTTCTTGTTGCGTGTGCCAAATTGAAAGAATCGCTATTACATCTTCCGGAACTGCTCTTTTCCTTAGTTTTTCCCACAGTGTATTATGACGTACACGGTCAAACGCTTTGCTTAGATCTAGAAAGCAGGTATAGATTGGCGTTTTCCTTAGTTTATAATAGCTGATGGTTTCTTTTAGGGAATATATTGCCATAGATGTTGACAGTGCAGGTTTGAATCCGAACTGGTTATCTTCTGTTTTTAGATGGTCTGTTACAACAACGGATAAAATTTTTTCAAATAATCTCGCCACGGCGGTTGAGAGTGAAATTGGTCGGTAGTTATTGATCACGGATGGATCAAGATTTGTTGATTTAATTATGGGAATAATTACCGTTTTTGTCATTTCATTCGGGATGTGCCTGTAACGCAAAATATTTGAGAATAGTTTTGCTAGGATGAAATGAATCGCTGGTCCAGCATACTTAATGTGTTCAAGAGCTATTGAGTCATAATAATAACATATTTGTTAACTTTGTGGCTCGCCATAATTTTCAATAAAAACACATATAAATTTTTATCAAATCAAAAATAAAAGTGGTCTACAACAAATTTATACGTGTTTTTATTGTACATAAATAATAAAACGTTTATTCATCAATAGATTTTTTACAGTATTACACATTTTGTTCTTTTATCATTGATTCTATTGACGAAAAAGTCACTACTCAGTTACAATTCAGGATTTCTCCTGGAATGCAGTTGGTTTTCAGCAGTGCCTTTAACATAAAACAGAAAATAAATAATTAAATTAAAATAAAGTAAATACAATTAAATTAAATTAAATTATTTACAAAAAATTAAACAAAATCTCTAATTAAACAAACATAATATGTAATACAATATAAATAATAAAAATAAAAAGTAAAATGATACTATAAATCAGAATTAAAATTAAAGCAAACAATCTTAATATTAAAACTCGAATACAAAATAAAATATAATCATTTCAAATATAAAATAATATCAATTCAAGTATAAATGTTATCAGAATAAATAAATGATCAAATCAAAAATAAAAACACAAGGAAGTATTCCTTCAATTTAAGATGTTGTGCGGTTGACTGTGCACTACTGTGCAGTCAGCAACCATTCGCCACAGAGCTTCTTGAAGTACTGCAAAGATGTCGATATTCGAATAGTATTTAATTCCAAAGTTTTGATGATGAAAAGCTGAAACTACCTCAAATACATCAGTTTTATGTCTCGGAACAATGAGTAAATGGTAACTTTGGCGTACTGTGTGCATGAGAGTCACGGGACCACTGCAGTCTGTCAAACAGATAGGAAGGAGCCTTCGAATGCATCAAATTGTGACACATTTGATGTAACTTCCTTCTGTTTGACATATTTAGGATCCGATGCCGATAGAGATAAGGCGAGATATGCTCGCGTCTCGGGACATTGTGGCAGAATATGATACAGGAAATAAAAAGCTAATGGTCGCAACTAGGACTAGAACCCAGGGTCTTTCATCTTACCGGGACAAGTGCCTCAACCAATTCGGCCTTATTTCATAATATAACTTAGACGGTCTCCACACGGTGCTGCCGCAGCACCAACTGCCGCAGAACTTTAGTTGACTGTAGTCAAAAGCGCCAGCCGTATTGTTATTATAATAACAATACGGCTGGCGCTTTTGACTACAGTTCTGCGGCAGTTGGTACTGCGGCAGCACCGTGTGGAGACCCCTTTAATTTTAAGTCATTTTTGTCAATCTCGTTTAATCAATTTTTTAATTCAGAATGAATAATAATATCCTCGACTAATTTTCCCATATTTTTGCAGCTATCTTTTCAAATTAAAACAAATGTTTGAAGAACTAATTATTTATTATTACTTTGTTACTTTGTTACTTTTCTGTAAACCAGATAGTGTAAAATCTAAAAAAAAAATACGATATAAAATATAAATTAAAAATATTTTTTTGTTTGTTTAAATATTATGTCATATGTAGTGTAATTTCTTATCTACTTTGTTACTTTTCTGAATATTCACATAATTATGTCCAATTTTGAAAATGATTCTTAAATTCAAAGCAAATATGAGTTCATTGTATCAAATTGTCGCAGGACTAACTAACGGGCAGAAAAGACAAGCGAAATAAGTTTGATTATTTTATGGCTACTACTGATCTTTCAACCCACCTGTATACGGGATATTCTGGATACAGGACATGATTACAATACTGCGAGGATATCGGGGTCGATTGCAGTCCGCAGGGGTGACCAAACCGGTTCCGCCGGGCGGATCCACGCTTCCGGGCCGGAAGTGGCCCGGGAAGACCCGGCAGTGCCCGGGCAGGACACTCGGGACAAAGAGATGTTTACTTACGCCAGATGTAATTATGATTAATCACCGCAGACCATTATGACCAGGAGAAGAAAGGGAACAGAATCGGTTGAGAAACACAACGGATTATATTTTTTTAAGATTAGCATATTTGCAAACGGTCATTTCGCACATTTTTGCGAAAGCAATTAAAAACAGGATTCAAAATAAAAAAAAGGTTTTATTTCGGCGTGTCTGTACGGTGCACAGAAAAACGAATTTTTGTTTTTTTTTGTTGTTGTATATTCCTTCTTTGGGTTTTTGCTTTTATGTTTAATTTTTACCTATATCTTTTTGCTTGTTCTTTACTTAAATTTGTTCATTTTCTATTAATTATATGCATGCAATGCCCTATTCAAAGAATTCTCACTGTATGTCCTTTCCCCTCCCTCGTCACCCCTCCCACCTTCTTCGTTAACCTCCCCCTCCTGCCTTCCCTCTCGACCGCTTAAATATATGAAATACACAAATTTTCATTAAAAAAATTCAATGTTTTGTAAAAAATTTTGAGTCAGTCCATCGATTGCTTTCCGAGATTTGCGGACAAAGACTCATGGAACCTAAATATTTATATAATATGTAGACCGACTATCACCCCAAGTGTAGTGACTCAGCAGGGTCCTTGGGGTGAGGTTTGTCAAGGTCTTGGAAGCCGATGTGTCTACCCACCTGCTGCGTGGCGGGCAGGATCAAGAGAGACTGGTTGAGGAGGTCATTTGACTTCTTCGGCCAAAATCCCTCGCCCATCGACTTTCACCACAGTTGAAGGGATGGATTCGTCCGTAACTCCTGGACTCACTGACCCCAGATTAATGCACACCTCTCATACCTACCCCCTTTCCAGAACTTCCTCTTCTTCCTTTTCTTAAAAAACCCTCCACACAGAATCCATATAAGATGACATAATATGTAGGCCCTAAGAGAAATTATTTTTCTTAGGGCCTCCTTTGTGAAGCTAATATAAAAAAATGGGCATGTGAATTCTGTAATGTTGATTTTCCTTTAAATATTATACAGAATTGTAGATATTATTTTTCTTAGGGCCTCCTTTGTGGAGCTAATATAAAAAAATGGGCATGTGAATTCTGTAATGCTGATTTTCCTTTAAATATTATACAGAATCGTAGATATTACTCCCCACTAATATTTTGTTTTCTGAATTACCCGATGAGTTATCGAGATTTCCATGTAGCAAGAAATAAAATTAGTAAAAATTTTTTAGTGGTTTGGTAAAACCCTTAAAGCCACAAAATGACAACTTTGCAGGAGACGATAGAAAAGAATAAATACAAATTCTTTTATAGGAAAGCGATTATTTGTTTTTCAACATTATGATGAAGATATTGCAATTTTATTAATAATTATGAAATATTCAAGGTTTGATTAATTTGATCTACAGTTTTTTCGAAATAATCAAAAAAAAATTTAAGCTTTCATTTAATTTTTTGTGTTAAAAATGACTAAATCAGAAAAAATATTTTTTCCATGTTGTAGTTCGAAAACTGTTCTGCGTTAAACCAGTGAAAAGCAACATTCCCAAAAAATGTGGCTTGAAGGTTTTTACCAAAACACAGTCGATATACCTATAATTATTTTATTTTTCTAGGAGTTTGTTTTTGAATCTTTATTAAGTTGTATGCATTTTTTTTCATATATCTAGTAATTTTAAAAATACACACGTAGATGTTTACTCCAAATATTGAAAACTTGTAGACAATACGAACATTTAAAGTACCCCTGAGGTGATTTTTCACAAAAACGGCGCTCTACAAGTTGTCCAATTATTATTATTATTTGAAAACGCGTTTCTTTTATTTAGGGAATGTGCAAGAATGCTGTCACTCCCTTTTTTTATCTCGATCGTACATTAAAAATAATTGAAAAAATATATATTATACTAATTCGCAATAAATATCCAAGGTTACAGATATTTTGGATTCACTATTACCGTAATATTTCTAAGATTTACACATAAACTTACATGCATAAAATATTTATTTCTAAGCCTTTCCAGTATTTATTCAATGTATAACTAAAATTCCGTTAACGGTTGGGAGGTGTGTTTTTTATTAGTCAGGCTATAAAACAATAATCCAAAGGGGTGTTACAGTAGAATTATGTACACGGCACGTTGCCTTGAGATCCAAGTTATTTCTGATAATTTTTAAGAATATTATTTCAATTTTATTATTTTGTAATCAAAGGTTTCTCAAATTTTAATTTATCGTCTAATATTATACCCCAATGTTTTACACTGCCAACCCTTTCTTTTTTTGCAGGTATTGCCTTCTCGTTTCCACCATGGCTATCAATAATCAGAAATTTGCATGTTTCGACCACCATAAAACGGGCATGAGCCTAGCATGGTGGTCGAAAAATCCACAAATGATGTAACCATAATAGACAATGAATAAATAAAAATTATATATAATTAGTTTGTTTTGGTTTAACCAAAGCGTCACTTAATTAAAATCAATTTGTATTTTTGAATGAGTCATCAGCAAATAATTTAATGGCACAATGCTTTAAAACTTTAACAATATCATTCATATATATAATGAACAACAGTAAACCTAAGATAGAACCCTGTGGAACACCACACTAATACTAATATCAGGTGGTTCAGATTTTATACCACCATATTTTTTTACTTTTATTCTTTCTAATAGATAATCAATAAGCCAATGATTTTCTTTACCGTTAATACCAATATTTGATAGAGTAGTAGATACCTACTCGCCTAATTATACCTAAATATCGCCCGGTGAAAACCACCAAATCAGAATCGAAGCATTGCTTGAAATGGCTTTCGCCGTGTTTAACGCCAAGGTCTAAATATCCAGATACTTCCCCACCTTCCTCTTTCTCATCTATTTCCTACTCTACTGCATTCAGCCTCACAAAATACCCCCAATTGGGATGTCATACTACTGACTCCAGACGAATGGATCTCTTTTGCCGTATTCAGGTAAAAAAATATTTTATTTTAAATTTTACTATGGAATTTCTGTGTAGTGCACTGGAAAACGAATAATGTTCGAAATAATGTGATCTGTACGTGAACATATCAATTTCAAATAAAACTGTTGTTGATTAATACTTTATTGAAGACCTTTTTGACTGCGAGGCCCTATAGAGACAGGTCAATATTTTTTATTAATTAATAATGTTGGTCAATGATTTAATCTGTTCAAGAGGCAATTTCGATATTTTAATATATTTTGACATTTTCGCCAAAAATGAGGAAAAAGGAGAGCATACTTCATGAGCCTTCTTCAGTGTAGATAAGTTAATAGGAAAATAATAGATCCTGCTTAGGTTACTTGTTGACTAATAAGAATTTGATAAGAAAAGATGTATAATATATATTATCGACTTGGCAAACTTCAGCCAATGTTTTTCAACATTCAGCTCACACTAACCATAATGCATACAGTTTGTCAAAAAAGTGTACATATTTAACAAAATGGAACTATTTTTTTCCTTGTTATGGCAACAGCGAGTAATACAAATTTTAAAATAAATTAAAGTATGTCAAAATGTGAGTTTATGATTGACTCCAGAATTTTACATATAGAAAAATGTCGTGACTTGATTTTTCTGAAGGTTTTTTTTAAATCTTTTTTTTGTACCACATAATTATTATATTATTTTATGCACAATTTATTCGAAGATTAAATTATTTTATGCACAAATTATACACATAACACGGACATGAGCCTAGCATGGTGGTCAAAAAATCCACAAATGATGTAACCATTCAAAGACGTGAATAAAGAAAAATTGAGAAAGAAAATATTATTCATAGATATTATGAGAGAACTTTGAATGTCCAACTAGGAAGGATTGCCATTTTAAGACAGTCAAATTGACAAGCCTAGTTCACAATTCACAAGGGCATAGCTATAGAATTCACACGGTGGGGTTCGAATTGATAAAGAGATGGTGCAAATGAACAAATAAGGCGGCTACAGCAGAAAGATGTGTCCATATGCTTACAATGGATTCCATCTCATGTAGGAATACATGGGAATGTAGAGGCGGATTTGTTGGCAAATGAAGCATGTGTGAATGGAAGCATCTACGACTGGACGCCAGACGCTGAAGATTACTCCCAAAAGATAAATTCCATATGTAATAATATGTGGAATAATCATTTTGAAACATTGTCTACCAATAAGGGAATATGGTACAGAAAGCTCCAAAATGAACCGTTTAAAAGACCATGGTTCACTGAGGTTAATCTGAAAAGATCAGAAATGAGAATCGTTTTTAGATTAAGATCCGGACATGCACTAATGGGAAGAATATTGTGTTTGATAGGCCTCTCTGATTCTCCAATGTGCTCGATATGTGAACAAATTGAAGATGTTGAGCACACATTATCAAAGAGCATTAAATATGAACGACAGAGAGTGACAATATTAATGACCTCGAACTCATCGGAAGTTCAGAATTTAATAGCCTCAACCGAGTTTCATGCCATATCGAGAATAATGAAATTTATTAGATCATGTAAACTGGAAAATATTTGAAAGTGATTTTTTATATAAAATGAATATAAAAGGACTAAGCACCTTTTAAAGATCATTAGAGATTTTAGATAATATTATAATTTATAAACAGATGAGGCAAAAAATGACAACATTGTGTGAGTCAGAAGCCTCGATAATATACATGATTTAAAAAAAAAAAAAAAAAGTTGGTGCAAATAATATTATTTTAATTTCCATTAATGTAATCTACTTTCTACGCAATACTGAGGCCCCCTTTATACATGCTTTTGCCAGTTCATAATATTATTAAGTACGAGTGTTAAATGACGTACTTGACCTACTTTAACAACCAGTAATTCCTGAAATTATTTGGAGTAAAAAATGTTAATAAAATTTTGGTCTCCGGTGACATTTTTGATGTTTTATTTTTTTCTCCAAAAACATTTAAAAAAATGGTGTGTTCGGCAGTTGGAGGCGGGGTTAGGGGTTGGTCGGTTACTCGGCTGTGTGATTAGTGATGACATATGAAAGAAAAAAAAGTTTGATTTTGAAGAAAAGTCACCTGAGACCAAAATTTCATTTACATTTTTTTACTCCAAATAATGTCAGAAATCACTGATTAAAGTAAGTCAAGAACGTCCCTTAACACCCTGTATACAAGTACGTATTGTTTATAAGCGTGATTATTAATTCATTATTAAATTGATAAAAGTGCGCAATTCTTTAGCCTAGTTTTATTTTTGATTTAGATAAACGATAATGCTGTGAAAATATTTAAAAAATGACTGTTTGGCGAACCGGTGGATGCAAATTCTTAGCAATAAGTTGTTACAATATTTTGTCTAATCTATAGTTAGTAATAAGATAAAGCATTATAGAAATATATTATAAGTAGGTATATTGAGTATGAATATATAATCCTTTGAGGGATTTTTCGCAAAAACGGCGCTGTAAAATTCATCCAAGTAATATTATTACTATTATTCACAAAAACAAGTTCGAAAGAATCATCTCCTAAGGAAGCATCTACCTCTGATTTCTGAAAAATCGCTTTGGAACAATGTTTTTTTTTTAGTTACATAATTTTTTTTCAATCATCTTAGTGTTGCAGCGCCCTCAATTTTTTTACGCTTTCTTGTCAGACTGTAGGTACCTACATATTTATGTAGTGTTTTTAAGTCAACTGCTTTACTTGTCCCGCCCTCTTGGTGAACTGGTTTCCTCAATGACAGGAGCCGTAAATTACGGCTAACACATTTTCCTTCTTAAACCACTTTGAGACGACTTATTTACATGATTCTAAATTTCAATTTAGATGCCTTCAAAAAGAGTAAAGAGTAAATCCTATAAATAAAACGTGTCAAAGTGGTTTAACCACAGTATAAAAATGACCCTGTAAGCCGAAACAGCAGTCACAAAAATACTTGAAGAACTTAATAATAACATTACTATCTTACTATAATATTATAAATGCGAAAGTTTGTGTGGATGGTTGGTTGGTTGGTTGGATGGTTGGTTGGATGGTTGGTTCGATGGTCCTTACTCTTTCACGCAATAAATATCGAATGGAATTTAAAAATTCTTTCACTAATCGAAAGCTACATTATTTGCGAGTAACAACGGCTTTATATATTGGTAAGCTCTGGCGTTATGAATGAGCTGTGGCGTTGTGAAATTATGTATCATACGTTTTCTGTCCCTAACAAAATCGAGTTATTGCAAACGTCAAACAAATTGTTACCTTGGAAACAATGTTTTTTTTTTAAATGTTAGGCTTAAAAAGAGTGCTTTGTTGTGATTAAAAAGAGTACTTTTTTGGCGTCGTAGTTAATATCTACATATCTCTAAAAATGTTTATTCTCCGAACAAAAAGCATAACGTTGCTATAAAGCATAGCGTTTGAAGTGGACTGTCATTTTCTTATTTTTTTAGGTTAGTCTGGATTCAAATATGAATAAAATACTAATAAAGGGATTAGGTACTTAAAATAAATTAAAATAATTTAAATATTTTCTAGAATAGAATTTTTATTTGCGAAATGTCATTCTCAAATTTTGAAATTTTCTATTAAACAATAATTATTTTCTATTAGACAAAATTGCAAGAATAATAACAATTATGCCAATAATTATGCCAGTAATTTCCCACTAATACTATGCGAGCGAAGCCGTGGGTAAAAGCTAGTATTTAATATTAATTAAATAAATAAAAATATATATAATAAATACAAATTAATTCTGAATTAAATGACATAAATGAAATAGGTTCCAATGACCGAGTGGTAGAAGACGTTGTCGCAGTAGCCCGGGGTCCTGGTTTCGATTCCCAGTTGCGTTTTATGTTTCGTTTAGATATACATTTTAGTAATATTTTCTACTTCTAAGATTAATATTAGATACATTGAAGGGTGTAACCTTCAATGGTTATTATTCCAATAATAAATAAAATAAAATTGAACAAAGTTTTTTTTTTAAAAACACCCTTACAATCATCCAACTTTCCTCTGTCTACTACAGGACGATCTCCTAAATCGCAGAAGGATCTCCTAACTTTTTTTATAAATAAGTAGGTACCTTATTATGTAAAAATTACAAACCCCAAAATCCATTTGTTGCACAATTGCAAATTAATTTTTCACCATTTTAAAAACCGTTCCAGAAACTCCCAAGCACACTGATCAAACGCCAATACGTAGAAAAGCCACGAAGTTGGGTACATAAATTTATAAAATGTATCTAATTGCTACAGGTTATGGTGAACATACCATCGCAGTTTCTAGACTCTTTTAATCATGCACCCAAACCATATATTTTAATACATAGTAGGTAGAATGTAGGTAGGACAGGTATATAGGTACGTTAGGTTGTCAAATTTTCCAACGGCTACAAACAAAGAAAATCAGTTGATACATTTTACTAGCGTTCCGAGCATGTTTTTCAACAATAAATAACTTCGTATGCAAGTATGTTGCTTATTGTCATACCATTTTCTGTTGAATTTATAACGTGAAACAAGTCATTATCTTTTGTATTTATTATCAAACGTAATGCACTGTGTTTTTTTATGTGAGTCGTAGGTCAACTGACATCAAAGAAAGGAATCTACAATAAAATCAGTGGAAAACTTGATCCACTTTTTGAGTTTCAAATTAAAGCCATACATCCAACCGTCTTGGACCTTTTTAATGAAATTGACAAGAAGGTAACTAATATCCAGAACAGCCAACGGTCAAAATTGAAGAAGTAACGGCCGAGGCTGAAGAAACCAGGTGATTCAATTTTTTACCTGCCTCCATTGTCTAACGGACGTTACTCCAATTTAAATGGTGTCCAGAACCTTCTCACACTGTCCTGCTAGGCAAGGACTTCCTACCTTTTTCTATCCTTCAAATCATTCATCAAAACTCTAAACAATGACCAGAGCAACCATGTGTCCAAAACTGTAACGATTTTTTATTTAATATCCTGGGAAAATGCCACCATAAAGACCAGCATTTCGCAATATCTACCAGGACTAGGATTAGCAAACATAGGAACAGAAAGTCCAGGATTATTTGGACCCTTGATTTTATGCAAATTTCAACTGCCCAAAAGTATCCATTGTCCTTTGCATTTAGGACGGTCCGCAAATATGAAAGGTATTGCGAAACCTATAAAATTTGGCCCAAATACGTTCCCACAACTGTATCACCCTGTCCAGTGCTCTGATTTCCAAAAGCCCTACCTGCTCTTAAAAAGGAAACACTGAAAAGGGTAGAGCACAAATCCGTGTAAATTTGGCATAAATTCAGACTTAATTAAGGTCAGCGCGTTACAATGTGAAACGCACACCGGGGTCAGAACGGTCAAAAATGACCCCATTTTTTCAAATTGAACTATCAAAGGATATCCCTTCCTTTGTGCTGCGAAGAAATTCTCCAGATTTCAACCCTCTTTCGACCCTTGGTCAGTAAAGTGGAAACGGGGGTAGAACTCACCCCTTTTAAATTCTCAAAAATAGGGAAAGGGTTCAGGTAGCCGCTGCCCATTGTCGAGGCTATTTTGACCCTTGGACTGTGGATCTTTGCATGAATTATGTTGGAAGGATCTAATGGGTGACCCTTGGGCTCGCGCGGGGTCATCCGTACCCCATTTCTTTAAAATCTTTACATAATTTACTAGGTATTCTTACGGACGTTGGTACGTGTCGGCAGCGATTCTTGGGTCATCCGGGGGTCAGAAAATACCAGTTGAATTCTTTGTTTGCATACATACATTATTAATTCCAGGCGATGCGATTTTACGACATTTTCATGCTTGGTCGGACTGACCTCGGGTCAACCCGACTCACAATTGATTTGATAACCATATTTTCTTTCCGATACAAAGCATTCTCTTTGTATCGGCGCTGAATAGGAGAGACTCTGCATTATACACGGCAATGAAACTAATCCAGGTAGAGGTACTATTCTTCAAGACGAAGCGATCCTTTTTAACCCTTTAGAGACAATAAAAAACGGTTTGCAAATTTGTTTGAACAGGAAAGATAGAGAGAACCTCGCTATCCCTTTTCTATCTCTTTCTGCATTAGCATAGTTTTGTCAATATTATCGTTGACCAGCTTTTTTCCAACGCTTTTTTGTACACAATGCAAGAAAAGTTTTAATGTGATTTTTTATTAGAGCATTATGCGACTTGACAAAGATCGCAAGCTTAAAAAACAATCTCTTTTTGCGAAGTCCTAATGATTCAAGCATTTGATTTTGTAATGAAATCTTGACAGTTTTTTAAATTAGCAAACCTATGAGCTTTTATATCAATATAAATGACAGAAGATAAAGGAAGCCGCCATATTGATCGTTCCATATTTTTCAAGAAGAAAAATGACCGTTGAAACCTGGATGAAAACTGGTAGTAACTATAATATACGTTAGAAAGGAGTACCATTATTATTTTCCAATGTGTATACGAAAAGCCGTTATGAAGGTATAATGCATCGTTTGGACATTGTTGTCTTGTTTCCATTTTCTCTATCTATTCTAAACAGGTTGCAAATATCCTTCATCATACTGACAGCCCACGAAAAATTGAGAACAAATACATTTTGCAATGAATCGAAACTGGATCATCTTTTTAGGACTACTGCTCGAGGCCGGTGCAAAATTCACATGATACTATTGCGTTTGCAAATTTTCAGGTAGTTGTGAGGTCATTTTGCTTTTATGGACCTTGGTGACCTCCACCAGACCTTTCCGAAACAACTGGAGCGAAAAACGTAACAGTCGTTTAGTCTTGTTCGCGAATTTGTATTTGTATAGGTACCCGAGCAATTTTCAAATTTTTTCTCACAGGTTTTGGACTACCTGCCAAAATCTTGTATATTGGTTACAATGACCGATGTGACCAGTGATTTACTTTGAATAAATTATTATTTCGATACCTGCTTAATCAAGTTTTGATTTGCGACCCTGATAGCGCAGTGGTTAAATTGCTAGCTTTTGATGCGTAGATTTTTGTTTCGATTGCGCAGACAGTTTGACCAGCGATTATACTGATCTTTTCAATGGTTAAACGTGTCTTAAGGTACAAATAATTGAATTAACGCGAAGTATTTGTCAGGATTATACTATTTTCTTTGATTCTTGGCGATTCGTGTAGGTACTTATCCCCAAAATGTTCCTCAAAACATAATGTTAATTTGAACAATGTTTTGCGTTTTTGAATCTGCTGAACCTAACTACTTTAATTTTTTTCCGCGTCAAGTCCGCGACATTTATAAATATGAAAATATTATGTATAAATTTATTCATAAACCTCATTGATCACTTAAGTCTTTTTTAAAGATTATTTTAACTATCACTATTTTAATAACTGTAGATTGTACTGTGCGCTAGAAATGGGAACTTTATTTCACATGTTTTTTGGTATTCCCTCTTGTATCAATCGTTATCTAAAATTTCCTCCCCTCCATTCAACATTTCATCTCTTCTAAGTCTGAACTCGACTCCGATCTTCCATATAATTCAGAAATTTGCACATTTAAATAAAACCAATGTATAAATTCACCTTTCTCTGTACTTTTAAATGATGGCCTAGAACACCCTTGAAGGGTGAAAGCCAGAAATAAATAATTGGATAAATATATTTATTTATTTCTATGCTGGTGCATACAGTTTACATTTTACATATTAATAAGTAAGAATAATAATGTACATACTGTAACTCATTTGAATATTGTATTGTTTACACCTTACTAGGAGAACCTACATATGTTGAAGTGTTCGCGTGTTTTGATAGATAGTATTGTTCTGCAATCATTATATTATTATTACATTAAAGATATTTTAAGAAAGACAAAAAAAAAATAGAAAAATATGTGTGGATTTTGTAAATGCTTTTTAAAGAATATTATAGTGTTTAGCGACCACCTCGCCAGGGGAACTTGTGTATTTTATGTTTTAAGACAGTTACAGATTTATTATTCAAATAAAGTTGACGGAAAAACTTAGAAAAAGGAAGATGCATGATAAAAGGAAATATTTAAAAGTGAAGTTATCCTTCGTTAGTATGAACAATATGAAAGTGACATTTCGCAAAAAATGTCCTGCATGAGCCAAGTAATAACACCTAAGTATCAATTAGAATTCAATGCATACATATTATGTAAAGAACAAACATGTGCAAATATGCGTATCAAAACATTTGGAATTGATGTGACAACATAATACTAAAAGATGTTTACTAATTTGCAAATATGTTTTAAATCTACATTCCCCAATGTTGCCAGCTGATAAACTTAAAGCAAATAATGAAATATTTCACTTATTGTTTTGCATAATTATGGTATTTGAAACATTGTGTAGTTTTATATTATTGAAGAAGAAGATAACACTAATAATATAAACGAAAATATGAAAGTAACAAGATACAGAAAAATAAAAATATAAAGATCGCAACTGGGATGTTAAGGCATTTTTCCCGGTAAGACGAGAGGTTCTGACTTCGTGTCCTAGTTGCGACCGTTATCTTTTTATTTTGTCTGTGTCTTTTTCTCTTTCATATTTTCGTTTGGATTATTATTTATTTATTTTATTTTAGGGAAATCAACAGTTAACAACAATGATTAATTTATGAGAATGCAATTATAGATTTCCTCATTATACTGTTACATTGTAAATCTAGAAATTAAACAGTAATCTTACAACAATTAAAAGATATGACATTTAAAGATATTACATATAACAGGTGGAAGGTAGTACATAATACATCATTACATTTATGCATTTTTGTACTCATTTAATACATTTTAATACACTTTTGATAGAATTTTTATGTTTACTTTCGTCACAATTGAAGATATCTACATCAGAGAAAATGTTATTATATGTTGAACAGTCTTATAAGGCAAGCATTTTTATTAGTGTTAGATATCTTCTTTATCAAGATGTATAACATTGACGGGAATAACCTTCAAAAGTTATAAAAAGAGCAGCAATTATTATAAGCAATAATTATTAGCCTGAAACACTCATCAACATTGAAAAAATCTCCCGAGAAAAGATAAATGCCGCCGACGCGGGACTTTTTTTAATCTTTTCTCGGGAGATTTTTTCAATGTTGATAATGTAGTGTTTCAGGCTAATAATTATTGCTTATAATAATTGTTACCCTTTGTGCTATGCATAAAAATCTTGTTTTAAACGTTAGTTTACCAATTAAAAATAATAATTATAAAAAAAGAGTTGTTCTAATAATATTCGTCAAAAAAGTGTTAATTTCGGGAGATTATTCATAACCCCTTCAATTTCCACCAAAAAGTCACCGTAGACAAAAATTTCTTTAATATTTTTTATTCCAAATACTGTCAGGAACGAAGATATTCAAATACAAAAGAGTATGCTATAAGGTAACTACGGCCTAATGAGCGTAGTTTGCATACAAAAAGAATTTGCTCATTTTCTTGTTTTTTTGAAGGTGAGCATTATTATTGGTTAACAATATAGTTTGAATACGGAAAGAATTCGTTCATTTAGTTTAGCATTCGTTTAGTTTATTCGTTAATTATTCGTTTAATTAAGTTTATTCGTTAATTGGTAAACAAACCGGCGAAACCCGGAAGCGCAGTCTCACCTAGTAAAAACGGCGGATAGCACATCTCCTTATATTTCAATATCTTTGGTCAGAAATCACTAATTAAAGTGAGTCAAGTACGTATTTTAATACTCTGTACGTGAAAAAGAGTGTCTGTGGCGGACGGATGGCTTTCAGTTTTATTGAAATCTACAGTTTTATTCCGAGGTTGATCAAATTTTGCACACTTGACATTCAAAACAAGGGGAAGGTCACTGTTTATATAAGATTTTGAAATTCCAGCACGCATACCTTATTCCCACCCCTTTTGATAATACTTTATGAAATTTTGCACACTTGACGTTCAAAATAAGAGGAAAATTACCGTCTGCATCAAAAACTCTGCGTAAAGCCCGGGCAACGCCGGGGACATCAGCTGGTTTCACATAAATAAATAACATGTAAGTACAATACTTTTTGTAGCCCTGCTCCATCGCCGTAGATACTCAGTGTCGCCCTGGTGAAAGACCAATCATAATCGTTAATAGCCGACGTTTCGGACAGCGTTGCAGTGTCCATCATCAGGGCAGATCCGGTAGATCCGACGATGTGTCTACCAGATCTGCCCTGATGATGGACACTGCAACGCTGTCCGAAACGTCGGCTATAGAAGGAGGTAGCGCAACACGGCATAACACCCCAAAAACTAACAACAAAAATGCTTTTGGCCGTGAAAATCTAAAAACTTATCTGGCTTTAGCTGTGTTTGGTGACCAGATTTAAAGAACAAGATTCTTTCGACCTCCCTCATCGCTTTCCCCTCACCTCTCCCTTCAACATAACAACGTACCCTAATAGTGATGCCATAGTCACACTATCACCGGACAGTCAGGATTTTTATGCGACGTTTATAGGTTCATTTTTTGACAAATAAACAGAAATTTTAACAAAACAAAAAACGACTTCAAAAAATGCACTAAAAAGTAAAAAAATAATTTCGTACGATTGTTATTTTTGGAGTCGGTGTCAGCCATGGTAACTACATACATAGGTAGTTATAGGTATGAGATGTGGAGATCTTGGCTAACACCGACTCCAAAAATAACAATCGTACGAAATTATTTTTTTTTACTTTTTAGTGCATTTTTTGAAGTCGTTTTTTGTTTTGTTAAAATTTTTGTTTATTTTTTGATTTTTAGTGATGAGCGTGCGTAAAGAAGTTTTACTTTATAAAAAGAATCATCGAAATCTGTTGGCGTAATATTGAGTTATTCGTCCATTTGTCGCGCACATACTTATTGCAAATTTAAGACATATATGGTTTTCTCGTGGATTCCATTGTCAGAACTGGATCAAATTAAAATGGAACCACAGGGGAAGCACCAGCTTTCTAATAAAAAAAAAATCATCAATATCGGTTCATCCAATCGAAAGTTCTGAGGTAACAAACATAAAAAAAAAAAATAATAATAAAAATACCGTCGAATTGATAACCTCCTCCTTTTCGAAGTCGTTTAAAAAAAGCTTAGTTTTCAGTTGACTAAAACAATATGACTTTATGAATATTAATATTTGGTCAAATAAATTGTCCAGATCAGAAACAAATATGTGCATTTCACAAAATGTACAAAAGAAAGACATTTTCTTCTTACTCGGGATCTTTATTAATAGCTCATTAATCATAATGAAATTAATCCGTAAATTAAATTATTATTTGTAATAATCTCCGTGTTGAATGGGTGAACACTGCGGATCTTAGAAAGAGGTTGGTGCCTTGATACAAACCACTTTATTATTAAAATAAAATTGGATCTGTGTTTTAAGACCCCGAATAATTTTATCGATAGATAAATAACATACTTCCCTTTAACACTTAAGTTTTTAGACTTTAAAAAAAATATGTGCTCTTTTTGAAGATAATATCTTTTCAGGCGCACATCGCGCAGGTTGAAAAATGTGATCACTGTATGAAATTCGCAAAGTATGCTCCGAAAATGATTGAAAACGCATTTGAAGGGCGATTCTGCATCTTTTGTGTTATATTTTATGTTAAATGAGCGTTACGGACAATTATGTCAAAAAAACAAAATCTGCCGCATGTCGGAAGGCGTCCGTCGTGCGTCATCGGCTGTCAAATTTATGTGATTTTCAATTGCTTTCAATGGCCTGTCTATGCCTGTCATGTGTTGTTGGGTAGTTCTGGATTAATTACCTACTTTAAACATGAATTACAATTAATTAGTTATTATAACTACTTACGTGTCAATTTGGGAGGCGGGTATGGGTGCCGCAACATTTATTGGATAACCAAAACCTCTGCCGTAGATCGCCCCAAGTGGTTCGCTACGTTTGGTGACTTAACAGGGGTGGGGTTTGTCTGGCTTTTGGCGTTTGGAATGGTTTTTCAAATCTTAGCGAACAGGTAAGTAATTCAAAATTATTAAATTCGTCAGCTTTTCATCTACCGCATTGTTGGAAACTTGAAATAATGGAATGAAATTCTGACAATTCCCAAATCGGGTGAACGGGCATGTTTCCAAAATTGAATATTTTGTTTCACTATTTGGTTGGATACTCGTATCAGATGTCTTATATAATTTACGCAACGCACTGATTCCCAATTTGAGGGCAGTTCGATTTTTTTATCGTTTTCACGAACATTGTGTAGAAAAGTCCTACAATGAACTGCACTGCAAACCGTTACCTTACTTTTATAAGAAAGTTTAAAGTTTTTTATGTGTGCCATTCGATGATCAACGTACGAAAGATTTCATAGTTTATTCAAAGCATTCTCGAACTCTTCTGGTGCCAAAACATGATCACGTTGTTTGTTTCCAGCTCGTCGAAATGATAGGTACCCAGATTTCATGTTAGGACAAATGTAACAATTCGTATGTCTATGAATATACAATAAATATGTTCCTAACAAAAAAAGAAAATTCATGATACACAGCGATCTCCGCCGTATCACTACTCCGCCGAACACTTTTCCTTTCGAGATCTGTTTGAAGGCGGACACTGTATATATTTCAATTAATTACCTGGAGAATAATTAAGTCAGATGTTAATACCAGTTACCAGTTAGCAGTTACTAGGAAGGTGGAATGCGGAGAAAGTACAAGAAAGATGCAGATTTAATGTTTCATGAAAATATATTATCACGTTAAATTTCTTTTTCGTATGACAAGGGCCAGTTGTCATGATATACGTATTTATGAATGATAATAAGTAATATTATTTCACTAGCTGAAGTCCCCGGCGATGCCCGGGCTTTACACAGAGTTTTCGAAATCAAATGTAGACAGTGACCTTCCTCTTGTTTTGAAAGTCACATGTGCGAAATTTCACATTTCAAAATTTCGGCAAAAAACTGTAGAGTTGAATTCAAATTGCCAGCCCGCTCGTTTACCACATACAGACATTCTTCTTTATATATTATATATTTCAACCAATTTACACAAAACCTTGACAAATTATATACCTACACCTTCTTCTATCTGTGAAAACCGCTTGAAATTCGTTCAGTAGTTTTAGAGTTTATCGCGAATAGACAGACAGACAGACTCGGTGGAGGACTTTGTTTTATAATGTGTAGAGATATGTATAAATTTGGGTAACGCCTTGGAACTATTTATTGGATAGCACCTCTGCCATATGTCACCCCAAGTGGTTTGCTACGTTTGGTGACTTAAGACTTATGAGTGCCCGGATTCATGTCGATTCATAGCAGGCAGAATCAGAACGGATTGGGCAGACCCTTTGAACTCTCCAGTCTCTCGACTCATCATCAAGCAACGAAGCGGGAGGGATGGATTCATACGCCCGTCATACCTGGACACACTAACGCTTAGATTACTAACTATCTCTCATATCTTTATTCTTCTCAGAATTTCAACTTATTTATTTTCTTAAAACGATCCTCAACTCAGCATCACAAAATAACATAAGCCTAGCAAAATCCTATAGATGTATGTGTTTGTCTTTTTTTAGTGTCGCTATTTTACGTTTCATCGAGTTTGAAATCACAACAGAGCTAAAGAAGTTTTCACTTCCAGAAAAACCGCCAGGGTCTCCTGCGTGGAGATAATTAAAAAAAAAGATTTTTAAAAATGATTGTGCTTTTCACAAGCGGTAGAAGTGAAACCTTCAGAAAACTAAAGTAGACAAGAGTGGGGGCGCTACGAAGCTATTAAGAGCGCATAACCAGCCAGCGGACGAAAATCCACATTTCGTCGAAAGATGTTCTTACGATCGTACAGGGCGGTTCCAATGAGAAAGATAAGGTACTCTCCGTACCAGCTTTTTAAAATTATAACTCAATATCGATTTTACTATATTCCAAAGTTGCTTTAATTTATACCTGCATCCAAAAATGCTGAAAGGCGTGACGATAAAACTATTAAAATTATGTACTTTTTGTAATTATTTTTTGATCATAAGTATTTATCATTTTTCAATAATGTCTTAGCAAAATTAAAGTGTAAAAAAAATCTGAAATATATTAGTCTGTAAGTGCGCAAATAAATGCACAAACGGACCAATTTTCGTCAAGAAACACATGTACTTATATATTTTTTAATAATTTTATTTAAACTAAAATTAAAATTCTGTTACATACGTTTACCAGATAATATATTGATTTATTTTACTGCATGATTATATGATTTGAAATGGTTGTTGTATAACACATGTACTTTTTTGAAAATTTAACAAATCCGCCAACGACCTATGGTATAACTTTATTATACTAAAAATTATGATTTTTTCTGAAAATTTAAAACATACGTTTACTAGATTAAAGAACAATCTTTCAAAACCAATTTATAATTTTTTGTGGAAAAGAGTCAATATGTCTAAACACTGATTTAAAAATGACATATTTCTGGTGTTCTCTGGTAATACACTCTTAAGCACTACGAAGCACTAATTATTCTATCTCATTCTCTCGCAGGCTGAATCCTATAGATGTTTGTGTTTGTCTCTTTTTAGTGTCACTATGTTTCGTTACATCGAGTTTCAAGTCACAACGGTGCTAAAGAAGTTTTCACTACATTAAGTGATTATTTTTCTGATAATCTTTCAAAACATCTCCAAGAATATTATATTAGCCAGGTAGGTACCTTATAAGCAACTTTGGTATAGGTAGAGTAGGCTATTGTATATTTTTCGCTTAATTTTCCTGAGTTTTTCCGGCTGGTTACGGAAAGGAAAATAATGCATTTCTTGTAAAATAGCCCCAAGACCACATATCAAGTTGAATCGTCTACAAACTTTGATTTTATTATGGGGTTGATTCTTATAAACGGTGAACACGGTTGGCGATCTACCCTAACAGAATTGTGTACTGGGCACATAATAAAAATATATGTATGTATTGGTCATAATGGTCATGTATGAACGAAAGCAGTTACGGTAAGGAACGAATTACAAAACAACATCCTTCGAGAATCAACGAATATCTCGATATAAATTTTAAGGCTTTATTTTAACCGTTCAGCCTAATTTGTCCGCTTTAGGAAAAATATTCATATAGATCTCATAGAAATCGTTGTTCCTCCGTTACTATCATGGTGAGAAACGTGATCTAAATGGTGTTAGAAAGAAAAACGCCACGCTTTATATTTACAAAATAAATGTACACCCTCATAAAACCATAGTTTCCGACCACAATTTGAAAAATGTATGATTCTTTATAAGACAAAAAAGTGAATGGACAGTAGCGTTTATAAATAAAATATTTGTCTAATAAAATGTGTTTGTGTATTTATTTTTTGTAGTTATCAGTAATTTTATCATCTTTATGGAAAATAGTCTTGATTATTCACTCGTTTATTTTCTACCCCCGAAACAAGTTACGGACTTTTCGGACGAAAGTTCTGCAACCTTAATTATTACAGATCTGTATATTTTTAACATTAGCGCCCCCGAGGAAAAACAATCCCTCAGGGTCTATATCATGTTTGGGAAGGCTGTGTGGAGGGTCTTTCTATGAAAAGGGAGAAGAAAGAAGTTCCGGTAAGGAAAATGGGGTGAGGGATGAGTTGGAAACTTTTTTTTTTTTTTTACATTAACTCCACACAGGAGGCCCTGAGGAAAATAATCTCCCTAAGGGCCTATGTCATCTTTGAGGATGCTGTGTGGAGGGTCTTTTTGAGGAAAGGAAGGAGTGAACATGGGTCTTGAAGAGACCCATGTTGTAGGAGGGAGGAAACACAGAGGCCGGTAAATCGTTCCACATCCGAGCTTTTGAACTCAAGAACGAGTCGTAAAAACGACCCGTTCTCATGTAAATAATGTCAACCGTGTACAAATGTTGGGCGCGTGTTTGGCGTGTTTCCCGACTATGCACCGGTGCCGAGGGAATCAACGACGCTAGTTCCTCGGAGCATTTTCCATTGTAATACCGGTAGAGCAAGGACAGCATTCCCACCTGACGCCTGTGCTCTAAAGATTGCAATCCGTCTGTTAATCTGTCTTAATGTTGTCTGGCGTCAATGCGTCTAGGAGTGACGGACATATGAATTCATCCCTTCCACTACAGTTCATGGCGACGGGTCATGACAGTCCGGCTGGAGATGTAAAAATGTCTCCCTCAACCAGCCTCTCCCGATCTGGTCCGCCAAGCAGTGAGTGGGCAAACGCATCTTCCGCCAAGACCTAGACGAACCTCACCTCATGAATCCGGGCAATCCTGTTTAGTCGCCAAACGTACCGAACCACTTGGGGCGATCCAATAAATTGTTCCCGGGGCGCCCAAATTGATCGTTGTCATTGAAAATCATCAAATTTCTTTTGAATCTTGCTCAACAACATCTCGTGATCAGAATCCATCACTCAACTGATGGTCACTTCTTCGCCTATTTCACTCTGCAGCTGTTGAGTGTTGAGTGTCAACGAACTGGCAACTATGTGGTGGCAAGTTAAGCAACACTCGACCAAGAATAGCTCATCGAAGTTACGGATTATCGATAGTGTAAGATGCCTAACAGTACGGCACGCAAGGTATCCTATTAACGAATATGATCAGTAACGTATTGAGGTAATAGGCAATTGTCGATGATTTTCTTGTTGGAACCATACAAAATAGAAAAATGATTTTTAATGAAATAATAGAAAAAATAGCCATCAACGAAGTATTGACTCGTCTTTTAAATCTTAACCCTAAAATTGAATTTCGTTTTCTAGAGCAGAAAACGCTCTGGAACGGTACGCTCTGGCGTCATGATATTTGCTAAACTTTTCAGTCGGGAATTTATTGATAATGTAAGACGAGGTTGCCAAACTGTTTTTCTCCTAATTTTCACTTGTTTAGGAAAAAAAATCTTTTCTCACCGGGCAGAACATACATTTAATAAAGGATAATACAAGAAGTGCTTTGTAGGCGTGTTTCGTGATCCAATTAGAGGCCTAATTTGGCTAAATTGGTACTATATATTCTTACAAAACCTGTTTCACCATGATCGCTAAATTCAATTGGGATGGGAAAAAACAATTCTGTACCCGGGAAACATATGGATGCAAGTCTAAAAAGGTAAATGTTCAGGAGAGCAAAAAAACTTTTTTTTCTGTAACTACGGTCTCATAACTTCTTCGGATATCCATGCTAATAGATAACAAAAAAAGTTATTATTAAATCAATTAGTTTTGTTTTAAAAACGAGCATCTGTCTCTCGGAAGATCAAATCCTTGTACTACTGCACCGCCCACCATTAAATGTTGCTTTTACTTTCCAAAATACACTCATTAAAGAATATATTACATATTAATATTAAAATATTTTCAGGATTAAACAACATGTGTTCACAATTATGTCCTCTGCGTGCGAACTCTATCTAAATTTCTTTAAATAGACAATAAACAGTGTAAATTTCAAGCGACCTCCCAGGTAAGTATGGTCCTGTATTAATTCATTTTTAGGCAGCATCGCGTTCATTGGTCAAAATATTGTACATATATTTTCGTATCGGTGATCAATGAACCGGTGTATGCAATTTTTAGCCATAAGTTGTTTTTAATTGTTTGTCTAGCTTGTAGTCTTTCTTGATTTTAGGCATGTATGGTAAGTTTGTACAGCGCCCTTGAGGTGATTTTTCACAAAAACGGCGCTATATAAATCGTCCAAATATTATTATTATTATTAAATATAAGAAAAGAGTTGTGTGGTGGTCTGTCTGCCTACGTGCCTTTACGGAGAAACGGTGTGATGGTTAGTTACCTAATTAGTTACCGTAGTTAGCTACCTACATTTTTAGGATAGGTCGAAGAAGGGAACCCTGTGTTATTCCCGATTGTATTAGGAAATGCCAAAGATACATTTTGATTGTTTGTCTTTGAAGAGATCGTTTTCTTCCTGTTCTGGTATCGAAATATTGAATGCTGGATCAGATTGAAAGATTTTTAAGAACTGAGAATGGGTAAAAGATTTCCTTTCCAAGGTAAGAAGATTTATTATATATTGTGTCCTAATTGCTGAAAATCGTGAACCCTACTCCATCTTTTTCCTGAAGAAGAATGCTACACAACTCTGAATGCCTCTGATACCAGGATTACTCTGCTAACGCATCGGTGACCTTCCTCTGCTTCTCCATGTCCACAGTATCTTACAATATTGTCTAGCTAAGCAGACAGTTTCTTTACCTATTTTACCTAATATTTCATTTAATACTAAGCCGGGCCTGTAATGGTATCATTTATAATCGACCAAATCAACTGTGATGTAAAAATAACTCGACCAATGAATCGAAAGTGGTTTCAGAAAGATGTTCTTGCACATAATACAGATAGGTATTGACCTAAACTAGTCTGTAAATCTTGTGAGCTGAAATTTATGGTTATTCCATTCTTCCTCTAACCTTTTTCCTTTACCAATATAGCGAATAACATAGTCCCACTGTCTTTGGGCAATTGGATAATTCTAGCCTTATCGATTAACCAAAAAATGCTTAACGTTTCATACTCTTCGCTCTGATTGGTCCAGTCCCAGCCCGTAGGTACTCGAGTACTTTCGATTATCACGTGATCTCGCGTTCGCTTTTCAAATTGCTCGCAGGGAAAAAATATTGCTGTGTAACTTTTGAATAAATTTAAACACTATCTTATCTGTACCCGTCGTATCATACACCAACTACTGTACGTATACCTATCTACCTGAATTTATTAATTTTATTTTACTTACGACATGCGTAGAGCCGTCAAAAATTACGGGATATTGTATAAGAAAAATCTGATTAGTTTGTAAATAACGCTTTCTTGAAACTGGAAAAAAGGGCCTACTCTTGAAAAATCACAAAATCTGATTTTACTTGTCAATATTTACCATAAGAAATTTAAATAAAAGAAATCATATTTTAAATAATATAAAAAATATTCATTGAAAATTTTTATCTTAAGGTTGGGTACTTTATAGCTTTCATAAATTCTTGACACTTCAGTCCCAATTTGGAAAATACAATAAAAATAATTTTTCGCTAAAATATTATAAATAGGTTTCGACGGCTCTCCACTAAAGATCCGGAGGTCGCGGGTTCAAGTCCCGGCGTGCGCAAGTAAATTTTATTTAATGTGTGTTATTTCACAATTTAATCATTAAAAAATAATATATACCTACGATATATTTTGTGCACGTTCCAGCCGAGCGATTCTCTATCTTTTGTGAGATCGAGATAGATCTCAAGCAAGATCTCCTATCAGATTTGTGTCATTTTCTTTGGCTGTTATTTGATTTTTCAATGGGCCGATGTCAGAATTTCAGCTGTGAACTGTCACGTAAATTAGTTTAGGATGTTTTAAACACGAATTCATGCAAATATTTCGTCAACTCTTGTGCGATATTTACATTAAAAAAATTATCTACTTTATCGATTGCTTAAATTCTTGACACAATAAGTTCAAATTTTGAAATTGGTAGTGAGAGTTACAATCACTCACAGACAGACCCACAACCGAATTAATGTTTGATGATAAGTTATGTAGATTTCATCAACGTATGTTCTCTAATTTATAACCTTACAATCTGAAGTCCCCGGCGATGCTCGGGCTTTACACAGAGTTTTCGAAATCAAATGTAGACATGTGTAAAATTTCATCAACCTCGGCATAAAACTGTAGATTTGCATGCAAATCAAAACCACGCCGCCCGCTTGCCAGCCCTATTGCACATACAGACATTCTCCTCTATGTATAAATTATATATTTCAATCAATTTACACAAAACCTTAACAAATTATATACATAAACCTTCCTCGTGAATCACCCTATCTATTGGTCAAAACCGCATGAAAATCCGTTCGGTAGTTTTTGAGTTTATCGCAAACAGATAGACAGACGCGGCGGAGGACTTTAATTTATATTATGTAGAGATAACTATCGTGATATGTAGATACTTTTTGTGTTTGCTTCAGTACTTTTATTTATTGCCTGCTTGTAAAAATAAATACATTTTCCCTCAATAAATAATAAACTATTTATAACTACCCAAGTTATTCACAAATATAATAATTTATTCTCATAAACACATGTCTCACCAACTCTAAAATTGCGCAAACATTAGCAATAAAGCATAAAATAACGACAAAAATATGTTAGGGTTAAATTCCTAGGGTTGTAATCCAACCCTCTTTTGACCAATGGGCAAGTCTCGGAGAGAAACACACAAGGGGTCAAATTAAACCTATTCTTTGTTCACCCTTACGAAATCTTGTAATTCGTTTGCATTTAGCAATGCTTTCTTATGTTGTATAAATAAATTTGACTGTGTGTATTGTATTTCGTTGTTATTATAAATAATATATTCTTCTGTATGACATGGAAATCGGGACACAAAATCGAGCAATTGACACAGAAATTTAGACGCTTTTGAAATGTAGATCTTTGCCCAAAATAACTTTGGCAGATATCGATAGTATCTACAGTTGATTAGTCAGACATCTCCAAATACTTAGTTTTAAGATAATGAGGCCAGTAATATTCAAATGCCCGAATTAAAATGAAATAATTATTTACACGTGTCTGTGTTTATATTTAACGGTCTATTACACTAGTATGAAATTTTGAAAAATTCCATTAGGGACCCATAAAATATCAACATTTTATACTGGGTAGAGGGTACACTTTTTCATTTAAAGGCATACTCAACTCAATTTTCGGAGATGTCTTACTTATCAACTGGACGATCGATATGATGACTAAAGTGACTCGGCAAGTCATGGGTCCTGGGTTCGAGTCCCAGATGTGACCGTATCTTTTTCTGAATTTTCTTTATTTTATTTTTTTATTTATTTATTGTTTTCAAGATACAATCCCGTTAAACCGCAATAAAGCAGTTTGTCAACAGGATGTTAATGTTCAATTACAATTTAAACATACATACATATTATTATTACTATAACAATACAAATTTTCACAATTAACACACATTAATTAATATAAACAATCTCTATTTAATATCTAACCATTGTTTCAGCATGTATCTTAATCTATTTGTAGAGTCCCAATTTTTTATATTAATTGGTAACATGTTAAATATTTTTGGCACGGTAAATTCCAGGGTTCGCCGTCCGTAGTTATTTTTATATTTTGGAACAAGCATTCCTTCATTCTTTGTGAACCTCGTATTATGCTCATGTTCCTCTTTCTTCTTATAATCAGACTCAGATACATGTTGAATCAATATTTTATACCATAATAAGGCCTGCACCGGTAATATTGTTAAATTCCGATACAACAATGAAATGTTTCGTCTCTGTGAAAAAATATTTTTTTGAACTAATAACTTAATCATAGAATTTATACTATTTTATATATTTATATACTTATTCTGCTTCAGATTTTCGATTGAGTTTCGCTAATATTGTCTTCTATAATTAAAAATTACAATTTGAGGTTTTCTCCTTAAGGTATAAATAAAAATAAAAACATTATTTTCAGACTACGAAATTACATAAATACCTTTCAAATTAAATTAAAATCACCATGGAGATAAAAAGGTTTAAAAACATGAAGATCGGGAAATCATTCAAATTATGAAGTAACACCAACATCTACCGATCTACCAGTCATGAAGAAGAAGAAATCATGATGTAATACCCATACAAACAACTTATAGTCCGCCTCGGATCAGGAATCCTTAGTGAGGAGGACTGTGAATAAACTACTTTATTTAGTTTTTTTATATAATCTTTAATGAAAAAATAAATAAATACTAGTTGGGACATGTCGTGAGTTGAGAATAATACGGGTGAGACGATGTATGTTTGTGAATGAAGCAAGGAGTGCGTGCAAAACATAGCTTTATATAGGCTATCGATGGTTATTTTATTTTATTTAGGAAACAAACAGTCATACAAAATGATAATATAACAATGAACATTCATATGTTGTAGACCTATTAAGTTCCATTAAGTTAAAATTTTGATATAGTTTTTTTTTTGTTTTTTTATCTACTCAACTTATGTGACAAAAAAATAACGTTATTTACATAGTAAGCTAATAATGAATTAATAAATAAAAATTGGTACTACATTTGTCATTGTTTTTTCTAAGAAGGATCAATCTGACCCCAAGCGGCGCGAAAGGGTTGGCTGACCATTGTGGGTACTCTTTGACCCCATGTAATTCATATTGTTTATTGTTTTCACACTGTTAGGGGCCTGTTCTATTACAATGTTGTTTTTGTGAGAGGGTTTTGTCAAAAGTAACTAGCTGCACAATATGTACAAAATGTTCTCTACAATATATATGGGTTAATTAATTTTTTAACCCCTATTGCAGGAGAGTAACTTACATAACCGTGTCACACAATATAATTTTCTTAAGAGAAGAAAAGCACAGTGGGTTATAAATATGCTTTTAAACATAACCGTAAACGACTGTAGGTAAGTATATAAAATATTTTTCACACTAACTTACGACATAGTGATGAATTGAAAAATAATTACAGTTGAAGATTTTTAAGTTTAAGAAATGAGATTCCTGAGGCGCATGTGCGTTAAAACCATGTACTATCGTTTGAGAAATGTGGAGATTCACAAAGAACCTAACCTAGACATCTTCAGCCGGACTCTCTTGACTCATCGGCTCACACCGCAGTGGGAGGGATGGATTCATACGTCCGTCACTCCTGGACACATTGATCCCCGAATCCTACCCACCCCTCATACCTTTTTCCTCCCCAGATCTTCTTCTCCTTCATTTCCATCAAAAGACCCTCCACACAGCATCCCCAATGATGATATAGGCCCTGAGGGAATTTTTTGTGCCTCCAGTGTGGAGCTAATTTAAAAAATAAAATAATGCAAGACTGACGTAAGCGTAACGAGTATGATTAAGAAAAGGACGTTCAGATCGTTAAGGAATGTAGATGTGAACGAAGAAAAGAGTGTAAGGAGAATTAATGGCGCAAATGGGAATGGTAGAAGAAGTCGGGGGCGCCCAGGGAAGACATGGCACGATCAAGTGAATCCGGCCATGTCAAGAATCAGAATAATAGAAGATTATCTATGAGGCGATATATGAATGTGAATGATGCAAGGAGTGTGTGCCAAAATCGAGTCGTTTGGCGATCGGTCCTCTCTGCCTATCCCTGCGGGGAAACGGTGTTATGGTTAGTTGGTTAGCTAGTTAAAGAACAGAATTAGCATGTTTTTTTAAGTGTAAATTCATATACCTTACAAGAGCCCCAGCTGCTCCCGTCTGGAGCCAGCTGTGAGACTATGGCATCCCCAATTCGGGTATGTTGTGAGGCTGAAGGTATGGCGGACTGTGGGAAGGGGAAGAAGGCAGAGAAGAGGAATGTGGGAAGTATCTGGCTATTCAGATCTAGTCACCAAACAGTGCTAAAGCCATTTCAATCAACGTTTCAATTCTGAATGGTGGTCTTACACCAGGGCGGAACTGAGAGCATCTTCCACTCTGGAGCGTGCAGCAAATAATATTATTTTAAATGAATTAATTGTGAAATTAATCAAAGAAAATTTATTTGCGCACGCCGGGTTTCCATCCTTCGGATTGCCTTGTCCCTCGACCACCTTGCATTAGAAATTTTGAAAGTGCGATTTTTTAAAATTCCTACCCCTTCGAGAGGAATTTATTGCCTTCTATCTTTTCATAAGATAACTCTACACCAAGTACTTGACTTCCATCTTAGTTGAAAACAATGCATGCCTACCTAATCTTAGAATTATAATAAATTGATGTATTTGAGTAAGGTTCCTTGCACATTCTGCAGATATCACAAAAAAATAAATCCCTTCATTATCAGCTGTGGCAGTGGAGAATTTAGCTATTAGGAGACATCTCTCTTTATCACTAGACAAGACCAGAGATGAGTTGGTATGATTCACCATGCTCTATTAACAATCTGCTAGGTTAGAAGCATTCCTCAGATTATCTGCTCTACCACAGACAACCTAGCCATAAGAGAAGTCACGCTAAATGAGAAGAGTTCAACCAATTAAGATTTTTTCGAGTGTCTGTTTTTTTAAGTATATACCTAGTGGTATTTTGTACAATCTGTCGAAGATTGTCACATGTTTTCAGTTTTTTTGTGTGATGCAAGAGTTTCAGCTGCCAAAAATTAGTCGCTATTTTTATTAACTTATTTATATTAACAACTATTTAAAATACACAGTATGGTAGTATAATATTCACAGTCATCCTCACTAGCGACTAGTGATTGCTTTTCGAAAGAGGACTATTGTTGATTTATTTGATTGTTGGTAGGTATATTACATCATGATTTCCTCATCTTCATGTTTGTTGATTTCATCATCTGCATCTTTTTAGACCTTATTTTCATGTTTATTTCACTATAGCGTCCCCATCCAAATCGTGTCATGTTTTTCTTAATATTTTTTTGTTGTTTTTATTTCTTGCCAGGGCAATCCTGATGAGTTACAAGACTCATTTTAGGACATGAAGAACTTACAATTCATGATTTGGAAGTAATGTGTAAGTATGATTTCACATGGGTATTTTTGTATAAAAAATATACATTTCACATACAGTACAGCATAAAAATAAAAGACAGTTAATTAGAACAAATATCAAGAGAAAACAAATAAAGTTAAAAAAACACGGATGTTAAAATATGGATAATTACAAATAAAGGAAAAAGAAAATAGGCAGAACAAAACCTGACAAAAATGACATATTTTCGTTTTTAAACGTAAATAAAAAACATTATTTTAAGGCTTTACTTTGAAATCTTTTATTACGCTGGATATTCTTGTACATATATCTGGAAGCAAATTGTATAGTGTGAAGGCAATATAGATTTTATCCCATATTTTGTAGTATGTGTTTGAGGAACGCGGATTTTATTTTTATATCGAGTACCTATTGTAGTTGTGGAAGGCATGATTGTAAAGTGGCTTGATGTTATGTCTTGTGAGTTGATTGTTAAGTAATTAAGGATGGTGCTTGTAATTTTATGTTTAGAAAGAATTGTGATTGGAAGGATACCGTAACTGAATAGACGACATATATTCTTCTCACAATATTTTCTTCTTTCATTCGCTCTACATGCCCAAACCATCTTACTCATTATGCTTGCGGATATCCACATTTCTCACACGATCATACATTCAGTTTACTTTCATTCTTCCTCTGCCAGTTCCATGGCTCACCTGCCTAAATCAGATAAGAACCAGGACTCCAATGGCGATTTGGCCAACTCCACAAATGCTCTCAAATGTTTGCTGTCCCTCGCCGAAGGCTTCCAGTCCTCAGTCCTTCCCGTCCTTATCCAATTATCTTCCACGTCTTCCTCAACCTGTCTCTGGATGGCTGGGGCACCCGAACAGTCATATTTTTTTTAGCGTTCTGTCATCTGAGTTTTTTCAAATTCAGCCCATCGCAGTTTTTGGGACCTACAGAATCTCACGATGGTCTCATGTTTAGTTATTTGTGTTACCTAATTAATGCGAAGAATAAGGATAAACAGGAGTTATCGAGAATCGGCGTTTACCTCTCATAACGCTGGTCTCCCAGTACCAGGTAGTCAGACAAACGGCCATTTAGCATTTAATTACAATGTGGCATCTCGGCTCAGGCCATATTAATGTTTCCTTTGTTCAGACACCTCCTGCCTTCCGCCCTTCATGCTCTCCTCTTCTGCTTGTTATGTCCTCCTGGTAGATTGCGAGTAAGGTGACATCGAAATTTCAGTTGTTTTTTGTAAATTGTGATTTAAAAAAATATATTTTTATTGTGACTGTGTCTGTAACTCCGGTTCAATCAAGTCTGGAAGTTTTGGTTTGAATTTAAGTTTGATTTTGAAAATTTGAAATAGGTAGTTGTTTGGATAATTCAGATAAGCGATAAAGTAGGTACCAACCTGTAAAATAATATGTTTAACAGAAAATTATTTTAATTACCATTTTCAAAATTGGATCTGATTTGTCGAGAATTCAGACTATATATATCTAGGTATTAGAAGACTATGATTATTTTGTGATTAAATTAGATCCAGTTTTTTACCTCCTATTCGCCTAATTTGACCTAACACGCTTCCAACGCTCTAACACCATTACTGCTACTGTTACTCCCATGAAAATAGTTTTTTTAAGTGAAAACTTTAGCACCGTTGTGAGTTGAAATTCGATGAATCGAAAAATAGCGACACTAAAAAGAGACAAACACATACATCTATAGGATTTTACCTGCGAGAGAATGAAATAGTATAATCTGTCTACCCATTGGGCGGTGCTTCGTAGTCTCCCCACTCTTGTCTACTTTTTTTCTGAAGGTTTCACTTATACCGCGTGTGAATCGCACACTCTGTTTTTTTACCATTAACTTCACAATGGAGGTCCCGAGGAAAGTAATTTCCCTCAGGGCCTACATACGTCATCTTTGGGGACTTGAAGAGACCTATGTTGTAGGAGGGAAGAAACAATGAAATCGGCAAATCTCTCACCTTTGCGGTGTTGTTGGAACGAGCCGGAGTGCATATCACGTGATCCATTGCGACATTTGCCATATACAACGGGTCATTTCTACGACTCATTATTGAGTTCGACAGCTCAACTCTGGAACGATTTGCCGGCTTCATTGTCAAATGTAATTGGGTTCACAGTTTTTTCAGATTAAGCGAATAAAATAACAATCAAGCGAGTATAAAAAGCAGCTGATATACCGGACTTAATAGGAGTAGGATATAAAAAATATCAGCATACTCTCTGCCAGGTCTGGGCGCCGATCCTCAGATCGTTATGATCTCCTGGTATGGCCGTACCAGGAGACGTGGCCCATTGTGCCAACTATGGGCACGGGAGAGGAGATATCATCACATTATCACCATCATCAGAGGTCGCTTCATCATCACTCATCACTCGACAACATTACCAACAAACCGCACGCTGGATGCGGTGACTAACTGGTACATTATATATAATGCTGAGACAAAGGAAAGAAGAAGGCGGTTTTTTCATACTAAACTTTATTTAGCAAATATATGGGTTGGATGTGATTTGACTTATTTTTTTAAATTTTTTCTTTATTCATTGCATACATAATATGGTTACATTATTAGTGGATTTTTCGACCACCATGCTAGGCTGATGTCCGTGTTATGGTGGTCAATTAATTACAAAATACGGGCCATTGGAGAATTCTAATTTTCATTGAAAGTACGGTTTATCTCCAATAAATGATTAGCATACTAGCACAAAGTATAATAAATCTAGTATAAATAATCTAGTCTCCTTCAACGAAAGCATTCTTCCGAACAGGACCTCCATTGATATGCTTGGTGTAACTCTAAGTAACCAGCTCAGGTATGGGGGCTCCATCGAAACCAGAGTTAAGTTAGCCTCTCAGAAACTGGGCGTGTACAGGGCCCGCAGTAATAGTACACAACTGCTAACCCTTTACAAATCGCAAGTGCGCCCCACGGTTGAATTTGGCAGCCACCTTTGGTCTGGAGCTCCAAAATACCTTAAAAAAAACCCTTGACTCTGTGCAGAAACGGGCGGTCCGTTTGGTAGGTTCTCCCATCTTAACAGATGGATTGCAATCTTTAGAACACAGGCGTCAGGTGGGAATGCTGTCCTTGGGCTTAGAGGAACTAGCATCATTGATCCGCTCGGTACAGGTGCATAGTCGGAAAACACGCCAAACACGCGCCCAACATTTGTACACGGTTGACATTAGTCACATGAGAACGGGTCGTTTTCACGACTCTTTCTTGAGTTCTACAGCTCGGCTGTGTAACGATTTACCGGCCTCTGTGTTTCCTCCCTCCTACAACACGGGTCTCTTCAAGACCCATGTTCACTCCTTCCTTTCCTCAAAAAGACCCTCCACACTGCATCCTCAAAGATGACATAGGCTCTGTGGGAAATTATTTTCCTCAGAGCCTCCTGTGTGGAGTTAATGTAAAAAAAGGTATTCCCCAATTTCCTCTCTGGATTTTGACGCTAATGCAAATTTTTTAATTTAACATTTTAATACAATATGCATATCGACCTTTTTTAGGGGTTAGGTGCTCCGGTTTGAACGCACGTTCAGTATACAAACTAGACAATGTATTTAAAAAAAAAAGCAAATAATAGAATACCTTCTTCTAATACAGTTGATAAAAAAAACTCTTAAAAATCGGTCCAGTTTTGGAAGAGAAAAATGGGGAATACTAAACCTCGATTTTGACCATTTTATTTAGGTATTGTCAGCCTGAGGTAGAGTCTGTCAAATAAGAGTAGAAAATATAAAAAATTGAACTAAGAAATTTTTAGGCTGGCAACACCAATTTATCTGTCAAATATTCTTTAAAAGTGCAATGACACTGAAAATTCAAAATACTGTACACACATTTAAAAAAACCTTTTTTTGTTCTTAAAAAAAAATTAAATCGAAGAAGCACTGTTGTGAAGGTACCTACAAAATGACATAAATTTGATTAAATTGTGTTTTACAAAGTGATTGGCTTTCATTTAATTTAACATAGATTTGAATTTAACAGTAGGCGGAAAGGAAGAATTATTAATGGTGAGTTTAGTTACACCACTTTTAGATCTGAATGAGTGAAATATATTCAGATCTAAAATTAGAGGCATGATCTAAAGCCCGAGCAACGCGGGTTTAATCTAGGTACTTAAGCTAATATTAAATAAATGTGAGTAATATCTAAAGTGTGCTTCATATTTCATTTCAATATCGTTATTCCTCATTATGTTAACACAAAATTGTAAACGTATAATAATAGTATACCTATATACAATTCTAATTTTGAGATCAGTGGGTATCTGTATTGCAATAATTTTTTTTTCTCTTTAATGCCTTTTTAATTTTTAATAAAAATGTAGGTTACACAGCTTTAGATTAACACCATGATTATACTTTTAGTATTGCCATTTGGGCAACGGTGGCGCCCTCATTTATTTTCTACTCTTATTTGACAGACTGTACGATTGTCCCTTTCGCCCAGTATTTTGGGGGAAGGGGGGGGGGGAATTAATAGTGACAGGTTTGGTAAAATGGCTATTATTCAAATTTCTCAGCAACCGTGTTTCCTCTTTAGCAGTTCAATTTATGCTCAGAGTTCTTCGAAATTTTACGAAACGCCTAGTATCTCAAAAGTTGCGTCTTGCAAAGAAAATGAGAACTGCATTTAAATTTATTTTCTTTAAAACGATTATTAATTAGCTCGCTAAAATGCATGAAAATCAGAAAAAAAAGTAAAACGTTTATTTTTAAATTATGGTTCTTAATTAGTATTTATTTTACAATAATTTACCTTTTAACGTTTGTTTGTTTTTAAAATCTGCGTAGGTATAGTTGACAAAAATGAAAAAAATAACAAATTTATGAATACAAGTAAGTCTACAAGAATACTGATTTTATCCAGAAAAAGTGTTATTTTCCCCTTTGATATTTTTAACAAACATGAATAAATAGGTATAGGTGTGATGTGTTATGGAATAAAATTTAAGTTTGCTATAAAATATGGACACTTCGTATTATTTTTTTCTCAAATCATTCCTGTGATTTAAGCGAGATAATAGCGAACACCAATTTCATTTATTTTTACGTTTTTGAATATCTACAGATCATAAGCAACTTTTGAGACCCCAGGCGTTTAAAAATAAAGCTTAATTTCTCTCTATGGAGAGGGACACAAGCTAATTAACAAGGCTTACATTTAAATTGAAAACGATTTACTTTGGAACACAAACTTGTGAATATAAGAAGATTAAAATTTTGACCAAAAATAACCTTTTTTTGTTTGTTTATTTATATAGATACTAGCTTTTTCGCTCGCATAGTATTAGTGGGAAATTACTGGCATAATTATTGATAAAGTTGTTATTATTCTTGCTATTTTGTCTAATAGAAAATAATTATTGTTTAATAGAAAATTTCAAAATTTGAGAATGACATTTCGCAAATAAAAATTCTATTTTAGAAAATATTAAAATTATAGAAATAGAAATTTATTTTAAGTACCTACTCTCTTTATTAGTATTTTATTCATATTTGAATCCAGAGTAACATAAAAAAATAAGAAATGACAGTCCACTTCAAACGCTATGCTTTTTGTTCGGAGAATAAACATTTTTAGAGATATGTAGATATTAATTACGACTCCAAAAAAGTACTCTTTTAATCACAACAAAGCACTCTTTTTAAGCCTAAAATTTAAAAAAAAACATTGTTTCCAAGGTAACAATTTGTTTGACGTTGTTTGCAATAACTCGATTTTGTTAAGGACAGAAAACGTATGATACATAATTTCATAACGCCAGAGCTTACCAATATATAAAGCCGTTGTTACTCGCAAATAATGTAGCTTTCGATTAGTGAAAGAATTTTTAAATTCCATTCGATATTTATTGTGTGAAAGAGTAAGGACCATTCAACCAACCATCCATACAAACTTTCGCATTTATAATATTAGTAAGATTGTCAGCCTGAGGTACGATTGTTATGATTTTAACAAACATAAATAAATAGGTATACGATGTGATATGGAATAAAATTTAAGTTTGCTATAAAATATGGACCCATTGTATTATTTTTTTCCCAAATCATTCCTGCCATTTTAGAGAGATAATAGCGAACACCAATTTCATTTATTTTTACGTTTTTGAATATCTACAGATCATAAGCAAGTTTTGAGACCCCAGGCGTTTAAAAATAAAGCTTTATTTCTCTCTATGGAGAGGGACACAAGCTATTTAACAAGGCTTAAATTTAAATTGAAAACGATTTAGGTACTTTGGAACACAAATTTGTCACGTATAAAAGTATATGTAGGTACATAAGAAAATTAAAATTTTGACCAAAAATATCATTTTTTTGTTTGTTTATTTATTTATGTTATTATCACCTTATTATACGGGCTTTGTACAAACATGTGATATACGTAATAATTGAGTGGATCAGTAATCATGAATTATGCTATTTAAATTACGTACATAGAACCCTTGTAGAAGAATAGTAGATAGATATTATGCTAACATTGATTATCATTATTGAGGTATGTTATTATAATTTTTAGAAATTTAAATAAAAATTAAATATGATAATGTTATTATCTAGTTCTGCAAGTATTGTAGGATGTTTTTTACTTACAGCTGTTTCGACTTGTAAGGTCATTTTCAAACTGTGTGAATCCCACATAATCACTCTCTCAATTAGTGTCTCTGCAAATTGGATTTACCGGTAATAAATCAATTTAGACACCTTCATAAATTGACATTTAAAATATTATAAATAAGTCGTCCGTACGTGGTTTCACCACAGTTTGAAAATGAAATCGAAACAGCTGTAACTAAAAAACATCCTAAAATACTTGCAGAACTCGATAATAACATTATCATATTTAATTTTAATTAAATTTCTAAAAATTAAAATGGAGTTCTACGAATTAAACACAAAAACAATTAATATGTTATTACAGCCTTCTTAAAGATATATTCCGTATAGTTGAACACATCTACTGCTATTATTATTTAGGTACTACTTTTATGGAATAGTCAATATTTCAATTATACCTACTGCACCTAGATATCTTGTATTGTTAGGAACTAGACAGATCTCCGATTGCTCAACTAGAATGGTAATACATAATCTGTAAAAAATGCAAATGTTGTGTTCTGTTCTAATCACGGATCTGGAATGTGTGTCAATGTCCACCGCCGCACTGTACTGTCATCCTCACTAGTCGTGTGATGTCTCCTGGGTTGTGTCGTATGTAGATTGTCTTGGGTCTTTTGTAGTGTGTCTTGTGTCAGATATATCTTGTGTCGTAGATATGTACCGTGGACACTGCGAAGAGATCTGGTCTCTTAGTCAGTTCACAGGGGGCAGTGACGGCCTAGGCATTAGAGCCATAAAATTAAAAAAAATTACTATCTATTTCGATAATTTGACGGGGTCCTCGACTACGAATCCGGAGATCCGGACTCTAATTCCGCCGTGTAAGAATCTATATCAAATAATAAATTGCTGCATTTTGCAGGGACGTAGATGCCCTCAGTGTCGCCCTGGTGATGCACCATTGCAAACCAGTTTCAGAATTCAAACGTTGCTTAAAATAGCTTTAGCCTTGTAACCATAAACTTAATAATTAACTTAATTAAAGGATATAATATAATGGCTAACGAATAATTGTAAAATATATGTAATAAACTAATTCGTTTAAATTTGACGTTTCACAATGACAAGCAGCTGACTACGCCATAGGTAAAATCTATAATCTATAATGATAAAATTATCGATACAGTAGCTAAGCAGCTTTCGTGCAACGTGCTAGCGATATTGATAAACTAATGAAGACAGTTTATCGTATTAATTCTGCTTTGTTGTCGATATGACCATGCTCTACTCACAGGGCATTGTATCTATGGCCAATTCGGTTGTCCAAATTAAAAAATATTTTATCAAGTGAAATGTACAAGGAAAACTGTCACTTTTCCGGCCATTTTATCTAACCAATCCCCCTCTGACTACAATGGATCTGGTAAGTAATTTTTTAATTTTTTAATTTTTATTAGTGACTATTTAATTACAGGTTTGATGAGAATTACAAGATATGATAATGTATATAAATATTGCATCTGTTTGTTCTTAGTCCTCCTCACTAGGTGGTCCTGTGCTGAGGCGGACTGGTAGATTTCTTTGATTTTCCGTAATTTAGTTTCTATGATGTTTTAAATACATTCTCTAGTATGTCTGCATGAATTTCTTTCACCCATGTTTTGATTTTTTCCTTAAACTTTTTTATCTTTTCTATCTATTTCAAACTTGGAGGAAGGATGTTGTAAAGTTTGGTTGCCAGATATGTGGTTTCTTTGGCCAAAACTTGTCTTGAATTTTGGAACATTTCGAATATCCTTTTTGAGGCTCTTGTGTCATGTATCCGAGTTTCATTAGGAGATTTTCTGTTTTTAAAATGATGTATAAGAATATTCTTGGCATGTATTTGTTTTAAATTTAGAATGTCAAAACACTTCAAAATATCTTTTGAGGGGGTTCTGATGGGTAATTTTAGTATGGTTTTTATAATGCTCTTCTGAGCAATATCTAAGTGGTTAATATGATTTGCTGTAGCAGATCCCCATACTAGAATTCCGTACTCAAGAAGGGAATGAAATAAAGCATAAAATACTAAATTACCTATGTATGTAAGAGAAGTTTGTGCGTTTGAATTCAAATCACGTAGGTACTTGGATAGTTCTAAGGTGATAATCTGCACCTTCTATTAGATACACCTATTGATTTTTTTAGTTATTTATTAAGTTAAAAGAAAAACAAATTTCGCTTTGTTTCGCATGTACATTGATAGGAACAAAAATAATATATATATTATAATTATGGTTTACTACCTAAGTAACATATTTTTCTTAAGTAAGAGCATTTTGGTTTTGCTCATTGATCTTGAGGGCAAACAGTTTTTTCTTAAATATATTTATTCTACTTACGGTTGTCAGGCTATCAGGAAGGAGATTATAAATGTGTACACCCTCATGGCCTATGTTTCTTTTACCACACTCTGTCTTAATAATTAATTATTAATTATTGTATTGGAATTTGAGGTGAACATTTTTGAAGATGTTTTGAGATATGTTCTGTAGCTGTGGGTGGTAGGGAGGAGAAGGAGAGGGGAAGGATCTTGCGGAGGAACCTGGCTATTCCATGACCGGATAACTCAAACAAAGTGGTACTTCATCACTCCTTTGAAAAGTCATTTAAAGTGATGATAAAAAAAACTAGGTTAAGGCGATCCAATAGTACAGGAAAAAATCGAAATCGGAATTCACGCCCCTTTATGGGAGGAGTTATTGTATTAAAAAGGAATTTTAAAATTGATTTCACGAAAACAAGCGACGCGGAGCCTAACACGTCTAATCTCCGCTCCGTCCGGAGGAGTACTGGCAGAAAATAGGAGTGGCTACCAGTCGTTCTTCGGCGGACGGTATAAGGTTCACTTTGATATTCAAAATTCGTCGACTGCCCTATTGTCACCGTGATGTCAAAAATAACAACTCGAAAATGCATATTATATTTTATTTTGTGAGGTTCGGGCGTAAAATTCAAATTTTTTGGCAATTATCTTAAAAGAAACTAAATTTGCCACATTAAACAATAAAATCATATCCGAAAAGAAATTTATAAATAGGAGAGTTTGGACTTCAAAGTTTTTGTTATAGACCTTGAAATTTATTTTTTTCTAGGCTTATTAAAAGACTTATAAAAAAATGACCGATATTTTTAAAGGCCAAGGTATGTTTTACACGCAGTATTGAATTGAAGCATCTATAATACTTCTAAGCGATTAAATTTTCAAAACAAAAACGTACGATTTTGCATTATTTAGTATGGCTTTATCTTAAATATTACGTTGGGTTAGGTTATGGGGTATTTTTTTCATTACTTTTTATAACTTTTCTTGGAGCGTTATGTCACTTTGTTGAGTCATGAAAAATGACTATTCAGATCTTGTCACCAAACACGGCTAAAAGTATTTCAAGCAACCTTTCTTTTGTGAACGAGTAATCTGCAAAATAAATTATTAAAAATCAGTGAGAAGGACATTGCAAAGGTGAATACAAGCAAGCAGAATATGAAAGGTATGTATATGATGTAACCAAAATGTCAAATAATTGTAGAATTTACTTCGTAGCTTAGTTATTATTATTTTATTATACTCATAGACACAAGGGCGGATCCAGGATTTTTTTCTGGGGGGGGCACAAGGGGCGGAGGGGGGGGGCTCGCCCCGGTGCCACCCGATGGGGGGGGGGTGCCACTCAAGAGCACATCCCCCCCCCCCCCCCTGGGACGGACCAATTTTTTATGAAGTCGAAATTTGTGTTCGGGGGCGTTCAAGAATTGCGTAATCCAATTTTCGAAGATTTTTGACCCCCCCCCCTCCCCCCATGTAACGCGCAGTAACGTTTTCTTATATACCCCCCCCCCCCCTAAACGTTACGTAACGCCCAAGTGACAATTTTTACCTGAAAGTCACAATTAAGTTGCGCAAAGTACTGTAAAGTCACTTAAATACCTTTTTTCTTGTTTTAATCGCGTTTGCGGTAATAAATAAAAGAAGAGATTTTTAACTCGCGATACATGCGTATATTGTTTATTTTAATTATGCATGTTGCTATTTATAAAAAAATTGGGAATTATTATTATTTTTATCCGCCTTGTATTCCTTCCGGATCTCCACAATTTAACAGTCTTTCCTCATGTCCCAAATGCAGTTTTGCAAGTTCTCAAAAGGAAGTTTTAAAAATCTACAGTATGATTCACAGAAGAGAAAAACCTTTTTCATGTCCTGACTGCAACTACTCGTGTTCTCAAAAGAGATACCTAAGAAGTCACTTGCTGACTCGTAGTGGAGAAAATTCTCTGACTGCAACTATTTATGTACGAATTAATTACAACTATTCATGTACTCCGAAGTAAACGAAAATCTAAAATTCACATGTTTAACCACAGTGGAGAAAAACCTATTTCATGTCCTGACTGCAACTATTCTTTTTCTCGAAAAAAACTAAAACGGCATTTGCTGACTCACAGCGATGAAAAACCTTTTTCATGTCTCGACTGCGACTATTCATGCGCTACAAAACTGTATCTAAAAATTCATATATCCACACTGGACAAAAACCTTTTTCATCTCCCAACTGCAAGTATTCATGTTGTACAAAGGAACTTCTTACAATTCATTTTCTGACTCACATTGTCATAAAACCTTTTACATGTTTCTACTGCGAGTATTCACGTTCTTCAAAGAGGTACCAAGAAAATCACATGTTTATACATAGTGGATAAAACCATTTTCATGTCCCGAATGCAGTTATTCAAGTTCTCGACAGGGAGATTTAAAAATCCACAGCGCGATTCATAGTGAAAAAAAACCTTTTTCATGTTGTGAGTGTAACTATGCTTATACGAAGAGAAATTTAAAAAATCGCATGTTTTCCCATAGTGGATAAAAACCTTTTTCGCTGCAAATATACATGTTCTACAAAATATTTTTCGTGTCCCGACTGCAACTAATCATGTTCTCAAAAGGGACGTACAAGAACGCATTCGCTGATTCACGGTGGACAGTAACCTTTTTCGTGTTCTGACTGCAACTATTCATGTACTACAAAGGGATATCTAAAAAATCTTATATTTACCAACAGAGGAGAAAACCCTTTATCAGAAAATTTTATTCCATCAAAATTTGAACACTGAAGAAGTTAAAAATAGTGCGAGTAAGTGTGTTAGTAACGACATAAATTTGGAGGTTAAGAAAAGTGCTTTTTTGATAAATGTATCCATTTACAATATTATTTAACAGCGATAGCTTGAGATGGAGAACTGCCCCGAAAAACCAAAGCGATTTTACATTTTAGGTTCTAAGACATAAATAACTTAAAACAATTTACCCAAACATTGACGTAGCCTTAAGAATGTGCATTAAGTTTCTAATTCCTATTTTTTATTTAAATAGAAAAAACATGTTACGTAACGCGTTGTTCGACCCCCACCACCCTCCCCCTCAAGTGCGTTACATAATACTTGAACGGCCCCTTTGTCAACTTTAATCGGGGGGGAGGGGACTTTTCCGACCGCGCTTTCCCCGACCGTACCGCTCTCGCAAACGCTGATTATCATATTTCATTTGCAAGTGCATGAAAGGGATGCAACGAACGAAATTCGCAATTCCGGCCAGAAATAGACAAGAGTTTGACTCATGTTTTTTCTGTTATTTTATTCATATTTTTTAACAACTCTGATAATTTGATTTGCTTCCAAGTATGTACTGTGATGGAATCTCCACAGTACACAAAAATACCGTCCTGGGGGGGGCACGTGCCCCCGTGCCCCCCCCCCTAAATCCGCCCTTGCATAGACATATGAATATTAATAGACCAGAACATAAAGGTGAGGGGTAGAAACCAACTACAGCGGGAGAGCAAGAAGATGGCTTTGGTGATACGTGATTCGTCAAAACTCAATCTGACAGTATATAGGCGTCTCGCACTATAAAATCATCATTTAGTTCTTAAAAGTAAACTCTGATTTTGAATGAATAGACCTTTTTACACGAGAGCGCGAATTGCTGGCCGCGCAATGAACAAATTTGAAGTTCAAATACGTCAAAGTAAGGTCGCCTATAAGGTCGAGTTCAATATTTTGCTCCTGTAGTTAGTTAATACACTTTTACAAATGTTTCATAATTTACTTACCCCAGTAAACAGTGACGGGCACACGCCATGTATCTCGGAGTGATGGTGTATGTATGGGTGGTTTAGTATATTTATGGTGTATGTTCAAAAACGATCATATTATGTGATCTGAATTAGCTTAAAATAGTGTAAAATAATGCTTGCTTATGGAATGTAATACCACAATTGGGTTTATTCTCTTTTTCTCTTCTATTTTTACACGTTTTTATAGCACAAGCCACCATTTTTACCGTGTTATTTACGATGAGAGCTCGACACTGGTCCGGACAAGAATGATGACGTCACATTTTTTAGATTGACGCGTGGCTCTCCAAAGCCCAGCCGGTTCCGAAAAATGGTTCCAATGTGAGGGGGAAATAATACGCCTTTTATAGCTTAGGGCAAGTCCATGTATTTTGTACGTCCGTGATTATACTACTTAATTATAACTATTTTTTACGTGAATACTGCACAAGAGTCCAAACTGCTCCCTTCTGGACCCATTGAGACCATTTGCATCTCCATTGGGGTATGTTGTGAGGCTGAAGATGAAAGTGGATAGGGGAAGGATATGGGGAGGAGATGGGGGGGGTGAGGGTGGGGAAGTGCCTAGCTATTCATATTTAGTCATCAAACACGGCTAAAGCCATTTCAAGAAACGTTTCAATTCTGAATGGTAGTCTTACACCATAGCGATACTGAGAGCATCTTCCACTCTGGAATGTGTCGCAAATATACCTACTATGTGCATGTTATCTATTGTGAAATTAAACAAATTAATAATCAAATTTATTTTAAACTTACGACTTTCGGATTGCTAATCGAGAGCTTTATACCTCTTTCACAAAAGCCGTCTTTATAGATTCCGAGACTTCACCGTCTCGGAAATAAATATTCTGAGCTGGGTGATATATTTCATCTTAAAACTATATCTAATCAGTATAAATGTTGTATATTCTATCACTTATATTATTCTAGACCAGTGGTTCTGAACCTTGTAATGGGATAAGATGCGTCGTGAATTTACCACAATGGAGGGGGGGGGGGGGGGGGGGGCGCAATAGGAGAGGATGGGACGGGATGGGATAGTGACAATATTCTTCGTAATTTTTTTCGGGTGTGTCTTGCCTTCCACCGAACCCCCGGGGTTCGATCAAACCCAGGTTAAGAAGCACTGTTCTATTTTAATAGACGCAAATAGACCTTTGTACCCATATAACTTCTACGCTTCTACTATTTTGTTTTATAGAATCTTTTAAATTCAATTATAAAAAATATGAGTGAGGATTCTTAGTTTCTGTTTACATTTTTATATATGTATTTTGTTTTGTGTTTTTTAGTTGAAACCTTTTTGTTCATTATCTTTATATTTTTCTTTATTGTTTTAAATTTTAAGTATTTACTTTGATTGTAAAATTTTAAAAGAAAAGTCCACTAAGGCTGTGTATATCTCTTTGACTAAGGCATATAATAAATAAATAAATTTGTAATTTTAATTTAATTACTGTTTTGTGCATATATTTAATCGTAGACAATTGAAACAAAGAGAAAAGATAGAGTGCCGATACGTAGGTACCTACCGACGCGCGACAATCAAACAATCAAAACTGCATCCCAGGGCGCGTTTATGCATAGATTCTAGCAACAACAAGGCGGTACAGGTGAAATATGTCGACGACGTTTTTGTGCGTGCTGTTTCATACTAATAATTATGGCACATCTCTTATGTTTCTATTATCAATGACTGTATCTAACATTGATGTTATTATATAATTATACAGCCTCTTCTGTGCAGAGATCCTTGTCCCATCTCCCAATGTCCTAATGCATTCATCTCTGTTGCCAACTAAATCTACTTGACAGTCGTATCACGTATTTATCATTGTTCAAATGCACAACACTAAATTATTCACTACACTGGCGTAGTTTTATTAGATTCGTTATTTATATTTTCTTATGTTATTTGTGCCTACCTTAAATAAAATCATCGTACGTTTTACCTAAAAACTTGCCTAAAAGAGGAACGGTTGATTGTTGATTGATGAACGACAATTGATCCCCCGATGGTTGCCCCCCTGAAATTAATAAATAATAATATTTATAAGCATATTTATCATTTTCAAATTAAAGGAAAATAATTTCCCCCAGGGTCTATTTCATCTTTGGGGATGCTGTGTGGAGGAATTTTTTTAGGAAATGAGGGAGTGGAAGTCGTTGGAAGAACAAGGGTATGAGGTTTGGGTAGGAATCTAGGGGTCAGTGAGCCCAGAAATAACGAACGTATGAATCCATCCCTCCCACAGCGGTACAAGGTGATTTTCCGAGAGACTCCTGCTGAAGTTGCTCCTCTTCCTCAAACAGACTCTCCCGAACCGGCCCCCCAAGCAGTAGGTGGGCAAAAGCATCCGCCGCCAAGACCTAGACAAACTTCACCCCATGAACCGGGGCACTCCTGATAAGTCACCTAACGTAGCGAACTACTAGGGGTGACCTATGCCAGGGGTGTTGGTATACACAGTATATACCTGAACGAGTAATTTTATTTATGATGCCTTTGATTAAAAATATATTTTATACTTTTATTATTCGGCGGTACATCATCTCAGCACACCCCTTCGGAGACTCTTGGTAATATTGTATTTTTTGTTTTTTAATCCATTTTGGAATTTTAAATCTGAATATATTTTTGTTTTCCTCAATTTAATTTTCAACCGTTAGACTGTTGAATGCTCTAACTGGTTTGTTAGTGATATTTTGTGTTTGTTGAAATTTGTTTTTTTGGTCAAAAATGAAGTTTAGTAGTGTTTTAACATAGTATAATTGGCGTACATCTAGTACGTCACAGCTGTTGAATATTTAGTCTGTGTCAGTCAGTCTATGCTTTTTAACTCCTTTTCTGCGCGATTTCTATATAATCGATAGCCAAGTTTGTTGCTCCTCCCCAAACAATTATTCCATATTCTATTATTGATTGACAAAGTGCAAAATATATTGTATGTCGGGGGATCAAGTGTCACGGAACCAAAGGGTGCTTGGCCCTTTTCACAAAAAAACTTATATTTGTGTTTGATAATAAAACACAAAACATCCAAACCATCGATCCAAACGATATTTTATGCGAAATTTTATTTATTTGTGTATTAAACTAGAATTATTTTTTTCAAGATGTTATAGGTTACTTCGGCAAACAATTTTCTATTGTAAATAAAAATAATAAAAATTATTAAATAAAGGCCCTTTTATTGGTGTAAGTTAAAATTATATAAATGCAACAGATTTGTGTCTTTATATATAACATAACATAACATAACTTTATTTCACATAAAATTGAACAATAAAACATATGTGGAAACTTTGACTAGCCAACTAGGAATGGATCCTGTTTTAGGCCAGTCAAATTGACAAATTTAAATTCATATTACATTGTTTACTAACATAACATGTTATTTATAGCAGGAAAAGGTGTTAATTATGTATTCCTAACAGTATATAATTTTGTACTCATAAGAAAAAGAAGACAAATAATGATATCTTAAAATCAAATTCAGTCTTATAGGTATAAATTAAATTTTCTACCCAAAAAACGCCTTTTTTATGACGTTTAATTTTTTATTATATTATCACGTAGAGCAACATTATTTTTTGTTTGCAGTAAATAAAAATTACCCATTCTACGCCACTGTGAGTCCATAGATGACAGATGTAATAATATTATTGAAATGATGCTGTGAAGGTAACGATAGAATGTCATTCTGTGGGAAGGAAAATCCTAATGCCTCATACCATCTTTATACCTATAGTTATATGCTTATTAATGGGATTATTATCTTTATGTAATACTAGCTGGTCCAAGGCATGCGTTGCAATGCCAAATACACTGTTTCTCCCTGAATCACCTTTCCCGTGCGTCCCCGTTCCCCTCCCGCATACCCTTTCTAGCTAGCTTTATAAATTATAGCCTATTTCACCCGGGGATAGTGTAGCTTCTTAACAGTGAAAGAATTTTTCAAATCGCTTCAGTTGTTTCGGAGCCTATTCAATGCAAACAAACAAACATTCATTTCTTTCCTCTTTATATATTAGCAAGACTAGCTGGTACCCGGCATGCTTTGCTAAGCCATTTAATAAATAAATTGTTTCTCCCTGCGTGTCCTTTCCCATTACTTTCCCGTTCCCCTTCCACCCCACCCCCTTTCTTCTCCGGCGTCCTCTTCCCCTCTCGCGTTTCCACACCGCCTCCTCAACCTTTCCGCTCCCCACTCCACTCCCCCTTCCTCCGTCCCGCAAACCTCCCTCCCGAGTTCCCCTCCCCCCTCCCAAGTTCCCCTCCCCCCTCCATGGTTCCCCCCTCCCTCCGGCGTTCCATAAATTAATTCCCGGTACATTTGGTTTTCAAACAGCTCGCGTGCCACCTTTTGCAATTTTATATACAAATTTCATAATGCCATAGCTCACCAGACAATAACGAACACAACAAAAAAATAGTTATCCAATTTGGTGCAGTCGTTCGGAAGTAATGCGCGTACCTACATACATTTCGGCGGTTCATTTAAATTTCATAATGCCAGAGCTCACCAGTAGTTTTATACAAACAAATAACGAACACAACAAAAAAGAATTATCCAATTTGTGCCGTCGTTCGGACGTTATGCGGGAACGTACATTTCCGCGATTCATTTTTATTAATATTTATATATACAGGGTGTGTAAGCACGCACCCAAAGGATTTTAACCAGCGATATAATATTCCTCAGTATATTTGGAGTAAAAATAATGTCGACGTCATGTTTTTCCATCACACGTCGCCACTGGGTAGGTACCTACAGCCTTATTATCCGCCCTCACGTGATCCATTGCGACTTGTGGCAGTGTGATCAGTGGCGTCGTACGATAAGAAAAAAATAACATCGGACAGAAAATTACATCTACATTTTATACTCCAAATATCCTCGTGAATGTTTAAAATCCTTCGGTACATGTTGATTATTGATGTACCCTGTATAACGAAAAGGGCGGGGCGTTGTTTTTTAAACAAATCTACAGTTTTATTCTATGATTGATGAAATTTTGCACACTCGACCTTCAAAACAAATGTAAGGTGACTGTCTACGTGAGATTTCGAAAAATTAACCCCATGGGCTCGTCCCATCCCTTAAGGGGAAAGTATGCGCGGCCCATTTCAGCGCGTTTCATACACATCTTAGATTTGGATTTGAGATCAAAATACCCAATCAAAATGAAAAACTATTTTAGTAATCAAAAGATAAATCAAATGCCTAGTACGGATGTGAGCTACTTTATTTATTTTTGCTTTAAATTATAAGATATAGGCTATTAAAGTTTTTCAATGTTTCTGGATTTTAGAGGCGATTTGGGAAATTATTTGTAAGTAAATGAAAAACAAAAAAAAAATTTACTATATTTATCATGTAAATGTAATGAAATATAAAATAAAAAATAAAAATTTATAAAAAAAATCATTTTTATGAGTGTAAATTAAAAATACTAATTACTATTTACGGTGTTATAAAAAATAGTCGTTTATATATTAAAATTACTACAAAAAATGCATTTTTAAGAATTTATTGTATTTTAAAAATAAATACAGTGAAATTATTTTTTTAATGTTTTTCATTTACTCATAAATAATTGCCTAAGTTACCTCCAAAATCATGAAACACTTAAATTTTTGGTGGCCTATGTCTTATAATTTAAAGCAAAAATAAATAAAGTAGTTCACATCCGTTCTAGATATTAGATATACCTTTTGATTATAAAAATAATTTTTCAGGTTGGTTGGGTATTTTGATCTCAAATCCAAATCTAAGATTTGTATGAAACGCCCCGAAAATGGGCTGCGCATACGTTCCCCTTAATTGTCCGCTATATTAATTAAAATTAATGTGGATAGTTAAAACAGAGTTTTGATCCTTCATAATGATATTTTGAACACTAAAAGTTCAACGCAAGAGGAAAACTGTTACCTACATTTGATTTAGAAAGCCTGGGCAACGCCGGGGACGTCCGCTGGTAATACCTAATATGTTTATGTTTGACCTATGTTTCTTTTTTCAAATTGCAAATTCGAAGCTCGACTATTGCGAACTCCTGAGTGCAGTGGCGGACTAAGCCCGTCAGAGGCCCGGGGCGGCAAAGCCGAATGAGCCCCCCCCCCCCCCCCCTAGTATAGAAAGATGTTGTAATTTTACAAGATTTTTATTCAGTTCACACGGGCCTCTAGTCCTGGGGGGCTTTAATGTTTAAAAAAAATGACATTTTTTTATTTCATTTTCTTATGTTTGTTAATAATGCTCACCTAATGTTTAAGGAATTTATAAAAAAAAACAAGAAATTTTTAAATAATTTGTATGTTAAATTAACCTTCACAAAAACTTTGAACGCATTTTTATCGAAACTACGTTTTTCAACCTGGTTGACAACATATTAGAAAATCTATAAATCCGTTTTGCAGGCACCAACCAGTCACTATGGCACGACATAGGGATTTTTTTAAAATAAAAGGCCTCTCTTCTATATATTTTTTAAGAAAATTTTCCATAAGAAATCAAATAGAAAATTCGCTGGTCCGCAATTTTTTCAATTTCGCCAATTCCCCTACGTGGTGCCTTAGACACTGGATTTTCGAACAGTTTAAGAGTTGGTTCATGCAAATGAAAATTCAAATACAATAAAAAAACATATAGGCGGATGTATATTTTTTTAATATGTTGTCAACCAGGTTGAAAAACGAGTTAAAAAAGTTTCGAGAAAAACGCATTCAAAGTTTTGCTGAAGAATTCAACATACACAGTTTCAAACGGTTTCACATAAAATGCTGTAAAAAATATTTGGTGAGAGCAACTTTGGAAAATGAAATTTAAAAAAAAAAAATTATAATTTTTTTTAACAGTGTGCCTTGGTAACTTGGTGCCTTAAGGCGCCGTATCCCCGCTCAAAAAGAAGAAGAGAGATCCCCGCTCAAGAAAATGAAGGAGAGATATGTAATTACGAATGTTGGAGAGAATTCGCTAATATTTAAAACAGTAAAATTGAAGCGAAAATTGGGAAAATGTATAATAAAACACGACTCGTTTAAAATAGACAAAAAATCTCTTGGGGGCTATCTAAAACAGCATTTAGAGAAACACTGTGATTTTTCCATACTTGTGAAATAACTGAATTAGACGTGTTTATAATAATTTTCGGAGCATACCTACTTTGCGATTTTTTTCTATCGAGGGAATTTCATATAATTTACGTTTCGCCGAGGGAAATGTATTGATTTTATCTTCTAAAATAACATACATTTTTTTAAGAGCTTAAAAACTTCAAATGTTTAAGGGGGATATGTAAGAAATCGGTAGAAATTCGGATAGCGGTGCGCGGCTTAAAGCCTTGTCTATGATTGATCAAGGAAACATGAAGGCGTTTGGAAGCCCCGGGGACCAGAGGCTGCCCCTTCCGCCCCCCCGTTAGTCCAATGAATCTTTTTAATTACTTACCTATTTTATTACTATCTATATTATCTGTAATGATAAGATGACCTTTAGCAAAGGGCCTAAGTTAATAAAAATAATACGAGGTGCAATACGTAAGTGAAACTAGAACTAAAACTGTATTCTGTATAGACATTATAAAGATTATTAGTATTTATTTATTCCTATTTTATCTGTATGGGATGATGATTGTATGGGACCTCCCAACTCCAAATCACCTCTTAGATGGGTAATAAGCATATTTTAAAGGCACCAGCTCACAAAAAAAAAACTTTTTTATTTCATTTTCTAAGATATGCATTTGTTAATAATGCTTTCACCAAATATTGTAAGGAAATTCGTAAAATTGACGGAGATACAGTTTCGTATATAAAACCGTTTTAAACAGTTTGTGTGTTGAATTATCCTTCAGTAAAACTTTGAACGCGTTTTTCTCAAAACTACATTTTTCATACTTGTTGACAATAAATTAGAAAAACTAAACATCCGTATGCATGCACCATGCACCAAGTCTTAAACTGTTAAAAATCCAGTCAATATAGCCGGGACCGTATTATCCATAAGACGTATAGCCAACTGCCTATGGGGGACGCAATGGGTAGGGGCTACTAGGGTAAAGGGTCCCCAAGACGTGCATTGCCTATGGGCCCCGACAAGTTTAAGCCGGCCCTGCCAGGGCCCTATTGTCCATAAGGCAGTGTAGGCCACTGCCTAGGGGCCCCGCATCGGGTAGGGGCCCCGAGACGTGCATTGCCTAGAAGCCCCGACATGTTTAAGCCGGCCTTGTCCATAAGGCAGTGTAGGCCTCTGTCTAGGGGCACCGCACCGGGTAGGGGCCCCTATGGTAAAGGGCCCCGAGGCGTACATTGCCTAGGGGCCCCGACATGTTTGATCTGGCCCTACGTAGGGATTATGACTATGACCCTACGTAGGGATTGTTTTATAAATGGCCCCTTCCGTTTATTTTAATTTTTATGAACGATGAAAATTTACCATAAAAAATCGAAAATAAAATTCATTATATTCCGTATTAAACATAAGAAGTATAGGCAACTGCCTAGGGGCCCCGCATTTGGTAGGGGCCCTTAGGGTAAAGGATCCCCAAGACGTGCATTGCCTAGGGGCCCCGACATATTGAAGCCGGCTCTGGCAGGGCCCTATTGTCCATAAGGCAGTGTAGGACACTGCCTAGGACGTGCATTGCCTAGGGGCCCCGACATGTATAAGCCGGCCCTGACAGGACCCTGTTGTGGCAGTATTGGCCACTACCTAGGGGTATGATGTGCATTGCCTACATTGCCTAGGGGCTCCGAAATGTTAAATCTGGCCTTGACTATGACCCTATGTAGGGATTGTTTTATAAATGGCCCCCTTCTATTTTTTTTAATTTTTAATAACGATGAAAATTTACCATAAAAACCGAAAACAAAATTAATTCAAAAATAAAACGCATTCAAAGTTTTGCTGACGGATAATTCAACATACAAGTTGTTGAAAACGGTTTCATAAAATGTTGTATCTCTGTCAATTAAAATTTTTTTTTTTTAAATTGGTGAGAGCATTGTTAAACAAGTGCATCAATTAAAAAATGTATTAAAAAAAAAAATTATACAGTGGGGCTTTAAAGCTTTGTTTAGAATTTGATCGAGGGAACATGGAGGCGTTTGGGGGCCCCCCGGGACCGGGGGCCCGGGGTGTGCCGCCCCCCCCCCCCCCCCCCCCCCCCGCCCCCCCCCCCCCTTAGTCCGCCACTGCCTGAGTGTAGTCAATTTAAGAATACCTACACCACTCACTAGGCTTGATGACCTATTTCATTGTCACCATTCACAAACAAATTATGTATTCACAAACAAAAACTCACCATTTTCTCGCTTACATGGTTTAGCAAACAAACAGACAAATGATATGAACATTTTTAATGTAGCAATTTCTATTTTTAAAACATATTATTTTTGATAATTTCAATTTTTTTTTATTATTATTCTTTTTATTTTAAATTGTATTCAATTGTTAACCACTGTAATATAAGAAATTATTTTTTATATTCTGCCAGCGAGTTACCGGCATGCATTGCAATGCCACTTAAGGTGATCCAATAGTCCAGGAAAAATCGAAATCGGAATTCACGCCAATTTTTGGGAGGAGTTTAAAAATACTTGAGAAAAAACTTTTGGAAAGGTTGGAAAAGGTATGGGAGTTTTTTTACAGGTTGATTACGTAAAGGTCTGTAAAAAATATTACATACAATTCTGTAGTCTTTCGGTAGACGACATAGGGTTTACTTTGAAAATCCGAATTCGTCGACTGGCGGCCGTATTGTAAAAGAACAACGCGAAAATGCATATTTCATTTTACTTTGAGAAATTCGGGCTTAAAAATGTGTTTTTTTTGTGATTATTATAAAAGAAACTGAATTTGCCTCATTGTACAATAAAACCAAAAAGGGATTTACAAGCAGGACAGTTTGCACTTGAAAGTGTTTTCTAGGCTTATAGAAAGTCTTATTAAAAAAATTACCGATATTTTAAGGGTCAAGATATTTTCTACACGCAGTATTTAATTGAAGCATCTTTAATACTTCTAAGCGATAAAATTTTCAAATCAAAAACATATGATTTGTATGATTTTGCATTATTTAGTATGGCTTCATCTTAAATAAATAAATTCTTTCTCCCTGCGTGTCCTTTCCCCATTGTATCCGTTCCCTTTCCGCGTTCCCTTCCCCTCATGCGTTCACCCTTCCTCGACCCCCCCCCCTCCTTCGTTCTGCTCCGCCCCTCTCGAATTCCCCTCCCCGTCCCGCCTTCCCTCCCTGCCCCTAAACTACATGAAATTCACACATTCTTCAAACTGTTCGCGTGGCATCTATTGTAATTTTTTATACTAATTTCACAATACCAGAGTTCACTATTATATAAAGAAACCATCGTGAGCAAACGCACATCAAATCCCCAAAGTTGCATCGCAATCGGATGAATGGTTTAGGAACGCACAAGGGACAAAGAAAGAAACATTAATTTTTATATATTAAGATTGTTTATTACGAACTTTTGTGTTGAAAATGTAAATATTATATACCCAATGTAAAAGCCCCATGGGCGTATAAAAGAGAAAATAAATAAATATGTATGACCGTCGTAAAATTCTGTAGGTTGGGCCGACGATTATCGATGTCCTCTTATCTGACACACTGGATAAACGGTGTGGAAGAGGATTGGAGCAGGACAGGATGGACTGAGGTCTGCCTAGAGGCGAATGGCGATGAAAAGAATTGGCGCAGCCTGTGGAGAGCATTTGTGGATGAGGTCAAATCCAACCCTGGGATGCAGTGCTGTGATGATTTGCATTATATTTTCAGGATAGTCCCACGGATTAGTGGTTTGAGTGTGTTGTTCGAAGTTCGATTAAGATGAAGCCATACTAAAAAATGCAAAATCATACAAAATTGTATGTTTTAGTTTTGAAAATTTGACCGCTTAGAAGTATTATAGATGCTTCAATTAAATACTGCGTGTAGAACATACTTTGGCCCTTAAAAATATCGGTCATTTTTTTTAATAAGTCTTTTAATAAGCTTAGAAAAAAATAAAGTATTAGGTCTATAAAAAACATTTTTAACTGAAAACTCTCCTACTTACAAACACTTTTTCGGATATGGTTTTATTGCATAATGTGGAAAATTCAGTTCCTTATATAATTATCGCGAAAAAAAATGATATTTACGCCCAAACCTCACAAAATAAAATATAATATGCATTTTCGCGTTGGTATTTTTGACATCACGACGACAATACGGCAGTCGACGAATTTGCTATATCAAAGTGAACCTTATACCGTCCACCGAAGAACGACTGGCAGCCGCCCCCCTGTCTTCCGTCATTACTCCTCCGAACGGAGCGGAGAGCGGTCGTGTTATGCTCCGCGCCGCTTATTTTCGTAAAATCAATTTAAAAATTCCGTTTTATTGCTATAAACAATGCATAAAAAAAGAATTAATGTTTTTTACAGGCCTTTACGAAATCAACATGTAAAAAAAAATCTCAAATATCTTTTCCAACCTTTCCAAAAGCTTTTTCTCAAGTATTTTTAAACTCCTCCCATAAAAGGGCGTGAATTCCGATTTCGATTTTTTCCTGTACTAGTGGATCGCCTTAAAGTAATCTTATCAAGGGTTTATATAATCAGGTTGACTTTTAAACTTCCCCGAAACTTGGACACTTAAGTGGATAGGTAGGTAAGACTTATGTATTTGTTTACCTATAATATTATCATAATTTATTTTATCTCTTTACTTAATCTAATAAAAAGATGACAACAATCCTAGGAAACTGGTAGGTGGGTACCTATCTACTTAGAGGGGACCCGACAGTTGACAATTAATTGGCCTCCTGAAATTATAATTACCTATTATAATTTTTTTTTTTTTTATACGGCAGTCGACGAATTTTGATTTTCAAAGTAAATCTTATGCGTACGGCCCCGGACGGAGCGGGGAATAGAAGTAAGGCTCTGCGTCGCTTGGGCCCGTGAAATAAATTTAAATTTTCCGTTTTATTACAATAAAAATGCGTAAAAAAGGAGTTAATTTTTTTTACAGGCCTTTACGAAATCAGCCTGTAAAAAAAATCTCAAATACCTTTTCCAACCTTAGCAAAAGCTTTTTCTCAATTATTTTTAAACTCCTTTTTTCCTGGACTATTGTATCGCCTTGGTATCAAAGAATTCAATGTTTTTGGTTGGTATGGACGTCAAACGAATTTATTTACAGTACCTAAATGCTGGTATATGCAGTATACCATATAATATATATGCATTATACCAGTATTCCTTGATGCATTTGGATGAAAATATGTTTTATACTTTTGTTATTCGGCGGTACATCCTCTGTACACATCCCTTCGGAGACACTTAGTTATATTTTGTGTAAGTAGTAGTAGGTGTACTTTATTTTCCCATAACCAGCTGCTAGTTGTGTATAAGTATGCCGGAGGAGCAACCGTCGCGTCGGGGGATCAACTGGGAATCCTTTTTAGGTAAGTACTGAGTAACAACTGAAGATAATTTCCATATTTTCTTTGCATACGCGCCAACAATCCCTTTTCTGAAAAAACTTTTTATCTTTTTTTTTATATTTGTTTTTTGGGTGTTGTGCTGTGTTGCGCTACCTCTTTCTTTGGCCAACGCTGTCCGAAACGTTTATATTTTTATCTTTTTAAGTTTTTTTTTTCTTTCGGCAACATTTACGTTTGTAGGTAATCTAAATTCGACGAATTGCTAAATAGGTGTGTCAAATTGATAAAATAATAACTTTATTTTGAATTCCAATTTTTCCAACATTATCCCAACCGTTGATGTTTTAAGGTAAAATGCTGTAGTAAAATCGCAAATACGTTTATATCACAATAACTTTTATAATTCTCACGATAACGGCACGGCAACTACAGAAAAAGCATGTAACGAACTTTCTTATCTATGTTGCCGTTGCCGTGCCGTTGCTTTCGCCGTAACCGTGCCGTTGCCGTTGCCGGGAATTATAAAAGCAGTCATAGTGCTGGGTATGGTGTTATGAGTGGTATATGAGTACCTACTTTCCAATTTTTTAAATTCTCTTTTTTTCTATAAGCGAGATGAATGCACGGAAAAGTGTTCTTTCGGTTTTTGAAGTGAAAACTTCTTTAGCACCGTTGTGATTTGAAACTCGATGAAACGAAAAATTGACACTAGTTATATTTAAATTTGGTAACAATCTTAATATATAAAACAAAGTCGGGTTAGTTACACCATTTATAACTCAAGAACGGCTGGACCGATTTTTAAGATCGTTGATTTGTCTTCGCCCCGAATAGCAGAATAGCTATTAAAACATCGGAAAAATTCACGAGAAAAAAATTTATGAAGAAAATTCTTTTCCTCATACACTCTGATGGATAACGAATTCTCATCTTTCGAAAGAGCTGCAGTAGTAGATATTGTGATAAGTATAATATTGAATAGTGAGTGAATTCCAAAAATTCTAAAACCTCAAATGTCAATGCGCTGAGTATTTTGCTTTCGTTCTTAAACATATAATGCTGCCCCTCTTTCTTACACACTAAATGTCAATAGTCGAAAATGAGACAAACGGTGAACGTACGTCTGCACCCCTCCAAAGGAAAAATACATTAATTATAATAAATCTCCCTCACACGTATAAAGAAAATTATACAATTCTCGTAAGTAAGTAGAAAAGTAAGAAAATCACAAAAAAATATAAATCCGTACACAACGCCATCTCTGATACTGACAAAAACAAAACGCGGACAGTTGCGCATATAATTGCTTCATTGTGTAATTTTCAACTCAATAAAAAACTGAATTTAATTCAGCTAATAAGTAAGGTCAACAATTATTGATTTTGGGGCAATACGAAGTTCGCCGGGTCAGCTAGTATTATAATAAATAAACCCTAAAATTATTATCCTACTCCTGATACTTTGCATTCGTCTCATTCTTTCGAAGGAAAATTTTCTGAAGGTTTCACTTTTACCGCGTGTGAACTGCACAGATGTTTTTGAAGTGAAAACTTCTTTAGAACCGTTGTGATTTGAAACTTGATGAGACGAAAAGGCCACACTTTCGGTCTCCTCTTAATGCAGTGCTTCGTAGCCCCCCCCCCCCCCCCACACTCCTGTCTATGTTTTCTGAAGGTTGAACTGCACATACTTATTTTCTTTTTTAATGTTTTTTTTTTTTACAGTATTACCGCACAAGAATCTCAACTGCTCCCGGCTGGAGCCAGTGAGACTATGGCATCCCCAATTGGGGTATGTTGTGAGGCTGAAGGTAGTGGGGAGTTGAAGGAGGTGGGGAAGAGGAAGGTTGGGAAGTACCTGGCTATTCAGATCTGGTCACCAAACACGGCTAAAGCCATTTTCAAGCAACGTTTCAATACTGAATGGTGGTCTTGCACCAGGGCGATACTAATAGTATCTTCCACTCTGGAACGTGCCGCAAATATACTATATATTATTTTAAATGAATTAATTGTGAAATAACACAAATTAATCAAATAAAATTTATTTGCGCACGCCGGGTTCGAACCCGCGACCTCCGGATTGTGAGTCAAGAGTCTTAGCCACTGGACTACGGAGGTCGTCAAATTTTTCATCCAAGAAGCCATTTATTAGACGATAAATCAAAACAAAAGTTAAACGACGTAAGTGGAAGAAACGCACATTTTATAGCAGTAAAAAAATGAGTTATGAAATTTTTCTGTAATACTTTCAAATCCAAGAGAGCTTTTCGACCGGCCGTAAAAATCAACATTTTGACGTCTTATATCTTATCAGTAGGTATCTACCTACTTCTGAACTTTTTTATATTAGCTCCACACAGGAGGCCCTGAGGGACATTATTTTCCTCAGGGCCTCCTGTGTGGAGTTAATGTAAAAAAAAAGTTCAATATCATATATGGTATGCCGTGTAGAGCTGTCTTTTCAGGGCTGGAAGGAGGGGAAGTTCTGGGAAGGAAAAAGTTATGGAGGATGAATAGGAAAATCTGGGGGTCAGTGTGTCCAGGAGTGATGGACATATGAATGTAAAGAGTCGTGCTGGAAAAGTCAAAAGGTCTTTCTCAATCAGTCTCTCCCGATCCGACCTACCATGTAGTTAATTGGTGGGCAAACCTAACCCAAGCAACTCGGGCACCCCTGCTAAGTCACCAAACTTAGCAATCCAGTTGGGGTGGCCTATCGCGTTGGTTATCGAATAAATGATTCCCGGGCGGCGGTAGGTACCCATACCCGCCTCCCAAAACGGTATTTTCAAAAATTCTAAAAGCTATAACCTCAGCACGCTCCATACAACGCATTATTTTGAAGAAAAAACGTGAAATTTCAGTACAGGAGACAATAGACTAGGAGACGAGATAGGTAAACCCTACGTCATCGAGTACACGGATGAAACTACTTTGTAGTGATAATGGACACTTAGAATACCTTAAAAAAGCTGGTCTGCCGGTGCGCCTCTTGGCAGGAGCCGCGCTGCCATGGAAATAGTCAGCGATTTTTTCGAAAAAATTACGTCATCGAGTACACGAACGGGAATGGTTTCATAAAATGTACTATTTTTTACCCCACTTTGACGCCGGCTGCCTGCGAACTTGCCAGGCTGCCGGTTGGCAGCCCTGCTTTTTCTCATTTTCAAATCGACCTTTATCATATGAAGTGTCCATTATCACTACAAAGTAGTTTCATCCGTGTACTCGATGACGTAGGGTTTACCTATCTCGTCTCCTGGTCTACAACCGAATTTAGGGCTAGTTCTGTAATAGTTCTAGCGAAGTTCTGTAATTATTTAAGTTATGTGAAACAGCTGGCTAATAAGGATATAATAACATAATATATAACATATCGACACATCAGACAAATACCCTTTTTTACATTGATGGATGCAACACCAATTCCAACCAAAATAAATTTATACAGAGGACATGTAACTACTACCTATAACCATAAATTTGCACATACAGACACACTTGCTGACATTTTCACTGATAGTTACTGTCGCTACAGAATTTCATTGTATTACATTCTAGGTGCGAATAACACATATTCATGACGATTAAATTAATTGTAGGTAGGTACCTAATATTTTTATATTACTTGCGTGGTAACTTTCCCTTATCCCTCTCCTCCCCTTACCCGTCCCAATCCAATTACTTATTTCGCAGTCTATTTAAGTATAGTTATAATCGCATTTATTTTATTGTTGTGTATTCCATGTTTATCACTTGATGAATTTACATCTTTATTATATTTTGTTTTTAATTGCTGCTTAGTTCTATTTTTTTTTTCTTAAATGTTCTAAATGTTAAGCATAAATATTAACTCAACTTTGGCATTAATCTTATAAATATAAATATAAATGTAAAACCAGCAGTGATGGGGGTAGCAAAGGTAAAGTCATGCAATGTCCAGTGTTTTAAATATAATGTTCTCCACGTGCAAAGTCGTGTCTTTCCCAAGCATAAACTTTCTAATAAAGTGTGTTTATCGGAAGTGACCTGCAAGTAAGTATGTTTTTGTATCTATCTGTAAATAATAAAATTAAATAGAACCTAAGAATGCTTAATAAATTCTAAAGCTCATTGAGGCGATTTTTCACAAAAACGGCGCTCTATAAATTGTCTAATTATTATTATTATTATTGTTCTAGTTTACATTCAGTTACTTTTATATTTCTAAATACCTATCTGTGAACATTTAATTTTTCTGTTTTTGCCATCCTCTTATGTATATTTTGTTACTAAGACTGTTTATGCTCCTTAAATAAATAAATAAATAACGTAATTTGGATATAACCTTTACAGCACAATCCATTGTTCAAATTCTGTGAGCAAACAGATTGTTGAAAGTTCTTACCTAGTAGACGATTTAAATTTCAAATGCATTATTTCATCAATTACTACCTTCTATTTTCCTCAGAATTCTATGGCATGGGGGGGAGAGAGAGAAGATTCCCATTTCCGCGAGTATGAGTGAGACGGAAATTCACGCGTTTTCCGTCTTTTGTCTCTGAATCCTTGCGGATGAGGACTGCGGGCTAGGAACTTTGACGTTTGATGTTTAAAAATACAAATAAACCGCACTCATTATAGTTCTATTGGTGAGATCCGTTAAAAAATAGATATCTTCAATTGACGTTGTAATTGAAAAAATATCTTTACTTCAGCAAGCCAAGTATTTTTGCAGGTAAATAATTAACGAACTAACAAACGAAAGGTCAGTTTTTATAATCAATAAGTTTTCTTGAAAACACAAAATGTGCATTAAGGACGAGGCCGTTTCTAAGCTATCGATACCTACCTAATCTGGGATTATTCAATAAATTAAAGTGAAAGGTAGACGAAACAAAATGGATAAATTTTCAATTAATAAATGGTATATAGATACCTGGTAGGAGACAAATGTCTTGGCTGCGAATTGTACGAGAGTGGGCCGGCATTAGAAGTGTGGAGGAGCTATTCCGGGCAGCGCAAGACAGAGAGACATTTTCAAGAGTGATCGCCAACGTCGGGGGACCTGATAGGACACACAAAGTAGAAGATAGATACCTATATTAAGTCAGGAACGCCCGAGGAAGACATTCTCACGACATACACAACCAAGTGAATCAAATACTTGAGTTGGGACCTGTCTAACATTTTTATTCCAAGGTCAAATTATTAATTCTACACAAACAACAACTTATGCCTATAATACAACAGCATGGTTCATGTGTTGTTTACAGTGATGACAATTGAAATCGTAGATATGAAAATAGCGATCGCGTAAAGCTAAAAATGTTAACTTTAATCTCTAATTGGAATCGGACTGAAAAAAGATGTCGTGTATTGTAGACCTACCAACCTACCTGAAGTTTTTTTTTATGATTGCAAATCTCACACAATTTTTTTTTCGTTATTTATTTATTATCTCTTATTTTTATTTTAGGATGCAAATAGTAATTAACAAGACAATATAAAATATTAACTGAAGAATGTAAAAGCCCCATATGGGCGTATAACAAAAATAAATAAATAAATTTAAAAAAATATATATGTAGGTAGATACTAGATATATATAAAAAATAAAATTCGCCTTCATCCTAAGTACTCTCAGAGATAATTTTAGCAGCAGATAAAAATAAACATTTAAATTTATGATATAAATTTTAAGGGGGAAACAATACAAAAGAAAATTATTTTATATGGAAAAGTTAGATTCCAATCAGAACGGGTGCAGTTTATCATCCCTTTTCGCGATTCGCTCCTGTCCGAATCACCAAGATCGAATTGGTTACCTTTTACTAACACACGTGTCCGCAAGCAAAATACATACAAAAAGACACCTGCACTTAAAGCAGTAAAGCTCCTTTTCCTTTGTATTAAAAGCAAAAATTCACACACGTCCGTCCAATGAAACTGAATTGCTACAGAAAAATAATGATTATCAATTCATAATAAAGTAATTTTCATTTGAAGTATTACAAAATATACAGTTTTAAAAATGGAACAACATTTTGCTGCGCATTATTAAATTGCTTGTCATTTATTATATTAGTTTGACAGTGGGGACCGCCTATACCAGACGCTAGCTCCCGCGAGATGGTATGAGCGAGATGCGTTGTATCTCGCATAGCGGCATCTCGCTCTCAGGTACCAATTATTCCAAGCAATTGTAGCCTTTAACCGCGTTATCACTAGGGGTGCATTTGGTTCGCGAGGCGAGGTGAGCTTAATATCCATCCCGCCAAACGCAGGGGAGAAATTTCTTCTCTCAGAACATCTTTGAACGCGAAGATGGCTGGACGTTGTTGTGTTATCGATAATTTTAATCCATTCACCTATTATTGATTTCTTATCTCCAGATGCCAGCGCAGAAAATTATACAAATAATAATAATCCTCACAGGCGCCAGTTGCAGCCAAAAGATAAATTCAAATAAGATTTTGAAAAACGTAAAAATTATTAATCCGTCGCCATCTTTTCTAGTGTAATTTTTTGTTGTGTTTTTGAATTTGAGAGTGATGTGACATTTTTTCGTTTTGATTCACAGACATTTTGTGATCGACAATAATTATTTTAGAAATTCAATTGATATCAGTGTTTTAAGTAATAATAATGAACTCTAATTAGAATAATTAACATTCGTACTATTTCAATCGTGTTAGTTTATTTTTAATTCCAATTAGAAACATGCAAGATTACGTACTAATATAGAAACAATATTTTCATTTGACATTTTGAAATTGTGGACAATACGTTGTTTTGAATAGATTTTATGAACATTTTTCGAGAGAATGACGTTCTTGATGTCTTCAATAAGGTAAATATTTAGTTTATCATTATTGTATTAAGTAGGCTTTTCAAAAAGAAGCATTTTTGGAATCTTTATTTTTTGACAGGTATTTTGAATACCTACAATTTTGAGTGTTCCTTTTATTTTGTGGGTAGGTAAGAACTATTATTTTTACGTTTGTTGATTTTTTTATTTATTTTATAATCATGATATTCCTGCTACCAGATTGGTATGAAATGTTTTTTGCATGATTTTCTTTTATAGGTATTTGTAAACCGTTGGTAGGTAGGTAATGTTTTCGTAGGTTTGTTTTCGTTATTAGATATGTTTTCGTTGGTAAGTATCAGACGATTACAAAGGATTATTTTTGTAATCAATATATTTTCAGGAAGAATTATTATTATAAATTTTAGCGGGTATAATAATTGTAATAAATTACCTTATAAAATATAATTGAAGGTAGGTAGGTACCTACCCTCTAAATTAAGTAAGTAGGTAGGTACCTAAATAGGTTACCTTGTGCATCGTGCATGAGTACCTAGGTACCTTTTTTATGTGAATACCGAATACTGAACCTGCTGCTTTCGACCGTCTGGAGCCAGTGAGACTATGGCATCCCCAATTGGGGTATGTTGTGAGGTTGAAGGTAGTTTTAATTTGGAAGGTGGTTATAGGTACCGCCGTCCCGGGAACCATTTATCCGATAACCAACACCTCTGCCATAGGTCACCTTAAGTGATTCGATACGTTTAGTGACTTAGCAGGGGGTGCCCATGGGGTGAGGTTTTTCCGGGTCTTGGCGGCGGATGCGTCTGCCCACCAGCTGCACAGCAGGCCGGATAGGGAGGGAGTGAGTCCCTTTGACTTCTCCAGCCGTACTCTTTCGGAACATCGCCTTGCACCGCAGTGGGAGGGATGGATTCATACGTCCGTCACTCCTGGACACTGACTCCCAGATTCTTACCCACCCCTCATATCTACCCTTTTTCTTAGCAGAACTTCCCCTCCATCCTTTTCTAAAAAGAACCTCCACACAGCATCCCCAAAGATGACATGACAAAGGCCCTCAGGTGAATTATTTTCCGTGTGGAGTTAATGTAAAAAAAGTGGGGAGGGGGAGGAGAAAATAAAGAAGGTGGGTGTGTACCTGGCTATTCAGATCTGGCCACCAAACACGGCTGAAGCATTGTTTCAATAATTCTGAGTGGTGGTTTTACACCAGGGTGATACTGAAAGCGTCTTATATTATTTTACTTTGCATGATTAAATTGTGGAAAAGCACAATTCAATCAAAGAAAAAATACTTGCGCACGCCGGGATTTGAACCCGCAACCTTCGGATTCCTAATCGAGAGCCTTACACCTCGACCACGGAAGGTATAATTGTTAAAAAAACAATTAGAAACAAATGTTTTCATTTTAATTTTAAATGTATTCTTGCTTGTGAAGTAGTGTTCTGAATTGTAGGACTATTGCGGGTAAGAGGGGACTGGGAAGATAGATTTCGAACCAGTTTGAATAACTTTAGATGTGCACAAATACATTCAAACGTGCGCTCTTGCCTATACCTAGTAGGTACCTACCTACCTACGAGAGTTAAACCAATTTTATATTGAAAAAAACGGACCCAATCAACAGTAATTCATAAGCACGTTGGAATATACCTACATGGTGTCTGGAAACTAGTGTATATTGAAACTGAAGCTGGTGAATCTACCTACAATCAATTTTGTGGTATAACTTTTTTGATTGGAGCTTTTGTTTTCGAGGAAAAAGTCTGAAAATGGAATTTTTTCGATCAGATTTGAAAAACATCCTTTGCTACGGGGTTAAGTAGGAATATTAGATCGGGATTTATTTTAGGGTATTATGCCGTGTTGCCTCCTTCTTTACCCAACGTTTCGGACAGCGTTACAGTGTCCATCATTAGGGCAATACAAGGTATCACACATCTGTCCCTCTTTCTCCTGAAAAATTATGATTTTTTTACACTAACTCCACACAGGAGGCCCTGAGGTAAAAATTTTCCCCCGGGGCCTATGTCATCTGAAATGTTGTGTGGAGGGTCTTTTTGAGGAGAGGAAGGAATGAACATTGGTTTTGAAGAGATACATGTTGTAGGAAGGAGGAAACACAAAGACCGGTAAATCGTTAAACAGCCGAGCTGTTTAACTCAGGAACGAGTCGAAGAACCGACCCGTTCTCATGCGACAAATGTCAACCGTGTATATTATGTTGAGCGCGCGTTTGGCGTGTTTCCCGACTATGCGCCGAGGGGATCAATGACGCTAGTTTTTCGGAGCATCTTCCATTGAAATACCGGTAAAACAAGACCCACCCGACGCCTGTGCTCTAAAGATTGCAATCCGTTTGTTAAGGTGGGAGAATCTATCAAACGGACCGCTCATTTCTCCACAGAGTCGAAATGAAAAAGAAGTTATCCGTGACAACACATAAATTCCAGTAAATATTTATTACCTAAATAATTAATGCAATTTAATCAATATTAATTTTAATACTGCAAACATGACCGCATTAAATGTCTAATTTTTGCTGACAAATTATTTATGCTGTTGCAAAAACTTCACCCAATAATTTGTTTTGATTTTTTGGTTGCAGGCAACATGTAGACCTACCTACATATTAAGAAGGTAGATGGTTTTGCTATTTATGCATTTTTTAAGTAAGTCAATTCTTTTTACATAATTTTAATGAGAGCTCTTTTTTAAGAGCATATAACCAGCCAGCGGCTGAAAATCCACATTTCGTCGAAAGAGGTTCTTACGATCGTACAGGGCGGTTCTAATGAGAAAGATTAATTACTATCCGTACCAGCTTTTTAAAATTATAACTCAATATCGATTTTATTTCATTCCGAATTTTCTTTAATTTATACCTACATCCAAAAATGCTGAAAGGCGTGTTGATAAAACTATTAAAATTATGTACTTTTTGTAATTATTTTTTGATCATAAGTATTTATCATTTTTTAATATTGTCTCAGCAAAATTAGATTGTAAAAAAATTTGAAATATATTAGTCTGTAAGTGCGCAAATAAATACACAAACGGACCAATTTTCGTCAAGAAACACATGTATTTAAATATTTTTTTATGATTTTATTTAAACTAAAATTAAAATTCTGTTACATACTTTTACCAGATAATGTATTGATTTATTTTTCTGCATGATTATATGATTTGAAATGGGTGTTGTATAATAAACGTACTTTTTTAAAAATTTAACAAATCCGCCAACGACCTATGGTATAACTTTATTTTACTAAAAATTATAATTTTTTCTGATAATTCAAAACACACGTTTACTAGATAAAAGAAAAATCTTTCGAAACCAATTTACAATTTTTTGTGAAAAAGAGTCAATGCGTCTAAACACTGATTTAAAAATGACTCTGTTAGGACCTAAATTTCGGAAAAAAGGGTAGAAGAACGAGACGTAAAAACGACCCATTCTTAAGCAGTTATTTTCAATCGTGTATAGTGTATGCGTTCTTTGTAACATCTTCCGTTGAAATGTCTGTAGAAAAAACACGTCCGTGTTTCTTATTATAGGAACAATTCGTTCGTTTGTTTATGTGAATACCGCAAAATAGTTTCAATTGCCCGGAGTAAGTAGGACTACGCCATCCCCAATTGGGGTATGTTGTGCGGCTGAAAGGTTAGTGGAGGGGATATTATGGAAGACGAGTGTTGGAAACACGGTTAAAGCCATTTCAAGCAACAACGTTTCGCTTCTAAATGGTGGTCTTTCACCAGGGCGATACTGGTCACTTGTGGTCGAGGGGCAAGGCTCTCGACTAGCGATCCGGAGGTCGCAGTTTCAAAACTCGGCGTGCGCAAGTAAATTTTATTAGATTGATTTTTGTTTTCACAATTTGATCATTTAAATTAAAAATAACATAAGGTATATTTACAGCACGTTCCTGAGTGGAAGATATTCTCAGAATTGCCCACTGGTGCAAGACCACCATTCTGAATTGAAACGTTGCTTGAAATGGCATTAGCCATGTTTGGAGACTAGATCTGAACAGCCAGGTACTCCCCACCTTCCTTTCCCACATCTCCTTCCCATCCCCACTTAGCTTAGCCTCACAACATACCCCAATTAGGGATATGCCATAGTCCCATTGGTTCCAGGTGGTTGAGAGCAGTTGGGACTCTTCTGTGGAATTCACGCAAAAAAACGAGTGTGCTTTAGACCAAACGACTGAAGTAAAACTTCACTAACTTATAAAATAACATATGACATTGGGGTGACATGTGACATTGGGGTGATATATGACTATGGGGTGACCTATGACCCTGGGGTAACCTACGACTGTGGGAAGACCTACGATCGTGGAGTGATCTACGACCTTGGGTTAGTACTATGTACGCCTTACCTTATTTGTGCAGTATGTAGGTACGCCTCGCCCCATTACCGTTCGCATCGATTACCGTTCGCATCGGTTACCGTTCGCATCACACTTTTCGTAACGCATCACATTTTTCGTAACGCATTCACCAGCTTATCCCCAAAGTCAAGCGTGCGTAAAGAAGTTTTACTTCGAAAATCTGAGGGTAGGTACTCGTACCTATCTGTGACCGGTAATTACTGAGTAAAAAATAAAATTGATAGGTTTCTACCCAAACCATTTTAATATTATCGATAATTTTTTAAATAAAACTTCTTTACGCACGCTCGACACTTTGGGGTAAAATGATGAATACGTTATGAAACGTTACGAAAAAATATGAAACGTTTCGAAAAAATGTGACACGTTACGAAAAAATGTGTCACGTTACGAAAAAATGTGAAAAGCTAATCAATGATATGAGTTGAGTTGAATTGAGTTGAATTGAGTTGAGTTGAGTTGAGTTGAGTTGAGAACTGAGAGCTGAGAGTTGAGAGTTGAGAGTTGAGAGTTGAGAGTGGAGAGTTGAGAGTTGAGTTGAGTTGAGTTGATGGGGATGTTGAGGGGATGGTGATATTTTTATTCCTGTTATTGTTATATTGTTAATGGACGGCATAAGTTAGTGAAGTTTTACTTCAGTCGTGTGGTCTAAAGCACACTCGTTTTTTTTATAATATTTGATTTTTTTTTTTTAATTATTTTTACTCTTTAAAATTATTTTCGATAATTTGTCACCGTCAGATGATCTGCACATGTCTTGAACAATAACAAAACGATTGGACAAGTACAAATGGGTGTCGATTATCTGAGATTGACCTAGGTTAAGCATGGGAACAAAGATGGTCTCCATTGTTGCAGAGATTAAATAATATTAACTGCCTACCGCCGACTTAGAGCCTCATTACAAGCCAAATGATCGTTTTACACGAAGAATTTTTTTTCATGCCGATCCCCATATGGAAACTATATACATCTTTATTATCATAATTACTATTCTATGCAGAGATATGTATCTACTTAATTTTTTTATTTATTTATGTATTTTTATATCATAAAATTTTATTGGTTACAGATTTTTTGTTTTTTTTGGCCACCACACTAGGCTAATGCCCGTGTTGTGGTAGTCATACATTTAATATCTTACTAATATTATAAATGCGAAAGTTTGTATGGATGGTCCTTACTCTTTCACGCAATAAATATCGAATGGAATTTAAAAATTCTTTCACTAATCGAAAGCTACATTATTTGCGAGTAACAACGGCTTTATATATTGGTAAGCTCTGGCGTTATGAATGAGCTGTGGTGATATGAAATTATGTATCATACGTTTTCTGTCCCTAACAAAATCGAGTTATTACAAACTTCAAACAAATTGTTACCTTAGAAACAATTTTTTTTTTTTAAATTTTAGGCTTAAAAAGAGTGCTTTGTTGTGATTAAAAAGAGTGCCGTTTTGACGTCGTGGTTAATATCTACATATCTCTAAAAATGTTTATTCTCCGAACAAAAAGCATAACGTTGCTTTAAAGCATAGCGTTTGAAGTGGACCGTCATTTTCTTATTTTTTTAGGTTACTCTGGATTCAAATATGAATAAAATACTAATAAAGGGAGTAGGTACTTAAAATAAATTTCTATTTCTATAATTTAAATATTTTCTAAAATAGAATTTTTATTTGCGAAATGTCATTCTCAAATTTTGAAATTTTCTATTAAACAATAATTATTTTCTATTAGACAAAATAGCAAGAATAATAACAATTATGCCAATAATTATGCCAGTAATTTCCCACTAATACTATGCGAGCGAAGCCGTGGGTAAAAGCTAGTTTTAAATATTTTAATTAATTATTCATTGTGTTTTAATTCGTAGAACACTTTTTTTTAAATTTAATGAAGTCTAATTCGTTAATGTCATTATTAAATTCTGCAAGTATTTTAGTATTTTTATTATTGTGACAGCTGTTTCGACTTTCATGGTCATCTTTAAACTGCAGTTTAGAAGTACTCGCAGGACTTAATAAAAGCATCATTAAATTAAATTTACAATTTCAGAATAAAAATACTAAGTTCACATTATAAAAGAAATAATATTTTGGGACAGTAGTTATTTAATCGTCAAAAAATGGTAATACCTTAAACTGTATAAAAATCGGTACCAAAATAGAATACCTACGTTTTTTTTTATCCCGAATTCATATCGTGAAAAGACGACCCATTTGAAAATTGGACGAAAAACAGCCTAGTGTAAAACGCCCATAATAGAAGAGTAGATACGTACCTTTTTGCAATAGCTCCAAATAGGAGGCCCTGAAAATAATTCCCCTCAGGGTCTATATCATCTTTGGGGATACTGTGTAGAGGATATCTTTAGAAAAGGTAAGGGAGGAAGTTCTTATAAAGGGTATAGGAATCTGGGGGTCAGTGGATCTAGAATTAACGGATGTATGAATCCAACCCTCCCACTGGGGTGCAAGACGATGTTCCGAGAGAGTTCTGCTGGAGAGATCAGAAGGTCTCCCTCAACAAGTCTTTCCCGATCGGGCCTGCCACGCAGTTGGAATGCAGACCTCACCTTATAAACACGGGCACCCCTGCCAAGTCATCAATCATAGTGAACCTATGGCGGAGGTGTTGGTTATCCAATAGATGGCTTACTTGAGCGGCGGTACCCATACCCGCCTCTCAAATTATCCTCTGTATGAGACGTTGTATGAATGTGAATGAAGCAATGAGCGGGTGTCAAGAGAGTCCCGCGGGGGAAAATAATAATGTATTTATTTTTTATAAATCTAATACCTTTCAGAACGTTAAAAAAAAACATTCCTACAACCTTCCTACGATATCACGCAACGATAACCAACTAAAAAATAATATGTACGTATTATTTCAAAACAATGTACAATTATTAACTCAAACAGTGTTGATGTTTATTTACTGTGGTGTGATTTCGTAATTAATCTAGTTAAATAATAGACAGGCGAGGACTACAATTAAAATAATTGGACGCGAACTAATTTTTAACGAGCCCTAAACTGATTTGTCAAGGCAAAACACCACTGTAAATTATATATTATTGGATTAATTACATAATTGTAACAAATTAATTTGTGTATGTACACAGTTTAAGTCATTTCGGTTCTGTTAGATAATTATTGTTATGCATTGAATGTTCGTGGATTAATGTTGAAAGGTTGTACCAGAATGGATTTACATGCAATAATTTATTATAAATAGGAATTATAAATTGCAAAATTTGCTGATATTTAAAAATTTGCTTAGTTAAAATATGTATGTAGGTAATTTGCTAAATTAAACAAAAAATGGGTTAATATATTTTATAGCGTAATAATATTTTAATACAAGGCTGTAAGATTGTAATTTGTCGACACGTTACTTGAAATGGCTTTAGACGTGTTTGGAGACATATCTGAATTTTCAGGTATTCCCCCACCTTTCTCTAATTCATTTCAATCTCCTTCCCCATTATAGCTTCAGCCTAGCGTACCCCAGCATACCCCAATTGGGGATGCCATAGTCTCACTGGTTTCAGACGGTTGGAGTAGTTCAGACTCTTCGAGCGGTATTCACATTAAAATATGGTAATAGTGGGTGTACCTAAGTGTTATCTATACCAATTTGAATTAATACTGTTATGTAAAGAAAGGCAATGAAATTTATTTCTCTTAAAAAATACTTTTTTTAATAAATTTCACCCAAAGTAAGGGAAAATTTTGCTTACTTTTTGGACAACCCATCCAACACTTTTCTATCTCAAAGGAGTGGGGTTTATCATATCTGCCTACCCCTGCGGTGAAAAACTAGATGTTAATGTTTTTCCATTAGCTCCATATAGAAGGCCTGAGGAAAAAATACCTCAGGGCCTATGTCATCTTTGGGGATGCTGTGTGGAGGGTCTTTTTAGAGAAAGGAAAGAGAAGAAGTTCCGGGAAATAAAATGGTGTGAGGGAACTGGGGGTCAATATGTCCAGTACTGACAGCCGTGTGAATCCTTCCCTCCTACTTCGGTGCAAGCCGATGGGTCGAGAGAGTCCGGCTGGAGAGGTCAAAAGGCCTCCCTCAACCAGCTTCTCCCGATCTGGCCCGCAACGCGTTAGGTGGACAAACGCATTTGTCGTCAAGACCTAGACAAACCTCACCTCATGAATACGGGCACCCCTGCCAAGTCATCAAACTTAGCGAACCACTTAGGATGACCTATGGCAGGGATATTGGTTATCTGATAAATGGTTCTCGGGGCGGCGGTACCCATACTCGCCTCCAAAATTGAAACCAGGTGAAATATGTGGATCAGTTAGTTAGTGAATTCGGGTTCTTGGTTCGAGTGTCCGGAAGTGCCAATATCTTTTTCTGATTTTTCTGTCTCCAGATCTGCCATTGAGTTTCGCTAATATTGTCTTCATTTAATTAAATATTATAATTTGAGATTTTACTCATAAAGTTAAAAATAATAAATTTAGTTTATCAGTGAATCATTTCTCAATCACCTAATCATATCTTTTTGCTAAACTCTCACCTGCTTCAATTTAAAAAAATAAAAGTCATTAGTTATCATAATTATTGTACCTTTGTATTTTATATCCGTTTACCGTCAATCGATTAACATATCGGGATGAATCCACTCTTTTCAGTCTCCCTCTATTACCTAACGGAGCCTGTTTAGCCCGTGCCATTGACTTCCCCACCCCCGACGTGTGTTGTAACAATAATATTATTTACCAGATGATTCCCATCATCACTCTGCCATTATTGCTGCACACTCCCTGAGTCGCTTAAATGTCGAGGACGCAGCAGACGATGAAATATCTTAATCATTACTTAAAATTAATATTTGTCTACTATTCCAGTGTTCCGCAAAACATGTGCCGCGGCACAATGGTGTACCGTGGTCAGCAGTTGGTGTGCCTCACCGCAAGCGAACTAAAAATGAGTCCCAGAGTTTTTAGATGAAAAGATGAATGGGTAGCAAAACTTGCGTATCTCTTATTGCTCATTTAAATGAGCCCAATAAAAAAAATGCTAGGCAAGATTTCTAATATTTTGACGTCATAGGAAAAGATTGAAAGCTTTCGCGCTAAGTTTGTTTTATGGATCAGCCGCGCTACCAATGGTAATAATGAAATGTTTCCAAATGTCATGGCTGCCGATTCAGAAAAAAATGAACTGGTATTTTCGTAAGTGTGACCTGCAATCTATGGACATGGACTGGGTACGAAATCCATTCTCAGATAGCATTTCTCTTGGTAATTTACCGATAAACGAGCGGGAAGAATTCGTGGAGCTAAAAACTAATCTGACATTAAGATGAAGCCATACTAAATAAGGCAAAATCATAAAAAATCGTATGTTTTTGTTTTGAAAATTTGACCGCTTAGAAGTATTATAGATGATTCAATTAAATACTGCGTGTAGAACATACCTTGGCCCTTAAAAATATCGGTCATTTTTTTAATAAGTCTTTTAATAAGCTTAGAAAAAAATAAAGTATTAGGTCTATAAAAAACATTTTTAAGTGCAAACTCTCCTACTTATAAACACTTTTTCGGATATTGTTTTATTGCATAATGTGGCGAATTCAGTTTCTTATATAATTATCGCAAAAAAATTGAAATTTACGCCCGAACCTCACAAAATAAAATATAATATGCATTTTCGCGTTAGTATTTTTGACATGACAATACGGCAGTTGACGAATTTGTTATATCAAAGTGAACCTTATACCGTCCACCGAAGAACGACTGGCAGCCGCCCCATTCTTCCGTCATTACTCCTCCGGACGGAGCGGAGAAACAACGTGTTAGGGTCCGCGCTGCTTGTTTTCGTGAAATCAATTTAAAAATTTCGTTTTATTACAATAAACAATGCATAAAAAATGAATTAATGTTTTTTACAGGCCTTTACGAAATCAACATGTAAAAAAAAAATTTCAAATATCTTTTCCAACCTTTCCAAAAGCTTTTTCTCAAGTATTTTTAAACTCCTTCCATAAAAGGGCGTGAATTCCGATTTCGATTTTTTCCTGTACTAGTGGATCGCCCTCTGGCACATTTTTGGTTGCGTATAAAAAAAGAGTATCCACTGCTTTCAAAGCTTGCTGTTGCAATTATCTTAACATTTGATACGACCTATATACCTATGCGAATCGGCATTTCGACTTGCAGTAGCTTAGCGGGTAATAAATTCCAATAGCAAGCAATTAATACTAAAACTCATATTAAATTTAAAAAAGAGAACGTCTAAAGACGATCGACGAAGAGATGGGAGCAACATTATCAACGATTGCTCCAAATTTTGATCTTCTGTGCCCAGTTAAGCAGGCTCACATTTCTAAGCAGGGAAATCAATCGATTTTCTCAAAATGTCGTCCTCGTCGAATTTTTAAGTCAATTTCAGCAAAAGTTACTGTAAATTGTTACTCAAAACGGATTTGATCATAGTGATCATTCCCGAACAGAAATTAAAAAAGGATCGTATTAAATCTTAGCCGTTTTCGTGGATCGCTGGATTTTGATTTTTCCTTTTAACGTGGGGAAATTTTCGCTGAGGTTCCCCCTTGTTAATATTTATTGGGATATAACATACATGCACCTTTAAAAAAATTATGACAAATATTCGTTTAATGGGCTTTTATGTGCACGTATGACTTTGAAAACTTTCAAAACAATAAAATATTTTTTTAAATCCCTCATGGGCTTTTAAGCATAATTTTTCATATTAAAAATAATAATATTGTATTTTGGTTTTATTATACGTATTTTTCCTAAACGGGCTGCATATTGTATACAAGTATGCCGGGGGAGCAACTGCCAGGTGATTAACTGTCGTGGAACCGCCGTATATATAACCCCAAGAGGTTTCGTTAAGTTTGGTCACTTAGCAGCGATGCCCGGGTTCATGGGGTCAGGTTTTTCGAGGTCTTAGTTGAGTATTCGTCTACCCACCAGTTTGTGGAGAGGCCGGTTGAGGGAGACCCTTTGACCTTTCCAACCGGACTCTCTCGACCCCATCACCTTGCACCGCAGTGGGAAGGGTCGTTTCATAAGTCCATCACTGCTGGATACACAAGACCCTTGATTCCTACCCGCCCTTCATGCACATTATTTTCCATTTAAAAAATCATCACACAGCATCCCCAAAGATGACATAGTGGTTGTTTTATTTCGTTAAATTATTAATATCTTAAAAAGGTACTAAACATTCGTATTGTGTATCTACAATTAAGTTTACGTCTTTTGACAAATGTGGTTTTTTTTACGTTAGCTCCACCCAGGAGGCCCCGAGGAAAATAATTTCCTTCAGGGCCTAAGTCGTATTTAGGGATGCCGTGTGGAGGGTTTTTTAAGGCAAGGAAGGAGAGATAAGATAGGATGAAGAGGAAGGAGGTAAATTATTTTCCGCATGGTCTCCTCAATTTAATCAATTATTCGAACGGGAAACCTTGTAATAGATGAAACTTATTTTTTAATGGCATTTAATTATTTTCTGTTTTTTTTTTAATATCGCTTTTATCATTCATTTTCATTTTTATTTTGGGATATGTATTTTGAGAGAATACTTATAAATTGCACATTGGTTTCTATATACAATAATGAGCTCTGGTGTCATGAAATTATGCGTTGCTAACCGTTCATCCGATTGTGATGAAACTTTGGTAAGTTGCTGTGAGCACGCCCGCGAAGGCTTCTATATATATACTGGTGAGCTCTGGCATTATGAAATTTGTATTAAAAAATTGCAGTAGGTGGCACGCGAGCTGTTTGAAAATTGAATGTACCGGGACTGAATGTATGGAATGCGGGAGGGGGGAGGGGTACTCGGGAGGAGGGTTCACAGGACGGGGGAAGTGTGAGAGGGGAGTGAGGAAAGGGAAGGTGAAGAAGGCGGAGTGGGAACGGGTGAGGGGAAGGAGACGCGGGAGAGGAAGGGGGGGCGGGAGGACACGCAGGGAGAAAAAAATATTTATTACGTGGCATAGCAACGGGAACTCACTAGTATTGAATAAAATAATTTTAAAAAAATTGAACAAACTATTTATAACGAGTCCTCTTAATTTTTTCATCATTGCCACACGCTTTGATGTTCAAACTGACTTATGGCGAAGAATGGCAGATTGGGGATGAATTTTTTTAGGGGTTGATTTCCCAAAACTAATCTGTCTAGATTCGTTTAATGGAGTGCGCTAAGGGTTCGTTTCCTAATTACTAATTACGTAATCCTGCCAATTCCGTAACTCGGTGATCATGCATATTGTAATATAGTTTGTTGTGATGAGGTTGAGGTGATCATCGTGACTTTAAGGGTGGTGATGGTCTTTTGTTTGTTTTTTTTGTTTCATTCAGGCGCCATGTGGTATATGACTAATTTCTCAGTGGCGCTTCGTGACTTAAGGCGCGATTTAACGCGTATTTTCTTAAATACTTTAAACTTTAAAGCTGTTAAAATAATAATTGTTATTTTTTAAGATAGTATCTGTATCTAAACATTCCCCAATCCGAAACGGTAATTATAAGAAATTCCCTCGATAGAAAAATTTCGCAAAGTATGCTCCGAAAATTATTGTAAACACATTTTTTTCAATTATTTTAGAAGTCATACGAAGTTATTATAAGAAAAAATCACAACGTTTCTTTAATTCTATTTTAGACGATCCTAACGAGAGTTTTGCTCTATTTTAAATGAGTCGTGTTTTTTTGCTTAAATATTATCGTTTTTAATATTAGCGCGCTCCCTCTAACATTCGTATTTACATATCTCTCCATCTTCTTCTTTTTGGGCGGGGTATACCGGTCCTTAACTTACCATAATATTTTATTTTCTTTTAACGCTGTTATAATTCTAAACTACAGAGCACATTATTAACGAGTAGATTTAAAATTTTCGTTGATTTTTCGATGTTTAAAATCGTGACTTTTTTTGTTTAAAGATTTTGGTTGTAGATTTTTCTAGATCATTGAGAGCCAATTGTTTCACAGAATTTGAACAATTCATAAAATTTCGCAGTTAAAATTTCAAGTTCTTTTATTATTCTAGTTGTACTGATACAACCTTCACAGAACTTTATTTTCATCTTTGAAATTTGATGAATTGTTCAAATTCTGTGAAAAAACCCATCATTCAAAATTACAAGTGTGCAGTTCACACGGGGTAGAAGCAGGGGCGTGCACAGAGTTTTTGATCAGGGTAGGCAGTAGAAAAATACAACAAGTTTCACAGGTTAAAATTTCCAAATTCTATCAGATAATTTCAGAATTAAAGTACGACAAACGTTTTTGAACCGACAATTAGCATTTATGAAAGACAACAATTTGATAAAAGTACATAACAACAGATGTTTTTGTCGTCACTGATTGCTATTTGCTAATTTTGATCTAGAAAGCACTGCTTAATACTAAAAAAAAAACCACATAGAAGCAAATTCAAAACGACAGTTCTTTGTGGATTTCGTAAACATTGAATTATGTCTTGTTTGAAGTTAGCTCTAGTCAGAAATAATTTCTGCTTAGACCGCATTTTAGTGAAGCAGTCGGAGGGCTCGCCTGTAGTTTCTAGTTGCAGTTTATGCCGTGTAGTTTCGGTTGCTCAGCTTTTTCGCGCTTATTTTTGAAAGTGTGTATTTATTTTTAGCAATAATTTAAAAAATTATAATATTATTTACATGCTTATGTTTTACTAAAACGGCAGGGTAGGCAGTGCTTATATGCCTATATGGAGTGCACGCCCCTGGGTAGAAGTGAACTCTTCCGAAAACTAAAGTAGAAAAGAGTGAGGACTTTACGAAGCACCGCACAAAGAGGAAACCGATTATACTATCTCATTCTCAATATCTTTTTAATATGTGTTTTTTCTCTTTTTAGAATCGGTATTTTTCTGACTTAACTTGACTTAAAAAAGTAATAAAACATTTTAAAAATTATTAGAACCGTCGCTAAAAGCCGAAACAACCCGGCCTAAGTGAGTACATGCTCCTTGTTTTACCACCAACTAAATTAAAAATCGCGTTTCTTCTAATCAATGTTGTTTTGATTGAATTAATTCCAGTCGAGATTGAACCGCCAACCTCTGCCGATAGAAACGACAACATTAAACCGGCGTGACATGCGACCTAAAGAAATCCATGCTACGTTATTATTGCTTCCTACTACGTTAAATTAGCGGTAACTGCAAATCCTACGCACGTAAACCTTGTATCGGACGATTGGATCGGATAATTTATGTCGATAATGGTAATTTGGTTGGCCATTTCAGAGGTCATTGACGCACGTGGCGACTCTACGCGAGAAATTAAATGACGGTTTTATATAGGTAAAGTACTAGCGCAAACCCGTGAAAAATAACGAAATGATAATTTTTTCCAATTTTGAAAAGATAATTAAAATAATTATCTGTCAAATTGTAGGTTCGTGGGGTGAGGTTTGTCGTGGTCTTGGTATAGTATGCGTCTGTCCACTTACTGTCTGGCAAGCCGGTTCGAGAGGGTCTTTTACAATAAATCTCAAAATGTATACGGATATAGAACAAAAGGCATAAAATTCCGGAAATATTTAATGCATTACCTGAAAATATCAAGAATGACACATCTTATTAAAAAATCAAAACAAAAGTTAAATCTTTCTACCTCCGAAGAACATGAAATCAAATAATATAGTTCCTTTCTACTCCATATATAGTGGCTTGACTCCAGTTCAATTATATATTTATCACTGTATATATGTATTATGTAAAAGCTGTTTTACAAATAAATAAATAAATAAATTAGTATTTTAATATTAAGTATTATATTTAGTATTTACTATGTAAAACTGAAAAGTATACTGTATTAAATAAATAGAAAAAAATGAGAGATTTCTTACAATCAAACTGATTGATCAGTTTCGTAAGATTTGTAAAATAAAATATTGTAAAATTAAAACTGAATAAACATATTAAAAAAAAAATTAACTCCACACAGGCTTTGGGGATGCTGTCTGGAGAGTCTTATTAGAGGAAGAAAGGGAAGTTCTGGGAAGGAAAAAGGTATGAGGGGTGAGTAGGTATCTGGGGGTCAGTGTGTCCAGGAGTGATGGACGTATGAATCCATCCCTCCCACTGTGGTGCAAGGCTATGTCCCGAGAGAATCCAGCTGGAAAAGTCAATGGGTCTCCTTCAACCATTCTCTCCCGATCCCGACTGCCATGCAGCTGGTGGGCAGACGCATCCGCCGCCAAGACCACAACAAACCTCACCCCATGAACCGTTAGTATGTACCTTTTCAATTTGGAAGGCGGGTATGAGTACCGCCGCCCCGGGAACCATTTATTAAATAACCAACACCTCTGCCGTACGTCATCTCAAGTGATTCGCTACGTTTGACGTAGCAGGGGTGCTTGGGTTCATGGGGTGAGGTTTGTCTGGGTCTTGTCGGCGGATGCGTCTGCCAGATCGGGAGAGAATGTTGAATTACTAAAATGTGATGCGTCGCGTAAAACCGTGTGTTATCTTTAAACCAATTGCGTAAATAAGTGCCAATAATAAATGCCCTCGTGTGTGGATGTGAAAGTGTTTCAATTACACGGTCAACACCAGTAAACACCAAGGAATAAATTTTCATTCGTAAATACACGCCAATTACTTTTTACTAATATAAATATTACACTTATTTCGATTGTTTCTCGGAGATAAGACAATCTTCTGACAAAAAAAAAGAAAGTCGATCCCGTAAATTTGTCACATTTATACCTATTATGTTTTGTAAAATAAGAACTTTCTTGTTATAAGACCTCGGTCTCAGGGCGCACTAGGCGCCCTAGGAATTTATTTTAGCAATCAATTCCGAACAGTATATTTTTCCGCACATTTCTCCGAAGATCGAATGCAATACATCTTATTTTAATAAGTGAAGGGTGAGTGCAAAGGATACACATTTGCGCGTGTATAGTCAATTTATGCCTTCAGCATTGAAGGTCGCGGATTCACAATAATAGCAGTTTTGGACACCGAATTAGCGGTAAAAATTAACTCTGTTTACCCCCCCCCCCCCCCCCCTTCCTCCATTCCAACTCTGCGTGGCCCACCTATAACGTATAGAAATATCTATGACCGTAATGTCATTGGGTCCGATTAGCTCTGGACAATTGAGAGCAGTTGGGACTATTGTGCGATATTTACATAAAATAAATAATAAAGCAGTGTTAAAAAAATAGGTTATAGCAAGTTTTTTTGCGGTTTGTGTTTTTTTTTATTTTTTTTCATTGAAGATGAAGATGACAATAATAATCTAAACGAGAATATGAAAGAGAACAAGACACGGAAAAACAGAAAAAGATAATGGTCGCGACTGGGACTCGAACCCAGAACCTCTCGTCTAAATTCGTGTGCGCATTTACCAATTCCACCATTGTCACCTTCCAAGAAACCGTCATATTTGTCAATCTCAAATTTAAAATTTTAGAATTAAGATGAAGCCATACTAAATAATGCAAAATCATACAAAATCGTATGTTTTTGTTTTGAAAATTTGACCGCTTAGAAGTATTATAGATGCTTCAATTAAATACTGCGTGTAGAACATACCTTGACCCTTAAAATATCGGTCATTTTTTTAATAAGTCTTTTTACAAGCTTAGAAAAAAATAAAGTATTAGGTCTATATAAAACATTTTTAAGTGCAAACTCTCCTACTTATAAACACTTTTTCGGATATGGTTTTTTTGCATAGTGTGGCAAATTCAGTTTCTTATATAATTATTGCAAAAAAATTGAAATTTACGCCCGAACCTCACAAAATAAAATATAATATGCATTTTCGCGTTGGTATTTTTGACATCACGGCGACAATACGGTAGTCGACGAATTTGTTATATCAAAGTGAACCTTATACCGTCCACCGAAGAACGACTGACAGCCGCCCCATTCTTCCGTCATTACTCCTCCGGACAGAGCGGAGAAACAACGTGTTAGGGTCCGCGCTGCTTGTTTTCGTGAAATCAATTTAAAAATTCCGTTTTATTACAATAAACAATGCATAAAAAAGGAATTAATGTTTTTTACAGGCCTTTACGAAATCAACATGTAAAAAAAATTCTCAAATATCTTTTCCAACCATTCCAAAAGCTTTTTCTCAAGTATTTTTAAACTCCTCCCATAAAAGTACTGTACTAGTGGATCGCCTTAACAATATTATTTTCATCAAATAATGAAGACAATATTAGCGAAACGCAATCGAAAATCTGGAGACAGAAAAATTATAAAAAGATATTGGCACCTCTGGGAGTTCTGGGACTCGAACCCAGAACCTTCTGCTTACATGGCAACAGCTCTACCAACTGAGCTAAGGTGTCTATATCCAATTAGGTCACTTTTAACTGTATCATAATTCGACTAAGAACTACCGACACTATCTTCATTTTCTTAACGCACATATTATTGGCTGCTATCTTTATCCAAACCCGTATTAAATGCTATCTAGATAGTGTCCGGAATTTTTTTAATCCATTTTATTTTTATATGCGAAATCTATTGAATTTTCTGCAATTTATATTTATTTTTAACTTTATGAGTAAAACCTCAAATTCGAATATTTTATAATAATGATACAGTTTAAAGTGACATTGAAATTGGATATAGACACCTTAGCTCTATTGGTAGAGCTGTTGCCATGTAAGCAGGAGGTCTGGTTTCGAGTCCCAGAGATGTCAATATCTTTTTCTGTCTCCAGATTTTCGATTGAGTTTTGCTAATATTGTCTTCATTTAATTAAATATTACAAGGTTTTACTCATAAAGTTAAAAATAAATATAGATATTAATCCCAGACAATTTTTTTTTCTACTTATTATTTTTGCAACCCCACTGCTATTGCAGCATCAATCTGCCCCTAATAACATAACCTATTGACTATTCCAGCCCCTCTCATTAACATTGACTAACCGGGGCAAAAAAGGCTGTTCGAATCAACCCCAGCCACCAACCAAACCGGCGGCCACCTCTGGCTTTGGGGATCAAACAAGGCTGTGGAACCCGAAACACCGCAATAGTATTATTATAAAAGGCTCTAATGGATTATTATCATCCCCAGCACCAAGGGTTGGTTGGGGTTAGTTTAGTCGGGACGGGTGGTTTTATTGGATTTGGCTTTTTGATATTATTGTATCCTGAAATGTAGGTACTTGGTTTGCGTTGTTGTTGATCGTTTGCAGGTCACGGGATCGACACCCGGTGCTTTAAAAATATATACAATAGTAAAATTACGCGTTACTAAGTAACAACATTTTAAAAGATAATTTTAGCTTAAGAGGCCGGTATTCGAATTTCTACCGATTTCTTGCAAACCTCCCTTAAACATTTGACGTTTTTAAGCTCTAAAAAAATATATGTTATTCTTGAAGATAATATCTAGACATTAGTCGTGCTCAAACGCAAATTATATAAAATTCCCTCGATAGAAAAAAATCGCAAAGTATGCTTTAAAAATTATTGTAAACACGTTTTGTTTCAGTTATTTTACAAGTTATATGTATGAAAAAATTCACAGCGTTTCTTTAAATGCTGTTTAAGACAATTATCGCGAGATTTTTGCTCTATTTTAAACGAGTCGTGTTTTATTAAAGATTTTCGTGATTTTTGCATCGATTTTGTTGTTGTAAATGTTAGCGCGCTCTTCTAACATTCGAAATTTCATATCTCTCCGTCTTCTTCTTTTTGGGGCCGGGAACGGAGCCTTAACGTATATTTTGTGTTTGATGATATATTTTATTATTATAACGACGGAAAAATTATTGTCTTGTTCAACAGATATATCAAAACACTAGATATTAAATGATCAAGATGATAATTTACACATTACTATCCGGTTTCGCCCGAGTTTCAACACCCTGTCTTCTTCCTCACGCGTTCTTGTTGTTTATTCCATAACCATTCCCTCTTCCTCGGAAAAGATTTATGCAAAAGAAATACATATATATGTATGTTACAATGGGGCTATCAGTGGTAGGAATATTTATATTTCATTACCGTGTTGCCCTACCTTCTCATTTAGCCAACGTTCCGGACAACGTTACCGTCTGCAACATCAGGGCAGATGCGGAGATTGTGGTGAAGTGTGTGTTTATGTGTGTAGAGGAGGTTGCGTGCGTTAATCCTGTTAAAACAGGCTCAGTGTAATAACTAAATAAATTAATGTGATTTTCGTTGTTTAGTTTTGTCAAGTGCCGGATTCTAAGAACTGTTCAGCTTGACGTATATATTAATATTAGTAGACTTATTGTGGACTTAAATTGCCTCCGTGATAAGGTATTTTGACTATTTTTTAATCTGAAAAAAAAATCGATAATGCAGGAAGGTATTTTTATGGTGACGAATAAATTTTCTATAACGATTTTGATGTGACATTTTCGATTTGCTGCAAAAACCAAATTTTCGTTGTTTTCTGTGAATTCGGCTGTGATGACGTCACGCTCGGCAACGATGATGACAGCCGCCTTAACCAGATATACCTAGGCGTTTTCTATATCCTAATGATATCCAGTTGGATCGTTGCGGAATGTGCGGTTTTTTAAATCAATTAGTATGAATGAAAATACAGTACAATCTCACTAATCCGGCACTATTTAAAAACCAGATGGTGCCGGATTATTGGAATGTTCGGATTACTGGATTATAGAGAAAAAATCATAATAAGTTAATCATTATAAGTTTTACACTTTCCTGGTCCAGATTTTTCTTACGCCTAACACCATATTTTTTTGCCAATTTGCACATGTTTTCTCCACTATCTAACTTCTTTAAAATGTCCATTTTATCTTTCAAATCTAGTGTCTTGCGTTTCCGTTTACTTGGATTTTTTTATTAGACACTATTCTCACTTCAAAACAACAGGTAAATACGTACGCATTTGCACATGAGATAAGTGTTGAGGTTATACTGGAGTGCACAGGCGTAGAGGGGCGAGGGAGGCGCGGGCGGAGGATGCCGGATTATTGGACGTGTCGGTAAATTGATGTGCCGGATTAGTGAGATTGTACTGTATTAAAATTACACATTTTTGGAACAGAGATTGGAATCAGAAAAATAAACTTTAAATATTCCAAACATTTTTTAACGGTATTCAGAGTTTTTTTAAATACCGTATTAGGCAAAACGCAGTATTGTGGTAGTAAAAATGAACAAATCTACCAAAGGGTAGTTTGGTAGTTAGCCAGATAGGTGCCTATTGCCAACCCTCTATGTATTATTTTCAACTATTGTTTTAAAGCTCGTGACACTGCGAATCTATCCACAGTGTACCTACCAGACCTCAAACCCCAATCCTCCGTATCGGGTTGCTAGCAAACAAACATCAATTCTGTTATTAATTAAACGTGGGAAAGACTAACAGACGCAGCTACTTACACACATACTATTATTGATATTGCGGCCGATCAAACAGTTTTCTGTTTGTCCGAACTAAATACAATGGAGAGATTAGTTTATAATTGTTTAGTTTTTACACTTATTACGTAATAAGTTTTTTTTAAAACCTGTAAATTAGAAATAAAAAAATTGTTGTATTTCTGAACGGTGGGCTCTGGCCTCATGCAATTTTTTCCCGTTTTTGTATCTGAAATTTAAAATAAACACAATTTCGATGATTTCGTGTGTTGAAATGACGGCGAAATTGGTCGAGGGGTAAGGCTCTCGACTATCTATCCGAAGGTCGTGGGTTCAAATCCCGGAGTGCGCAAATAAATTTTATTTTATTAATTTTTGTTATTATACAATTAATTAATTAAAAATAATATATAGTACATTTTCGGCACATTCCAGAATGGAATATACTCTAGTGTATCGCCCTGGTGTAACATCACCATTTATAATTGAAACGTCTGAAGAGCTTACCCATCCCCCCCCCCCCCTCCCCTCCCTTATACCTTCAGCCTCACAACATAGGTACTCCAATTGGTGATGTAAAAGTCTCATTGGATCCAGACAGGAGCAGTAGGGATTTTTGAGCGGTATTCATATTAACAAAAATAATCTTGCATTAAAATTAATTAATAATTTTTTTACTTTTGCGCAAACTGTTAAAAGTGTTGGTCTCCCTATTAGAATGAAAGTTTACTATATAAATAATAGGTACATAACCCTAATAATTTATAATACCTAAGTAAGATTCTCAAGACCGACTAGAGTACAGGCCTAGGCGCGCTACCGCCAAATTATGAAATTAGTGCTATCGCTAAGTAAACCAATCACTATATTTGTTTAAAATTCTTGCCGTTAAAACAACACACAAATCAGCAGCACCAACGAGCAACGAGTGCCAACAAAAATCGCCGTGTAAAAATTGTTCGATGGCACTGACTTGATCACGTGACGCTTCAAAATAAATACGTCGCATGCCAAGGCCTTGTAAGGATCTGATATGACGTCACAATCATCATGGCATCATGGCGTGATCACCTGCCGCAGGGCGGTCCATTAGCGACGATTGCGCCACCCTGATCCTCCACCACCCGACCAACCTTTCCCCTTACCTGCCTCTACTTCTTACTCCTACAACTTCAGGAGGGTTATGAAAAAGTAGGTACCAGCATTATGTACCTACTACACTGGAAAGGTTTCATTTAGTTTTATCTAAATCGGTTTCATGCCAACTCAGAATCAAGACAACACAACACCTTTTTGGAACGTCATTAAAAGCTATGAAAAAAGCTTTAAAAATGGCACATAACCTAACCTATTAAATAATTTTTGTATGTATTTTTTCAACATTTTTAATGACTTTTCAAAGGAGGTGTTGAATTGATTTCATTCTGAGTTGTCCGTTCACCCCTACAATCAGCATTATGAATTTCAATAAGAAGGATTCATTTAGGTATATCTAGACCAGTGATTCTTAACCTTTTTGGAGGTACTGACCCCCACCAGTTTCATACGCGAATTCACCTAACCCTTCTCAATTGGAAAAATAAAATACGACTTTTTCAAAATTCAAAACATAGGTATATATTTATTTATACATAGGGGCACAAAATGAAAAAAAAATCATTAAAAAAGAAAACCATCAAGAACAAAATCATTAAAACATGATGTTCACACAAAAACAAAACATTATAATGAATATTTACTGCAAATCAGTGTGACTTCTGCTGTTGCTCTTGACCTCCGCTGAACCCGCGAGACTGACTCACTGAACCCCTGGGTTTCGACCGAACCCAATTTAAGAACCACTGATCTAAGATTTTCGATGCGAGGCATCGAATTTTGATGGGAGGTTGGTTTCATAAAATTACTGTTTTCAAATTTAATTAATTTAATTTTTAGATTTAAATTATGTTTAAGAGTTCTAGTCTATTGTTATTATATCTACATATATCGAAAACAGAAATTTGAAATGCTGTAAAGGACACAATGTTAAATGTTCAAGTGAGCGAGAAGAATGTTTTTGAGGCGAAAACTTCTTTAGCACCGTTGTGATTTAAAAGTCGATGAAACGAAAAATTGCAACACTTAAAAGAGGAACATATACATCTATAGGATTTAGCTTGCGAGAGAATAAGAATAATCGATCTCCGCTTTGTGCGGTGCTTCGTTACCTTCCGACTCATGTCTATTTTAGTTTTCTGAAGGCTTAACTTCTACCGCGTGTGAATAGTACACTCGATTTAAAAAAAAAATCAAATCTCCTTTTTTTAGACTTATAATTGAGGCGCTCAGTGGAAGAGTGGCCCAACCCACATTAGCGAAAACGTCATATTGTTATATATTTGGTCATTTCTATGGTGCCACAGTGGCCCAATTTTAGTTTTCACTGTATTCAAAGGATCTTTGAAAGATTGAAAACAAAAATTGAGGCACTGTGGTTTCATACATATGACAAAAATATATAACAAATGATGTTTTAACTGATTCCAAATTTATTTATTATTAATTAAAGTGGGTTGGGCCATTCTTCCGCTAAACGCCTCAATTGTGATTTTTTTAATTATAAAACAGCTTAAAAAAACAGAGAAAAATTACGCATTTAACTCATTTTTGTTGGAATTATTGTCCTTTACAACATTTCAATTTTCCTCTATCGATAGTTTATCTCTCATTAGACGAAATTGCTAGGCAAAAAGTCCACCTTCAAATACTATTTTTTTTTCTAACAAAGATTTATCTACATATTAGCGTGTAGCTAAGTTCAGTTAGAGAGAGTAGAGAGAGAGGTTGTGGAGAACAGGGGTGGAAGAGAAGCCGCGGAGAGAAGAGGGAGAGGGGCCGCCTCGACGCCGGCGCGTCACGCCACTCGGCAGGCGCCTCTCTCTCGGAGGGTGGTCAGGGAGGTTGGGAGGGAACACACGCCCCCGCCCCCTCCGGAGTGATTCACAGATCACGGGAAAGGTGATCTCACCGGCGCGCGCCGCACGATACATATTCAAACCCGTGTGTCATTGCGGGAATGCAGAGAACATATTGAATAACAAAGCATGATGTATATTTAAATCAATATTTAAATTAACATTTTTATCACAACTCATATCACCCACCATACAGTAGAATCATTTAAATCTCTAGAGCAATTTTGTAGAATGTAATATCTTTGCCTGACATGGACTCATAAAAGTCATTCTATGTTATTTTGTATTGCGGTGAGATATTTGTATGTATATAACAGTGTTAGAAAGAGAGAACACCACGCTTTGTATTTGCATTTAAAAGTTTACAATGGACTCTTCCGTAAAATTTGAAATTGTATCTATTAACAACATTTATTAAATAATGTATTCAAACAACATTCAATTTTTTTATTCATATATACACTATTCTCTATATGCTGTGTGTGATTTCTAAAAATATCAGGTGACCACGTAAAAATTTTGGTAGAATTCAAAAAAATATTCTACCATAAATTTTAAACTTAACATCTCTTTCTTAGATCATATAAATTACCCGTCCTTAATGAATGTTTTAATATTCCAACTTTAGCAAACAGAAGAAAAATAAACAAACCTAACCTAACCTAACCTTATCTAACCTTTTATTAAAATTATTAAACTCTAAATTTGATTGTTGCAAACTCCAGCATTTAATAAATCTACATATACCTACCTACACGAACAACTAGACAAACATTAACATTTTATAAACATATATCTCATTCCAACTATAGATTGCATTCCCCAAAACAACCTTTACAGAGTCTTGTTAACAAATACGATGTATTTGACAACAATTTGAACTAGGCAAACTTTAAAACCGTATGTGCTAACTATTTCTACCTACATATTTCATAAAGTATTTTGAACAACAATTTAAAATATTTTATTGTTTTGGAAGATATTGGCAGATTATCTATTTTTACTTAACTTATATTCTGTGTTGCCTACTTTGTGTGAACTCGTATAATTTTATTAGAATACGTTAACAATAATAATCTAAACGAAAATATGAAAGAGAACAAGGCACAGAAAAAGACAATGGTCACAACTGGGACTCGAACCCAGACCTCTCCGTCTAACCAGGACGTTTTTCTGTGTCTTGTTCTCTTTCATATTTTCTTTTAGATTATTATTGTTAACTTATTCTAATATGATATATTTCACTGATGGGATAATATGAATAACCTTCAAAAAAGTATAAAAAGAAAGTTTTTCTTATAAAAATTTAATATAATTTTATTTAACCAATATTTTTTTCCTTTATTTCATGTTGCCCGTATTTTATTACCTCTTTATTTTCATTGTAATAAAAAACACATGTAAAAGCCCTATGGGAGTTTAAATAAATAAAATAAATAATTTGGATCATGAAATACCATTCCAAGCAGAAAAACCCTCTAGTGTAAGGTCAGACGTCATGAAACTTACATCCTGTACTAGAACTAGTCACACCCGGTGTTCCTCAAGAATCCTATTTAGGACCACTACTCTTTATTATATTCATAGATGATGTCACGGCACAAAATTTTTGTAAATGTTTTTTTATATGCAGTTGATTTAAACTTTACAAAAATGCCTACTTACTTTGTCTCAAGGTGGGCAGATAACGCCATGTAATTAAATATTAGCAAATGTAATATCATCTCGTTCACGAAAACCTAGATAATGCGGCTAGATATATGTACCTAGGCATCTAGTTTATAAATATCAGCTACATTTCCATCATGAGCTTTATATCTTCGTTGCATGCGGTATAATCATCATTTAATCTTCAATCAGGATTCCACGTGTCCGCAATGACGCGGTGTCTCCCTCGACTGGCGCCAGCGGTAATATCCCGTGCAATAATCATTTCCTCCCACTCAGAGGGGAGGGTAGTAGAGCCTGCAGGTAGTAGGTACCCGCTACCTATAATACTGCTTGTAGTGGGACGCCCCGACGCTCGACGGTCGACGCTGCTGCGTGTCCGTCCGGACGTCTGACTGAATTACCTACCTGTGCCAAATGGACGAGGGAGATTTTTTATCCTGTAATTCCTAATTCCTACCTTTGGGGCTATTGTCTGCGGGAGGGTGTAATCTACTATGACCGCTGTATGCAGTTTTTTTTATGTTTTTCAGTGGCGTGCTATTTTTTTGTAGAATTAAATTTATGTGGACTCACCGCTGAGAGCTCCATTGTTTTGTATTTCTGTTACTTATTATTAGTTTTAGATATTACCTATATGGTGTTTATTAGAAAAGGCTTGCGCAGACCCTTGGAAAATCATAAGATAGTCTGAATTCTTGACAAATCAGTTCCAATTTCGAAAACGACAAAATAATAATAATAAATAATTTTATGTTAAAAATTATTATATTATAAGTGCATTTTTACTCGATCAGTTCCAATTTAAAAAATAACATTTACATTCGTATAAATTTGAGTTCATTGAACCAGAGCTACGCAGGACAAAATACAACCGAAATTAATGATGTCTAACCGAAATTAATGATGTCTAGTGTAATTTAAGTACAGCAACTGTTACGAATTTCGCCGCGATACCGCACCAGAGTCACAATGTGGGAGTCGGGTACAGGTACCGCTGCCCCGGGAATCATTTATTTGATAACCATCTAACCTTTTCCTTCCCAGAACTTCCTCTCCTTCCTAAAAATATCCTCAACACAGCATCCCCAAAGATGACATAGGCCTTGAGATAAACTGTTTTCTCGGTGCCTCCTGTGTGAAGATAATGTTTAAAAAAATCTGTGTGCAATTCACACGCGGTAGAAGTGAAACATTCAGAAAACTAAAGTAGACAAGAGTGGGGAAGCAAGCACTGCACAAAGAGGAGACCGATTAGCCTATCTCATTCTCTCGCAGACTATTTCCTACAAATGTATGTGTTTGTCTCTTTTTAGTGTCGCTGTTTTTCATCAAGTTGCTAAAAAGTTTTGACTTAAAAAACTGCCCTGAGGCAGTGGGGCTATGGCAACTCCAATTGGGGTATGTTTTCAGGCTGAGGGGAGTAGGGATAGGGGATGTTGTAGAAGAAGGTTGGGAAGTACCCGACTATTCATATCTCGTCACTAAACACTTCTACAGCTATTTTAAGCAATGTTTCCTTACGCCCCATATCAAAAAACCGCGTTAGTATCACTATTTAGTCTTACTAACAAACAAAAAAATTATCACCCCATTTTATTCATCCATCTAACTCGTATTTATTAATCTAACTAATCATCTCAAAACATCTCTCCATGTCCAGCATTCAACCGATTAAAAAATAAAATAGTCATAATATTTTTTTCACCCCCTAAATCTAACAACCTATCCCAATTTTCTCGCAGATATTATTTTAATACACCGGCGCGCTTCGGCGTCTATCCCATTTTTATAGCGAGGGGTGGGTGGTGCAAGGGGGCTGGTTGTTGTATGGTGATAATTATAATAATTGTTAGAGGGGGTTGGAGGTAGCTACCTCCCTACCCAGCTTTATACGGCTATTACGACAGTGATGAGATGACATTAAGGATAACAGATGCGCGTCAGCCCGTTTTTAGGATGCGCGTTAACACGCAATCTCTTAATAATAATGAAATGTAGATACTGCCTTTTATTTTGATTTATTAAAACTCTCCCGCAGCCAACTGCGGCCGAAGGTAGACCCTTAAAATTACTATGAAATATATTTTCAGTATTTTAGATATTCCTGCACAAAGGATTAATACATGATGTGGCATTAAAAAAAATGTGAAAAAATGGTTGATCGCAGATTTTGTCAAATTTAGGTAATATTCCCTGCCCAATAAATGGACAGATAAAATAATAAAAAAACTAGTGTGTTTTAGACCACGCGACGGAAGTAAAACTTAACTAACTTATAAAAGAACATGTAACATTGGGGTGACATATGACTATAGGGTGACCTATGACCCTGGGGTGACCTACAACCGTGGGGTGATCTACGACCTTGGGGTGACCTACGACCTTGTGGTGACCTACGACCTTGGGTTAGTATGTACTCCTTACCTTAGTTGTGCAGTATGTATGCCTCGCCCGATCACCGTTCGCATCGATCACCGTTCGTATCATACTTTTCGTAAAGCATCACACTTTTCGTGAAGCATCACACTCTTCGTAACATCACAACTTTTCGTAACGCATTCACCAGCTTACCCCCCAAGTCAAGCGTGCGTAGAGAAGTTTTTCTTCAAAAGGGATTTCTATGGTTTAAATGCCCATAAGACAGAAAAATGCATGGGGTCATCGGCCGACCCACATGGTTACGGTCGTTATGTTTGGCATCTTGGCCTGTTGAGAGTTAAAAATCAACTACCCGGCTTCGCACGACTTTCAACACAATGTGGGACATTTTAAGTGCGTAATATTATGTTAATTTGTTAATTATTTTTAATATTATGGTTTACTTGACGACTTATGATGAAAAAGAAAAGTGGTTGGGAGATGAAAATGTATGTAGTTACGTTGATAAAAGCTGTGCAAATTTCATGATACCAGAACGCACCATCTCAAGAGTTTTTCTGTTATTAGAAAGTCATCCAACATAGATTATATTTAATTATTTTGTATTGGTTTCACAATTAATTTTGCGAAACGTTCCAGAGTGGAAGATACTCTCAGTATCGCTATTGTGAAAGACCACCATTCAGAATTCAAACGTTTGTTGACCAGATCTAAATATCCAGATATTTCCCCACCTTCCTCTTATTTATCTCCTACTACCCACTGCCTTCAGGCACACAGCATACCCCGATTGGGGATGCCATTGTATCACGGGCTCCAGATGGTTGGTAGGAGTTGGAACTCTTGTGCGGTATTCATGTTAATAAACATTTCAAGCTGTACAAATTTTACGACGCCAGAGCTTCACCGGCGTACAATATAATAGGAGGGTAGCTACATTATGCGATACCTATAAATGAATTAATTTGTTTAAATTTTATTAAAGAACTCTCTTTAGAATAAATTTTGAAGGTTATTCCCATCAATGTAGGTACTTAATATGGGATAAAAAATAGTCGAAGATAATATTGTTAATTCTGAATTTCAATTGAGGTTTTAATGGTCGAGTTGGTTAAGACGATTGTTCCGGTAAGACGAGAGATAATGGGTTCGAGTCCCAGTTGCGACTGTTACGTTTTTATTTGTCTGTCTTGTTTTTTTTTCATGTTTTCGTTTATATTATTATTATGTTCTTCAATGATGTATTAATTTGTGTTCCATCCTCTAAAAACAAACGATGAAGCGTTTGTCGTTACCTTAGAATTTGCCATATTATGTCTTGAGCGATCGTTTGCCAAAATGTGCAAATTTTATAGAACCTAAAATTTGGGAAAAACGATGAAATCTGGATTCATTGGCTTTATACCGCAGTAACCAGTTCATATTGTTTCCATATTAATATTTTGAGAAATGGCATCAATCAAACCGAAAACCAAAAATCCATCTCTCAAAAGTGTTCATAAAGCTATTTTCTGTTACATTCTATTTTCCTCTACATCAAATCCATATCGATTTAACCTGATTTTCTTCTATGATAATTTACCAATACCTGCCAAAAAAACCCTCTTAATGTACCCAATAACAATAATAATAATTTATCTTCGAAAATTACACAGGCAGGTACCGAACGATCAATCCCCTGTCACCCGAATTAGCAGCCAATAACGACAATAATAATTTCATGTCTCCCATATGTCCGTAACTACCAACGAAAGTATTTTTTCTCCTAGTTACCCAGCGTGGGTGTAAAACTCACCCTTTAGGCTTTAGTTCACCTGTTTGTCTTCCGCTCTGACACCACGTAAAATCCAATAGTTAAAACACCAAACCCCAAAGAACGTTTTACAGGTGTGTATCTCTGTGTATGTTCAGTTTTCTATGTGTCCGTTATTTGTCTACCGGCGTTCTGTTGATAGATAAACGGTTGCCAGGCGACGGCCGGCCGCCCCGTAGGTACTTTATCTCTACGGGTTTCGTCATCGGAACCACCCCTCTAACTCTAACCGACCCCACCCGTTCCACCCAACACCACCCGACGTAGAGCGGGCGTAGAGTTTACCTGTGCTGTGTGCTGTCCGCTGGGACGGGTGACTAGATGCACGACAGGTCTGTGGGATGTAGGTACTGTCCCTACTGTATAATGTACAGTAGCTCAATTAAAAAGCACTCTTATCTCGCAGTATATCTGCGCGGTTTATAAGTTGGCTGTCTACACATTGTGTGCACGCAAATTGGGTAGATTCTCTCTTTTAACAATTTTCATTTAAGGGCATTTAACCAGCGAGCGGCCGAAAATTCACATTTCGTCAAAAGATGTTCTTACGATCGTACAGGGCGGTTCCAATGAGAAAATTAATTATTCTCCGTACCAGCTTTTTAAAATTATAACTCAATATCGATTTTATTTCATTCCAAATTTGCTTTAATTTATACCTACATCAAAAATGCTGAAAGGCGTGATGATAAAACTATTCCTATCTATATCTATTCTATTCTCCACCTTCCTCTTCCCTATCTCCTTCCTCTCCCAATTAACTGACATTGCTGTGTTTGGTTACCAGATCTGAATAGCCAAGAACTGTATGTTTCTCAACCTTCCTCTTCTCCATCTCCTTCCTCACCCACTCCATTGAGCACCTCAACAAACCCCAAAAATGGGGATGTCAAAGTCCCACTGGCTCCACGCAGTTGGGACTTTTGTGTGGTATTGACATTTAAAGAAAACTAAAAAAAAGCTTCTAGATAATTCGCCCTGTAGGCTATTTTGTGTAAAATAATTATCGCTGTTAGTCCAGTCAATTAAGCTAAAAAAGGGGGATAATCCCCAAATGAAACGGAATAAGCTGAAAATTTGTAAAAACCTTTATTTTGGTATTCTACATGTTGCCTCAAAAGTCTCACAAGGTCAAGTGTGCGCGTCTTTGGATATTCAAGGTCAAAGGTCACGAAAATCAGTTTTTTGGAAATATCTCGCTTCCTATGCCTCGAATCGTATTTGCGTTCGAGATAAAAGTTATAAAATATAATATTCTCTACAAATTCTGTTTGAATTATTTTTTTATACGGTTAACCGTTTTTAAGATAAAGCCCGAAGAGTGTGGAGCGCTCAGCCGTATATGCCGTAGCGCGAGGTCAATAGCGAATCCCAGTTAATCGAACGGTTTTTTAACTTAATTATTCGTTAAATATTTGTTTATTAACTATTTAATATATTTTATTAATATAATATTTCTTATAAATCTTATTTTATTAATTATTTTATTTATAAATATTTCTTATAAGTCATTTAATATTACTTGCCTTTTTCAAATAAACAATAAAGTAATTTTTTTAATGCTTCCGATTTTATGTCTGGGTTAAATCTTACCCCACAGGAAAAACTAAACCCTTCCACATACTTTTCCAAAAAGGATCATCTAGTCAATCCACGCTATGTAAGTGCATTATATAAGTATAATAAATACAAAACAATACAAGAACAACATGTCAATCTAACAGAGACCAAATGGGAAAATAATTCACCGACTCCAGATACTTTCATATCAGAGGATTCGGCTCGGTAATTTATTTATTTTTAATATTATATTTTAATTATAATATCATTAGAACAAGTAGGAAAGAAATTAGGAATACATTTTTTAATAATATTTTTATTTAGCAATCATCTATCAATAAATTTGTACAATCCAAGTTGAAGTTTTTAATGGGAAGATTTTTTCTTACTTTAATTATTAGTTAGCCGGTATGGGAGTTCGTTTTCTTCTTCTTCCGGTCGCTCAAAGTCATTATCATCATCTTCCTCGTTATCAATGACATTCATCTCCAAACCTTAAAAAACTTCAGGGTCATATGCGATTTCTTCATCGAGATCATTTTGATACGATGAAGCGTTGAGACATGCATGTCCATTACATTGGCCACAAGCTAACGAACATTGCAACCCTATTACATATATCAGTTAAATACTTCTGTTGTAGTTTTAAAATTTTTGTCTGATCACTTGGTACATACTCCGTAGGGACATCTTTAAGCTCTGACAATGTAAATTGGGAATCTTCATGATTTTCTAAATAGTCAAAAATCTTTTTCATTGATTGTGTGACTTGACCATCTTGGCGAGGCTTTCTTATTAGATATGGTACTGGCTTTAAGAAATTACTGTAGCAAACGGCGTGGTATTTTGCTTCAGCAGCTATAAAGTCATGCTCATAAGATACACGATATTTTACTAACTCTCCTAAACAATCGCTTCGTTCTGCTGCTCTTTTAATAACATTGTCTTTGAATTCGAGAGTGCTTACTTTACTAATAGTGCGTTTGTACTTCCTGTGTTTTTTCACCTCTGCTCCTTCATCAGCTGCTTCGCCACAAAATAAGCACAATTCTTTGAAATCAAACACTTTAATTCTTTTCTTGCGAGGTACACTTGACGACGTTGAAGGTTCACTCTCTTCGAGGCGTTTTTTCGATGCTCTGATTGAATTTTTACTAATGTACACTTTTCGACACTCGGTATGAACATTCACAGAAGTTAAAGTATTTAAATAGTTTATGTTTCCATCATTTCTTTCAACACTTGCTGCTTTTATGGTCTGTATACCGCGCACAACATTTACAACATTACCATCAGAAAGTGACTTATTACATATATATAAAACAAAGTCGGGTTAGTTACACTATTTATAACTCGAGAACGGCTAGGCCGATTTTGATGATCTTTGATTTGTTGGATTTGTCTCCACCCCGGATAGGATAATAACTATTAAAACATCACAAAAATTAACGAAAAATACAGTTATTAAGAAAATTCTTTTCCCCATACATTTTGTATGGAACGAACTCTCATATTTGAAAGGGCATTTTGTGTTAAGTACCTATAATATTGAACTGTGCGTGAATTCCAAATATTAAAAAACGTCAAATGTCAATGCGGTAATGGTTTTGCATTTGTTCTTAATCGTGTAATGCTGCCCCTCTTTCTTACACACTAAGTATCAATAGAGACAAACGGTGTACGTATGTCTTCACCCATCCAAAGGAAATATACAATAATTACAATAAAAATCCCTCGCGCGTATAAAGACAATGAAAAGCAATTTATTTTTAAGAAAATTATTTTCCTCATAACCTATGTCATCCTAGGGGATGCTGTGTGGAAGGTTTTATGAAAGGGAAGGATAGGAAATTCTGGGAATGAATAAGGTATGAGGGGTGGGTAGGAATCTGAAGTCAGTGTGTCCGGGAGGGACGGACGTATGAATCCATCCCTCCAACTGCGGTGCAAGGCGATGGGTCGAGAGCAGCAGGTGGGCAGACGTATCCACTGCCAAGACCCGGACAAACCCGGTCACCCCATGAACCCGGGCACCCCTGCTAAATCACCAAACGTAGCGAACCACTTGGGGTGTCCTATGGTGACGTATGACAGAGGTGTTGGTTATCCAATAAATGGTTTCCGGGGCGGCGGCACCCATACCCTCCTCCCAAATTCCCATAAGTAAGTGGAAAAGTAAGAAAATCATAAAAAATATAAATCCGTTCACAACTCCATCTCTGATACTGACAAAAACAAAACACGGACAATTGAGCATTGATGATTGCTCCATTGTGTAATAAAAAAACTGATTTTAATTCAACAGTAATTATTGACTCTGAGGCGGTACGAAGTTCGTCGGGTCAGCTAGTTACATATAAAACACAAATCAGCCATGATAACTCTTATAATCTTACGTCAGTCGTTGCCAAGATGCACTTTAAAACTTACGAATAAATTTGGTAGAAAGTGGTTCCATCAGAAAGAAAACGGTCTTATTTATACAAACAATGGAAAATTTGATGATGCATCTTGCAATTATAAAAAAGGTCGTTAAGTAGGAGTATGTTTTTCCAGGAATACTCTGTATTTCCAGATATACTCTTAATGTGTACGTAGACTCGGGTCTATGTAATGTCAATAATTCACATAATTATTATTTGAAATAGTTAAGTAATATTAAATGACTATTTGATTTATAAGTAACATTTATAAATAAAATATTAAATAGTTAATTTATAATATTTAACGAATATAGTTTAAAAAAACCGCACCATGAACTTAAATTCACCATTGACCTTGCGCCATGGCATGTACGGCTGTGAGCTCCGCTCTCTTCGCGCTCAATCTTAAAAACGGTTAACCGTATAAAAAAATTATGAAGACAAAATTTGTAGAGAATTTTATACTCTACAACTTTTACATGAATGCAAATACGATTCAAGGCAAAGGAAGCGAGATATTTTCAAAAAACTGATTTTCGTGACCTTTGACCTTGAATATCCAAAGACGCGCACACTTGACCTTATGAGACTTTTGAGGCAACATGTAGAATACCATAATAAAGGTTTATACAAAGTTTCAGCTTATTCCGTTTCATTTAGGAGTGAAATCCTTATTTGACTGGACTATGTAGGCTATTTTGTGGATGCGCCTGCATTAGCACATTTTAAGGGATTTATTATTTGATAGATCTGATATGTAGAATAGATTCGACTTATATAGATTGGATTTATTATTTGATAGATCTGATTTAGAATAGATTCGACATAGATAGATTGGATTTATTATTTGATAGATCTGATTTAGAATAGATTCGACATAGATAGATTGGATTTATTTTTTGATAGATCTGATTTAGAATAGATTCGACTTGGATAGATTGGATTTATTATTTGATAGATCTGATTTAGAATAGATTCGACTTATATAGATTGGATTTATTATTTGATAGATCTGATTTAGAATAGATTCGACTTATATAGATTGGATTTATTATTTGATAGATCTGATTTAGAATAGATTCGACTTATATATATTGGATTCATTATTTGATCGATCTGATGTACAATAGATTCAACTAAGATAGATTGAATTTATTATTTGATAGATCTGATTTAGAACAAAATACGAAGAAGGTAGTTTTTGTAATCATTTGGAAGGCCCGGAAGGCTTCTAGTCTCTCTAGAATAAGGGTAGGTACTGGGTATGCAAGGACTGCCCTCCGGATCGATCTGGCCGGCACCCCCATCCTCACCTCCCTCTCATACAGTCCTCCCCACTCCCTACCATCACCCCTCCCCCCGCGCAGGGGACAGGGGATGGCCGAAACCTCCTCTTAGCCAGGGGGATGTTTTGTTCTTGCTGTTTCGATCTATAAAGCCTTTTTTGAGGCTCCATTATGCTTATTGGGGTAGAAAAATTTTCCAATGCAAAAGTATTTAAAAAAAAATTGTTTTGTAGAAATAATGTTGTAATTGCATGGAATTTTATTTTTATGGGTTAAATCGTGTGCAGTTTTGATAATGCATTTTTTAGATTGTCACGTGAAAAGTAGTATTCCTAAGTGAAATAATACACATTGCATCAAATTAATTTTATTTATGCACCCGAGACCCCGCGATTCGAACCCACGACCTCTGGATTCATATTCGAGGACCTCAACTGCACGATTAAGAAAATCGATGTTGATTTATTTAAATGGAATTATTTTTTTTATAAAATACTGAGTGTTGATTTAATTACTAGAAAGGGTTAGCACTTACCCCCATTGATTAATGTTTTCACTACTACGAGGCTTCTACGCATCACATATAATATTTACAGTGATTTTTCACGCCATTTTCTCTTGCATGACGTCTCAGCTTACCTCATTCAATTACCAGGAAATTGCAATAGCGAGGAGTCATCGGTACAATCGCAATAAATAAAATAAAAAGATAAACACACGTCAATAATATTGAAACCAAATGACTTTAAAGAAAATGTAAAAAAGGTAAGCTATAATAGCTAGGTCTCTGTCGCTGCTTAATCTTTTTTCTTATTTAATAAGTACCCACTCCCCTATCAGAAAAGCTTTCATGTCCTCCTGTTGTCGTACTTAACTTACTTTAACCATTGATTCCTGATATTATTTGGATTAAAAAATGTTAATGAAATTTTGGTATCCGTTGACATTTTTTGTAAACATATAAAAACCTGTAAAAGTATTGGACAGTTAGTGTCGGGGTGAGGAGCTACTCGGCTGAATGACCAGCGTCGACAAGTGAAAGCTTTTTGAAAAAAAAAAAACATCAAAAAGTCACCGGTAACCAAAATATCTTAAACATTTTTTACTCCAAAAAATGTCAGGAATTACTGGTTAATAAGTGAGTCAAGTTCGTACCTTAACATCCTGTATAGTTATGTACTTCAAAATTGGTGAAATTTTGCACACTTGACGTTCAAAATAAGAGGAAAATTACAGTCTTTGTACCTACATCTGATTTCGAAAAAACTTTCAGCTAGTTTTTAAATTAAAAATATATTTACTTTTCGGTTTTGTCCACGTTTTGTTTAATAATTGCAATGTATGGAACAGGCACTAACAATATAACATTTGGTCTTAAAAGTTTTTTTTAATTTTTAAATTTTTTTATTGAAAGGATAGTTCATGCTAAGCCAATTGAATTGGCTTGTCAACAGGTGCTTATAGTTTAGTTACATATAATTTACATCGTATCTTTACAGCAACATTTTTTCATACAAATCATGTAAATATTTTTTTTCCGGTAGCCAAATTTTCACAATATACCTACTGAATCTTATTCATAGAATTACATTGCTTTATAGTGTCGGGTAATAAATTAAATATCTTTGGTCTGTTGTATTCAAACGTTCTCTGTCCGTACTTATTATTAAATTTCGGAACTATTAACCCGTCGGCGTCGTTGCGCATGAATCTAGATGTTCTAATTTGACAAGTGATATTATTTTATTAAACCAAAAACTGCTTTATCGTTAAAAATTAATATTGCATTAATAAAATTGTTGCTGCGACTGTATTATGATTTGCTTACATTAAATATTTTCAGTGGGGGAAGCTTTTTCGTTGGAACTTATCGTAAAGGGGAGAGTAAACACCGGAAAATGAAACAATTGTTGAACTTATCACGTGCACAAAATAATAGGGTTTTAATAATATTATTTTTGTTGTGATTTTTTGTCTTTATTAAGGGGAACGGTTGCGCGGCCTGTTTCATACAAAACTTAAATCCTTTTTGATTTTTTTTACATTAGCTCCACAAAGAAAAATAATTCTCCTCAGGGCCCATTTCATCTTTGGGGATGCTATGTGAAGGTTATTTTTATAAACGGAAGCAGAGGAAGTTCTGGGAAAGAAAAAGGGGGTGGGTAGGAATCCGGGGGTCAGTGTCTCCAAGAGTGACGGACTTATGAATCCATCCCTTCTTGAAGGTCTCCCTCGACCAGTCTCTCCCGATCCAGCCTGCTGCGCATCTGGTGGGCAGATGCATCCACCGCCAAAATCCGGACAAACATGACTACCATAACACGGGCATCAGCCTAGCATGGTGGTTGAAAAATCCACAAATGATGTAACCATAATATGCAATGAATAAAGAAAACTTTAAAATAAATAAAAAATTAACCCGGGAATTCCTGCTAATTCACCAACCATAGCGAACCACTTGGGGTGACCTATATCAGAGGTATTGGTTATCAAATAAATGGTTCCCGGGGCGACGGTGCCCATACCCGCCTATCAAAAATCAAATATATATATTTTTTTAATCAGAAGGTGTAGTAAATATCTACTACGGATATAATATTATGTATTTTATCTTTTAAATTATAAAATAATACCTACAGGCTATCAAAGAATTAAAATTTTCATTAATTTAGAGACAACTTTGGCAATAATTTGTTACTTAATGTAAATTACTTAAAAATAATAAAATTCTGTTTTGAGTATAAACATATAGCATTTTAATGGACGTTAATTTAAGTTACAAATGACCGATTTACGTTGGAACACAAATATGTCGTTTATAAACTTGTTAACACATTAATTACAGGCAAGAATTTTTTTTATAATTATAATTAACTCACATAAAAATGCCAAAGTTTCCTCTGAAATCATCCAAAAATTAATTCTTAAATGGGCTGTATTTTATAATTTGAAATATAAATAAATAAAGTAAATCTGTAGGTACTAGTTATTTGCTTTATCTTTGGATTAAAACTGTATTTTTTTGGTGTACTTTAAGTGTTTTGGCCTCAAACCTAAATTTAATAAATTCTATACGAAAAAAAAAACACGCTCAACATTTCCTATTATGCAACCGTAGAGGGCGTTAATCGAAGGGTGTCCATCTCAATTCATTTTATCAAGTTTCAAAATTGTGACAATATTTATTGACACGTCTTCAGATTCCATGTGTAATCTCAATTTTCTTTTATAAGAGCAAGAGTTCCTACTATTCGGAGCCAATGGGATTATGGCATCAGTAAATGGTGTATGTTGTGGAGATGAAGGGAGCGGGAAAGGAAATGATGAAAGGAAATGGGAAGGTTCAAAGTTAATTGTTATTCTTTTTTTTTTTAATTATTTTTAATATTTTCTTATGCTTTGACTGTAACATTGCAATAATTGTTTATTGTATATTTATACCGTGGATATAAATCTCTACAGCTCTTCATATTATTATAAAACTAAGTCCTCTGCAGCGCTCGTCTGTCTAACTATTCGCGATAAACTCAAAAACAACTGAACGGATTTTCATGCGGTTTTCACTAATAGATAGAGTGATTCATGAGGAAGGTTTAGGTATATAATTTGTCAATGTTTTGTGTAAATTGGTTGAAATATATAAAATATAAAGGTGAACGAGCAGGCTGGCAAGCGCGCCGTGTGGATTTGATTTGTATGCAAATCTACAGTTTTATGTCGATGTTGATGAAATTGCACATGTGACCTTAAAAACAAGCGAAAGTTTACTGTCTACATTTGATTTCGAAAACTCTGTGTAAAACCCGGGCATCGCCGGGACTTCAGCTAGTGCATAAATAAGAAAAAGTAGCACATTAAAGCACTTATTTACGTTCAATTTATAGATTATTTTGTATTACGGGTACTTATAATCTATGGAAACTGTGAACATCTATCTGTGCACAGAATAGAAATCTTTACTAAGTATAAAATAAAGACGCTCACGCTGCATGTGCGCTTAGATCTTTTAAACTACGCAACGGATTTTCATGTGGTTTTCACCAATAGATAGAGTGATTCATGAGGAAGGTTTTTGGGTATATGATTTGTCAAGTTTTTCTGTAAATTGGTTGAAATACATAATATATCTGGCCAAGCGGCAGCGGGCAGCGTGGTGTGGATTTGATTTAACAAATGGCGTTGGTTATAAAGCGTTAGCTACAGCAACGTGTGGCCGGGTCTGTTAGTATGTTAATAAATAAATTGTTGTAGGTGAAACCGGATAGCTTCTGCTCATTGCTTCTATCTCGGCGCTTCTGCTATAGTTTTATATCACGAAAGCTGATTTCCGAAAAAAATTGCGATTCGAAAAGCTCATTTCCGAGAAAATTTGAAATCCTTTCATAGTTAGTATGGAGCGTCTCGCGTCTCGCGTCTAGAGGAAGTGAGACCTTTGAAAAAATGTGCACATCTTTCGGTGCTTTGAGAGCTTTGCGTCAGAAAGAGAAACGCGACCGTTACAGTTGAGAGGGTGCTAGAGGCTAGAGGGAGGTAGAGTAGAGCAGGTGGGGTAGTGGGGGTGGCGGCACCTGCCCGCGACACAAAGGAGAGAGTGGAATAATAATGGAATCTTCCAATCTCCTGGTCTCAGGGGAGCGGTGGAATGAGATGGTGCGGTGCCGGGAGCGCACGGGAGCGAGGAGGTGAACCAAACTGTTTTGTGAGGCTTTCCGTTGCGTGTTTGTGCGGCCGGTCGCCTTGGTAACCGGCGCGCGCCGAGCAACCAACCTTACTCCCGGGAATCGCGACTACACACACAGATTCACTAACACAAGTGCGCGTACAGTAACTATACAAGGCATTTAAATCTATTACATATATGTACAGAATGTAGATTGATCCTAAAATCCTATCAAAATTTTTATCGAGTATAATGTCTTAAATACACCATTGAAGATGAAGGTAACACTAGTAATCTCAACGAAAGTATGAAAGAGAACAAGGTACAGAAAAAAAAAAATAATCAAAGTGTGCAAATCACACGCAGTAGTGAAACCTTCAGAAAACTAAAGTAGACACGAGTGGGCAGGCGATACGAAGCACCGCATAAAGAGGAGACCGATGGGCTACGAAGCATCGCGCAACGACGCTAAATCCTATAGATGTACTCTTATGTGTTTGTCTTTTTAACGTCGCTATTTTTCGTTTCATCGAGTTTTAAATATCGGTTACTGCCACCTCTTACTTGAAGGTCACATTTTTCAATCTCGTATTTTAAATTTTAGAATTATCTATATTATCTTCGACTTATTTTTTTCCGTATTATTGGCAACTGCATTTTTCTTAAATTTACGTCAACTTCATCTAAAATTTATACTAAAACATTTCTTATAAGAAATTTTGTATAATAATAATATGTGAAATCTTGATCTGGTGTACGAATATAACAAAAAACACGACAATCACACAATCCAGAACTATAACTAACTGAAACTACAATGTACCCTACATACTAAGTCAGCACAAGGACAATTTTTCTACCTAGCTCCTAAAATCTTCAACCTTCTCCCTAACCTAACCTAACCTAAACCGAAACCGAAACCTTACTAAAACTTTCAAAACGACGCGACGCCTTAACCTTTGACGGCCTCGTGGTCAAGGGGTAAGGCTCTAGAGTGGAAATTTGAAGGTTGCAGGTTCAAATCCCGACGTGCGCAAGTAAATTTTATTTAAGTAAATGAAACAATGTTACTTTGTTTAAACCACTTGTATATTTGTTTGAAGCCGACCGGTTTCGGAACGACCGTTCCTTCCTCAGGGCAAACATATACTGATTTGACAGTTACAAAATAGTGGGTGGGTACAATATATTATTACAAAGTGTGTGCAAATTATTACAAAGGTGGAGGTGTGGTTAGGGATTATTTAAGAGTGGGGGTGGGGAACATATCCATGATTGGGCTATAAGATAAAAAAAATTGTTTGTTTATAATGGATTCATTATTTTTTTTATTTCCAAGGCCTCCAAGTTATCTAAGCGTTTTCCTTTATGGTTGATATGAAGAATATTTATCCCCGTATTTTTTTTTCAAAACTATGGTTATTTTCAATGATATGGTTAGCAAACTCGGAAAAAATAACGAGTTTTTTTTCCAATATAAAACGAGGATCTTTATTATAGAAAGTTCAGAAAGGAAATTATTATCAAGACCTTGGGACATTTACTAAGCGGTGTATCATGGAGTGGAAGGCGGAGTGTTTTTGTGAGACAGGGTGGTTGGAGGTCTTATGAATTACTGTGCAGTGTATGTGGGCTTGCGATATACACTAAAATCAATTTTATTATTTTTAATAGATAAAGTTTAATCCAAAAACTTTAATGTTTCATTGCCTATTTCTATCGTAAATTTTATTTGATTGATTAGTGTTATTTTTCACCATTTAATTATTTAAAAATAATGTACGTTATATTTGCGGCACATTCCAGAATGGAAGATGCTCTCAATAGCGCTCTGGTGTAGGACAACCTCAGAATTGAAACGTTGCTTGAATTTACTTTAGTTGTGTTTTGTGACCGGATCTACAATTTATACACGATTACCTGTCCACAATTTCTATATAGGTCATACGCATCATTTTTACACGTAGGTAAGTAAGCAGGTCACGCAAATATTTTCAATTACTCTTGCTATAGTTTTATACCTTTTACAATAATTAACAATTCCCCTCAATCGAGGTGTGATCAATTCATTTATTCAAAACGAATCGCACTGTGAAATAATTGATGAAACTCGCGGATAATGGTGCGAGCTAGTGGGGGCAGGTATGAACAAAGGGCGAACAAATTATGTAAACAGGTACTACTGACCAGCAATGGTAATTATTGTGGATACTTTTAAATCGTGTTTTTTTTTACATCGTTCAATAAAAACTACCATATATGCATGTATCTTTGTAGGTAACTATTTAATTAAGCTTGTTTGTGTGAAACAAGAAAACTCTTGAACTGTGAGCTTTTCTCAGATTTTTCTATCTGGAATTATTTTTTTATTTATTTTAGCGACTATATAAAATAATTGTTACACACAAAATATAATGGTGAAATTAAGTATAAAATATTGTATTTCTTAGTCCTCCTCACTAGGGGGTCCTGTGCCGAGGCGGACTAAAGTTATTTATATATGGTTTATTTGTCTTCTATGTCGTTTTTAGTGTCTTCATTAGGGTTTTTTCATTAACCTCTTTTAGCCAATCAATTTATTCCTGATTTGTATTCATTAGGATTTTTTATTAATTTTATGTCTTGGGGAAGAATTTTATGGAGTTTTGTTGCAAAGTATGTATAGTTTTTTTGTCCTAATGTGGTTTTATAACTTGGAATATTTTTTATATCATTTGTATTCGTTATGCATACATGGTCTAGTAGAGGATTCATTATTTTTGAAAAGCTTCAATAATATATTTTTGGCATATATTTGCTGTACTATTAGGACAGCACAATTTTTTTCAGTTGCCAACGTCATTTTTATCATGAGCTATGTAGGTACTTACTTAAATTGATATACTTTAATTTAAACGGGCTTAAAAACAAAATTATTTAAAAAATCGTACCATTCATAAATCCTAACATCTTTTCAATACAAGTAATAAGTCATGTTCTCAAGTATCCGGTAATCGTTTGGTTTCGGTTTCCTCCTAATTGTACTTTTATGTTTAATATCTGAATTTTTTTGTAAGAAGTTAGTGTATTATATTTTAGTTTAAAAGTTCTTGTTTTGTCCTGTGCTACAATAACACTGTTATTGTATATTATTATTTTCCTCTGTGCTATACAGGGGCGTGCACTGCATATAGGCACATAAGCACTGCCTACCCTAGCGTATTTGTAAAACGTAAGCATGTAAATAATATTATAATTTATTAAATTATTGCTAAAAATAAATACACACTTTCAAAAATAAGCGCGACAAAGCTGAGCAACCAAAATTACGTGACCGCCACATCAAACGGCATACTACAAATGTGACATAAACTGTAACTAAAAACTACACGCGCCCTCCGACTACCTCACTAAAATGCGGGCTAAGCAGGAATTATTTCTGCTTAGAGCTAACTTCATACAAGATATAATATCAATGTTTACGAAATGCACGTAGCATAGAGTAGAACTGTCGTTTGAATTTGCTTCTATGGGGTTTTTTTGTTAGTATCAGGCAGTGCTTTCTGAAACAAATTAGCAAATGGCAATCAGTGGCGACAGTGACATCTGTTGTTATCTGAAGTATGAAAGTGAGACAACGCCAATTGCTTTTATCAAGGCCACCTCGGATATCCATTGATTGGCTTGTGATAATACGCATACATGAAGCGATTATTTATTATTATTATTATTTGTATATTTAAAGTGGCTTAGATAATACAAACCTACATCATCTACAGCCAGCAGCAAGTTCACTTAGCGAAAACTTGTACGAAGGGAGCCATCTGTGGCAAGTTTCTTTTTTATTTATTTGAATCAATTTGGCGGTTTTCCTACTGCCTACCCTGATCAAAAACTCTGTGCACGCCACTGGTGCTATAACAGCACTGTTTTGTTAATCTTTGTTCTATTGTCATTGTTTTGTAAATACTGTATATTCTTTATTTCATAGGTATAATTTTATAAATATTTTGTGATGATCTCGTAAGGAGCACTGTAGGATTATTTTTAAAATTATTATAGTTAAGCGCACTTGAAGTGAAATGACACAAAACTGCGCTATACAAATATTACGTTATTATTATTATTATTATACCTAATATTAACTACCTATTTGAATATAATAAATAAGATTTGCAATAAATATTTACAGGTTTTAATTTTATTATATTTTTTATATTAGTGCAGACACATTAAAAACCACAAGATATTATAATTACAATTTTGAAAAACACAATAAATATAATCTCCATAACCCTTAAAGTCTATTTGTTCGGTTTCCATGGAAATCGTTGTATAACCCCTTATTATCATAGTGAGAAATATGATATAAACGGTGTTAGAAAGAAAAAAGACCACGCTTTATATTCAAATACAAAAACTAACCACAAAAGAGATAAAATGTACACCTTTATGAAACCAAAGTTTCGAATCACATTTTGAAATAAATTTATGAATTTTTGGTAATTTTTTAATATTTTTTTAATAAACGACAAAAAAAGTAAGGAGAAACGACAAACGTTTATTATACATTTGTCTAATAAAATGTTTATTTTATTTTTTCACCGTAATTTTACTTACAAAAACATGAAGTGAGCCATTTTTCTAATATTTATGTTTGCGTACAAAATTTTTAAATTTCAAAAAATATACGTTTATTTCGGTTTATAAAATTTGAAAGTGTATTTTATCACCTTTCAAAAACAATTTTTAATTTTCGGATACATTTAGAAATATTCCATTCATTTGGATTTTATTGTAAAGTGAAAATATTTTGATCCACTGAAATAACACTTTCGAGGCCTGAGGTGTTCACTTTCTTTATCAATAAGTGGCAGTTTAAATTTTGATAATTGCAATAATATTCAAAGCAAATCTGAGTTCCATCTATAGTCCATTGAACCAAAGTTACAGACGCACAGCCGAAATTAGTATTGAAAATTAGCTAAACCAATTTAAATGTTCCTCTTTTAAACTTAAGCTACCACTCTTCCTTCCTTCATATATCATATATGAGGGGGTGCCCTCATTGGTTATTCAATAATTTAACACACCTACGCCTCAGATATCTCATTTCTTCATCATTTAAATCTCGAGCAATCACGTTCAGCGCCAATGCCCGCCACATCTCTGCAACCGGTTCCTCCCTCTCATCCGTCACTCTCGTCATATCTCTCCTCCCATCTCCACACCGTGAACCCAACCTCCCCCTTGCCCTTCTCCTCTCCTCTCGTCTCCCGTCCTTCCGCCGCGTGTTCTCTGGTCTCAGGGGCCTAATCGGCGGCGTGACCACTACGCCGTGACGGCCAACAATAATAAATAATATAATACAAGTCAAGACTGGTGTGGAGGGTCAGTCTGTAACTGATATTTTATAAAAAGTAGAACTTCTACAATCTTTGAAATCTAACCTAGACATTTCATAAAAACGGCGCTATATAAATTATCCAGGTAAGTAGATACCTATTATGATGGTTCGGATCAGAATCTTATCGTTCGTGGGCAGGTAGGTAATAGGTAATTGGCACTTTTGACAGTCTATGAGGTTGAGTGGTTATGATACTTAAAACTACGAATCCAGAGTTCAAATCCCAGCGTGCCCAATTTTATTGATCAGCTCTGATCATGTTATTTGTTAGTGTTATTTATTTCATAATTTATTCATTTAAATTAAAAATAATAATCGTTCTGGTGAAAGATACCATTCAGAATAGGAATATTGCTTGGAATGGCTTTAGCCGTTTTTGGTGACCAGATATGAATAGCCAGGTACTTCACCACCTTCCTCTTTAATGTCTCCTTCCCCTCTAAACTACCGTAGTCTCACTGGCTCCAGAAGGTTTGGAGCAGTTGAACTCTCTTACAAATTAAAAATAAGAAATTATTGAGTTAGCTTTAGGCACATCGACACGCCCACGGGACACTTTGATCGATGTATCTATTCAAATAAATAATCTTTTAGCTACCAAATAGGGTACCTACCTTTTGGCCACCAACGACGATTAAACTGCCTGAAGACAATTTAAAAAATCATTGTGGCCATCATTAAAAATGCAATAATTTTTTGGTCTTCTCCAAAGATTTAAGGCGATCCACTAGTACAGGAAAAAATCGAAATCGGAATTCACGCCCTTTTATGGGAGGAGTTTAAAAATACTTGAGAAAAGGCTTTTGGAAAGGTTGGAAAAGATATTTGAGATTTTTTTTTACATGTTGATTTCGTAAAGGCCTGTAAAAAACATTAATTCCTTTTTTATGCATTTTTTATTGTAATAAAACGGAATTTTTAAATTGATTTCACGAAAACAAGCAGTGCGGACCCTAACACGTTGTTTCTCCGCTCCGTCCGGAGGAGCAATGACGGAAAAATGGGGCGGCTGCCAGTCGTTCTTCGGTGGACGGTATAAGGTTCACTTTGATATAACAAATTCGTCGACTGCCGTATTGTTGCCGTGATGTCAAAAATACCAACGCGAAAATGCATATTATATTTTATTTTTTGAGGTTCGGGCGTAAATTAAATTTTTTTTTTCGATAATTATATAAGAAACTGAATTTGCCACATTATGCAATAAAACCGTATACGAAAAAGTGTTTACAAGTAGGAGAGTTTGCACTTAAAAATGGTTTTTATAGACGTAATACTTTATTTTTTTCTAAGCTTATTAAAAGACTTATTAAAAAAATGACCGATATTTTTAAGGGCCAAGGTATGTTCTACACGCAGTATTTAATTGAAGCATCTATAATACTTCTAAGCGGTCAAATTTTCAAAACAAAAACATACGATTTTGTATGATTTTGCATTATTTAGTATGGCTTCATCTTAAGTTTGAAAGTTCTCCTTCCGAATTCAAACAATTTAAATTAAGTTTTAAAGTTCTCCTTCCCAATTCAAATTAAGTTAGAACATTCTCCTTTCAAAGTTAAACAATTAAAAAATTTAGAACATTCTCGTTCCAAATTCAAACAATTGAAATTAAATTACAACTCGTCCAAGGTTACAAAGTTCTCCTTCCAAATTCAAACAGTTCAAAACATCTCAGTCGCCCTCTGTCTCGAGATAAAGGACGTTCGAGGTGGAACGACCGTGCGAGCGAGAAAATTCACCTCACATCTCCGAACAGAATCCTCGGGAGAGCGACCGGGACCACAACACCGGCTCAATGGACCAATCAGGGCGCGGCAATTTGGTGCCCCGGTCGTGGGACGGCGCACGACGACCGACGACACGTTTGTGGTGATTTTTTTTTAAATTTCAGATACAGCGCGTTCAGTTCGATTTTTGAATGCTGTGATTTTTTTTAATGAGGTCACACAGGCATTACAAATTGAACCAAACAATATGGCGTCAGGTTTTTATGCACATTTGAACTATTATATCTTGCTAGGTAATTAACATTCTAGATTTTTTGCTATCTACATTAGAGAAACATTTTGAGTGGATATTTACTCATCTACGTATAGACTAGGATAGAATATATATATATAAACACATAGGTATGTGTTTTTATTAAGTTTCTATGGCAAAGTTTGTAGGTAGGTACATGATTTTTTTACATTAGCTCCACGCGGGAGGCCCTGAAAACTAGGCCTAGGTCATATTTGAGGATGCGGTGTAGTTGGTATTTTTAAGGAAAGTAAGGAGAGGAAGTTTTGGGAAGGAAAAATGTATGATGGTTGGGTAAGAATCTGGGGGTCAATGTATCCAGGAGTGATGGACGTATGAATCCATCCCTCCCATTGCGATGTAATCCGATGGATCGAGAGTCCGGCAGGAGATATCTAGGTTAGGTCTACTTCAACCAGTCCCTCCCGCAGTCCGGTCCGCCATTCAGTGGGAGGGCAAACGCATTCGCCGCCAAGACCTAGACAAACCTCACCCCATGAACCCGGGCACCTAAACGCTAAAGCATCATACGTAGTGAACCACTTGAGGTGACTTACGGCATGTAGTTATCCAATAAATGTTTCCTGGGGCAGGTATGGGTACCGCTGCCCCGGGAACCATTTATTGGATAATCAACACCTTTGCCATAGGTCACCCCAAGTGTTTCGTTACGTTTGGTAGCCGGGTTCGGGTTAATGGAGTGAGGTTTGTCCGGGTCTTGGCGGTGGATGGAATAGGTGGATGGTCTCCGGGTAAGAAGGGACCTTGGTTGAGGTAGACCTTTTGACTTTTCCAGCAGGACTCTTTTAGAACATCACCTTGCACCGCAGTGAGAGGGATGGATTCTTACGTCCGTCACTCCTGGAAACACTGACCCCTTAGATTCCTACCCCCCTCCCCCTCTTACCCTTTTCCTTCCCAAAACTTACTCTCCTTCCTTTCCTAAAAAATACCCTCCACACAGCATCCCCAAATATGACATCGGGGAATTATTTTTTTCAGGACCTCCTGTGTAGAAATAATTTTTAAAAAAGCAGTAAAGTAGGATCTTATTTTTTTAATTTTGTTATTTTTGCAGATTACATTTTTGGTTTATTAATTCCTGTTGCGAAATGTTCCAACCAAATAGGTACCTCGCTATTAGTATGTATTCAAAATTCATATTATTTTCTCTGTAGAACTAACTATTGGCTAGCAAGAAAGAACCTGTTAGATAAACTCGAGCTCGACGTGATGTTATCTTTTTAGGTTAATTTCTGCTACTTATGTGTTTTTTGTTCGATGTATACGTAAGTAATAAAGTTACACCTCGCGTCGCTCCGAGCGGATGAGCCAATAATGGCTTCTGAATTGATAAGAAAACGGGTTATTCTTGCAAATTGTCGGTGCCCAACTTAAAGATGTCCCACTATTCATTATTATTATGCTCAATAGATAGGCGGTACCTCTACTGTACACTGTATCTACCTACAGCACTTTTTTTTATAGTTTGGCTGCCTACATAGTGTTTAATTACCTAGGTAAGTACCTAGTACCTAATATAGGTAGCACTTTTTTAAATACATCTATTTGAATTTCAATTTTGTTTTCGTGAATGAATGAATGCTAATCTTGGATGTGGACATTGACCCATTTCCCGACATCCAATAAAGCTGAAATTCTGCAGATAGACTGATTGTAGATAACAATTCATTCCATCAACTGTTTTAAATAGATACATCTATATATTAATAGATTTCCGATTTTATTTTCGTGATTGATTGAATGAATGCAAATTTTGAAAGTGGAAATTAACTCATTTCCCGAGTTGAAACTGACTTGTTGTCGATGACAATGCATTCTATCAACTTTTGGTGGCACTCACGCATCCACCGTAAAGTAATAGAAAATAGATATATTACAGAGGAAAACTTTGTTTTTACAATTTTTACGAGTATTTTGCATTTGTGAGGCTGAAGAAATTCAGTGGAGAAGAAGACGTGAAAGGGGATGGTTGGAATTGGGCCTGCGTGGTTAGGGGTACGACTGTCGACTCGCAATCTGAAGGTCGCGGGTTCGTATTAAGTTTGTGGCACGTTTCAGAGTTCTCAGTGGCGCCCTGGTGTAAGACCACTATTTAAAATTGAAACGTTGCTTGAAATGTTTAGTGATCAGATCTGAAAAGCCAGGTACCCCCCGCTTTCCTCTTACCCATCTCCTACTCCTCCCCGCTACCTTCAGCCTCACTACATACCTCATATAGGATGCTTTAGTCTCACTGGCTCCAGATGGTTAGGAGCACTGGAGACATAAAAAAAGTACGTGAATATTCAGACCTGGTCACCAAACATAGATACCTAAGATCATTTCAAGCAACTTTTGACACGACAAAAATGTATAAAAATTATTAGTTTTGCCAATTTTATGGTTATAGTAACTTTGTTAATCTACTGGCTGGTAAAGAGTCATAAAAATATAAACAGGTGTATGATAAAATGCATGAATGTTGATGAAGCAAGAAGTAAGGACCAAGACAAAGTTTTATGTGTGTAGAGACGTTTCGATTGATGGATATTTTGATTGAAGTTTATTTAGCAAAGAAACTCCTTTTTCAAACGAAAACTAAACAAAAGCAACGTAGCCCGCATTTTTGCGCCCTTTTTATGTATAGTCAATTCGAATTCGGAACGGAAACAAAGATGGAGGCGGAGAAAAGCGCGGGCGGGAAGTCGTCTTCCATTTATCACCCGACCAACCACAGACAAAACCAAACACCCACCCAATCTACCATATACACCAATCTACTCGTTCATCCAAAAAACATCTATCTAGGCGTTTTATCTATTCTTTATTATTTCTTGCGGCCTATCTTTCCCGTACAATGGAGCGAGGGATCCCTTTGACAATGCGTACAATGGCGGCAACTTGGCACCTTAGAACCGCCAAAATATTCCGAAAATAATTAATTTGAATCTTTTGAAAATCCGTCGTATTCGAGGGAGCGTTCTGATTGGCTAGAGAATATAAAAGGAAATTTCACAATAGAAAAGGCAACGTCTTACTTTTGGCTTTTGTGGAGCCCTGTTAGGTAGGTACCCGCGATATCAAGTCTTAAGAGGATGAAATAATGTAGAAAAATAAATAAGTACCTACCTTCAAAGTTTTTATTGTGGATGGATTATAGATTGATTTTTGTCATGCCTTTATTAGATTGTTAAAAAAAATCGGAGTGTGCAATTCACACTCGGTAGAAGTAAAATCTTCAAAAATAAAGTAGAGAGTTGGGAGGCTAAGAAGCACCGCTCAAAGGGGAGACCGATTATACTATCTCATTCTCTCGCAGGCTAAAATCTTATAGATGTATGTGTTTGTCTCTTTTTAGTGTCGCTATTTTTCGTTTCATCAGAATTTCAAATCACAACGGTGCTAAAGAAGTTTTCAATTAAAAAAAAATGAATTGAAGATGTCCAATGACTTGGTATAATTATTTCCCTCCATTAGGCATAGAGGAATGGTAGTTGGTCCCAGAACTTCTGCACTGAAATCTATCCCAACTTCTTGTATTACGTAATAGAATCCTAAATGCAAGCAATTCTGGACTATCAACTACATCATTTAAATTTTTATATAGAAAAATACCTAGTCCAAGAGAAAATTCTTCTGTTTGACGATTTAAGCATCGTATTCATATAATTTAAAAGCGTTTTATTTTAACATAATTGCTGGAATTCCTACTTTGAAATGTATAGAATATGTAATAATTTATTTTGTAATTTTTCAATATCTTGCTCAGGGATATTATAATGTGGGTTCCATACGAGAGAATTGTACTCAAGTTTACTTCTAACAAAGGCAAAATATATGCCAAGGTTCATAGAAAACAAGGATAGCTCGTACGGGCTTTTTTCGAAAAAAACTCGTCGAGCCGCTTTCGAAATTTCGAAGGCTTGACGTAGCTTGAAGTAAATTGCAGTTAATTCAAATCTCCCAGCGGAACATGGACTTCAAACTACGTCACGAATTTTTAACTAATCACTGCTCTGCCCCCCCTTTACATATTTGCTTCCAAATAAGTTAGGTATGTACGTACTTAAGATGTTGCTTTAAAACTACACGTGTTTCACGAAGTATCCCCGTGTGTTCAGATAAAGTTCTCTCTGTCCTTGTACGGACGCTCATAAAATAGATGAAATGATGTTTTCTGCCTTTCAAAACAGATAAAAACTGTGATAAATCGAAGCAGCGGTCACGATTTGAGGCGGACGACTCATTCTGAACGTCTTAAATTGTTGGTAATTTATTTTAGTTCGTGGCGTGAGAGTTATTAAATACAACAATCATTGTTTATCTTTTGTGCGCAATGATAAGAATGACAAATGTCAGGATGGTAGATATTGGATACTCTCAGTGTTTCCTTTAAATGGTATATGCCGTGTTTGGTGACCAAATTTGAATAGGCAGGTGCTTCCCCATTCCCAAATCCTCCCTCTCCCCACTACTTTCGGCCTCACAACATACTCCATCCAATAATTGGGGATGACATAGTCGCAATGGCTCCGTACAGTCGAGAGAGAGCATTTGGGACTCTTATATGGCGTCCATATAAGGGGTCGTCCATTAATCACGTGATGTTTTTTTAGCAACTTTTTAACCCCCCTCCCCCTGGTGATAAGTGGCGAGGTTTTAGACTACCCCCTCCCCCGTTCCCAAAATCACGGGTATTTTTTTAGTACAAAGTATATTGAAATTTTCAGAATATTATCTTTAAATACAGGTATAATTTGATTAAATTTTGGAAAATTTAGCATCGTGTTAAAAATTTCCAGAGAGACATTAAGGTTGCTGGTTGTTTTTGACTGGCATTTGGTTTAAAAATCGTGCGTTAAAAAAAAATGAATACAGGTGATATCTTATTATATCCCCCCCCCCCTCCCCTCCTTGTGATATTTCGCGATTTTTTCCGACCCCCCCCCCTTTCGAGCCTCATGTGGACGACCCCTAAGTATTACAAAAAATATTCTTTAAATTGTGTTGATAGGAGTGGATACATCCGCCCTGGGAACCATTTATCGGATAACCAACACCCATGCCACAGGTCACCCCAAGTGGTTCGCTACGTTTGGTGATCGGGAGAGACTGGTTGAAGGAGTCTCTTTGACCTCTCCAGCCGGACTCTCTCGACCAATCGCCTTGCACCGCAGTGGGAGAAATGGATTCATTCGTCTGCCACTCCTGGTCACACTGACCTCCAGATTCCTACCCGCCTATCATATATTTTTTCCTTCCCAGAACTTCCTCTCCTGTCCTTTCTCTAAAAATACCCTCAACACAGCTTCTCCAAAAATGAAAAAGGTCCAGAGGGAAATTGTTTTCCACAGGGCTACCTGTGTGAAGCTAATGTAAAAAAATACCTGAAATTAAAAAAGCGCCAAATATTTTTTGCGCTGAATCACTTTTTTTTTTATTTAATTTTTTTTATTTTCTTTGTTTCAGGTATGTTCCTGAATTTCTTCCGTTTTTCTTCTCTGGAAAACCTTCCTTGAAACTTGAAGGATCTTTCAAACGGAATAAAACAGGTAAGATAAATAGTTGTCACAGAATAAAGAATTTCGCAAGAAGTGCCTATGAGGGTGTTTCTTGAACCAATTATGGGCCCAATTTGGGCCTACAATTGTATACATAATTACGAATTTCAAATGGGATGGCGATATACAATTTCAGTGTAAAGGAGAAAGAGAGCCAGACCGAGAGTGTGCTAAATTGTCTAGAACAAAAAGGTAATGAGTCAGTGGCACACTTGTTTCCATTCATATTTGTTTGAAAGGCACTTCTAGTGTTATATTCTTTATTAGCTGGTTCCCGGCATGCGTTGCAAGGCCATTTAATAAAGAAATTGTTTCTCCCTGCGTGTCCTTTCCCATTCGTCCCGTTCCCCTTTCACCTTCCCTTCCTCTCCCGCGTCCCCTTCCCCTCTCGCGTTCCCACTCTGCCTCCTACACCTTCCCTCTCCCCACTCCACTCCCCCCTTTCCCCCGTCCCGCGAACCCTCCTCCCGAATTCCATACACTCAATCCCGGTACATTCAGTTTTCAAACAGCTCGCGTGCCACCTCTTGCAATTTTGTATACAAATTTCATGATGCCAGAGCTCACCACTAGTTTTATACAAACCTTGTCCTGACAATAACGAACACAAAAAAATATTATCCAATTTGATGCAGTCGTTCGGAAGTTGTGCGCGTACATACATTTCGGCGATTAATTTTTATTTATATAGATGGATAGATAGATAGATGATTCTATGACAGTGTTGAAAGTCGCTGTTTCAAATCCCAGCGTGCGCAAATAAGTTTCATAAGAATAATTTATATTATTCACAATTAATTGGGGATGCCATAGTCTCACTGACTCCAGACAGGAGCAGTTTGGACTCTTGTGCGGTATTCACATGAAAATGATCACTCTTCAGTGGATCCCGTTTTTGGGGCGCCGTAGATCCCTGTAATGTCCAGTTGAACTCTCGCGTCGCATGACGTGTCTCGCACGATCACAATACCAAAGAGAAAGAAGAAAGGCGTCAGACCAACATGTACGATGATTCCTGATTAAAAAAAGTAGCTACGCACATTTCTCCGTTCGGCAGGATGAGAGTCGGCAGACGTGACGCGCTTACAAAGTTGTACTTATTGCTTTTCGCTTATCTCGCAACGGTAAAATTACGACCGGAGCATGTTCATGTCCATGTTTATTGCCCGCACTGAACGGAAAACACCTAGACATGTGTGATCTATTATTATTATTCCGATGTCGAATGATGTCTCATAATTTTAATTTCGATGAAGATCTGTTATACCTTATTTAAGGTGATCCACTAGTCCTTGAGAAATTCGAAATTGGAATCCCGCCTCCTTTTTGAGGGATTTAAAAATACTTGAGAAGACTATTTTTGGAAACGTTGGAGAAGGTATTTATTTGAGAGTTATTTTTTACCGGTTGATTTCGTAAGTCTGTAAAAAAGATTAACTCCTTTTTTACGCATTGTTTATTATAATAACAATCAAATTTAAAATCGATTTCACAGAAGGAACCAAGTGACGCAGAATCCAGGGACGCCCATACGCCACCTTGGCGGGGCGGTAACTAATATAAAATGTACATGTAGTCATTTAATTCTCAAATCCAAATTCCTTGAACGCCGCCCACTTTGATTCATGCCAAAAAAACAGCCCGAAATTGCATTGTTTTGTTTTATTTTGTGAAAATTCTGGTACAAATACTAAAAAAACTAAATTTAGCTTGATCAACTGTCTGAGGGCTCTACAGTCGGGAGATAAACTGTCCGAGGGTTCTATTACCGGGGATCAACTGTCGTAGTACAACTGGCAGTTGATCAACTGTCTGGGGACCAACTTCTCGAGTTATCACTGTCGGGGGATCAATTCTCACGTAATCAACTCTCAAAGGAACAATTTTGTCTGTGGGATAAACTGCCGGGGGATCGTTGAGCTGTTTGCCCAAAGGTTCTACTATCTGAAGATCAACTGTAGTAGGTACAACTGTCGAAGGATAAACTGTCTGGAGATCAACTGTCCGAGTGATCAACTGTCGGAGGGTTAACTTTCCGATGGATCAACTGTCGCATTATCAACTGCCGGAGGATCAATATTGGTTGCTTCTAGCACGCGGAATCGCCCAACACACTTCTAACCATCAATATGTTTTGTATATGTGATTACCCGTGTGTGTGCATGTATTGAAGAATGGTCGCGGCCTGTGACGTTTCATATGGCACTTTGGTCTGTGGATAGGTACAGTTTGACTTCGCTCAATGCACTGGTCACTGGTCGCTGGTCGCTGGTCACACTCGTGCATCTTGAATTTTGAGAATGATGCTTGCAATGAATAGGTAATGAGGAAGGGCAGAACGTGCTCGCCGAGACTTGTAGAGTAAATGCACGTAGTTGGATTTTCTTGTTATCTCGTGCCGATCTTAGCGTAGGTTGGCAAACATCGTATCTGTTTTTAGTATCTAAAACATAATAATAGTAATTTGGTATTTTGTACAGCGCAGGTTTTCTAAAAAATCACCTCAAGGGCGCTTTGCGACACAGATACATATTGTGGCTCCTTGGTGTAGGCAAAATCATTAACATCGTTATAACTTGGAATTTCTCTTATTTTCGCCGTCAAGTTTCTCTAAAATTTGACGGTCTCTAGTCGATAGGTAATGCTCTCGACTACGAAACTGGGGGCCGCGGGTTCTAATTCATATTTTCATTAATTTGTGTTGTTCCACAAATTGAATACAGGTACCTAGTAGGAGTAGTAGGTATATTTGCGGCACATTCCAAAAAGGAAGATACATACTTTCAGAATATTTGACCGGTCAGTGGCGAGTTGGAATCGAGTTGGCTTGGACGTCACGTATTCGAATCCTCAACTGGCTAAGTCTTCCATGACGACACAAGCAACATTTTCCGCTTTCTGTGGTGGCATTAGGAGGTTTTCAAACATTGTCAGGGTATTCGTTACCCAGAAATATTTGTCTTTCTTAAAAAAAAGTATATCTCTCGTCCTGGTGACAAATTGCCATTCAGAATTGAAATGTTGCTTGAAATGGCTTTAGCCGTGTTTGGTGACTAGATCTGAATATCCAGGGGCTTCCCCACCTTCTTCCCCTCCCCACTACTTTGTGTAAAAACTATTGACTAAAAATTATTGTGTGACCTATTTATTACAGTCTACGCTAAATTCGCGACGTGTACAAAAATTATTACCCAAATCAGAACGTGATTTCTGAAATTGTAGCTTTTATATGTGTTTACTGAATAGATCTAAATACTTAACGTCCATGTGAATACGTCCCCATATCCATCTTCAAAATTCTTCAAATTGGTGACCCCACAGACCCTGTTAATGGTCTTGCCTATATCATTAATGAATAAAAGAAAGAGGATAGGTCCTAGATTCGATCCCTGCGGAATCCCGGAGTTAGTTTTGCTTTGCTTTGAAAGCTTCTGTCCGTAACTGACATTTTGACGAAGGTTTAAACTTTAATTGATATACCTCTGATAGCATTGCGAAAACTTTTATTTGCAGTTTGTATTTCATACGTCAAAGCTTGTAAAACTATGTGGGCAGTCGTTCTACCTAACTTATCCGTCAGAGATGTTGTCCCTGAACCAAACCGGTTTCCCTCTCTCTTCCTCCCGATGGGGGGCAGAGCGCAGAGCATGGAGCAGACTATTGAGGAGCGGAAGGAGTAGGGGGTAATGGCTAGATGGTACCTACTCCCGGCTCCTCGCTTCACTGCCTGCCCCTGCGGAATGTGGCGACGGGATTGCGTGGGGCAGTCTGACTTGTGTAGTGGTATCCTTGGATCTTATCTGAAGTCTCGAAGAGGATTTGGGGGTAGGGATGTCAAATTTACTTAAGTTTTATAACATATTATTTATGTCCTTACAAAATTAACTTTTTAAAGGACAACACCTTTTAATATAACCTACAAAAAACTTAAAGGAAGCCACAAGTCAACACTTTTTCAGTTGATTAGTCAGATATCTCCAAAGGAAAGCAGCGTTCGAACGCTCACCAAAAATCAAAGATTATTTGCACGTGCCTGTGTTTTACATAATACATCTTAGATATAAAAATCAATGTTTGTTCATATTTTATGCGCTGCCATACCGTTCATCCGATTGTGATGAAACTTTGGTGATTAGTTGTACGCACGCCCGCGAAGGTTTTTATATGTAAAAGTACGATCTGACTTTATAAAACTTGTATAAAAAAACTACTACAGGTGGTGCGCGAGTGGTTTGAAAATGTGTGTATTTCATATATTTAGAGACAGGGAGGTAAGGCAGGAAGAGGAGGGTAAAGAAGGAGGTAGGGTTCGCGGGAGGGGTATCGAGGGAATGGGAAGGCAGGGAAGGAAGAAGGGGAACGCGGGTGAGGGGGGGAAGCTGGAGGAGAACGGGGACAGGCAGGAAGAAACAATTTATTTCTTTCACTGGCATTGCAACGCATGTCGGATACGTTGCGATGCCGCTAGTATGCTATAAAATTCCAGGGAAGCATAACGGTCCGGTGGTCCTGTAAATTAGTATGGCATTTTGAAATTTCCTACTAGTAATCCAGAAAACATAATAGGCTTGCATCACATTTAAAAAAAAAAATTATGTTAAGGCAAATATTCTAAGACATTCTGTATTTTTTTTTAAATCGTATTTTTGAAACCCTGACGATTTTTTGAAAATTTTAATCCGAAAAATCAGACCATTTTTGTATAAACCGGAAAGAAAGGACATAATTTTATGGGTTCGAAAAAACGATAATTTCTTAGCCGAAAATCATTTTAAAAAAAGAACTTTTTCCACACGAATAGCAATAAATTGTACGGGGTTCTCTTCGTAACATATGTAAAAACACCGCCATCTTTATCAAAAAATCAAACCAAAGGATAAGTTCGCATAGAACAAACAATAAATAAACAAATATAAAAAAAAATAATTAGTGTGGAATTTTACAAAATTAAGTGAACATTATCGAAGACGGGACATTTTCATGTAGTGACGTCACGAGCTCAAATAATGGATTTATTCATTAAAAAAAATAAAAAACTATACATTTCTAAAAAAATTTACTAACATTTTCGTAATCTTAGTAAAAAAATCTATCCACACGATTTTTTCCAAGTCGTTTTGAAATCCATGCAAGTGGCCTATTATTTTGTTTATTTCAAGTATTTCTGTATTTTTATTGATTTGGTGGCGTTTACTAGTATTGTACCAGATATAGGGTAAAATCTAAAACATAACTGAATGCTCAACTCAAATTTAAATTTTTCGGAAATGTATGGCTAATCAACTGGACGATCGATTTACCAAGATTATTTTAGTTATTTTATACCAACTTTTATTGGAATATCTTTTTAATAACTTTTGAAGGATATGTACCCATCCATGTAATAGAAGATTTAATCTATGAAGTAAAAGATAATACTGATAAATCTAAACGAAACACTAAGAGAACTAGACATAATAAAGACAAATAAAGGCAACGGTCGTAACTGGGAATCGAACTTTTATTTAATTTTAAAATAAAAAATAAAAATTTTGTGTCCACTCCAATAAAAAGTGAATATTCGTTGAAGAAAAAGTCAACAGGTACCTATGCCATATAAATAAATAAAAAATCGAAGATGTTTATCCGAGACACTATCCAGGTTAAATATAAATTCTTAGGAACTTTATAATCATTCAAAAAGATAGCAGCCAAAAAAATATATGAGGTAAAAATTAGTTTTGATATTATTGTTAATTTGAAATATGAGATCGACTAAATGACAAATTAAATAGGTCCGAATGGCGGAGTTGTTTAACGCCATGTCCCGGTAAGATAGCAATCCTGGGTTCGATTCCCAATTGCGACCGTTATCTTTTTATTTTACGTGTCTCATTCTCTTTCTGTTCTCTTGTTTCGTTTAGATTTACTAATATTTTCTTCTTCAATGATTATTTTTAATATGTTTATCTGTATTTTTACTAGAATACATTGTTACTTTATTATTTCGAATATGACGTCATCACTCTTGTCTTAGCTAAATCGCTGTCTTCAGAGTTTTTTTTTTCCATTTCTCAAATAAATGTCAAATATTTTCCATTTTTTCCAGGAACAATTCAAGTAGACCCTGTTAAGAATGCTTCATAAGGCGTGCTTATCTAAGCAATAACTAGTCATAAAAATGATTTCTTACTTGATGAAGTCGGTACCTACCGACTTAAAAATCAATAAAGAAAATTAGTATTTATTTTTACGTTGGGGCAACCCTGCAAAGATGGTAAGTTTCCCATCTCAACGTTAGGGGGAGATGGTACCTACGGGAAGAAAGATCCAAGATGGCCGCCGCAGGAACACCGATCATTTGAGGTTATGTTGACAGTTGGCTTCCTTGCCGCGCTAATTTACCATTTCCCGCTTCGCTGCATAATATATTATTTTCCACCCACAAACAACAATCTAGTACGCCCTGACGCAAAAAGGCACAAACCATTTACAAAACGATCAAATTTCATCGCAGAGATATTAATACAATTTTTACTCGTGTTAAAATTTTACTCGGTGCTTTTTGTCTGCTCGAAACGAAGTGATAAATTTTACCTGTATCAGTTTGGAAATTTTTAGAGGCGAGCACGCTTTATAACAAAAAGGGGTAAATTATTTTTGTACCTTTGTAAAGAAATCATATAATTAAATATGCTTTTTTATATGCTGGTTAGATTTGTGTTGCCTTTTTATTTATTTGTATTTGGGTTGATAAATTTTAAATGTATCTTCAGTGCCTTTTATCGGCACGTTTGAATTTCGAACGGAAGTCATCTTTCTTTTCTTCCTTTACGAGTTGGCGTTCCATTTTCGAGTTTGAAAATTGATTTTCATTGTTTGATGTAAAATGTTGTGGATTTTGAATTTGGATGTATGTATATTGATGGATTGATAATTAGGATTTTATTGTTGTTTCGGTGTAATTTGGTGAACAGGCTTTTGGAATATTTAGTATTAGTTTATTGTATGGTAAATCACAAAGGATTTAATATACTCTGAATTTAGCATCCCCAAAGTTCAGTGGGTAACTATTTGACGATTTTAACTTAGATAGGTCCCTACCCATGACTTGGTGTATGGATAAATTGAACCTGTTCTAACTTTTCCAATACAAAAATGTTTTCTTCTTAAAATGGCGGGAATAAGTATAAAAAGCACGGCGTGGAAATCCTCCGTAGCTTTGAAAGGTTAAAATTTGGAATCGTGTCGCTAACAATAAAACTCCTTATGCAGATGGCGATAAGGTTTAAATTCCCGTTTGACCCCAGCCGCATATTTGGATTTATGCAAGAAAAAAAACATCGCCAAATAGTGTTTTATTTTGTATTGGGAAGTTCAGTAACAAATATTAAAATATTTTCCAATCATTTTCTATGGAACTTAATTGGCCACATTATGCCATAGAACCATAACCTAAAAGAGGTTCGCAAGTAGGAGATTTTGAACCTTAAAAAGTCTGATAATTTTTTTCTGAGTTTATTAAAATTTCTGGGTAAAAAGGGGCATACATTAATTACGTGACTTCAAATGGGGGGGGGGAGAGGGTACAGCAAAATCTCACGTTAATTGAAAAGTAAACCAAATTTATCTCCCGAAGGGGGGGGGGAGGGGGTCTAGATTGGAAGAAAAACTGCTCACGTAATTAATGTATGCCCCCAAAGGCTTATTAAAAAATTTCTAAGCGACCAAATTTTCCAACCAAAAACACATGATTTTGCATTATGTCGTAGTGCTTCACCTTAAATGAATTCTCAGCTGTCGTTACGATCTTAGATACGATATAAATATCATTAATTTGTTAACTTTCACGGTTTGCTTAGTACGTAATCTACTTGATAAATATTACAAAACGCTCAAAAACGTAACCCACCAATCATGACGGCTAACAACGCACCATTTTAGTTACTCAACACTCGAAATAAATAAATATTAATTTATTATAATTGAAAAGAAATTTCATCTAGGTAGATACATACCCATCAGCTTCGTGGGTGTCCCTAATTAAAAAAAAATAATCAAAAAATATGTACCTACTCTGAATAAGATTTCATTTGGCGCGGAAATGCGCGCGGCCATCTTGATAATTATTATGATTATTAGTGTTGCCGTGATAAAATGATATTTACTTGCTTATTTAATAATAATTGTTTTTCCTTTCTCTTGTGCGTGTAGGTACCCACTTTCTGGTCAGTCGGTAAGGCAGAAGTTGCAGGTAGGCGCTGCCTACATAAATATTATGATGTCGATTATTGTCTTTCACTCATGATTATTGAGTTGGTAGATATTTATTGGTTGCCTCTTAAATTAATGCGTTATTTAAAATGAGAGTGATACAATCGTCGGCCATCTTGTATATCAGTTCGTTGACCATTTAGTATTGCCAGATATCGGAGAATTGAATATTTTAGAATATTATGGGGAAAGAATTGATAATATTGATGTATGCGTACGGTAGTGTTGTATATATTCGACAAAAGAAAGACGAAATTTGAATGCAGTAGAAAAAGTATGTAAACGTAATTAATAAGATAAAAGAAAGAGTGGCTTGATTGGTTTTTTTTCCGTCTGGTGCGTATACAACTAAATCAGAAGGTTTTCCGACTCGTGAGCAGGCCACATATCTAAAGCTGCTCTGTCCATGTGAGAAATATGGATTTTCCAAATTTACCTCCTGCCATCCCCTACCGCTACTATATCTCCTTTGCAAATCCTCCCTCTGCCTCTCCCTCGTCCCCTATTTCTCTATCACCCCTTCCTTGCGTGTCCTTTCTCATAAGCATTACTGCGTCCGTGAGCGGGTGAACGGAGAGAGCGTCAAAAGAATAATATATTCATGGATGGAAAAATCGGGGACGCTCAAGGAAGAATGGTGCGATCTAGAGAATTAAATACCCAAGTACTTAGTTACCTACTCAAGAAGAGCCATGTCAAGAGTCGGTATTACCAAATAATTTGTATGAGACATTTCTTGTGAATGTGTACCTAGATGGGGATGTTCTGCGTTAATTTTTCTCTGCATATCAAAAGTAGCTTATAGAAAGTAGGTACATACACTTCCAAGCACATGAGGAAACCAAAAAAATAATTACCTATGAAGTAACACAACAATTAGTGAACAAACATGAAGATGAGGAAACATTAAGATGAGGTCTCAAAGATGATGATGAAGAAATCAATAAACAATAAGATAAGATCTACAAAGATGAAGATGAGGAAATCCATAAACATTAAGATGAGGTCTCAAAGATGATGATGAAGACATCAATAAACAATAAGATAAGATCTACAAAGATGAAGATGAGGAAATCCATAAACATTAATATGAGGTCCACAAAAATGAAGATGAGGAAATAAATAAACACGAAGATGAGTTCTACAAAGATATTGATAATTATTTAACGAGGAAATCAAATGAGGTCTACAAAATTGAAAATGAGGAAATCAACAAACATTGAAAATGAGTTCTACAAACATGAAAAATTATATAAATTAACGCCAACACAAAAACCTACAGTTCGCCTGGGAATAGGAATTCTTAGTTAATGTGGATATTATTTTATTATGCTTGGTATGTATCTTTGATAGTCGTTAATAAAAACTGTATTAGTTTTGTTTTTACTTTTTATTGATCTAACCTAACCTCGTAACAGACCTACGCCAACCGTCTCGTTCCGGTCTGGTGGAGACGCGCAAGCCTAACTATCATTTTTATTTTCTCCGTAGGTACACCAGTTATGAAGCAGGACTACCACTTACATGGGTTGCTTTTTTATTGCGTTTTTTAAAAAATTATTTTCATTGTTCTATCAATTTTCCAGAACAACATTTCTTGTTGTCTTTTGATGGCCATTTAAGGTGACTAAAACTGTGATTTTACTATTAAATACATACCACGAGGAGAATAATTTGCCTCAGATAATATCATTTTGGGATGCTGGGTGGAGGGTTATTTTAAAGAAAAGAAGGTGTGAACATGTTTATTGATAATACCAACCCTTATTGTAGATGTAAGCGGGGAATGCGTGCATGACCGATCTTAGATGCTATTCATGCTATATACTTGCATTCTTTCCATCATTGAAAGTAGGTAACTACCTACTTTTAGATAACTAGCCGAGTTTGACACAACGAAAATATCCACCCTGAAAGTGTCATTTATGTACAAATATTTGAAATAAGAACACTTCAGAAACTTTTCTGCTGGAAAATTGGAATAGGATTATTGCCAGAACTTTTCTAATGGAAACTCGAAATTTTGACGAAAACACTTCTCGACCTTTTTCTTGATAATCAAAACTTAAAATAACAATTTAGGAATTTTTCTTCTAAAAGAATCTTTTCTCTGCTGTGTCACTGTAATTACCCACTCTTTAAAGGTCATCTCCACATTTTAAAAAAAAATTAGAACACTTTAAATTTTTCTAGTTGGAAATCGAAAATTAGACGAAAACACTTCTATAACTTTTTCCTATTGATAATAGAAATTTAAACTAAGAACTTTTGAAATTTCTTCCAAACGTCTTGATTTTAAAAGAAAAAAGTTGTGTCACTGAATTTAACCATATCATCACCATACAAACATTTGAAATAAGAGCACGTCTGAAATTTTTCTTCTGGAAAATCTTTACTAGGACGGGTTTTTTCAAAAAAATTGACGGATTAATCAAATATTTGAAGTAAATTTTCACGTTCTTTGTAATTTCTACTCAAGTTCTGCGATTATTTCATTTTTTTTAAGCAACTGGCCTATAATGATAATATAATAACAGAACTTGAATAGAACTTACACAGAAAGTTAAAAATAATTGATGAATACGTCAATTTTTTTTAAACTAAATGAAAATCAAAATTTGTACGGAAATGCTTATCAAACTTTTTCTAGAACTTTGAAACTTCTCTTTTAAAAAAATCTTCTCATGTTAGCACCTACCGGTCCCAATAAAGTATATATTTTTACTTTACAAGTTGCAAATATTGTAATCGCTGTATTTTTATTTAACTCGATTTTTTTTCATTATTATGACGATCGTTCTGCCAGGTTGGTATTAATTTTATTCAGTTGTTCGTTGTTCACTTTCTCTAGCTAGAGCCTCGTAAGCATCTCTTGCAATTATTCATTTATTATAGTGTCTCGTATGAATTTGTTTGTATCTCGTCTTGGAGTGGAGATAGGATTTCATGGAGGTCTCTGGCTTTCGGATATTTTTTCAACGTAATATAAAATAAAAAAAAACTGATGGTGAATGAAACTATAATATCAAGTGTCAATAATTGCCTTTCCATTGCTCGTGTATTTCATAATAAAACTAATCTATTCATTCTGCATTTTCATTGTCGTGTAGGTGTAGGTACCTTTATGTCAAAGTGAAACGGTCTAAATTCTGATTTAATAATTCAACGTGCTATAACAGAAAAACACCAGCTAAGGTGTTATCAAATCAGTATGGTTATCTTTTCTGTCTGAAATTTGCTAGCACAATTAGTTGTTAGTTATTTTTTTAATTATACATTTACTTTTTAATTTTGGAAAATTTTGAACTCCTGTCACATTTTTTGCTGCCGGGCTTTTACACGTTATTTTTTTTTTTTTATTACAAAGGACATCTAAATAAGCACAACAAAATCAACCCCCCCCCCTGGATCGAGAATTAAAAAGTACACATTTTAGTAGGATTTACGCAATGGATTTCCTATTATAAATAAAAAATGATGAGTTACACATTATTATTACGTTGACATTGAGTATTAAACGTTAGTTAAGTTTTTTGTGGAATGAGCTTATTTTCTATATTGACACAATACCCACTCGAACTTTTGCAGCGCCCCCCAGACCTACAAAACGCCCACAGGGGGGCGCTAGCGCCCCCGTTAAGAATCACCGAGTTAAATTAAATAATCGCTAATTACCGCCATTTTGAATTTTCGTCAATTAAACCTTTCATTTTAACCGCAAATTATCGGTCGATTTCAGCGTTTTATTTCGAAATAAAAAGCTTTAAAAATTATTTAACGGTCATAAATCTACGACCGATGAAATAAAAAAGTGGAACCATTTTTTCGTTTCGTGTTTCATCTAATTATAATAGTACCTACCTACATCAGGGGAATTCTCGACAAATCAGTTTCAATTTTGAAAATGGCGATTAATAAAATTTTCTGTTAAATATATTATATTATATATGTAAGTTTATTGCTTGTCTGAATTCTCCAAACAAATGCTTTCAATTTTGAGAATATAACTTAAATTCAAAGCAAAAGTTCTAGAGTTGCAGGCAGAGTCACAACCGAAATTTATATTTTTTGTAGTTCATAACTTTTAATATGTCCGTGGCGAATTTTCGGTATAGGGCACTCATCATTTTCAAGCGTTCTTGCTTCATGTCCATTTCCCGGACAGTCGGATGAGAAATATATAATGCTATGACATTCTATTCAGTTCTGCTACGTAAATACATACATTAGGACATGATTACGCGCTACGCACTGACGTTAGTGTGCGTAGCAAGTAAGATGAAAGATGTATAATAAATTATATGAAAGTTCCCGCTGAAGATTGTAGATCTTATAGGATCGGTGATGGCGATTAAATAGGCAACCAAACGATATATTATGCGATGCTATGTTTTCAAGAAAACGTTCCATCACATTTTTAATACGGTTTATTTGTTATTTTTTTTTTTTTTTTTAATTTTAAAAAGAAAGACAAACATTCCCGGGTTACGAATAACCCAACAATGTTTGAAAATCTCCTACTATGTTATGTTCTGTGTTTACCGATCAAACTAGTATTTTAAACTGCTATTTATTTATTTTCATTCTCAAATAGACAAGAGATGATCAGGGGTGGAAAAACTGCGGGGCTTGCGAGGCTTTTTGGTGCTGCCCTTGAGACCTTTTGGTGCAACTGCCGAAAGCATCTAAAAAAAATTTACATTCAGAACGCCAGAGCGGGTTTCTTTCACCGTATTCAGATACATTTACAGTTAAATGAATAAATATATAACACCATCTTCTTGTTCAGTACGTAATTGATAGATCTATAGATAACTATTCTTCAAAATAAGGGAAACCTATTCACTTTTTCTAACTACAATTGGTGGACTGGTTGTCTTGTAAGCAGATTTATTCTTGTTAAAACCAGTTTTATGTTCAGAATGCACGAATAAAATTCTAGTTGCGGATTCGTCTGCGGACGCATTTCGAAGTAAACTATTGGAAAACAATTGTGCGTTTTGGGAGTAATCCTAATTAAAGCTGGGGACACAAATTCACTCATTAAGTCAAAATCATTTTTGTGTTCAGAATGTAAAGGCAACGTTCCAGTTGCGGAATCATCAGTTTCGGAGTAAACCATTCAACTGTCCCGAGTGTAGTTTAAAATTCGAGTTGTGCACTAATTGTGCTGCAAATTTTCGAGAAAAACTAATTGCTTGCTCCTGGTATAACCATTTTTTAAGTTTATGGATTCGTTGAGCAAAATAACATTTCCTTTAAAACCAGTCTCTCGAACTGAATGTGCAATGTAAAATTCGAGTTCCGGAGTCATCTGCTGATGTAATTAAGGGGAAACCATTCTCACATCACGAGTGCAATTATACATTATTTATGCTGCAGACTTATTTGTGAACATGACGTTTGGTCAAGCATTGAAAAAAAAATTCTTCTACAAATTCTTGATAAAATAATTAAAAAATCAGTACTTTTTAAAAAATGGGGTGTAAATAGTATATCGAGAACTCAGAACTTTTTGTTAACTTATTTTCAACCAGAGTGATTAATAAATCTAACCACTCTGGTTGACAATGAGTAAGTGACGGGAAGAGGTTATCATGCAAAGATAATCGTATAGAAGTAGGCTTAGACAATATTATGGTTGTAGTAGCTATTACGATTATACCAACATATTTTACTTTTCTTTTTTTTTACATTAACTCCACACAGGAGGCCCTGAGGAAAATAATTTCCCTCAGGGCCTATGTCATCTTTGAGGATGCTGTATGGAGGGTCTTTTTGAGGAAAGGAAGGAGTGAACATGGGTCTTGAAGAGACCCATTTCGTAGGAGGGAGGAAACACGAGGCTGGTAAATTGTTCCACATCCGAGCTGTTGAACTCAAGAACGAGTCGTAAAAACGACCCGTTCTCATGTGACTAATGTCAACCGTGTACAAATGTTGGGCGCGTGTTTGGCGTGTTAAAATTACGAAATAACTAGGTTGTAATGAGAAGATTGAAAATGTTTCTTTAATTTTTATTTAGGTTTATATGTCGATGACACATCCACAATATTTTTTATCATCTCCCCGTAAAAAGTAAAAACACACCGCAATACTAGCAAAACTCATTTTTTTACATGATTTTATTAATAAATTATGTGATAAACAATCGTACGTGCGTTCTTCCTCTATTACTGTGTATTCTTGTCTCGCTCTAATAAAGTGACGCATTAATTAGATACATTGGTATTTGATTATATTAGATTATTATTTATATATATACTTCCGAAATAATAATAATAAAGTTCGCTAATTGCATTATTATTAACGTGTGTAATCGTAATTTGTAACAAGATTTATTTAAACTTCGCAATTTTCACACATTTCAAGTACAAATCTTCGCGTTGTAATTTAATATGATATGATTTAATTTAATTTAAAATACGGTATTCCTGCAAAATTAGACATGCTTTACTTCGTAACTACATTGATCGGTAACGGTCTCTTAATATTCTCTCCAGAGAATATCGTAATATTGTATTCTCCAGTACATAAGTATTGGAGTTGATTAGTCAGACATCTCTGAAAAATCTAAATTTGAGTTGAGGATGCAGTTATATGAAAGTGCTCTAGGTACCTACATTCAGCAAAAACTTAACAGCCATAAAAGATATTTTATAAGAGAGCAACAACGAATAAGTGAAACACGGGTGACTTGTCAATTCGCGATGAGCTCGGTTTTCATTCCCGCTGGTGATCCGTCTTCTCGTGGTTGTTTCGTTGTAGCTCTTAATTATTGTCAATTCATCTTTAAATGTTGTCGCAAGTAAAAATAAATATATTACGAATTTTATACAGCATGATAATAATTACTTTTATTACCTCCTGTGATTGAGAGTCTAATATCGAAATCCCTGGATGGCGAGGTAAGTATTACAGAAACTGCCGTCATGCTTCCCGGTGTCATTTTACAGCAAATTAAATATGTAAATCACAGATACTTGTAAATAATGTTTGATTTATGGTGAGCATTCGAATATTTCTTAAAATATGTGCTAATATTTTTGGATAACCAACACCCCTGCCATAGGTCAACCCAAGTTGTTCGCTACGTTTGGTGATGCAAAGCTTTCAAAAATGTCGAAATTTGAGAATGACATTTTGCACAACAATGATGGTTAAAACAAAATTCAATTTTTAAAACTCTTTAAAATCTATGCGTTTATTTGAAGTACTTGCCTAATACTTTGAATCGAATCAAGAATATCTTAATATATAAAACAAAGTCGGGTTAGTTACACCATTTATAACTCAAGAACGGCTTGACCGATTTTTATGATCTGTTGATTTGTTGGATTTGTATCCGCCCCGAATAGCAGAACATTATTAAAACATCGGAAAAATTCATTAAAAATAAAATTATGAAGAAAATTGTTTACCTCAGGTATGGAACGAATCCTCATCTTTTGAAAGAGCTGCAGCAATATTGTGATAAGTACGTATAATATTGAATAGTGAGTGAATTCCAAAAATTCAAAAACGTAAAATGGCAATGCGCTGATAGTTTTTCTTTTGTTCTTAAACATGTAATGCAGCCCCTCTTTCTTACATACTAAATATCAACAGTCGAAAACGAGACAAACGGTGAACGTAGGTCTGCACCCCTCCAAAGGAAAAATACAAAAATTATAATAAATCTCCCTCATACGTATAAAGAAAATGAAACCCAATTCCCGTAAGTAAGTGTAAAGGTAAGAAAATCACACAAAATATAAATCCGTACACAACGCCATTTCTGATACTGGCAAAAACAAAACACGGACAGTTGCGATTCGACAATTGTTTCATTGTGTAATTTTTAACTTAATAAAAAAACTTAATTTAATTCAGCTAATAAGTTAACACAACAGTTATTGATTCTGAGGCGGTAGGAAGTTTTTCCGGGTCAGCTAGTTATAGATATTTTAAATTGGTATCTATGTTAGGTACCAATGTGATTGTTCTTATAATATTTTTGTAATTATAAAAATTTGTAAAAAAATTGTAATAGGTGGCACGTGAAGTTTGAAAACTGAATGTGCCGGGACTGAATATTTGGAAGGCGGGTTGGCGGGACGGCGGAGCGGGAAAGGGGAGAGGGAAGGTGGAAGGGGAAGGGGACGCGGGAGGGGAACGGGGACGCACGGTAAAGGACAAGGGAACAAATTATTTCTTTGAATATGGTATTGCAACATATGCCGGGAACCTGCTAGTAATATTATAATATCAGTTATTTTGCAGCGCACTGCGTTTTTTATTCAGAGCGAAATCTGCGTGACCTTTTTGGCACGCTTCCAACGGTCGACCTCTCCGCACTTCTGCTCCCTTGGTATTTGTACGAGAAAAGGTCACAGGGCCGCACGAGCGCGAGAAGGTAAATTATAATGTCTCTAATGCTGCCTAGTATTCTCGGTTATATATTCCACAGATCTCCAGGGATTAAAGTAATGGAGTCTGTTGGTAGTTTGTTTTGTATGGGCGGTCCGCGAATGATCATGTTTTGTATGACGCCGTGGTTGACTGCGGGTGACCTTTGTATCTTTATGCGCGCCTGGTATTTCTGAGAAATTGGTGTGGGGTTGGTTGTATTAGATTCCTATGAATGAGATGATTTAACAAACGTGTTGATGGTATGACGTCAACAATTATCACAACATATTTGTTTTTTTATTGTTTCGAACTATTATAATATTCTTAATAGAATGGTAAATACTTTCAGTAACGCCCTTGAAAGATTATCAATCAGAATCGAAACGTTGCATTAAATGGCAATATTCTTAGTCTTATTTAGTGACCAGATTTGAAGAGCCAGTTATCTCGAAACCTTCTTCTTTCCGTCTCCTTCGCTCTCCGCTCCCTTCATCCTCGCCACATACCCCAATTTTAGGGATGTAATAGTCGGACTGGATCCAGGCAGTGGGGACTGTTGTAGTATTTACATTAAGGCGATCCACTAGTACAGGAAAAAATCGAAATTCACGCCCTTTTATGGGAGGAGTTTAAAAATACTTGAGAAAAAGCTTTTGGAAAGGTTGGAAAAGATATTTGAGATTTTTTTTTTACATGTTGATTTCGTAAAGGCCTGTAAAAAACATTAATTCCTTTTTTATGCATTGTTTATAGCAATAAAATGGAATTTTTAAATTGATTTCACGAAAATAAGCGGCGCGGAGCATCTATAATACTTCTAAGCGGTCAAATTTTCAAAACTAAAACATACGATTTTGTATGATTTTGCATTATTTAGTATGGCTTCATCTTAAGTGCATAGACATATTTGTGTGTCCATGTCAATTTTTGCATGGAATGTGTTGTAAGCGACATCGCCAATAACCTAAAGAAAGTTAAAAGTGCCAGAAAAATTCCTACTAGTTCCTAGGAGCAGCACCGTGAAAGCGCCCGCTGACCGTCAGTGGAAAAGGCGGAAAGTGCCACCCGCCGTGGTGAATGTGCCTTTCCATTGCAGTAGTGGCTTTTGTCGCGGCTCAGCCTTTTAACTAACAAGGTATGGCACTTACCGCGTTTCCCGAAAAAAAATATGATGGCACTTTCAGCTTTTTACATGTAAAATCAAGTTATATATGTAGATATAATAAAAAAAAACAAATAAAAATACATTTTGTTTTAATGAATTTTGTAGATTTTTAAAGAATATAAGTTTTATGAAGTTTTTATTGAATACTGAAAATTTTACTTTGTGGCACTCTCAGCCTTTTCCATTTGCATTACACAATTTACAATAGTCCATTAAACCGCCGTTTCTCTCAGTAATTGCCTTTTAAATATTAAATCGTCTGATAAAATCGCGTTTCTCAGAGGGAATTTTCTTTCAGTTAGTCATCCCTTCTGTTTCGTGTTTTCCTGGTAGATAAGTATACCCGAATATATTTTAACCATTTCGGGGGTTCTCCAATATGCACCCGTTAACTACAATATAAACTTTAAATATGCCTAAAATAAATACTATTAAAGTTACTAAAATAAATATTAAAGTGAAACTGGCACAGTTGTGATTTGAAACCATAGACATATGAATATTCATATGTCTATGTTTGAAACCGATGAAACAAAAAGGCCATAAAAAAGAGACAAACACATACATCTACGGGCATCTAGCCTACGAGATGAGATAGAATAATCGGTCTCCTCTTTGTGCGGGGAGCTCTTAGTATTTAGCACGTCATTTCCCAATAAGCGGGCAAAATAGAAAATAAAACTAATATGCATATTGTTTACTCCTCACCATCGATATTTGGTCGAAGCTTACCATCCTATACTTACTTTAAAACAATCTTTAAAATATGTAGATAATTGTAGCCATGGTAAGTCCTTCCAAAGGGTTTATTTAATCCGATGAATATCGAACGACATAAAAGCAAAGTTCCGTTTCAATGATTTCTGTATAAGACAAACAATGATTTTGCTCTAAAATAATAACAATAAATTACAAATAATACATAATTGTCACCGAGATCGCCACGGAATTAAATTAATGTCACAATTTATTAACGCGTAAAACCATTTATAGAGTTTGACCTTTTCTCGTAAATGCCAGGGAAACATAAATATGGTGGGCGGTGCTCGCCGAACGTTAAAAATAGTACAGATTTCATTTGCACAGCTATTTTTATTGTTTAACTAATAAAATACTCCAGAGCTTATTTTCTAATGAAATTATATCATTTTCCTACAACTGGGTGATACGTAATAAACATATTAACGCGAAATCTGCTTCACAATTGGCGATTCCATAGTCTCGCTGGCTCAGGTTAATTTTGGGAACAGCTCACATAGGTCTCAGAGAAATCTTCGTATTGCTCTTACTGTCATGGTGAGAAATGTGATCTAAACGGTGCAGTGTTAGAAAGAGAAAACACCACGCTTTGTATTCGAATCTTCAAGTTAACCACAGCAAAAAAATGTACACCTCTGAAATTCTGAAACCAAAGTTTCCGATCGTGATTTGAGAAAAAAAATTGAAAATTCGAATATAGTATTTTTTTCTATAAAATGGCAAAAATTTGGCATAACGAAAACATTTATAATACATACCTATTGGTCTAATAAAACTTGTGTATTTTTTCGTTATCTGTCATTTTAGTTAGAAAAAACATGAGGTGAGCCATTTTTAAAACTTTTTATGTTTGCGTTCGAAATTATATTATTTTCAAAAAAAAATTAAGGTTATTTAAAAAATTTTAACAATTAATCAAATATTTGAAATTAATTTTCATGTTCTGTGAAAGTTTTGTAATTATTTCAGATTAATAAAGGAACTGGCCCATAATGAAATAATAATAGAACTTACACCGAACGTAAAAATTTACTTCAAATATCTGATAAATTTCAAAAAAATTTTTAAATAACCCGTCCATGTTTGATAGCGTATTTTATCATCTTTCGAAAATAGTTTTTTTTTTGTTTTCGAATACATTCAGAAATATTTCATTTATTTGGATTTTATTATAAAGCGGAAATTTTATGACCCGACAGAAAATGTGGCCTGAATTGTTAAATAAAACTACATTAATTTATGCTTTTTAAAGTGGCGGAAAAGATCTCTTTCTCTTTCTTCACGCATTTTCTCCTGATAATTGAACTTTTCTAAGAATAGTCTACCAGGGTAGCATAGTTATAGATGGTTAACTTTTACCTGGTCGTGATTCACCACCAAGCATTACTACGTAGGTAAGGTAGGTACCAAATTAACAATGTTTCCACAATATCGATGCGCACAACTGAAATCCCTATGACATTATACCTAGTTGTCAGCAGTAATTACCTAAGCGACGCCCAACCTTCTCGATTCCATGCCTACCTGGTACCTGAATATACGCGAGATAAGCTTGTATTACGCATTTAATGGTGCAGAAAATCTTTACTAGGGATGACTCACTCACGTTTGAAAATAATAATATTGCGTTTTATGCTTATTTTGGAAAATATTCAAAACCAGTTTGTATTAATTATATGGATAACAGTTACTTAAACTGGATGCGTCAGATAGCTAGGCATTTATTTAGGTAGGTTGTACTAACTTCTTCCGCCCGTATCGGCTCTAAAATACATTCAACTGAAACACCTTGTCGTTCGTTGTGCTTGTATGTGTTGCATACAATGTACATTGTACCTACACACTACTATATAATATGTAGATTGTGTCTTTAAATATCTATTATGCGATGTTTTTTTAAAAATAATAATATTGAATCCGGGGTTGTTCCATCGAGCTGATTCGGTAGTGAAACCATGTTTCAGACGTACGAGATTATAGGCTAATACAAAATGCGTTGCAATATTTTTTTTAAAGTGAAAACTTCTTTAGCACCGTTGTGATTTAAAACTCGATGAAACGGAAGAGAGCGACACTAATTACAAGTGTGCAGTTGACACGTAGAGGTAGAAGTGAAACCTTCAGAAAACTACAGTAGACAAAAGTGGGGAGGCTACGAAGCACTGCACAAAGAGAAGACCGATTATTCTATCTCATTCTATATTCCTATTGATGTAGATATGTATGTGTTTGTCTCTTTTTAGTGTCGAGTTTCAAATCTCAACGGTTCTAAAGAAGTTTTCAAAAAGAGACAAACACATACACACATCTATAGGATTTAGCCTGCGAGAGAATAAGATAGCAATGAAATATTTATTTATTTCATGGGTACTCGGTTTCAATTAATACGATAAATCCACGGTCCCACCAAATTCTTATTAAATCTAGTTATACAAAACGCCTGACGAATCTCAGCAGACAGACATTCAGCGGACCAAGGATCGAATCCTATGAAATTAAAAAAAAAACGTATTTTAATTTTTGTAAAATTAATATCCAAACTTTAAACCGCTCCAAAATGAACAAGCAAAAGAAAACACGAAAGAAAGCGACATCTAGCGACTCCGAAGAAGAAAAACACATACTAATAAGATGACCAAATGGAATTCACTGGAATTCAACGACAAAAATATGGAAAAAATCATCCTTAGGGGTCGTCCATTAATCACGTGATGTTTTTAGCAATTTTTTGACCCCCTCCCCCCCTGGTGATATGTGGTGAGGTTTTATGCTAACCCCCCCCCCCCCACCCCCCCCCCCCTCCCAAATCACGTGTATTTTTTTTAGTACAAAGTATAGCAAGCTAACCTTTAGCTAATAAATACACGTGATATCTCATTTCCCCCCCCCCTCCAGAGATGTTTCATGATTTTTTTCCGAACCCCCCCCCCCCGTTACGAGCCTCACGTGATTAATGGACGACCCCTTAAGAGGAATATAAACGCTAGAAATATTTCGATTCTCGTGCCTGCAAAATTTGCAATCGAGCGTCTTATTTGCGCGAGGCAAGTAAGCGAAAAAGTGGTTTTTATTTATTTTGTCCATAATTTTATAAGACTGAAAACAGAACATAGAAAACCTCAAAAATGGTCTTAGCCATAAAGGGGTATTTTTATAAAAATGTTTCTTGTATTACTTCATAGTTAAGTCGTCAAAAAACTTTTTTTTTGTGGTTTACGCTTATTTTTTTTGTTATGTAAATAATAATTTTATTGTAACTCCGTTACATAGAAAACCTAGTAAAAGCTTCAATTTATCCGTGGCATATTTTTTTATGTTTATACTGTAAGCCGATTCGTCGTAAAGATTAATCTAAATAGTATCTAAATAGGATTTTACGTATAACTTCACCTTAAGATGAAGCCAAACTAAATAATGCAAAATCATAATAAAATCGTATGTTTTTGTTTTGAAAATTTGACCGCTTAGAAGTGTTATAGATGCTTCAATTAAATACTGCGTGTAGAACATACCTTGGCCCTTAAAAGTATCGGTCATTTTTTTAATAAATCTTTTAATAAGCTTAGAAAAAAATAAAGTATTAGGTCTATAAAAAACATTTTTAAGTGCAAACTCTCCTACTTATAAACACTTTTTCGGATATGGTTTTATTGCATAATGTGGCAAATTCAGTTTCTTATATAATTATCGCAAAAAAAACTGAAATTTACGCCCGAACCTCGCAAAATAAAATATAATATGCATTTTCGCGTTGGTATTTTTGACATCACGGCGACAATACGGCAGTCGACGAATTTGTTATATCAAAGTGAACCTTATACCGTCCACCGAAGAACGACTGGCAGCCGCCCCATTCTTCCGTCATTACTCCTCCGGACGGAGCGGAGAAACAACGTGTTAGGGTCCGCGCTGCTTGTTTTCGTGAAATCAATCTAAAAATTCCGTTTTATTACAATAAACAATGCATAAAAAAGGAATTAATGTTTTTTACAGGCCTTTACGAAATCAACATGTAAAAAAAATCTCAAATATCTTTTCCAACCTTTCCAAAATCTTTTTCTAAATTATTTTTAAACTCCTCCGATTTCGATTTTTTCCTGTACTAGTGGATCGCCTAAAAAAAAGTGCTTCGTAGTCTCCCCACTCTTGCCTACTATAGATTTCTGAAGGTTTCGCTTCCACCGCGTGTAATTTTTTCACATTATTGCTGCATTGGAAGAATCTTCGTGCAATCGTATTATTGTACTGATACTTCTCCTTTATCGTTCAATATCACTATTGTCAGAGAGGTCTTCAGTAACAACGTTTTCGGGAAACATCTTCTCGGATTTTTTTCAGTGGTATGTATATAAGTTCTTATTTCCAAGTGACGCTGGTTTCTGACCAAATCGCCAAAAAATTCTACCAGGTGAACATACGTGTGTATTGTATCTACTGTAGAATGTCAATGTGTTTGTCCGCTGCGACTCGCTCACCATTCTCACAAATACCCTCTTACGGCCCAGAGTTCAACGGAAAACTGTATGAATAATGTATTGAATCGAGTGGATGTAAACAGCTCCGACTCTACCTCCCGATAGCACCTGTCTCTCGGGCCTTATCGGCTTTCTGGTCGGGCAGAATTACTCGATTGTTTCGAAGGGGGAGACAAAGTATGATATCCATTTTACTACGCTTTTGGTGGCGATCGATTTGTTCTTAATTTATTGCTGTACTTTGTTAGAAATTCTTAGTATTAATCAGCAACTTCTGTAGTGCACACTGGCTGTACATACTAGCTTCAAACGGGAGTGCTGCCATCTATGAATCGAGTGGATGTAAACAGCTCCGACTCTACCTTCCGATACCACCTGTCTCTCGGGCCTTATCGGCTTTCTGGTCGGGCAGAATTACTCGATTGTTTCGAAGGGGGAGACAAAGTATGATATCCATTTTACTACGCTTTTGGTGGCGATCGATTTGTTCTTAATTTATTGCTGTACTTTGTTAGAAATTCTTAGTATTAATCAGCAACTTCTGTAGTGCACACTGGCTGTACATACTAGCTTCAAACGGGAGTGCTGCCATCTATGAATCGAGTGGATGTAAACAGCTCCGACTCTACCTTCCGATACCACCTGTCTCTTGGGTCTTATCAGCTTTCTGGCCGCTCTGAATAACTCGATTGTTTCAAAGAAGGATACGTGAATGTACATGTTTTGGAGACTTTGGAAGTGCTACTTTTTGAAGCGAAATTATAATACTGTCTTGACGACGGAAATGACATTGCCAGCTTGACCAAAAAAGTTGCGTTGACTTAGAAATTTCAGACGAATTATCTGAACATAATTCGTCAGTTTTTGCTGTTTGAGACAAACTGATCTCTTTATTAGAATTTATAAGTACCTCTGGTATGAGGTTTGCAGTTTTCATCACCATTTGGAACGTTTTTCTGGGATTTTCATATTTTTAAATACTATTATATTTGAATTTTGATTGTTAGAATGAATTCTTCAAAGTAGAAATTAACCCACTTCCCGACATCCGATCGAGCTGAAACTCAACGGATAGACTCATTGTTGATTACAATGCATTCTAACAACGTTTGGTGGCAATTACGCATGCACAAGCGGACATATACGCATTTCTCTGAAAATCGATTACATAAGCAAGTTAATATACCTACCTACGCAATAAATGTCTGTCTTATTCAATTGGTATTTGGCTCAGTTCTTAGTGTTATTGACTCCAGTCCCTGTGTAGGAAGGTTCAATCCTCACTCAATCCAATTTTAATTTTAAGTTTTAAACGACATTTGAATATATAGTATAGTTGTATTATTGTACATTTTGTTAAGTTTAGAAATTACGTAAGCATCTTATAATAATTTGATATCATTGAGAATGATGGCGTTTATTTTTTCATGTGATAACATCATAAGAATCGCAAATGCTTCGAAGGTGAGGAGGGTCTACAGCAACCTCAATTGGTGTGGAGGCTGAATTGAGTCAGGGAGATAAGGAGATTGGTTGAAGGTTCCTGACTATTCAGAACTGGTTACCAACCATGGCTAAAGCCATTTCAAGCAACCTTACACGTCACGACAGCTCAGTAGCGAGGGAACACAGAACGTCAAGCAAATCTATGAGAAGATAAGCTTCCGCAAGGGGAAGTTACGTGTCGACAGCTTTGAATGTTGACCACACCTGATCGATACTGGCCAAGGGTAAAGTGTCGCGGCCGGAAGAGGTGGTCAGCAGGGGTGTAAAATGCGAGGGTGGCAGCCGAAAAGCAACTTGATAATGCGACATAATTAAGTAAGACTATTAAGTCCTGTTTTCTATTTGTCTGATGCAGATAAAAAAGTCTAACTTTGTACCTCTAACATTTGAGCTCTGGCTTCGTAAAATTTGTATAGCCTTTTGCTTTATTTCTAACTCAACACAATTACTTTTTCCTCAATTACATCCGCTATGATCTGATTATTGTTTTTGAAATGTCAGTTTACCTAAAAAAAACAAAGGCAAGTATCAGAGTTTCTACTGTCCGCTGACAGTGGGACTATGGCATCCCGAATAGAGGTATATCGTAAGGCTTAAGGAAGTGGCTGGAAGGAGATGTGGAAGAGGAAGGTTGAAAACTACCTATCTGGCTATTCAAATCTGGTAGCAAAACACGCCTATTTCAACCAAAAAAAAAAACCCTCGACCCTGTGCAAAAACGGGCGGTCCGTTTGATAGATTCTAAAACGGATTGCAATGGCGGGGAATTCTTGTTCTACCTGTATTTCAATGGAAGATGCTCATAGCATCATTGATTCATTTGGCACTGGTGCACAGACGGGAAACAGGCCAAACGCGCCCCCAACATATTTTCACGGTTGACATTTGTCACATGGGAACTGGTCGTTTTTACGACACGTTCCTGAGTTCAAAAGCTCGGCTATGGAACGAGTTGACCACCTCTGTGTTTCCCTACCCCCTACAACATGGGTCTCTTCATAACCCAGTCTCACTCCTTCCTTTCCACAAAAGACCCTCCTTACAGCATTCCCAAAGATATCATGACAGAGGCCCTGAGGGAAATTATTTTCCTAACAACGTTTCGTTTCTGTATAGTGATCTTTAACCATGAGAAAAATGTCTCTTTTTTTCTCAAAAGATCGTATCTGGATAATCCCGAACAACCAATAAACAACGTCACTACCAATCGTTAAATTTAAAAATATAGCTTACTCGATTCGATTCGATAACTTTGATCCTTGAGTCCTATAAACCTTTTACTTTTTTACCCTCCGACTTGTAGAAGCTCTCACGTGCTCTCCCCTCCTCCTTTCAACCGGAACCGTCGCTCTTCCTCCCTCTCTCACGTGTACATGTAGTACCTACCTACCCACTGCCACTTCCGGCCCGGGCGCACCCATTTCGAAAAACGGACCCTGCCTTCTAATTTCGATTTTCGTACCTACCTATATAATTCGGGAGGAAATCTACCAAAAATAATTATTATCAACCCCCAAAAAAAATCTGCCAAAATAAAATTTAAGAAATCGAAAATATTTATCTGTAACATAAATACCTTATTTTTAATCTTTGAATACAATATTAATGACTCTCAAACCAAAAAAAAGCGTTACAGAAAAACATTCAATCACATCTAGGAATTGAACCTAGGTCCTGACTACTGAGCTGATTCAACCATATCAACTTACGTCATTTTTAACTGTATCATGCTTCGACTGAGAGCTACCAACATTATCTTCATTTTATTAAGTCATATTTTTTTTGGCAGCTGTCTTTGGGTTATTTTTTTATATTAGCTCCACACAGGAGGCCCGGATCAATGTTATTTACTTTCAGGGCCTGCGTCATCTTTGGGGATGCTGTTTGGAGAGTCTTTTAGGAGAGGAATGAGAGGAAGTTCTTGGAAGGAAGAAGGTATCAGGGGTGGGTAGGAATTTCAGGGGTGACGGACATATGAATCCATCCTTTCCACTGACCGCAGTGGAAGGGGAGTGAAAGGGTTTTTCCGAAAAAACCATAGAGTAAATAAAGCAGTAATATTTTTATACAAATCCGCAGTTTTAATTCAAGATTGACGAAATTTTGCACACAAAAAGAGGAAGGTGAATGTCTACATGAGATTTCTAAAACTCACCCCTTTGAAGAACTTTTAATTATTCTTGATGAAATTTTGCACACATTCATTAATAGAGGAAAATTAATATCGCACATCCAGCAGAAAGGGTCGAAGTCAAAAATTTCTGTTTTATAAAATTTTATTTTTATCTCGGAGTAGTAAAGTGATTGTGATTATCCCCACGAAAACCGTTTTTTAAGTTAGATCACTCTATCTTCGCTAGATGTCGCTAGTGTCTCTTTTCGACGGGACCGCTTATTTCATCAATCATGGTTTATTTTCGCTCTCCTGTAAATTTTACTTATTTGACTTACGACCCTTTCTATGGGATGTGCGATATCTACATCTGATTTCGAAAAACTCTGCATAAAGTCAACATCAAGGCCGGGTAGTGAAAGATATTTTATGCGTTTGTTCTGTAGGTAGAAGCTAAAGACTGAACGTAAATGTACGTAGATGCGATTTACAGTAGAATGGGTGATCGATTTATACTAATAACAGTAATAATGATTCAAGCCCCATCTCCATTATTTCCATTATCTATGGTAGGTTCAGTAATCAAAATGAATAAATCAATTTCACCAACTGTTTTCGTTTAAAACTGACTGCGTAGTTTAACAATAGGTGGCTGGTAGCTCCTGATGGTAGACAGTGGCGGATTAGCTCTATACAGCAGAAGTAACAATGCTAAGGGCCCGCATTTGTGGGGCCCCGCGCCCAGCCAAAAAAAAATCCTACGCGCTCGCCTTTTCCATTATGTGGTGTTTAAAGATGTTCTTTAATATTTCAGGATGATTAAAATGACTAGTGTTTTGTGGTTTCACTAAATCTAGAAATTTTTCTTGGGGTTTACCTTTGATGGGTGATACCTGTATTTAGGTGTCCGTTTCAAGAAATACTACAGATTTAGCTACCCAGGACGGGTTTTTCAACTAATTTGAACAATTCTTCAAATTTAAAAATTAATATTCAAAGAAAGAGAGAACAAGTGAAAGTCTTATTCAAGTTGTGTGATTGTCCAAGTACACTGAAACAACTGGCCCGTGATGAAATAATAACAGAACTCGAATAGAACTTTAACCGAACTTGAATTTTAATTTCTAAATTTTAATTTTTATGATTTTTCAAAGGGGTATTGAGTTGACTTGATTCTGAGTTGGCGTGGAAACGTGGGAACTCACCTTCGGAATGATAAAAATCGACAACATTTATTGGTTTGACCGAGGAGAAGAAAAATGTTGCCCTCGCATTTTCAATGTCCTCATGCTAACACGCTCAGAGTTACTTGTTCTTGAATACATTTCAGGTAGAAACACAAACGTTTGATATATTTGAAGAATTTCTTTTAAAAGAAAGTATTTTGAGACTAAATATTGTTTATAAGACAAGAAATTTTCCACAAATGTACCACGACCATATCACGACCGTACCAAAAGATGTGTTTTACTTTATATCCTAAATCAAACCATGGTCCTCTTGATGACATTTGCTAGGACCGCGCTGTCCTAATCCAGCACTGGTGGCAGTATAGTTTGGTAAGTAGATTTGGCGCAGGTGTCTGCGTGCTCGCTGGTCGCGTCACGGTGTCCGGGCCCAACGGTCTCGTGCTCGATGCACGGTGACGGCCGCTCTCGATGTGGGGCGGATGGCGTGCCGAGCTGCCGAGGGTGCCAGCCCAAACCGATCACCGTCTCGAGGAGAAACAAACTGGGTCATTTAAATAAACTTTTTTTATTCTTATGGTTGATACTCTCTGCATTCTTAAGACCACCTTTCAGAATCGAAATGTTTCTTGAAATGGTTTTTCCGAGTTTGGTAGTCAGATCTGAATAATCAGGTACATCCTAACCTTCTTCTTCCCATACCCTTCAACCTCACAACATCCCCCCTGTTGTGCGTAAAGAGTCGAACAACTGTAATATATTCCGAAATCTGTAAACACATCTCCACATGTGAGTGAAAAAAGCATAATGTAAAACGCTCATTGCGGCCTATGTCATCTTTGATTTTGCTGTATGGAGGGCATTGGTCTATGGCGGCTCTTATTCATCCGAAGCCGGCAGTCTCGTCAAACTGTCTCACGTATGGTCCGTCCGCTTATTTTTACCAACCCAATCGATAAGATTGTCAATCCAACTGTCCTGTCTTTAAGTCGTGCCACAAGCCCAGTAAGTGATTCCTCTAAGTTTGGAGATAAGAATGTCGTCAACATTAGTCCCATTCAATTCAAATTAAATTTTTTTAATTAAGAATATTTATGAAGGAGAATTGCTGAAATATGAAAAGTAGGTATCAACTATACTAGTAGCAACATAGCTGACTTTTTAAAAGCTTTTATTGATGCTAAATTTGTCGATATCCGAATTGTTTCTCTTCTACAGTAAGATTGCTCTCCTACCGGCATGACCATTGGCAAGTTAGTCTTGCAGGCTGGGAGATAAAACGGTCCATGCTGACGGTGACAGAGATAACTATCGAGAACATAGAAATAAATGTTCTTCATGGACCAAAATAGTCGAGTTTTCAAACCATCCACGAATCAGTCTGAACAAATGCGTAGCGATGTCCAATGAGTACATCCCTTCTGACTCGCAGATGTTTAATTCCGAGCATACCCAAAAGAAAGTTGGTTCGTCGGATAGAGAAATCTCAAAAATTTCTTCTGAACTCTCTCCGATATGAGTGAATACTTGCTCGTATTTCTATATAGTCTTTCGCCACACTCAAGCTATCAATTACAATTATTGATTACTGCGACAAATTTTACCTCGATTGATGTATTTGGTTGCGTTACCCCTTTTCATCCTAACTTGCCTTTTTTTATAACATGTCTGTATCATTTAAATAGATTGAGGCATATAATACGTTGCCACCCGATTCACGCACCATGCAAAATTAGATTGTGAATTGTAACACCGCTGTTTTAACTCCCTCTGGTGTAAATATAACCAGCTAACAAAGCCTTTGCCTCTGCCACTGCGAGAAACAGGAAATTAAATGTCCTGATCGATGCATTCCCAGGAGGGGTGCCGAACACAGTTTAATGTCGCTTGGGGTTGCGGGTATGGGGGAGGTTTGATTCCAATGGGGGTGGTTGATCATTTTGATATAAATCGCAGAATTTTATTCTACGGATGAATGGTTTGGTGATGAGAAATCTGTAAAAGATAGTGATTTTTTCATAGATGTCTTAGTTTACGAATTTATGACGAGTTTACGTCATGGATAATTTTTGTAGATTTCAATTTTTATAATTTATTTGTATATGAACACCGAACAGTGTTCTAATTGAGATATTTTACGAGGCTGGAGTGGAGGCGGAATATTTCTACGCACATAATTCTAAGTAGAAATTCTAAGCTTTTCAAGGTCATTGCATAAAAAATCTCCAGACCATAATTGACCGGCGATCAGCGCGCACAGTGCTAAAAAAATTAAAATTGCACAGCGCTCTTGAGGTGTTTTTTCACAAAAAACGGCGCTATAGAAGTTATTCAATTTGGGAGGCGGGTGTGGGAACGGCAACCCCAGGAATCATTTATTAGATAACCAACGCCTCTGCCAAAGGTCACCCAAAGTGGTTGTCTACGTTTGGTGACTAAGCAATTCAATTCAATTAAATTTATTAATTTTTAAAACATTGCAAAATTAATATTTCAAAGCGGTTCAAATTCATGGGTGAGGTTTGTCCGGGTCTTGGCGGCGAATGCATCTGCCCACCAGTTGCCTGGCAGGGTGGATCGGGAGGGAATGTTTAAGGGAGTCCCTTTGACTTCTCCAGCCGTACTCTCTCGGAACATCGCCTTGCGCCGAAGTGGGAGATTCCTACCCACCCCTAATACCATTTTTCCTTTCCAGAACTTCCTATCTTTCCTTTCCACAGTCCACACAGCATCCCCAAAGATGGACCTGAGGGAATTATTTTTACTCTTATGTGAAACAATATTATATAGTATTGTTTGGTTTTTCAAAAAACTCACTTTTCGCTTGACGGGAAAATCGACCGCACCGCCACTCGCGTTTCACCAACCTCAAGGTTCACTTTGGCTTGGCGACGCAAAAACGCCGCTGGCACGCCAAAACGACCTCTCCGGTCCTCGAGTTTCGCACACCTCAAGGTTCAATTTTGTTCGAAGGAAATTGTCCCAACGGCTGACACGCGAGAATGGACATTAGCGCTCGCTATTTTGGAACGCTTCAAAGTTCACAATCCTTCGAAGAGTCGATTATTTTCCAGCCACTAGCAGTTGTTTTTTTTTTGATAGGGGAAACATTTTTCATCGTTATCAATATGTTTGCCAAAACTTTACGGGAGACTTCTAGCGGTGCGGAATACAAGTATGGATTATTCACATTAGAAAAAATCAAATGTCTATCGAATACTGTTTTAGTTCTATTTTCATCCGTTCGAAATGGCAGCTTCGTCTGAATTTAAATAAATACGCTAGCTTCACGATTTTCACAAAAAAATAGACTAGACAGGAAACTCACATAAAATTGAACTGACACATTTTAAGAGCGAAAATTATATAAATTTGCGGCGAAAACTGGAACTACTCATTAAATCAACCAATTCGGCTCAGTTATAGTTCCCGCCGACAGGTTCGCATTAAAAAAAAAACCACAAATTAGGCCTTAGTTTCGATGCAATGGAAAATACTAGAGAGAATGTTGAGACAGGTCAGTTATCCGAGATGTCAAAACAAAACGGATCTCTCAGCGGTTTGGGTTGTTGTTTTTCGGGAAACGGCATTGCAGCCGAAAAAAACGATCCCCGGTTAGATGTTTTTGAAAAATTCGGTACCCGGCAATATAAGGCAACTTTTAACACCAAAATTTTGTGTCCTTTCCGTGTAAAAAATTTCAGGGTCTCCGAAAAACCTATAAAATTTTCCAAAAAAAACAAGAAAATACGTGTCCATAGATTCCCTTCAGTAGGGTGGATATTAACCGGCCAGTACAAATTATGTTATTAATTCAGGGTAGGTACCTACTTATCTCGGTAGTATTGCAAATATGATGAAAAAAGCAAAACCATTGCCGGAATTTTGTAAGGAGATGCGCCGGTACCTACCGGAATGGGTAGTTGGACAATCATTTAGGTTTTTGATGCAATTTAATTTACTAAGGTAATGTTGTTTCCACGATACTGAATAATTTAACAATTTTTTAAAGTTCATTTTCACTTTCTGTGTAAGTTCTGTTTTTTTATCAGTAAATGCCAGTTGCATCACAAAACTGAAATAATTACAGAACTTGAATAGAATTCGAACCGAACTTTTACAGAACGTTAAAATTGACTTGAAAAATTGACGAATTTTTAATTTCGTTAAACAACCTAGCCTAAATATGAGTTCTTTTTTACGTATGTATGCAAGTACCTATACTCAGAATATAAGTAGGTTCCTACCTGCACATAAACACTCGATATCATTCGACGATATTGCATACGTATTAGTTTTCTAATTTTACAATGAAATTACTCGAAGTTGAACGGAATATTTTTTTTAAAGTATTAAATTCATATAGCGCTTTATTTTAAGCAGTAAAACTACTGGTGAGTTCTGGCATTATAAAATTTGTATGAAAATGTACGTACGCTCATAACTTCCGAAGGACTGCAACAAATTGAAAAATTCTTTTTTTGTTGTGATCGTTATTGTTAGTACAAGGTTTGTATAAAATTACTGGTGAGTTCTGGCATTACGAAATTTGTAAAAAAAAAATTATAGGTGGTGCGCGAGCTGTTTGAAAAATAAATATACCGGGAATTAGTGTATGTAATGCGGCAGCTGGGGGGGGCTGGAAACAGGAAGGGGGGAGGGGAGCCTGGGAGGGGGGAGGGGAACTCGGGAGGGGGTTTACGATACGGAGAAGCCTAGGAGTGAAGTGGGCTGAGGGAAGGTGTGGGAGGCGGAGTGGAAAGGGGAAGAGGACGCTGGTGAGGAAGGGGGGGGGGGGGGATTCCTGGTTCCTGTATACAATAGTGAGCTCTGGCAACACGAAATTACGCATTGCTAAACCGTTCATCCGATTGTGATGAAACTTTGGGGATTTGACGTGTGCATTTCTACAATGGTGTTTATATACTAACGTATAGCAGGTTTTTGCTGCTAGGTCCTGCGGACGGCTTTATACATAGTTGTATGTTTAACCGCTAAGCGTTGCTAAACCATTTATCCGATTGCGATGAAAATTTGAGGATTTGATGTGTACATGCCCACGACGGTTTCTGTATACAAAAGTGAGCTCTGGCATCATGAAATCACGCATTGCTAAACCATTCATCCGATTGCGATGAAACTTTGGGGATTTGACGTGTGCATGTCTACAATGGTGTTTATTTACTAACGTAAGGCAGGTTTTTGCTGCTAGGTCCTGCGGGCGGCTTTATACATAGTTGTGTGTTTAACCGCTAAGCGGTGCTAAACCATTCATCCGATTGCGATGAAAATTTGTAGATTTGATGTGTGAATGCCCACGACGATTTCTGTATACAAAAGTGAGCTCTGGCATCATGAAATTACGCATTGCTAAACCGTTCATGCGATTGCGATGAAACTTTGGGGATTTGATGTGTGCATGCCTACAATGGTGTGTATATACTAACGTATGGCAGATTTTTGCTGCTAGGCCCTGTGGGCGGCTTTATATATATTTGTAGTTTAACCGTAGGTACCTACCCGCTTACTATGATTTTTTTTCTGTCAGTTAGTAAGTCAAGTTAGTTTTAACCCGTTAGTTGCATTTGCAACAGGCATAAGCTAGTTATTATTATTTCTTGGTTATTCAGATCATTGTCACCAAACATGTCTTATGCCATTTCATGCAACGTTTCTCTCCTGAATGGTGATACAGATACACAAGGACGAAAGTGAGAGTTTCTGCCACAATTATAGTACGTGTGAAATACCACGTTATTTTGAAATCTTTGATTAAAAAATATAATATCATCAGAGATACGTTCACAGATTTATTTCACTGTTTCCAAAAAGCTCCTTAACGAAATCAATCTTTGAATCAGTATTAGGTCATAGACATGAATAACACAGTTTTTGTTTGGTTTTCAAGTCCCATTTTCTGCTATCTATGCCAGATTCAATGCATTGCGGAATCCGGCCAGATGCACTCGCCGCACCTTTCGTTTCAAGGTAAAAGATTTCGTAAATGCATAATATGTATTAGGTACAAATGTCTAATGTTTACATTGCGAAGTTTCACAACATTCCCTGGAATCTAGATACGTAGAAAGTTGTGAAATATTCCACTCGTTAGCAAGCATAATACACGAATTATTATGAACGTATCTACTTAGGCTGACTAAGTGTCGACAGTACTATTGATGATTTGAAAAATTCTTAAAATTGCTCGTGCTAAAATTTTTATGTGTGTCAAGAACGGAATGATCTGATTAAGTTGTAGACTTTAAAGTAGATGCCTACCTAAACATTTATTTTTTTTATCTTTTGCCACACTGGAAATTAAAATGTTTGGATGCATCGACCAAGTATTTTATTTAGACAGGGCGTGTGAACCTTAAAATTAACACCGAAACCAAACATATTGGTTTCAAAAAACATTTATTTATCTAAACGCCATAAAATGGCTTTTAAATTCAAGTGATTCGTGAGATTACACAGTGGTGTACACAGGAGGGTATCAGTATTATAATAATAACAAAATAAGAATGTACGTTAAACAAAGTATGATGTACGTATGATAAAACCTAGTATTTAGTTATAGGATACAATTATGTGTTACAACAAAAAAAATAACTCTTAAGGTATTGAATGTTATAATGTGTTATAATAACGGAGAACATTTTATTTAAGCAGTTGTTTACCTTTTGTTGGTATACATGGAGCAAATTTGTCTTCCAGCAATTTCCATCCTGAAGCTGTGAAGATCATTTTTCAAACACCAATTTGAGACAGTTAGAAATATTTTAGGTATGGGTTCTGGCGTGTTTTATAATTATCAATTTAATTAGCTATGTGAATTTTAAAATATATACATAACTGATAGATTGCTTCTAGGCTTCATATCGATTAAAGTAACAATTGATAAAAATCTTACATTACTTTCTAAGAAAACAACTACGTCACCCAAATAATTACGACAACACTTTTACCGCAAAATGAAAGATCTTCGCTGGTTTCGCTTATGCTTTTAGAAGCTTGTACAATAAGTTTACGTCAGGATGGGGAGTTGTGTTATGAAATTAATCTTGGGTGGTGTTATTTTTTTAAACAGAATGTAGATATGAGATTCGTAATACATCGATGTACGAGTACGTAGATAATTTCTTCCAAGATAAAAAAAACGCAGATTCTGAGGGATTATTTGTAGGTATGTATAAAATATCATTGTCGGAACAATCCGTCCGGCAAAGCAGATCACCCTGCCTACTGCCGACATCCGACAAGGGAAACCTTAGATAGATTGTCTCTGATACCATCGCTGATCCGGCATACGGCCGGCTGCGGCCCTTGTAAGGCTTGCTTGTACGGCGGACGTCCGCGGGTCGAGGGTCGAACACACACACAACCTACCTGCCTGCCTACCTTTGAATTATTATCTCCAATGCTTCTCGGTTTGCTGCGCTCCGGGTGGATTCAGATCAAATCGGTTTATAGAGGAGAAATGGTTTTAAGCCAAATGTTACGGGTTCCAGAAAACGTATTAAGGCGATCCAATAGTCCAGGAAAAAATCGAATCGAGGAGTTTAAAAATACTTAAGAAAAAGCCTTTGGAAAGGTTGGAAAAGGTGTTTGGGATTATTTTTTTACAGGTTGATTTCACAAAGACCTGTAAAAAACTTTAACTCCTTTGGGTGGGTTGGTGGTCCTTGGGTGGGCGGCATAGGGTTCACTTTGAAAATCCAAATTCGTCGACTGCCGGCCCTATTGTAAAATAAAAACGGGAAAATGCATATTTTATTTTATTTTGTGAAGTTCGGGCGTAAATATAATTTTTTTTGCAATTAATATACAAGAAACTGAATTTGCCACATTATCCAATAAAACCATATCCGAAAAGGGATTTTAAAGTAGGAGAGTTTGAACTTGAAAGTTTTTTTTACAGACCTAATACTTTATTTTTTCTAGGCTTATTAAAAGACTTTAAAAATATATATCGATATTTTTAAGGGTTAAGATATGTTCTACACGCAATATTGAATTGAAGCATCTATATATAATACTTCTAAGCGATCAAATTTTCAAAACAAAAATATATGATTTTGTGTGATTTTGCATTATTTCACATGGCTTCAAGCTGTGATCTGTGAGGTTAACAAAACGTAGAAAAAACTCGAAGCAACATTTTTTTGTCTTTGTCGACGAGGAATTACTTCTCGATTTTCTGGGCTCCGGGTGAATTGAGATCAAATGAGTTTGTGGAGGAGAGGTCTGAGGCGAATAGTTTTCCGTCAAAGGTTATGACGGATTCCAAAAAACAAGTAGGCACATACTCTATTTAGCCCATTCTTCTTGGAATGATATGGCTTAAACGTGCCTTAAAATTTCAGCCGTAGTCGTCACCTCGACTTGTTCAAGATACCACACGGCAAAACAGTTCTAGCACAGTAAAGCATGACAAGAGAAATTTCTAAAACATTGCCCACCTAGATAGGTAAATTTTTTTGTTTACCTGTCTTCCAAAGTGTTAATAATATTAAAATAAAATATCTTATACCTAAAATGGATATTTAATCTATCGTACAATAATTAAAATAAAATAAATAAAATAATCATACGTTACCCAGAACAGAATATCTATTCTGAGAAACTGCCAGTTTGTTGTGATGGAAAAAATTTCCTTCTACAATTTTCTGCCTTTGATTATCTCTAAAATCTATAGTGATTGGAATCGCTTCTCGATTTTCTGTGCTCCTGGTAGATTGAGAACAGATCAATTTGTGGATGGGAGAGGTCAAAGGTGAATGGTTTCCAGTCAAAGGTTGCGGGTTCCAAAAAACTGAACCTAAGTTTGGTACAATTCATCGGGCAACGTAAAAAGCCATTATGTAATCATATTATTCGCTTATTCTTATGATTTTTATAATTAATTAATAACTCTAGTAATTTTGTTGTCGTGTAAACAAGGTTATGGGTCCGAGTGGTTAAAATCTCTTCTACCCAAACCATCCATGGATTACATTTTTTAAAGATAACTAATTATACGATTCCTTTTTAAATTTCCATGCGGTATAAAGTTCTTCGTGTGTAAGAAATCAAAGAGATCAACCAACGCCTTTTTATGCAGAACTGTTAAAAAAGAATTTATTGTCTCATAAAAAGATGTCTATTACTTAGGTAGGTATATCAGAAAATTCGTGGTCAAATTTTAGACTGAGACGTGTTCTATTCGCATTTTGTTGAAAGAATTTTTCAAAAGCTACTAAAAAATTGCCAATAACCAATCTCCCATGTAATTAATTCGTCAGTCGGCGCTAAAGTTGACCTTTTTTTAAAATATTTCCTATATATAATATTTCCTATATGTAATAATTCTAATAGATTTTATTTTTCGTCATAATGTATGTTCTTTACAAAAGCCTGGAAAAACAATCTATCCACTCTGTAAAAGTGTTTTCAAATTTTCGATTTCCATGATTTAGTTTATGCCTTCTTCAATAATGTTAAATTACAGTGTGGTACTTTTTACGCTCTTGTTTGATTTCAGGTGGAGGTTTTCTATTGTTCTCACTTTTGTAAATCAAATGCTTGTTTTGTGTTTGTTTATCTGGTCGTAATTTATTATTCTTTTATTTACATAATCCTGATTTTTTATAAGATTTATATTGTGATCTGCTTGTTGGAACACATTTTTTTACGTAAGACATAGAAGCTACCTTATTTTTTTTCTTCTATAGAACTAATTCGAATAATGGAACAGAAAGAAAATGATAAAATTAGGTAGGTACTTGCCTAAAAGTAATTGCCCATAGAACAAGTACCAACTTAATAAGCATCAATTTTAACTACAGTGGTTAGCTAATTTTTTAATAATTTGTGCTTTTTCTAAATACAATACACGACTTTCATAAATGTTATAAACCAGCGCAGACACGTGAAAAATTACAAGGCGATCCACTAGTACAGGAAAAAATCGAAATCGGAATTCACGCCCTTTTATGGGAGGAGTTTAAAAATACTTGAGAAAAAGCTTTTGGAAAGGTTGGAAAAGATATTTGAGTTTTTTTTTTACATGTTGATTTCATAAAGGCCTGTAAAAAACATTAATTCCTTTTTTTATGCATTGTTTATTGTAATAAAACGGAATTTTTAAATTGATTTCACGAAAATAAGCGGCGCGGAGCATAACACGTCTTCTCTCCGCTCCGTTCGGAGGAGTAATTACAGAAAATCGGGGCGGCTGGCAGTCGTTCTTCGGTGGACGGTATAAGGTTCACTTTGATATAACAAATTCGTCGACTGCCGTATTGTCGCCGTGATGTCAAAAATACCAACGCGAAAATGCATATTATATTTTATTTTGTGAGGTTCGGGCGTAAATATAATTTTTTTTCGCGATAATTATATAAGAAACTGAATATGCCACATTAAGCAATAAAACCATATCCGAAAAAGTGTTAATAAGTAGGAGAGTTTTCAGTTAAAAATGTTTTTTATAGACCTTATACTTTATTTTTTTATAAGCTTATTAAAAAAAAAGATAATATCGGTCATTTTTTTTTTAATAAGACTTATTAAAAAAAAATGACCGATGTTTTTAAGGGCCAAGGTATGTTCTACACGCAGTATTTAATTGAAGCATCTATAATACTTCTAAGCGGTCAAATTTTCAAAACTAAAACATACGATTTTGTATGATTTTGCATTATTTAGTATGGCTTCATCTTAAGTAGTAAATAATACTTTCTTGAAAATGAAAAAAGCACACCATTGAAAAATCTCAAGAAATTTTAACAAAATAAATGCACGTTTCAAATATAGAATCCCTCAGGGCCTATATTATCTTTGTGGAAGCTATGTAGAGGATCTCTTTAGGAAAAGGAGGAGAGGAAGGAAAATGCCTGAGAGGTGGGTAGGAATCTGGGGGTCAGTGTGTTCAGGAGTGACGGAAGAATGAATACTTTTTTTAACCCATTTCATCCATTAAACGGTTCCCGTGGCGAGGGTACCCATGCCTGCCTACCAATTTGCGATAATATGCTGTCAGTGATGGAGATAACCATCGGAAACATCGAAATCAATATTCTCGTGATAGTCGAATTTTCGAACCATCCAAGAATAAGTCTGAAGAAATGTGATTGATCTGACATTTTGCACATACGTCCCTTCTGACCCGTAGATGGTTCATTCCGAGCATACCCAAGAGAAAGTCAATAGATAGAGCCACTGGTAGTAGCCATACTCCCCCAGGTAGAGAAATCTCGGAAATTTCTTCTGAACCTTCTCCAATATGAGGAAATACCTGTGCAGGAATTTAGGCGGCTCATGATGTTTCCGTTGATCTATCAATTTCCAGGACTGTAGTTGTTTATCTATGTTCTAAGTTAACTAGATAGCCAGCACTGTCGTTAGTAGACATCTTGTTGTCCATAATAATAATTTTATTATCATTGTTTCCTGGAATTGGTACAGTAGGCAAGCCAATGCAAATTGTGTTTATGATTTATTTGCTATTGAAGATTTTATCGGCGCTGTTCACATGGAGTATAAATCTATTTTCGGTTGGATTATTATTTGAAGAGATATTATAATAAGCAAAGAGGTAACCGGTTTTTATCTTTCCGAGAAAAACTCTATCCATAGATAAAATAAACTGCTGTCAATAAGCCAAAAATGTTGATTTTAACAGATATGTATTTAAGTACCTTCGTAAGAAGCTATCTACATTTTTTTTAATTATCACTTTTAAATCGCTTTTCACGGTCTTACCGCGAAAGACTTGTAAATATTATCTTTACGTATAAAAGGGATGAATGATGGCCAAAGATTTTCTGATCAAGGGTGCATAATATTTATGTACCTGAGAGTCAAACATGTTTTAAATCCATCAGCCCCGGATCTAGGGGGAGGAGAAACCGGAGCGCCTGCCCCAGGCGGCAGTTTTAGAGGGCGCCAAAATCGTAATTTACTTTATGTTTGATTGAAAAAAAACTTGATTCACAAAGCGCCTGGCATCCAACGCACATTGTTCTATCAATTATTCATTTGATTTTAAAACGCCCAGTTGGTTTTTGAATTCATCGTTAGCTTACTTTTGAACGTATCCTAAGTCGATTTTGAACGCGTGCATAGTTACGTGATATATTCGCCAGGGAAATCCCCATCGCATCTATAACTAGGGGCTACACGAGCGGAGCCGAATAAACCCGAGCGGTCGAACTTCAAGTAAAGCGACGATCACTTCATGAGAGAGGGCGCCACTATTAAGTTTTTGTCTTGGTTTGAAAAAGTTGTAGATCCGGAGCTGAAATCCAAAATAACGTAGATACATTTTTGTAAATGCAACATCATACTCTATAATCCCTAAAAATCTTACGCTTCTACCCCTTATATATACAGAGATAACCATAGTCACAATGTCTTAGAGGAAAAACGTCGCTGATAAATTTAAATAAAAGGTATTGTATTCAACAGTTGCTGTCAACCAATTTTTAAGGTTGTTTTTACAAACTTTGTTAGAAGAAAATTTCCTAAATCTGTACGTTTTGCTTTTTAAAAAATACATTGTCTAGTTTGCATACTGAACGTCTGTTGATGGCTTTCAAAGTAGGCAATTTTGACGATTTTTGGAGGGCCCTAACTCCTATAATAAGTAACTTATCAAAAAAAAGCTAATACTGCCGACACGCAATATATACACCCAATAAAACTATTTGCACCATTGTCAAAATCTAGATAGGAAATTAAGAAATACGTTTGTTGCTGCCCGATTGTTATTTTTAACCAAAACTCCTTGAATACACTTATGACAATTGCGGCTCTCATTTTTTTTAACACAATGTGACTCGGTTGTCAGGAATATTCAAAGATTGAGGTGCATAAATGTAGTAGGTATTTACACAAAGGTCAAGACTACTAGAAGGCAGCAAGAGTAGTAGAGACAGAAAAATTATTCACTTGACACTCAAAATATAAAAGTTCGCAAGCTGTTTTTCTGTATTGGCGAAAGATACAATTAATCTGTGTTGAAGAAGATGTCCTCTATCGGAATTATAGAAGCTGACCTATAAAAAAACAATCCTCTGACTAATAAAATATCTGATGATATCATTAATTTATAGATTCGACAACGGTACGCATTGACAAATGTCCTAGTTATTAAAGCCGCGACATCCGGAGCAAACTGTAAACAAATACATCGGAAGGTCTCAAATATTTAAAAAAATTATATCTACTGAATACAGATCAAAGTATCTCAAATGGAAAAATATCTGGAAAAGAATATCTTGAATGGTGAATGCAGGAAGGGTTGAGAATGAGATGGGTAAATAATGAGAATGAATTAATGACATGATGACAGTTGCATGGTTGTATATACGAAAATGATATCTTCAAGTGTGGACAGATACATATACGGATATTCGGAGAAATTAAGGTTTATCTGATAACACCACTGCCGTACCACTTCTCTTCCTGGAAGTTGAGTAACGGAGTAGGTGCGCCCAGAGTCTCCGGCAGATTAGGCAAGTCGTACCTCATACCCAGTGGCGTGCAGCTTCTATTGCCTGAAAAACTGTGCATATCTTAAGATTTATGAAAAAATATTATTTTTCTCTAAATTTGAGCATTTTATTAATGTCATAATCGTTCTACCCTAAGGTCCAAGCAGACTCCGTAGTCAAGGGTTAAGGGGTAAAGCTCTCGACTCCGGAGGTCGCGGGTTCAACCCCCTTATTAGCCCACTTCGTGAAGATTAACACAATATCGACTATTTGGTTCCGAATCGCTATCGAAAAATGTTAACTTTGTAATTCTAGTATAATTTTTTCAAAAGAAATATTTTGATTTTACTTTCATTTACATAAATGCTCTCACATTAGTTTTTTTTTTGTAAATTTACCCGGTTTAAACAAAAAACAGTGTTAAAATGTGTCAACATAGTTTTGAATAGTTCAGAATTTAAAAAAATAACATAGTTAATTTCTTCACCTTCATTGTGATTTAAGATTTTCACGGCCAAGAGTATTATTTTTTATTATATCGTAATTTATTTTTGGGGAATTATGCCGTGTTGCGATAGCTCCTTTAGTCAACGTTTCGTTGATACAAAGATATGTTTCTAAAGTGTTTTCATTATGAAAAAGTATAATCAATAGATACTTGAAAAGTTACGGCTTTTGTAGGACGGGTTGTTTCACATACCTAATATGAAAAATTAATAAAGTTTCGAAATTAAAATTCAAGTTCTGTGAAAGTTCTGATGAAGTTTTGTTATAATTTCAGTTTGTGAAACAGCCGGACAGTAGCAATGTTGATAACATGACAGAACTTGAATAGAACCTTTAAAGAACTTGAAAATAAACTTTGAAATTTGATGAACTGTTTAGACTGGACCTTAGAGTCTAGTAAATAAGAGAATATGCTGATGGTTGATGAATCAGAAAAGTCACCATTCTGGGTTCCCGAAGTATTCATAATTGTAGAGGATCCGCACTAGAAACGACCTTCACCCATCTGTTTAATGGATGAAAAGTATTTTATATCAAATTTAATATATTAGAAAACATATCTCGAGCGGGTTGTCTAAAAAATTCCTGGCAATACTAATAGTCTTGCCAGGATTTTTTTAGACAACCCGCTCGAGATATGTTTTCTAATATAGGTATTAAATTTGATATAAAATACTTTTCATCCATTAAACTTAAACAGATGGGTGAAGGACGTTTCTAGTTCGGATCTTAGAATATAATGGATAATATTTTTGACAAAGCTGCGCAGCAAGTGCCAAGCACTTTCTTTAGTTTACCAAGCTATATTCACCGTTGGTGAAGGAGCAAAGCACGCCACTGATCTTACCTACATTATAGTCTAATAATGTTACAGCCTTCGAGAAGATACCATCAACTATCAAACCCAGTCCCACGATAAGGTCGCCTCTTGGGCGAAAGCAAACACAGCGCGATTTGGCATATTTTTTGCAAGACGATCTACGTGCGAAATTTGAAAGATCAGGAAAAACCGGTTAATACAGAGATAACGAATGTTTTTTTAAATATTATTACCTAACTGCTTAGATATACATAATTAATACTTTATTAACGCCCTATTTCGGAGCTTTTAAATACATGAATATTAAAAATTATACAATATTTATTATACATAACTGAACTGCTCTAGTAACAACGTTTTGTATTTGTTTATGATAAATTAAAGATGTCCTCTACTTGGTATAATTATTTCCCTCCATTAGTATTCTGGGAAAAGAGGAATACATATGGTAGACAGGATCGGTACCGCCGCCAACCAAAACCTCTGCCATTATAGGTTTTTAGATTTTCACGGCCAAAAATATTTTCGTTATTTGTTTTTGGGGTGTTATGCCGTGTTACGCTACCTCCTTCATTAGCCAACGTTTCAGACAGCGTTGCAGTGTCCATCATCAGGGCAGATCCGACAGATGTGTGGCTAAAGAAGGAGGTAGCCGAACACGGCATAACACCCCAAAAACAAATAACGAAAAAAAAACCTCTGCCATTGGTCACCCCAAGTGGTTCGCTACGTTTGGTGACTTAGCAGAGTTCAACGGGTGAGGTAGGTATGTTCAAGCCTTGGAGGCGGATGCGCCTACCCACTATGCGTGGAAGGCTGGATCGGGATGGGCAGGTTTAGGGAGACCCTATGACCTCTTCAGCTCTCTCTCCAGGTCTCTCTCAATCCATTGTCTTGATTAATTTGTCCGTCAATCCTGGACACACTGACCCCTAGATTATTACCCACCCCTCATACCTTTACCTTCCCAGAACTTCCTCTCCTTCCTTACCTTAAAAATACACTCCACAGAGCATTCCCAATGATGATATAGGCGGTGTGTGTGAGGTTATTATAAAAAAAATCTGAATAGCCAACTATTTAATATTTACTTCCCTACCTTCCTCTTCCCTATCTCTTCCCACCACACTACCTTCAACCTCACAACATACCCTAATTAGGGATGATAATAATGATTTATGGATAATTTCAATAGCGCCGTTTTCGTGTGAAAATCACCTCAAGAACGCTTTAAAGGGTGGCCATTATAGTCTCCGAGACATCCAGAGAAGTATGAGATCTTGAATCTCATAATGCAGGAAAAGATTACCGGAAGACAGGGCCCAGGAAGAAGAGACAGAGGTTCGGCCAGCCTACTGTAGAGCTGTTCCGGACCGCAGTAAACAAAGTCCGCATAGCCCACATGATAGCCAACATCCCTTGAATGGACAGGGCACGAGAAGAAGAAGATTGTAGTCTACTAGCTCCAGACGGTTGGGACTCTTTTTCCGTACTCAAATATATATATTTTTATTATTATTATTATTGAATGCTGCAAACTGCTAGATAAATCCAACTGTACTGTGACCTGTGACACCTAACTGGGACAAAACTAGGGCAAAATGGTACCTAACGACATTGTGTGTGCACACTGCACAGAGTAGTTACAGCGGATTGGGAGGTATTTACCCGAAGGCCGGCATGCATGCAAAGCTGTCTACTTATGGGCGTTTTACACGATGATTTTTTCATACCGGTCCCGTATGGAAACAATATCGGGACCCATGTAAAAAATCTTTGCCTTATACTATCATCATTTTTATATGTTGCAATTTGGATAGCGGTTATGGGTACCGCCGCCCCGGGAACCACGTATTGAATAAACGTAGGTTACCCCAAGTGATACCCTACATTTGGTGATTTAGCAGGGGTGCCTGGGTTCACGGGGTGAGGTTTGTCAAGGTTTTGGCGGCAGATGCTTTTGCCCATCTGCCGCTTGGCGGGAGAGACTGGTTGAGGGAGACCTTTTGACCTCAGCAGCCGGACTCTTTCGAACCATCGCCTTGCACCAGTTGGATGGATTGATTCATAGGTTCGTCACACCTGAAAAAATTGACCCCCAAATTCCTACCCCTCGTAACTATTCCTTTCCAGCACTTTCTCTCTTTCATTTCCTTAAAAAAAACTCCAAACAGTATCTCCAAAGATGACATAGACCCTGAGTTTTTTTTTCTCAGGGCCTCCTGTGTGGAGATAATGTTAAAAAAATACTTGCTAAATAGCTAAAAATGGCAACGCGTCTTACATAACTCTAGAACTCTAGATCACATGCAAGCATCTGTCATTTTCCTTTGCCGTTTGCTGTGAACAAATCATAAAAAAATACTTGCAAAATTAAAAATACCGAACAATAATTGTGCATATTGACAATTGCATTTAAATATTTGCTATAGTCTTTTTATCAATATTTTAAATTTATAACGAAATAAATAGTTACATAAAACATTGACAGACGACAAAAGTCAAATAATGTCCCACCATTGCGTACGAAAATTGGTACCAAAATGGAACATGTGTTTTTTCATCTCGAATCCTTACGAATTGACAAACTGGTTGAAGAAAAACATCGTTTTAAACCAGCATAATACACAATAATTTCACAATCAGTAATAAACACGTAGATATTTATTGTTTTTATTTATTTATTTGTTTATCTTAAAATTGCTACATATTATAATATTAGTGGTCTTCCATTAAAAGCATTTGCTTGTGGATGGAAGAAGAGTTTACATTTCATATATGTACAAATACAGTCACGTGTACAGTTAATACATTTCATATATGCACATTTACTATTTGTATTTCAATATATAGGTGTAGTTAATACAGACACATGGCAGTCAGACCCGTTAACTAAAAGATACAAACATACATGTATTCAGTAAGAAGAAAAACAAGTATGATTTTTAGTGTGACATTCTCTAAAATACTTTTTGATGGAGTTCAACAATTGAACTTTGTCCCTAATGCTTATGATTTCTATTGGTAGGTTATTGAAAAAGAATTTTCCTTGGTGAGTATAATGGTGTTGAGCAAAATAAGTGTTTAATTTGGGGCACACAAATACATGTTTAAGTCTAGTACGATTTTCAGTTATGAATGAGTATTTATCTTTTTCTTTTATAATTTGTACGATTTAATTTTTTATAAATAAGTTTTTAAACGTTTGAACTTTGAATTCTTCGAATATGCGATCAGTTGGGAAGTCTGGAGGTTTTAGGAGATATTAAATTATTTTTATCAGTATTTTTATTATAAAACTAAATAAACATGTAACATTTCCACATGGTATAATTACGTAAAACAATGATAGACGACAGTTGTAAAATAATGTCCACCATCTTAAATTGTTTGAAAATCGGTACCAAAATAGAACTTGTAATTTTTTCATCTTAAATCCACATATTATGAAAATATGACCCATGTGGAAACTGGAAAAAAAAACTATCGTGTAAAACGTCCATTTTTACATACCTCCGTGGTAACTAGGAGCCTAGGTGCCTACTCAAGTACTACCGCGGTGCAGGATTGAAAATATCACGGATGACCTATTTCCTTTTTTACTCATTTTGCATTTCAGATTGAATGCTGTGTGCTTTGAATATTTTGGCTTGAATGGGGTCGGGTATTTTGTTTGCAGAAAACCGTGTAACAACTGCATAATAGGTGTATTCGTTTTGTTTTAACGTCTTTTTGGAATTATGTCACATTTCGAGTGGCGCATATGATTTCACTGCACCCCATCATAATACAACCGCATATCGATACATTTTTCGAGTTATTTCCATAATTGGATTATGACACGCTGAGACATTGATCAAAATCCAGCTAATAATAATTGTAATCAAATGATAGCTAATATTGAATCATTCCCTGTTGTAAATTATCATGTTGTTGCTGTGAATCCTTTCCAGTTACTTGCCATTCATTTTATAAACATGTATTCACTTTAGTTGTAGGTATTTTTTTAATTTTTTTTTTATTAAAGAAATATTAACATAGTACATAATTCATATTGTTTACAACTTTTTAATGTAACTTTTTTATATTTATATTGGTAAGTATATAACATGTTTTTTTATTTAATTTAATACCTTCCTAATTGAGAATTACTCGTGTTTAGGGAGGGAATTTTTACAAGATTTGTTTAATTTCTAGAATTTTACCTATAATTAACACTATATACATTCAATTTATTAGCGTACATATATGCACTGAAGAACAGATAACATATATGTAAAGGAATAGGTACCTACCTAGAAATGCATAGGATTCCTTTATGTTCGAATTTTAAATAGGTGTTGTCATGGAGACAGAAAATGATAGATGTTTTTTGTTTTGTTGTCTAGCTGGGTAGCACAGATTGAAGTAAAAAGAAGATTGAAAAATAAGTTTATAATTACAAAGTGATATAATATTTTGAAGACGGACAAATAACTTTAATTGTAGTTTCTTTGTCAGCAAAGCAACTCATGATATTTGTATGTCACATTATTAATAAAAAATTACAACAAATAGACAAATTGTCTTATATATATTAAAAAAACAGACAGTTCTTTAAAATATATAATATATAATACTTAACATATATTAAAAAAACAGACAGTTCTTTAAAATATATAATATATAAACCTTTACGAGAGTGTATTGTTCGTTTGAAAAGGCAGAAAAAAAGTGATAGTATCTATAAAAAATATGTATACATTATCATTATTGCTGTTGTGTAGTGAGGATAAATTTTTCAATACACTATGTTTTGAAATTTATTAAGTAGGTCATTACTCAGTTATTAGTTTATTAGTTACATTTAAATTGTCATTTAATAGGCCACTTGCATGGATTTCATAACGACTTGGAAAAAATCCTGTGGATAGATTTTTTTACTAAGATTACGAAAATGTTAGTAAAAATTTTAAGAAATGTATAGTTTTTCTTATTTTTAAATAAATAAATCCATTATTTGAGCTCGTGACGTCACTACATGAAAATGTCCCGTCTCCGATTATGTTCCCTTAATTTTGTAAAATTTCACACTGATTATTATTTTTTATATGGCAACACTTTGATTTCCGGCGAATTTTTGAATTTGCGTTTAACGTTCACTAGATTTATTGTTTGTTCTATGCGAACTTATCCTTTGGTTTGATTTTTTTATTAAGATGGCGGTGTTTTTACAGATGCTACGAAGAGAACCCCGTACAATTTATTACCATTCGTGTGGAAAACGTTCTTTTTTAAAATGATTTTCGGCTATGTAATTATCGTTTTATCGCACACATAAAATTATGTCCCGTATATCCGGTTTATAAAAAATGGTCTGATTTTTCGGATTGAAATTTTCAAAAAATCGCCAGGGTTTCAAAAATACGATAAAAAAAATAAAAAATACGGAATGTCTTAGAATATTTGCCTTAACCGGAAAAAAAATTAAAAAATGTAATGCAAGTGGCCTATTGTGTTCCTACATCCTCTTTTATTTATTATTTAATATTTAAAATATTGTATTTTTGTTAGAATGTTAGCCCCCAGGTACTGGACTGTTAGTTTTTTTTTATTATAATTTTAAGTTATGTGAAAATCTGTTTTTTTAGATTTTCATTTTCATTTACTGGCAGATGCTTTCAGTATCACCCTGGTTCACCATTCAAATTTCAAACGTCATTTGAAATAGCTTTAGCAGTGTGTGATGGCCAGATCTGAATGGCCATATATTCCTCTTCCTCTTTCACATCTCGTTCCCCACTCTCTTCAGGCTCACAACATACCCCAATTAGGGAATCCATAGTCCCATTGACTTTGGGACTCGTATCTCAGTTTCGGTGTGACTCAAATGTATAAAAAATAATCAAATGTCTAGTCATATACTTATTACATCATCGATATATCAACTCTAGATATGGCATGTCTTACAAATTCGGTCGAATAATTCAGCCCATCAATGAAAAATTTCATCAACCAAACTCATCAAAAACAAACCCATCCGATTTCAATCAAACTCTCCATCCTATTCCAAATTATTGTTTACAGTAAAGGAATGCGAAATGGTTAGATGGTGAATGAGAATTATGATTGGGAAATGGTCACTAGAAAAAGGGGTCTTTAAGAATTTTCGAATTTCCGATTTCAAACAAATTCCCTATCCGATTCTATCGCCTCGCTTCAACAGCATGATTGTAAAACAAATTTGGTCCTTGTAGACATGTAGACCAACAAAAAAAAATATCAGTGCTTTTTACAATATTTTGACTGCGAAATAATGCACTTTCTTTTTGATAAATGTTTTCTTATCCCAATTTTTGGAACCAATAATTTTGGTTTCGGTTATTCATTTTTAACATCCACAGCCCTGTCTTGACTTTGTTGGTCGACCTATTACACAGATTCATAATAATAATATGTATTTACGAATCTTTAAAAAAAGACATCGGAATTCAATAAAAAAGTTTAACCCAGACTTAGAATGTCAATTATATTTGAATGTCAAACTAGGTTCCATTTGAAGGACTTTCACGCCCATTTTTTTTATTGGCCGATATTATTTGTCTATTGGAATATTCATAGATTTTAGTCACGAATTCTTCAGATAAGAACTTAAACACTACTTACTGATAGCACTAAAAATAATAATGTATGTTGTATGTACATATTTAATCCATCGTTTATGACTCTCTGACTGGATATTTGAAACGCAACACGAACTTTGCCCGGGCTTTACCGATTACGTTTTTCAAAATCAAATATAGGCAGTAATTCATTGTATTTTTATTTTTAACGTAAAGTGTGCAAATTTTCATCAAGAAATATCAAAATTCTGCTTTATGACTCCTGAGGGATCGAGCATATTCTGTCAGAAGATCAGATTATTTCCGCTTTGCAATAAAATCAAAATAAATGGAATACTCCTGAACGTATCCGAAAACTTAAAACTGTTTTTGAAATGTGATGAAATGCGCTTTCAAATTTTGTTATTAGAAATAAACATATCATTTTTCAAATATTGAAATTTTGAATGCAAACGTAAAAAGTTTTAAAAATGGCTCACCTGACCAAAATTACTGAGAGCGAAAGAATTAGAAACACTTATTTTTTTGACAGATGTATTTTAACCGTTAATATTATAGTTTTAGTAGTTTTTTCGATTTGAAAACAAAGTGTAGTGTTTTCTCTTTCTAAAACAGTTTAGATCACATTTCTCACCATGACTGTAAGGGAGACATAACTTTTTCTTTGATACCTAAATGAGCTGTTCCCAAAAGCCTGAAGGGAAATAGAAAAGTGATATCTTTCTCTAGTTTTGAAAGTTAAGCGTGCAAAATTTCGGTAACTTCAGAATATAGCCGTGGATTTTTATACAAAATACATCCACGCCGCTGACCACAGACACTCTAATGTATACCTATAAATAGAAGATAGATAGATTAGCAGTCTAATTATTTTGTTATCGGTTCATTTTCTTGGAAATATATTACCAATAGACTCTGTAAACAATGTGTTATCTATTCTTAGCCTTTTTGGTTTCCAAGGTAAGTTTATTCTTGAAATTTCAGGCGAGGCTGGTTAAAAAGTGATACAGAGAAGAAACAAATTGATTGTTCCCAGATCATGTTTTATTTGATAGAAAGGGGTAGTGAATAAAAAACATTTTTCTCTCATTGATCTGTTACATTTCCTTAGCAGAAAATTAAAAAATTAAACAAAACTAAGTATTTCTTTTTATAAAACAACTCGTAATGAGATAAGGCTCTGTTGGTTTTCCAAATAAAATACTGAACGCCTTGAGCTGGGCGACTGAAGTGGCACAGTAGCAGGTATACTGAATTGAGCGAAAAGCTCTCTGGGCTTTTTTAAAAGACGACCAAAGTGGCTCAGTGGTAGGAGTCTTTGTTGGAACCGGATAGTAAGCGATGTGGGTATCAAACTACGCGTATCAACCTACACAACCCGAATGGCAAGTGAAAAATTGAGGAGTTAGCTCCTTGAACTCTTTTTAGCGAGATAAGGCCATACACAGCGCCATTGAGGTTATTTTTCACAAAAACGGCGCTCTACAAGTTATCCAACTATTATTATTATACTGTTGCAGGAAATCTTGTAGTAAATTAAACAAAATGACGATGTGTTCTGGATCACTAGTAGGATATTTCAAAATGTCATTAATGTACCTATGACCGTTATGCCTGCCAGTAGTATTTTATTGCGTATTAAATACCTGAAACACAAGACAAATAATGTAATAATATTTGATTTATGGTGATTATTCGAATATTGCTTTGCGCATTATTTCAAAACTTAAACCTAGTATTTGGAGATGTCTGGTACTGATTGATATTATGAGAAAAATGGGGAGGTTACAACTGGGCTCTCAGCGGTTCGCCCAAACCATGAGAAAAATCCGCCATTTCCTCATTTCCCCGCAGCAAGGAATGCTGCGCAGCGTTCGCTTGTACCAGGAGCTCAGAAAGCCGAGAGGGTTGGTCGGTCGCGGGGGCGGAGTGCGCTATTACCCGGCGGTTCTATCGACCGCCCGAGCCTCCGGTCGCCATGGTGACGAGTGCGATGCGCCCCCTCCCCCCGCTGAACCGACCCCGACCCTCCCGACCGCCACCGCCCCCTTCCAGCGAGGCGAACTTCCCGGGAGCGTCGAATTTCCCGATCATCCTCTGCGCTCCGGGTAGATGGAAACGTGATTTTTCAGCGATTGCCCAGTTTTCAGTCCGGCAGCCCCTCTTTGTATGAAATCTATACGAAACCAGTTTGGTTTTAAGATAGTTAAAAACCTGGAAATGTGAAATAAATTTTAAACATGTATATATACAAGATAAGGTGCAGGTATCTATCTCTCTGTAGAAATCCTGAGAAATTGTCATATTTAAATGGAACGTTAAAAAAAGTTTTAAATTACACGAAATGTATCAATTGAAAATTGTGCTTCGATCTAGATATACCAGAAGGAAAAAAGTCCAAAACATGCATGAACTCATCGTTTCTGATTTTTATTTATCCTACAATTTGATTTTTATTCTATAATTTAACTCCACACGAGATGCTCTGAGGGATATAATTTCTCTCAGGGCCTGTGCTGTCTTTGGAGATGCTGTGGTGTGCTTGCGTGTTGCAGGAAGGAGGAAAATAATTTTTTTAATTTACTTTAACGGCCCTCAATACTTGCGATCAAATTCTTGTAAAAGTGCTACGAAACTTAAGATTTAAAACTGTAAATTACAAAACTTCGAAAATATAACTATGTTACCCTAATTTTTCTATCAACTTCAATGTTTTAATTTCAATTTCCATATTTTAATAACAATTACCATTCCTCTCGATTTAATGTCAATGGCCTTGTTAATTTCATTTTCCATGTATTAATTACAAATCCCATGTTTTTTATTACGTTTTAAGTGTAATATTATAAAAGCGAAAGTGTGTTTTTTTGTTTGTTTGTCCTTCTTTCATGTCGCAATGTAGTGACCGATTTTGTTGTGATTTTTTTGCATAAAATTGAAAGACTGGGAATTGACATAGGCTACTTTTCATCCAGGAAAACATTTAATATTCGTGTTGTGATTTCTTTCTAATACCATGCGAGCGAAGCCGCTGGTAAAAACTAGTTATAATATAAATTAGAATAGAAAATTGTATTTATGTTAGCGGTAGCTGACAAACTCAGATTTTCAATTGAGTAGTTTTAGAGGGTCACTAATGAAAACAGACCCGCTATTTTGTAGAAGGGCGTGCGTAGAATTGAACAAAAAGAACACTCTAGAAAGGTCTGTTTACTGTTTTTCACGTTATTATCTCAAATCAATATCTAAATGTTTTGTTTATTTTGTTACAGGTAAGTCAACACAGCTTGAACATCCCCGAGCCATACATCGATGCATACACAATACAATACATACATTATTTATGTATGTTTCCTCTATACAAGTAAGTTATATAACAACCGTTGGTAGATAGATATAGGACGTAGGTGTAGCTTAACATTTAGGTACGATTTTCCTTTCCCCTATGGGAATAAATCCAATACAAAATATATGGCGATGGGTAGGTACCTACCGAACTAGATATTACGTTATAATGCGGTAGGTAGGTACCTACTTACTCATTGTATTATCCTCCCCACGAATTCCAGAGGAAAAAATAAAATGGCGTCGGCGAAATTCGTTTCCCTCCATTTTCTCGTTTTATGGCAACCCCGAGAGAGAGTGGAGGCGGGAAAAATCTATGCTTTGAGAGCGAACGCGGGAAAGAGATGCGGCTATCGGCGGATCGCGCGGGGAGAAAGGGGACGAAGGATAATATTGCCGGGGATAGAAATAGAAGGAGAAAAGATCGCGTGTTCTCTGCGAGGGAGAGGAACGGAATGAGATTGCCGCCAGATTCGAAAATGGAGCGACGCCATTTTGGAATTTCTCTGAAAATGGGCGATGCCTTTTGGCACAAAGGAATCATTTTCACATATTTTTTAGTTAGATAATAATATTTATAAATAAAATCAAATTTTATTCTACTACATTATGTGTCATCATAGCAAATGATCTAATCGGCATATAATTTTAAGTATTTGTTTGTGTAGTTAGACTAAGTAGATGGGGAAGAGTAAGATTGTGAAGTGCCTAGCTATTTAGATCTGATGATCAAACACGTCTAAAGCCATTTCACGTATCGAGCAACGTTTAGATTCTGAATGGTGGTCTTTCACCAGGGCGATACTGGGAGTATCCATATCTGCGTAATAACGCAGGCGAAATTATTCAGATACTAACTAATTAACTATCACGCCGTTTCTCCGCAGGGCTAGGCAGAGAGGATGGACCGCCAAACAACTCGGTCTTTGCACACACTCCTTGCCTCATTCACATTCATATATCGTCTCATACATACTCTTCTATTATTCTGACTCTTGACATGGCCCGACCCAAGTATCTGATCGTGCCATGTCTCTCGGGCGTCTCCGACTTCTTCTACCACTCACAATTGCGTTTAAACTCATTTCTTTGTTCATTCGCTCTACATGCCAAAACCATCTAAACGTCCCTTTTTTAATCTTGCTTGTTACGCTTACATAAACCTTGCATTATTTGTGGATCTCCACGTTTCTCACATGATTTTACATACATGTATATGCCTCACAGATCTCATTTCTACAGTATTCGTTATTCAGTTAATCTTGTAAATATTATAATATATATCTACACGGGTAGGTACTTTTACTTTGGTCAATAAATCAAAATAACCAGATTGGCAATTTGTTGAAACTGCAGTTATTTAGAGAAAGTTCATGCTGCATTAATTATGTTGTTAACAATATGGTAATGTCTTCTCGGAAAAGAAATTACCGAATATGAAACAGAAATCTTTTAAGTGCAAAGATTGGGCACCGTTTGGGTGCGTTTCTATTGTAATTGTAGAGAAGTAAACATAAAGTTAAATGTTGTGTTCCTTTACTGAAGTATTAAATGACTGTCGTAAGTCGTAACCTTTAGTTTAATAATAACAATAATAACCAAACTAGATGCAGATTGATGTCTACAGCCGTCAGTATCGTTAAAATATATATGACACATTCCGTAGAAAAGGGTCGTAAGTCAAAAAAGTTAATTTTACAGAAGAGCGAAACAAATGATGATTGATGAAACAAGCGGTCCTGTCAAAAAGAGACACTAGCTGCATCTCGCCGATATAGAATGATCTAATCGACGGTTTTCATCAAAGAAAAAACGAAAATTTTGTAAACCAGAAAACTTTGACTTACGAACATTTTCTACGGGACGTGCTTTATAATTATTATAAATTAGAACTGAAATGAGAACTTGGCGTGATCCTTTACAATATCTAAGGCAATATTCGATTTGGGAGGTGGGTGTGGGCACCACCACCGCGGAGACCATTTAATGGAAAACCAACATCTGCCATTGGTCTCTTCGGAGAAGAAACTCTGTCATGGGTCACTGCAAGTGGTCAGTAAGGCCGTCAGCTCCAAAAATTGATTTAGATTTTTAGATAATTATAAAAAATATAATTAAAAATAATTTTTAGATAATAATTTTTTTTTGGATATCTAATTATATAAGATTATAATCTAGCTCCTTTTTTCGTACAAAAGTCATGAATCAAAAATAAGAATTTAGGAGTTATTTCTTATTCCCAGGAACCGGTTATTTCTGTTTTGAAAACTTGGTTTTTACCTCAGAATTACTAACTTTTTGAAGTGAAAACTTCTTTAGCTCCTTTGTGATTTGAAACTTGATGAAACGGAAACGAAAGACACTAAAAAGAGACAAACACATGCATCTATAGGATTTAGCCTGCGAGAGAATGAGATAGTATAAAAATCAAAATCAAAAAATATTTATTGTATATATGAAACACAAAGAGTGTAGTTTATGGGTACGCTCCATTTCTTCCAGCTAACCACATATAAAAATACAAAATACAAATAAAATACAAAGATAGGTATAATGACATTTGTTATAAGACCAAACAATTACATGTTGCATTATGTTAAAAAAAACTAAATAGAGTTGATTTACATCAGGTATTCATTAAGAGTGTAGTGACATTCGTTTAGAAGAAATGTTTTTAGTGATGACTTAAATTTGTGTGTGTCTTGAATTTGTTTGATGTTATGTGGAAGATTGTTGTATACTTTAACGGCCATGTAATATGGTCCTTATTGGAATATTGTTTTGTTTGCTTTTGGTATTAATAAGTTTTCTGTGAACCTTGTAGCGTATTTGTGTGTGGAGTTTTTTTGTGGAAACTTAACTGTAGATGATCGCACTAGCATGCATAATCGGTCTCCTCTTTGTGCGGTGCTTCGTAGCCTACCCACTCTTATCTACTTTAGTTTTCTGAAGGTTTCACGTCTACCGCGTGTGAATTGCACACTCTTGATTTTTTTTATAATTATGATTTTATTTTATTTATTAAGAAAATCAACATATATTATACATTTTTAATAATAACATTAATAATACACATACTATCCAATAAAAGATTTTCACATAATTAAAAAGTAAGCATCCTGTACCTACCCGTAAGAAGTTAACAAAAATATAACCTTGAAAATAAAAAAAAAGAAAGATATAAAAACACAATATAAGCTATAATATAAACTAATAATCTGCTTACTAAATTTCAACCCGTATTAAGCCAAATAATGTATATATATCCGTATATGTTATCCACTGTGTAATTTTCTATATCAATAATAAAATGTTAAATAAAATTTAAAAATATGTAGGTATAGGAATTATTGTAGGTACCTACTATTATAAATACATGATTTTAAAAAAATCTCAATTTTCCGAGAAGATGGGAAAATGGTAAAGTGGCGTAACCCACACAGCTGTATAATAACGTCTAATAACCGGTCGTGTGGGTTACGCCAATCTGTGCCGCTGTTAAACCCAATAACGCGATCGCCAGCAACTTAACTTATTAACGGTCAACTTTTAAACATCGATTACATAATGTACGATATAGTATACAATGCATTGAGCACCGATATAACGTCAAATAATCAATTTTTTACTACCCGTGTACGACGTTGGATATTTGAAAGGGGCGGGTTTATTTTTTTTAAGATTACGTGGAAAATTTCGCTTCACATATTTCATTATAATTTTTTTTTTAAATTTTAGTGCATTTTACTCTTTTTTTGTACTGGTCGGTATTTCTTTGAAAAGTTCAAGATGTATTGTAGGAGCTAAAACAAGAAAAAAAATATTGAATTTGAAATATTATAATTAATTAGAAATTTATAACCTTAAATGTACAAATTACTAAAATAAAATTTAAATAAAAAAAAGAGTTGTGATTTTAACATCTTTCAAATGGTTTATCTTATAGTATCTACACTTTCACATGTTTGTTAAATCTCGCTTTTTATTTTCTTTGAAATGTCAATTTTATCAGTTTAATTTTAGTTTAGTCTCCTGTGACATTTTTGATGTTTTTTCTTTCATCTTAAATGATTAAAAATCTGACAGATGACATGGGGAAGAATTTTTTGATGTTGTTAGGTTTTGAAGAAAAAAAAACATCGAATAAGTTACCGGAGACCAAAATTTCATTTACAATTTTTACTCCAAAGATCAAAAATCACTGGTTAAAGTAAGTCAAATGCGAGCTCAAAAAGAAAAAGATGGAGAGATATGAAATTACGAATGTTAGAGGAGCGCGCTAATATTTGAAGCGATAAAATCGATGCGAAAATGTTTCATAAAACACGACTCATTTAGAATAGAGCAAAAATCTCGTGGAATGTATCTTAAGGCTCAGTTCCCGGCCCCAAAAAGAAGAAGATGGAGAGATATGAAATTACGAATGTTAGAAGAGCGCGCTAACATTTACAGCGATAAAATTGATGCAAAAATCATGAAAATCTTTAATAAAACACGACTCATTAAAAATAGAGCAAAAATTTCGCGATAATTGTCATTCATAGAAACTTTGTGAATTTTCTCACAACTATAACTTGTAAAATAACTGTGTTCATAATAAATTTCGGAGCGTACTTTGCGATTTTTTTCTATCGAGGGAATTTATATAATTTGCGTTTCGGTGTGGAACGCGTCTAGATATTATCTTTAAAAATAACATTTTTTTTTTAAATTTCAAATGTTTAAGGGAGATATGTAAGAAATCGTTAGAAATTCGGGTATCGGAGGCAACACCCTGTATATCATCGAGTATCTACCACCCTTTATCACAACCAAATTCATGTTTTCTTTGGCAATTATACTAGCCCTTGCACCATCAAGATTTCTCGGCTGATATCTTCATCTAATTTCTTCAAAGCAAGAACTGATAGATTGTCCGTTATTTGTCCAATGCTCAACAATAGCTCACTCACTCGCCTCATGAATATACGACCATTTAGATCAGAGCTTCTCAAACTTTTTTGGCTCACCGTCACATTTGTTTTTCCCACGTATTTTTTATTTTAATTTTATATACATATGTATGTAAAGAACTAATTGAAAGAACACATTTTCTTATGCTATGTAAGAAAGTGTATTTGTCAAGATCCGCCATCTTGAAAATCAATTCTTTTCGTTTGAATTCGATCGGTTTCCTTTGAAAATAAATCATTTTGAGGTACTTTAATGAGAAAACTTCTAAGAAAATTTAGCATTATATGAACAAAGAATCTAGATTGGACACGTTGCTTGAAATGGCTCAAGCCGTATTTGGTGTCAAAATCTGAAGAGCCGGTTAGGTACTTCCCAACCTTCATCTACCCTATCTTCTTTCCTTCCCACTTAAGCCTCGCAGCATACCCAATTGGTGATGCCATAGTCTCACTGGCTCCGGACAGTACATGATGAAGAGCAGTTTTTTTTAAAATTAGCTCTACACAGGAGGCCGTGAGGAAAGTAATTCCCCTCAGGGCCTATGTCATCTTTGGGGATGCTGTGTGGAGGGTATTTTAAGAAAAGGAGGAGAGGAAGTTTTGGGAAGGAAAATGGTACGAAGGGTGGGTAGGAATCTGGGGTAAGTGTGTCCAGGAGTAACGAACGTATGAATCCAACCCTCCCACTGCGGTGCAAAGCGAGAGAGTCCTGCTAGAGAGATCAAAAGATCTCCCTCAACCAATCTTTTCCGTTCCGGCCTACCACACATTTTGTGTGCAAATGCAAGACCCGGACAAACCTTACACCGTGACCTGTGGCAGAGTTGTTGATTATCCAATAAATGGTACTCATACCCGCCTCCCAAATTGAGTTGTTAATCTTGTGCGGAATTCAGTCAATTCACATTACCAATTATTCCAGTGCTTTCTTACCGTCCTGATTTCACCATCGCCCCCCTGGATTTCTCTAGCGCCCCCGGGGAGGCGATGTGACGTCACCCACTTTGAGAATCTCTGAAGTAGATAACGTATTACATACATAGGTAAGAGTGGTATACTCGGTCAGTTCTTGTTCTTACGAGTGGCGTTTTTTCTCTGTCATTAGCCAATGAATGCGAGCAGACTCGGACTCGCGTCCGCGCTCATTGGAGCGAGTATTGTTGCATTGCTCGGTGCATCTTATGCAAGGGAAATTATGGGTGCCCGACCTACCTACCTGCCTATATGATGGGCTAGGACGTACCGACCTGTCAGTTCGTTTAGATTTATTGCTGATAGGAGGCTGTATGGGATTGCCTTTCATGAATTATTCCTGCTTTCTCAGATTGGCGGTTTTCTATCAAGCAGCAATCGAAATAAATGGGCTCCTTTTAGTCACTTATGCATAGTTTATTAATTTATTCATATTTTACTCACTTAGTGCATATTTTACTCATTTCTCCATATTTTACCCACTTAGTGCATATTTTACTCATTTCTCCATATTTTACTCACTTAGTGCATATTTTACTCATTTCTCCATATTTTAATCATATATGCATATTTTACGCATTTATGCATATTTTACTCATTTACGCATATTTTAAGTTTTTATGCGTATTTTACTCATTTACTCATATTTTGCGATTTTATGCGTATTTTACTCATTTACGCATATTTTAAATATTTATGCATATTTTACTCGTTTACGCATTTATGAATATTTTGCACATTTATACTCCATTTACGCATATTTTACAGATTTTTGCAAATTTCACTCATTTTCGCATATTTTACGCTTTTATGCATATTTTACTCATTTATGCATATTTTACGCTTTTATGCATATTTTTCTCATTTACGCATATTTGCATATTTTACTCATTGCTTATTTTACTAATTTAGTGCATATTTTAATCAGTTAAGCATATTTAAAGCTTTTATGCATATTTTACTCATTGCATATTTTACTAATTTAATGCATATTTTAATCAATTACGTAAATTTAACACAATTTACCTATACATATTTCGCTCATTTGCATATTTTACTCATTTAAGCATATTTTACTTATCTATGCATATTTTATTCATTTCAAGCATTATGTATGCATTTTTCGATTTCCAACCACTAGAGATTGCTAAGTGAAACAGAATTAATTTAAAAAAAAAACTCTTGCCACATTAAACAGTTTTCATAAAGTTTGTTATTGGTATTTTTATTTGTGCTTAAAACCTTCCCGTATCCAAGATGGCAACTTACGTTATCGAACTTTTAAAATATTTTATCTCCGTAAACTTTTACAATATCAGGTTTAAATTTGAACAGTTTCTATAAAATGAATGTGACACATAACGAAATAACTAAAATAAATAGGTACATTATTATTTTCGCACATAAATGGTATCATAGATAGCTGAGAGAAATGCTTTACACACGATAATATTATAATAATTTAAAGAAAGCCAAAATTTCAGCAGATTAATGATTTTTTATCCTCGTTTCAGGTTTAGAACTTATACGTATTTCAACTTATCCTCAAAAAATATATACAGGAAAATGTGTAAATAACTCAAATATTGCGGTAACGCTATCGTGTCATATTGGGACGTAGTACCTAGTCCAAGAGAGAGGTCGTAAGTGACATCATCATTCTGGTAGCTTCTGACTTTTTCGTTTTTTTGTTTGTCAAGATTTTTATGTTGTTTTTTAATGTGAATATCGCACAAGAGTCCTAACTGTCTGGAGCCAGTGTGACTATGGCGTCTCCAATTGGGGTATGTTGTGAGGCTGAAGGTAGTGCGGAGGAGAAGGAAATAGGGAAGAGGAAGATGTGAAAGTACCTGGCTAGTCAGAATCTAGTCATGAAAAACGCCTAAAGCCGTTTAAGCTATGTTTAAATTCTGAATGGTGATCTTACACCAGGACGATTTTGAGAGTTTCTTCCTTCCTTCTTTAAATGAGACTCTTGTGAGGTATTCACATTAAAAAGTCAAATTTAAAGCTTGACGGCTCTCTCCCCTTCGAAACTTTCGGTTATTTAAAGACATAGTCCGACTCGAGGTTGCTTGTGTTGATTTTTTTTTCTTTCGAAATAGGCAATTCACCCTAAAAAGAGTGCTCCATGTGCCGATAAAATTAAGAAAGATAATTATAATATTGGCAAAAATCAGTCATTTTAAATACATGTAGGATTACGAATTTAAGTATAGGATTTATCGGTCCAGTTAGGAGTTCTACCGAACCGAACCCTCTGATATGAAAATATCAGAATTATTTTCCCGTTTGGTAGATTGACGTATTGTTTTGTATTTATTATACTTATATAGTGCACTTACATAGCGCGGATTGACTAGATAATCATTTGTGAAAAAGTGTGTGGAAGGGTTTAGTTTTTCCTGTGGGGAAGATTTAACCCGGACATAAAATCTGAAACACCAAAAAAATCTATAAGGGGACAGGACAAATCGAATATTGAAGTCATAAAAGTCTATGAACTTATTTAGAACTGAAAAAATGCGAGAATTATTGATAGACAGCAAATACGGAATACTGAGGGGAGATGATAAGCAAACGGTATATGCTTTTGAAGAAAGAATGATTTTTACAATTGAAGACATGGTCAAGCATCTCTTCTTCTACACTGCACTGGCAGAGTGGACTATCGAGGATTCGGATTTTAAACAAATGCGTTGCAATAGAGCAGTGACCAATTCTCATTCTCGACTTGTGTTAATTGATAAATTAAAGTTTTCAAATCCTCTATCGAGAATCCATACTCTTCATTCTAGTTCGGATCGATTGGCACGGTTGAATAATCGAGTTAACAGAGGAAAACGGGTGCAGTACATTTCCATCGCAAACCAGTATCATTGGCTCTCGCAAGCCTATACTCTTCGTGTCCCACAAGGCTGGGTATTTCATAGCTGGTACTGCATATTTAGAGTCCGTTATGACTGCCTTCAAAATGCTCCATTAATCGCCTTAAACCCACTTGAGCAGGCTTCGCGCATGATGGAGATTTCTTGCGTCACCCGCATCGCTCCGACCGGCCACATTTCTGCTCATACAATCATTTTTCGTTTAATTTAACACTTTCAGGCCCGATTTATCTTTAAATAGATGAAAAATATATATTTTTTAAAATTTAACATTAGATCCACACAGGAAGAAAAACACTCCTGAGGAAAAAATCCTCAGTGTCTACGTCATCTTTGGGGATGCTGTGTGGAGGGGAAAGAGAAAGGAAGTAAGCAAAAGCATCCTCCGCCAAGACATAGCACACCCCATGAACCCGCTATGTCAACAAACGTAGCGAACCTCTCGGGGTGACCTATATATGGCAGGGATGTTGCTTGTCCAATAAATGGTTCCGGCAGTTTGATTATAGAATTGTTTGTTTTGATTTAAAAAATTCTATTAGAAATTTCTATTTTTACCTCTTCTATATATGTAATATGGTAACTCATTATGTGTCTCTTTCTCTATGACATTTTGATGTTTTTTTTTCTTTAAAAAAACATAAATAATGGTGGGGGTTGAACATTTGGAGGCGGAGAAAGGGGTTGGTTGGTTACTCAGCTGGGTCACCAGTGACGACATGCAGAAATTTTTTTATTTTGAAAAAAAAGTCACCGGAGACCAAAACTTATCATAGGATGGGGATCTGCTACACATACGTACCTCCACAACCTGAATACGATTCAAAAAGGAATCATAAAGACCATATTGAAAGTACCAATTAGAACGCCTTCAATTGAAATTTTCAATAGCTTCGACGCGACGTACCAAATGTACAGCAAATATATGCCAAAAATATATTATTGAAGCTTTTCAAAAATAATGAATCCTCTACTAGACCATGTATGCATAACACTAGATCGAATAAAAACGATATAAAAAATATTTCAAGTTATAAAACCACTTTCGGACAAAGAAACTATACATACTTTGCAACAAAACTCCATAACATCCTTCCCCAAGACATGAAACTAATAAAAAATCCTAATGAATACAAATCAAGAATAAAAATATGGCTAAAAGAGGTCAACGAAAAAACCCTAATGAAGACACTAAAAACGACATAGAAGACAAATAAACCATATTTAAATAACTTTAGTCCGCCTCGGCACAGGACCCCCAAGTGAGGAGGAATAAGAAATACAATAATTTATACTTAATTTCACCATTATATCTTGTATGTAACAATTATTTTATATAGTCGCTAAAATAAATAAAAAATAAAAATTTTATTCCGAATAATGTCAGAAATCACTGGTTAAATAAAGTAAGTCAAGTTTGTCGCTTAAGGCGCCGTAACCGGGCTCAAAAAGAAGAAGACGGAGAGATATGTAATTACGAATGTTAGAGGAGCGCGCTAATATTTAAAACGATAAAATCTATGCGAAAATTGCGAAAATATTTAATAAAACACGACTCGTTTAAAATAGAACAAAAATCTCTTGGGGCAGTTGTCTTAAACAGCATTTTAAGAAACACTGTGAATTTTTTCATAAATATGACTTGTAAAATAATTTAAACAAACGTGTTTATGATAATTTCTTGTGATTTTTTTTCTATCGAGGGAATTTTATATAATTTGCTTTTCAGCGCGAGGAATGTCTAGATATTATCTTCAAGAATAACATACATATTTTTTTAAGAGCTTTTAAACTTAAAATTGTTTAAGGGAGATGTGTAAGAAATCGGTAGAAATTTGGGTAGCGGCGGCTTAACACCCTGTTTATGTACACACGATGTATTTTTTAGTTTAATTTGTACCCTTATGATGATTGTTGTAAGCGAGACCGGTCAGTCTTAATAAATTAAACACATTAATGTTTTATTTAACTTATTTTTTTAACGTAAAAATAGTACGTACACCTTTACAGTGTTTACGTATTATGTACTAATATCAAAAATACATAATTAATTATTATTTTATTTTTTTGCATGTAAATAAATACTCCTCCCATAAACACGAGCTCCTAGAGCTCAACTTATGGAGTAATAGAATTTTAAAAAAAATTGTTGTATAACCTTTCACATGTAATCATTTGTAATATAAAAACAAAATTCTTGAAATAACAATAATATTACGAGCTACGTGCAGAATTTAAGATTACAAATTTCAAAAATTTAAAATTGCTGTGAAACTCAAGAGATTTTGCCAGCAATCTGAAAATGAAAAACGCCAATTTTTTGAGGTCTTGATATGTAGAAAAAAACGGAAAAAATGATTGTTTTCAAATGTAGGTTCGGTCCGAAAGTGTTAATTATTCTTCTACAACTTGAACAGTTTGTTGAGGCGATTTTCCACGTGCGGACATTTGGCTGTAGTGCTCGTATGTGCTGGCCTCGCAAATGAAAGCGTTTTCTGAATAATATTATTAAATATGAACCAATTTAATTGATGAAGTATTATGAAGACTGTTTTAATTGCTTTTCATGTTTCGAAAAGTTAGCGCCGACAGATTTCTCAATGATATTCTCACCTGGGGCCCAAAATCGTGTTGTTATACGCAATTAATTTGTAGACATTCTGCCGAATTAAAAAACACGCGTAATCTCAGCGAGGGGCCTCTACAAGGAGAGTATGGAGGACGTGACATAACATTTTAAAAGCTTCTGGTCAATGGCTTAAATGTAAAAAAACTAACTAAGCATCACACCTAAACGGGAGGCGGGAATGGGTACCGCCGCCTCAACACCTCTGCCATAGGTCACCCTAAGTGGTTCGCTACGTTTGGTGATTTAGCAGGGGTGCCCGGGTTCATGGGGTGAGGTTTGTCTAGGTCTTGGAGGCCGATGACCTGGACACACCGAACCCCAGATTCTTACCCACCTCCTATACCCCCTTTTCCTTCTCATAATTCTCCTCTCCCTCCTTAAAAAAAACCCTCCACACAGCATCCCCAAAGATGACATAGGCCCTGAGGGAAATTATTTTCCTCAGGGCCTCCTGTGTGGAGCTTATGTAAAAAAAAAAAACGAAATGGCCCGCAGGGGTAGGCAGAGAGGATGGACCGCCAAACAACTCGGTCTTGGCACACGCTCTTTGCCGCATTCACACATCGTCTCATACATACTCTTTTATTATTCTGACTCTTGACATGGCCCGTCTCAAGTATCTGATTCAATAGATCATGCCATCATGTCTTCCTCGGGCGTTCCCAACTTCTACCATTCACATTTACGTCCTATATTCTTGTTACTCTAATTTTTTCGTTTATTACGCTTACATCTGCCTTGCGGATCTCCACATTTCTTACACGATCATACATGGTTTTACCACACATACGCCTCAGGGATCTCATTTCAACAGTTTTCAGTCTGCTTTCATCCTTCCTCTGTCAGGTCCGCGTCTCACTGCCATACATCAAGGTAGGTACCAGCACTTCATTGTGGACTGCTAGCTTATCTTTTTCTGATAGTTTTTTTTATTAGCGCCAACGTCATTCAGTCCTCCTTTGATGGAGTTACCTGCACTTACCCTTCTTTCAATATCTGTATCAGCTTTCCCATCTCTCGTAAACAACTACCCAGATACACAAACTCATCCACCTGCTCCAAGTTAAGTTTTGCCTATTTAAATAATGTCATTATTAAAGAAAGTCCTGTGGGTCGATAATGAAATCGATAAGGATTGACACGATAACTTTCGGTAACTTCTCATAGTTCCCTAGGACAACTGCAGATCGCTAACGCACAAATAACAGATGACGTCGAATATATTAACAACACTTAATCATTATGAACTGTTACTAATTCGTTGGAGATTTGCAATCATACTAGGGAACGATGAGAAGATACCGAAAGTTATCCTATCAATCCTTTTCGATCGACTGTGCTAGGGGGCCTGGTTTTACTTCCAGACTTATGACCCAATGACGGGTCATCTGTGCGGACATGGGTTTAGGAGAAATGTTTATAATTTTATTATGTTTAAGAACCAAACAGTTGACTAAATCAATATATTGGGTGTTTAGGGACGTACTTGACTTTAACCAGTGATACTTGAATCCAAATGAAATTTTATTCTCCGGTGACTTTTTTTCAATTTTTTTGTCTATAAAATCAAATAATAAAAAAATTCTTCGCATGTCGTCACTGGTCACTCAGCAGAGTAACCGCCTAACCTCTTAATCCGCCCCAACTGCCCAACACCTACTATTTTTTTTAATGTTTTTGTATAAATCAAAAAAAAAACATCAAACATGTCACCGGCGACCAAAATATCATGAACATTTTTATTCTAATGTCAAGAATCACTGGTAAAAAAGTAAGCCAAGTCAAGGGATTAAATTGTTGATTAATAAAGCGATATGACATTTTTTAAAAAATATACTTCAGCTTCCTTTACAATTTCTAAGAACAATTATTTGTTTACTTGTAATTATCATTGATGATTTCTCAAACTAAATTCACCAAGAAACCCAAATAAGAAGAAATCTACCAGATGAATCATTTGACATGTTTGAAGAATCCTTTTATGATAATATATTCAAATCACATTCTTGTATTGTTCCCGCACCGCGTTTTTATCCGCTTTAATTTGACCACAGTAATTCATCATTTTTTTGTATCTTTCGAAGAAACTAATCAAGGATTTTAGTTTACAATTTTCGGATAACTTGACTCCTGAATTTTTATAAGACAGATGCAATAGAAATCAGATCCCTGAAGCGAGAAGAGCGAAAATAAGGACTGTATGATGATGCTTTTACGGGGTAAAGGCACGTACTTGACTTACTTTAAGGAGATCCACTAGTACAGGAAAAAATCGAAATCGGAATTCACGCCCTTTTATGGGAGGAGTTTAAAAATACTTGAGAAAAAGCTTTTGGAAAGGTTGTAAAAGATATTTGAGATTTTTTTTTTACATGTTGATTTCGTAAAGGCCTGTAAAAAACATTAATTCCTTTTTTATGCATTGTTTATTGTAATAAAACGGAATTTTTAAATTGATTTCACGAAAATAAGCGGCGCGGAGCATAACACGACTTCTCTCCGCTCCGTTCGGAGGAGTAATGAAGAAAAAATGGGGCGGCTGCCAGTCGTTCTTCGGTGGACGGTATAAGGTTCACTTTGATATAACAAATTCGTCGACTGCCGTATTGTCGCCGTGATGTCAAAAATACCAACGCGAAAATGCATATTATATTTTATTTTGTGAGGTTCGGGCGTAAATATCTTTTTTTTTCGCGATAATTATATAAGAAACTGAATTTGCCACATTATGCAATAAAACCATATCCGAAAAAGTGTTTATAAGTAGGAGAGTTTTCAGTTAAAAATGTTTTTTATAGACCTAATACTTTATTTTTTTCTAAGCTTATTAAAAGACTTATTTAAAAAATGACCGATATTTTTAAGGGCCAAGGTATGTTCTACACGCAATATTTAATTGAAGCATCTATAATACTTCTAAGCGGTCAAATTTTCAAAACTAAAACATACGATTTTGTATGATTTTGCATTATTTAATATGGCTCCAGTGATTCCTGATATTATTTGATAAAGTAAGTGAATTAACATCTTGTATAATCAACCATAGACACCTCATTCTGACATCGCAAAGCAAAATTGTGTCATCGAAAGATTATTGATTATTCAATTATGATTAGAATAAATTTAACATATGTAATATATTAAACTTTGGTATCTTCATTCTAATCCCTTTATTGCAATGTCTGGACCAAGCAAACCCAACATGCAGCCAATTGAAGGTTTTTAGCGGCCCAAAATAAAGTATTCAGTTTCCATGTTTTGGATTTTGATATTCGTACAAAAAAAGAAAAATTGTTTTCGTAAATTTATCACATTTATATTATATTTTGTGAAATTAGAACTTTCTTATTATTAGACGTAGGACTCTCGTTGGGGATTTTGATTTATTGCTTGAAAAGTTCTAGGCGCTTAGCCGCATTAGGAATTTATTTTCGCAATCAATTCCAACCGGTAAAAATTTTCGCATATTTCTCGGAAGATCGAATGCAACTAACCTGATTTGAATAAGTGGAGGATGAGTGCAAAGGGCACACATAGGCGCACGTACAGTCAGTTTATGCCTCCTAGCATAGAAGGTCATGGTTTCACATTAATAATAGCATTTTTGGACACCGATATATTATAAGCTTAATACCTAATATTTCGTTTGGCCTACCAAACGGTTTGGTTTGAGCACCCCTGTTCTAGACGGTCATACTCTTTGATATAAAATAATGGACCTTAAGATAATTAAATTATAATAGCTCATAAAGGTTAGATTAGTGTAAAACCATCGCACATGTTTTTAATATTAGAAGAAAAATTATAACACTAGAAAATTATTACTTCCACGTTAGATAACAGAATAGTATTAACGATCGTTGGGTCCAAATAATATATTGGTTAAACAGTATTTTGTTTATCTCGTACACGCGGTATTCACGTCTCGTCTGATCTTGTGTTATCTACTTGAGCTCAGAACCGAGAAACTAGGTACGGTGCAGTACACAGTTGTTCGGTCTATGAGTCAAGAATAGTCACTCCACTCCTATCGATCACCGATGGGATCAGTGATCTGTCTTATCGGCGGAAGGTGCGCCTATCTCTCGTATTGAGAAACATCTCTGAATCAATAAGACGTGTGTTTTCTTATTCCGAGATTGTATTTGATGGCGGCAATTCTGATATTTCTCATTTTTACTCGAAGTCATTATCGCTGAGGTGTGCTTTGATTGCTTTATATCTGTCTACATTGGTTGTTACCCTCTCGAGTAGAGTTGGGATGATCCAATTATCTTTGGTATATCAACTGCTCCAGTTGTAGGTATTAGTTAACTTTTATGTCCTTGATTTTTTTGTTTTGTACTTCAACCTCTTTCTGAACACAGAGACTAATGTCTGTATTCATCTTCCTTTTGTTGTAATGTCCTTGGGTCATCACTATTGTAGTGGCTGTGGTCCTTACATAATGGGAGGGTATTATTCAATACATAATGGGAGGGTCCACTCAGAAGTCATACACTGCCCTTTTTGTGATGTCTTGAGTTCTTCTAATTTTCTTACCGCATCCTTGAGTTAATTTCATTCTTGTGTCTGGTATCTGCGTGCACTTTAGAGATGCTGGTATCTGCTTTGTCTGTTGTGCCGGCAGAACTCATTGTCACGTCCTTTTCCCATGATCGTGGGTCCACCTAACGCAATGGCCTGTCGTCTGCATCCGACACTGAGATGTTTATGCCACTGAAATGGCAGTATCCACTCTCTCACGATGTTATTTGGTCTAATGGTTATAGTCTCCATCCAACAGAAGGATATGTGAGTGCCCGTTCTGTCACGTCCTTTCCTCTTTGTGCCCTTGGGGCTAGTATCTATTGCACGCATCCACCACAGAGTGCTGATGTCGCCTCCGTTTGTGTGACCACCAGATCTGTGGCATGTCATTTTTATGATGTCCTTGAGTCCAGTGGCTTTCGTCTGCATTCAATGGAGAGATTTGACGGTGTCCGCTCTGTCTTATGCCCTTGGGTCCAGGGTCTATCGTCTGCATCCAACGGAGAGATGCCACGGTGTCCGCTCTGTCGTATGCCCTTGGGTCTTGAGACTATCGTCTGCATCCAACGGAGAGATGCAACGGTGTCCGCTCTGTCATATATCATTGTATCCAAGGTCTATCGTCTGCATCCAACGGATAGTAGGTGAGAGAGGTTTCCGTTCTGTCATATGTCCTTGGGTCCAGGGACCATCGCTCGCATCCAGCCCAGAGATGCTGATGTCACCACAGCGGCTGTGGCTGGCAGTGGCAGTGTCCGCTCTGTTTGGCACGCGAGCAGATTTCACTTTCCTCTCACGGCGAGGCCCGGAGCCGCTCGGCTTCACGCATGTGTTACACGGTAATTAATGCTGAAATCGCGTATGATTATTATTTTTTTATTTATCATATTACGGAGCGGTGGTTGGTTTTTGTATATTTTTACTTTCCATGGCATAATCAGCGCCGCATTACCATAAGTGAAAAACGCACACATCACCGTTATCTGAATAGATTTAGATGATGTATGCAACAAACAAACACTGCTATCTCTTCCGTGTTATTTCTTGCATTGTAGCCTTCGGTAATAAATTCATGAACACTACCTATGTGGCTTTCCTTATCCCTTTTCATTTTAATTTTATAGTAATAGTTACTATTTGGCTTACTCTCTTTTTTTGATTGACTTAATATGACATTTAAATGAAAACTAAATAAAGCTCCTTGGTCTTCGTCCAGAAATACTCAAAACTCTGCAAATTTCGTGAGTTGAGAAATTGAGTGAGGCAGATGGATACCACTTCCCTAGAACCATTCATTGGATTACGAACATCTCAACATCAAGTGGTTTGCTTCATTTGGTGACTTAACAGAGTCGCCCTGGTCCATGAAGTGAGATTTGTCCAGGTCTTGGAGGATACCATTTGACCTATCCAGCCTCTGGACCCATCGCATTGCACCGCAGTGGGAGGGATGGATTCATGTGTCACTCCTTAACACACTGACCCCCAGCTTCCTACCCACCCCTCACACCATTTTCTTTCCCAGAACCTCCTCTCCTGCATTCCCTTAAAAGACGATGTAGGACCCGAGTGTGGAGCAAATGTAAAAAAAATCTTTTTCGGAAATTAAGACACAATTTTTTTCTTCCTCTCTTTGCAATTGAACGCAATATTTAATGCCATATTTTTGTCTTAAACAGTAGGTATTCTCCTTGAGTTGATTATTTTTTTCTAAAATCACGTCAACTCACTAGTTAAACTAGATTCCCCGACAATTCTTCTAATCTCTCTAATCACAATATTGCAATCTCTTCTCTTTTTATCACCCACATCTATTCACCCCTCATTTTGGTATGGTTCAATAATATCTGGTACATTGTTTATGCATTTTGCTCTACGTTTATCTCCCCCATAGTTCCCGGCAAATATCAACAGGATTTTATCGAGAATCTTTGTTTATTTAATCGATATTGGCACATCATGGCTGGGATCGTTTATTATTTTATTTATTTACGAAATATACGGCCGTATATAGGGCTTTTGCATTGAAAATATTTACACAGTCAACGGTTAGAGTAATGATAAAAAAAGTTGATTTGGAAATTTGGGAGGCCTTAGATTAGGTGGATGGATGTTCTGGACACATACTTAGCAGCCTTAGTCAAAACTAGTATCTGGAGGAAGATGGCAGGAGATTGGAAGCAGTTGGGGCGTTTCCAAGATGTGACCTGGAGAACTCCGGGAGTTGTGGCACTATTGATGATGTATACTCAATTGTCAGCGTGTTCGTGTTGATGGTGCATGGGTTAGTTGGTCTCATAGTTATTGCTACAATATAATGCATTTTGGCGAAAGATGGTTTGCGATTAGGAGGTAATTTTTTTTAAATTTACGTGGTAAAGGAATGTGCAATGGTCTTATGTCTGTTACTAGTTCAATTTCCCGAAATTGCCCGGGGTTTTCAATTTGCCCGGGGTTTTCAAAATCAGATGTACCTACATAGTAATTTACTCTTATATTATTTATTTAAACGCTATAGAATGGCTTTCACATTCAAGTGATAGGTACATGATATACAGTGGTACACAGGAGATTATCAGTATTACAATAATAACAAAATTTGAATGTACATTTAACAAATTATGAGTGATAAAAGAAAGTATTTAGGTATAGGATACTAGTATGTGTTACTAAACTAATAATCACTGTTATAATAATAGAGAACATATTATTTAGGATTATTTAGAATAAAAAAGATGTAAAAAAAGGGGACTTGTCAGAAAAGTTGTCAACAGTATTAAATTTATAGACACTAAGTAGTGGAGTAAATTTGTATTGAGTTTATTGTTCCCTTCAAAGTTATCATTGTTTGGAATTACTAAGCAGGTATTGCTAATTAGCTAACCGTTTCAGGTCTGTCGGTTGAAGATTTAGTAATAGTTTTGATTTTTTTTTTAAATAATACATTTAAAAGCTATCTCTCTTCAGTGTGATAGTAAAGATATCTGAAGTAAGTAGTTGAGAATCTATATAAAATATTTATTTATTTATTGTGAATTTCCAGCCCGGATGGGCTTTTACATGTTTTTTTTTTTATTTATTACCGAGAACAATTTTAAACGACAAGCAAAATTTCATCAATAAAACTGTAGATTTAAATAATAAATCAATGCCCCCACAGACACTCTTCTTAACAATATATACAGATATATTAGCGCTAATTGCATGAATACCACAGCTCGTCAAATTGAGATTAATTCAAAATTTTGGATGCGGGTATGGGTACCACCGCCCCGGGAATAACCAACACCTCTACTGTAGGTCATCCCAAGTGGTTTGCTACTTTTGGTGACTTAGCAGGGGTACCCGGATTCATCGGGAGAGGTTTGTCTAGGTCTTTGCGGCGAATGCGTTTGCCCACCTACTGCATGACGGGCAGGATCGGGAGAGACTTGTTGAGGGAGACCTAACCTGGACTTCTCCAAATGGACTATCGATCCCCATCGTCTTGCAGCGCAGCGGGAGAGATCGATTCATACAAACGTCATTCCTGTACACACTGATCCCTAAATTCCTACCCACCTCTCATACCTTATTCCTTCCCAGAACTTCATGTCTTTTCTTTCCTTCAAAAGACCCTCAATACAACATCTCCAAAGATGACACAAGCCCTGAGAGAAATTATCTTCCTTAGGGCCTCCTGTGTTGGGTTAATGTAAAAAAAAGACACTCAACTTCCAATCTCTAAATAAAACTGTAGATTTGTATAAAAAAAACAAAGCCACGCTGCCACAGACACTCTTCCTTATAATATATACAAATATATCAGCACAAATATATTGCATGACATACAACAGCTCTTCAAATTGTGATTCATTCACCGCTGTAGTTACCTACTAAATCAACAATAAAACCGTTGATCTGACTAACACCAATCGACCAATCTCCGAATTCTATCGGACGATTAAGTTTCTCTACGGTAGTTTACCAAATCGGTTATTCGAACACAAGACGTGTTCAGGTGTTTGTCGATATCTCAACCATTCAATCGTGCATTTAACGAAATTTCTCCATAGCCATAAACGGCTTGCCACATCTCTCGATCCATCGGCTGCCTTCATGTGTGGCCAATAAGCAATAACAATAATCTGGTTTGGAGTTTGAAAAAAGAATTATTAATCGCTCGCCTCGCTCACGCCAGCCGCTATTGGTCAAGAGGCTGGCACGGGCAGACACGGGAGCCAATGGCCGCTGCTGACTTCTTGTAAAGTTGTTCCCTCTGACGGGAGAAGAAATGAAAAGTTGCCACACGATTGATGATGTGATGATGACCCAATGTGAATGAATAGTCCATTTGTCATGGAGGATCGTGGTGACAACCATTTGAGAAACTTGCTAAACATCATGCAACATCGATAGCACAAAACTGTTTCGCAATATGCAATTGACTCAATAAGCTCTGCAACGTTGTGTAATTTTTTGTTTTCTATTTTTAAGCGATATGTTATAATGTATATGAGATAACCAGACAGGAAATATATTTTACATTAGCTCCACACAGGAGGAAATATATATTTTACATTCGCTGTACACAGGAGACCCTGAGAAAATAAGATCTGTCTTGTTTGTTATCTTTGGGGATGCTGCGTGGAGGGTTTTTTGTGGAAAGGAAGGAGAGGAAGTTCTGGGAAGGAAAAGGGTATGAAGGAAGGGTAGGAATCCAGGGGTCAATGTGTACAGGAGTGATAGACAAGGCGATGGGTCGAGAGAGTCCGGCTGGAGAGGTAAAAAGCTCTCCTTCGACCAGTCTCTTCCGATCTGGCTTGCCTCGCCGGAGATGGCAAACGCTTGTGCGCCAAGACCAAGAAAATCCTCGGCACCCCTGCTAAATCACCAAACGTAACGAACCCGCGGTGGCGGTACCCGGCGATACCCGTCTCCTAAATAAAATGTTATAGTTAATATTATTTTCTATTTATATTATCTCGTCATTGATAAGTAAAATATTCGAAATTTTAAGCAACCCCTGACACAAAAAAGAGCTGATGACCTTGAACAGATTGTCATTAATTGTAGCTAAGAACCATCTCGATCATGTCAGCTTTTAAACGAAAAAAACCGCTTCACAATCGGTCCATTCGTTTAGGAGCTACGATGCCACAGACAGACAGACACACAGGCAGTCAAACTTATAACACTGCTCCTTGCGTTGAGGATTAAAAATAACTGAAACAAATTTATGCAACATTTCGATGCTGAAAGGTGTACTCAGATTGCAGATTGGTATCGTGAATTATGACGTTGGTAAAACGCGTTTTCATCCCGCGACAAAATATCCCCGACAAAATATCCTCCGACAAAATATCCTACGGACAAAACATCCTTTAAAAAAATATCTACAGAAACCTAACCTAGCAAAAAAATGGAACAAAAATAATACAAACATCCTGTGAAGACAATAAATTATTGTTCAAAAATGGTAAAATGGGACAAAAATAATACAGAAAAAATTATTTATTGTCTTTACAGGATATCTGTATTATTTTTGTCCCATTTTTTATTTTATACGTAGGATATTTTGTCGCTGGATGAAAACGCGCGGAAACTATGACGTTATCTAAAGTGCCGTTGATGTGAATATCATTGTTGGTGATGTTTTTTTTATTTCTGACCATTACTAAATCTTCTTAATTCACCTTCGTGTATCTTTTTTACTATTAATCTTCGTGTCTCATTTCTTCATTGATGGACGTCTTTTGGTGAAAGGAAAACTCCGTGACGACGTTTCTTACCCTGGTCACGCCATCGGTGCTGGTGATCGATGCCTTCGAACTGCGCTTTTTAATCACTTTTGGTTTTGTTTGACCAGGCCGGTGTTGCATAGTTGCATTATAACCCGAGTGCATTGATTACGACCATTCCAGTCGCTAACGGTCGGCCACTCTCTTAGTTTTGTATTGTTGTCGGTGTTATCGCGTGCGATCTTCTAGATTTGGAGTGCGTAGAATTCAAAACGGTCAGAACGGAATAATGGATGACATGGTTGTTTACTTTAATTATAGACATGAGATGTTCTGTATAGACTGCAAAGCTCCAATAGGCCACTTGCATCACATTAAAAAAAAAATTTCGGGTTAGGCAAATATTCTAAGACATTGTGTATTTTTTTAAATCGTATTGTTGAAACCCTGGCGATTTTTTGAAAATTTCAATCCGAAAAATCAGACCATTTTTTATAAACCGGAAAGACGGGACATAATTTTATGGGTGCGAAAAAACGATAATTACATAGCCGAAAATCATTTTAAAAAATAACGTTTTCTACACGAACAGCAATAAATAGCACGGGGTTCGTAACATCTGTAAAAACACCGCCATCTTTATCAAAAAATCGAACCAAAGGATAAGATCGCATAGAACAAAGCATAAATCTAGTGAACGTTTAACGCAAATTCAAAAATTCGCCGGAAATCAAAGTGTTGCCATATAAAAAAAATCAGTGTGGAATTTTACAAAATTAAGGCAACATAATCGGAGACGGGACATTTTCATGTAGTGACGTGACGAGCTCAAATAATGGATTTATTTATTTAAAAATAAAAATAAACTATACATTTCAAAAAAATTTTAATAAAATTTTCGTAATCTTAGTAAAAAAATCTATCCACACGATTTTTTCCAAGACGTTATGAAATCCATGCAAGTGGCCTATTCTGCTTCCACGTTTCATGTTTTCCTTTGGCAGTATTTCCTGTTCACCGTTATTTCCTTTTGGATCAGGGATAATAAAATCTAATCGAGCGTAAATTAATTTAAAAAGTGCCGCCTAATTTTCTGATGTTACATCCTGCAGACCCTTTAAAAGAATCTATCTAAACTGTTTTCTCAGAAGAATAGCCGAGTTTAACCCTTCAGTGGTCGCGCTCTTAAAAGTAACGTCAGTGGTCGCGTGGATTACATATGTAGGCCATTTTTAAACTTAAAAAAATAAGTGAAATCATTTAGAAATATTGTGTATTTTTGTTTTAATCTTATAATCTAAGCATTATTAGACATATATTAAACACAACTACTATGTTTTTCACTATTAAGGGGCCGCAACTCGAATTTCTACCGATTTCTTACATATCTCCCTTATGTTATTTTTTAAGATAATGTCTAGATGCTGCCCAAGCCGAAACGCAAATTATATGAAATTCCCTCGATAGAAAAAAATCGCAAAGTATGCTCCAAAAATTATTAAAAACAAGTCTGTTTCTATTATCGTAAAAATTATATTTGTGAAAAAATTCGCAATGTTTCTTTAAATGATACTTAAGATGCTCCCCAAGAGATTTTTGCTCTATTTTAAACGAGTCGTGTTTTATTAAACATTTACGCATATTTTGGCATCGATTTTAGCGCTGTTAATGTTAGCGCTCTCCTCTAACATTCGTAATGTTGTATCTCTCCATCTTCTTCTTTTCGGGCCCGGTTGCGGAGAATTAACCAAAACATAAATGACCTCTTTTTTAAAACCAAAAATTTCATCTTTCACTTTTATTGATAGATATAATTGACATAATAAATATAAATTTAAAAAATAACGTATACTAATTTAATTGCTAATTTCTGAGCAGGATAAACATAAAATTATAGAATGATCAGAAAAAAATTATATTTTGCATTTTACTTTTCGTACGTGCAAAATGTGTTACGTAATTGGTCGCGCGGATTACAGGTGTAGACCATAGACTTTGCGGAGCTCCTGCAACACAACCAATGCGTGCCCGATACCAGCGCTGAGCTGAACACTGAACACGTCCGTGAGTTATCCAACTTAAGGTACCAGGAAGATAAAATGATTCGCGACACCCGTTTTTGAGAAATCTTAAATTTTTCATGAGTGGATTACATATGTAATACATATGTAATCCACTCGACCACTCCAGGGTTAAACTATTTACAAAGTATTATCTCCCGGTTTGCAGTACTAACTTGCCATTCGTCATGCCAGTCGGGAGAGCTGTCTTGTTCACTTCGGACATCGATATATTTAATATCAATGAATTATTACCATTTAAGTTTAAATCTTCTTCTCTATCTAAAATATTTTAAATATACCTTTTTTAAAAACGTTTTGAAATTTAATTTTGTACTGTTTTATAATGAATAAATTAAATTGAATTGAATTGAATTTTATTAAATTTTATTGAATTGAATTATTTTTATTTCATTTTCATTACAATTTTCATTCGCGACCACCATACTATGCTCTAGCTCATATCATGGGAGTTATATATAGGCTATATTACAAATTACAATGTAATAATAAGACTAATAAATGTAGACACAAAAACAAAATATTCAAAAAATAAAAAACGTTCATAAACCATAACAAAAATCAAAACTAAAATGAAATGACAAAATAGACATTTAAAATAAAATAGTAATAAAATATTAAAAATACACGATAACATGAATAATATTAAAAGAACTCCCTTTTGAAAGAACTCATTTGAGAACTCAACAGGAAACCGGGCGGCGCGCCCATATAAACATAATTCCTCAATTTCCTCTCAAATTTTTTTTTTCTACCAGCTCTTTCAGTGAGCTTGTATCCATAATTTCAAGCAATGTTTCTATCCTGAATGGGTCTGTCGTCTTTCACCAGGCCTTTATAAGAGTATCTTCCACTCTAAATATACTGTACTAACCGATGTAGACAGTAATATTTTTAAAGTGTACAAAATTTCATTAAATGGTATCAAAATTCTGCTTTAAAGGTTGGGCAAATCTCATGTAGATTTTATTTTTAAAGTTTTCTTTATTCATTGAATTTTTTTTTTTATTACATAGATTGGGGATTTTTCAACCACCATGCTAGGCACATGCCCGTGTTGTGGTGGTCGATTTTCTATACAGTAGGTACATCTACATATGCAATATAAAGAATATGCAAAAATAGAAAATATATACATAAAATAATATAATATTAAAGAATATTATAGAATACAAAATAATATAAAAGAATTTAAATTAAAAAAGTTAGAAAGAATGTGAATATAAAAGAATATGAAAAGTATAAAACATAGAAATCATATAACGAAAGAATACAAAAGTGTGTAATTATAAAATATATAAAATCAAAGTGAGTATATGGTAAGCAAATAAGAAAGGATTTTTATTATGTTGCAAATCTAAATGTGCGTGGTAATATTGGTAAGTACATTATTTTAAGCCAATTTTTGTACAAATAAATGTTAGACTTTATGTATCCAAGTCCGGCGAATTACACTGTACAGTTAATATGTAAGTACCAAGAGTTCATTTTTCAGTCCGACGAATAGTAAATTATTATTATTGTTACCATGGTTTATTGCTGGGAACTTATCAGATTCAATGCACAGAGGTGCCAAACAGTTTAAGTAATTACTTTAAAAGTATTTAAACTTTTGGCTAATTATATTATTTTTATCGAAGGAAGCAAATACTTTGTGTTGTGACATTATATTATAACACACTTTGTAAAACACCACTTTATTTGAATTAATAATTATTTAACAGCCAACCAGGTTTCGCTTAGCTCAAGCTTCATCAGGGCTATTATATTAACTAACAGTTTAACAAATTATATTAACAGTTAATATAATAGCCCTGATGAAGCTTGAGCTAAGCGAAACCTGGTTGGCTGTTAAATAATTATTAATTCAAATAAAGTGGTGTTTTAAAAAGTGTGTTTTTTCATTTAATATATAATTATATTCTAGTAATTACATATAGTTCTTTACCGACAAAAACTTTTGTTGGTGGTATACAATCTAATATCAATTTTATTTACAAAAAGTAACTAAAACTTAAATACACAATTTCGTAATGGAGCTGGTGAAATAAAACCAAAAAATAAAGAACAAAAAAAGGCTTGGAGTGGAAAGGGTTAAGAAATGATTTTTTTTTCCGCCATTTTATAAGAAAAGTTGTGAGCTTTTTTATGTTTTCACAAAGAAAATAAAGTAAAATGATGATAAAATAAAATAATGTTTTCCTCCAAATAAATGAAGTAATGTGGTATATTATATTATACCACAGATAATATAAACAAAGGGAGATATGGTATGGGCAGTTTAAACCTTGTGGAACTGTATTTCCTCGTGTCGCCGATATTATTAACCAATACTATTACACACCTTCGCTTACGCTAAAGTATACGCCCCTTTTCGAACTCACACTTAAAACTTGTCATTTTCGTTGGCACTAATACTTAGAACAGATTTCTATGCGTACACGTTTCGAACGCATTCGCAATTAGCAATACATAGAAATGATGACGAATAAGGCTTACAAGAATACAAATCGACAGAGATCGACATTTTAGTTAAAAAATGGTTCCAGTTAAAATTTTGATGAAAAATTCTTATTATCATAACCGATAAATCGAAACAAGTGTGATCTGGACTCTGGGCACGTTTAACGTGTCCCATTTGTAACAAATCCAAATCAATTGTTTCTAATCTATAATTAGATAACTGAATTTTAACAGTTTTTGGTTTTGTTCAATAACTTTAATCACAATAACACTCACAGTTTGTTTTTGTTGTTGTAAAAATCCATAAAAAGAAACTCTCATTTTTTACTCATGTTAATTTATTTTGTATTTGAGTACTTCACAAGAGTCCCATCTGCTCCCAACCATCTGGAACCAGTGAGACTAGGGAATCCGCAATTGGGGTATTTTATGAGGTTTCAGGTGGTGAGGAGTGGAAGAAGTCGAGGAAAATGAAGGTGGGGAAGTACCCGGTTATTCAGATCTGGTCGCTAAACACGGCTAATAAATTTAAAGCAACCTTTCTGTTCTGAATGGTGGTCTTTAACCAGGGTTATACTGAAAGTATTTACAATTCTGTTTCACAATTAATAATTTTACAATAATAATGACAAGTATTTTGGGCAACGTTGGGTGCTCTACCCGTGTTAGGGCCTTTATTTTGCGATTTCATATTTTGTTTCATAATCTATTTATTACCCGTGTTTTACAGGCAGTTTTTTTAAATAATACGTAAACAGTTATTTTCCTCCTCTTTTGAATGTCAAATGTGCTTGTTTTCATCAATCTCGAACATATGTAAAAAAAAAAATTTAAATAAAAAACCCACCTTTGTATAATTAACAAAAATATATAGAAATATGTATGTACACGAGGTATTTCATTTAGCAAACAAACATTTAAAAAATATATATTATTGACCGGTAAAGTGGAGATATTTGTTTAATACTTGTCGCTTCGATAATTTTGGTGTTACGTTTTTAACTAAACTAAACGGATATCAAGGTATTTTTCCAAAACGGCTTTAGTGAGTTGAACTAAATGATTATTCATTGGTGATTGGTCATATTGATGAAAATAAATATTTTCAAATACTTTGATTCCAACGAAATGTCGTAAAGCTTTGGTTACTAGTTCCTGTTTAATATTTTATTTTCAATCCATTTTTCTTTAATTGTTCCGTCCTTCGGAAATCTGAAATAATTAAAATACTATAAGTTACTGCATTTAAAAACGGATGTAAATTATACGTTACGTAAGATAAATAAATTATCACGCTTTTTTGTTATGCTTCTCCCCATCCCGCGAACCCCCCCCCCCCCCCTTCTCATCACTCCCTCGCCCCCGCCAACCCCCTCCTTCGTTTCCCTCCCCCACCCACATAATCCTCCCCCTATCAGATCCCTCGTCCCGGATTCTCTTCCCCTTCTCCTTCCCTTCCAGGATAATTTCACGCGAGGCCGCCAACACAGGCTTTTGATTCTTCCTAGGTGCAGAACTAACTTACCAATAGTGATGCCCCTGGGACGACTCACTAGGTTAATTAACTGCCTCGCAGGAAATGTGGATATATTCCACATTTCCTACAACGATTTTAAGCGTGAAATAGCACTTATGTTTTAACGAAATGTATTACTTACTTTAACTGTAAATGTATTTATTATGTATCTTTTCTTACCGCTCTTGCAATGTATTGGTTTTATGCTGATTTTGCAAATAAATAAATAAATGAAACACGCACATTTCTCAAACTGATCATGCGCCAAAAAATTTACGAATTTTATAACGCCAAAGCTTACCGTTATATATATTGAAACCTTCACGGGCATGCCCACATGAAAACACCAAAGTTTCATCCCAGTCGGATGAATGGTATAGAAAATAGTTTTATAATGCTAGAGCCCACCATTATACTCATATATAGAAACCTCCATGGGCTCCGGCACTAAAAATCACCAAAGTTCCATTGAAAATCGAATAAATGGTACACGAACGCTTGCGGAACAAAGAAAGATTATTTTTTATAAAAAATGATTTTAAAAGAAAAGCATTGTATTTGTTTCTACCACCAATCAGCATCTACAACAATAATTATCTATAAAATAATATGTTTATACATATTTATATTTTTTTTATAAAGCCCTACTAATATTACGAAATATCGATGGTCGGTATTTAAAAGAATTCGCGTCCCCATCACTAGCATCGTAATGGCGGCGATGTTTGTTTTAACGGGGCCTTATGGCAATAAAAACTTCGAATAATCATTAAAAATTGATAACGTACTCTAATTTTGTACTTACCGGTGAAATGAAACTCCATTTATCTTGAAGTTCACATTTCTTGTATTATTTTTGCATAGTTGCACTGAACAAGATGGCATTTTGAATAAAACGGGCACAAACTGTACGCGGTTACGACACAAAACCAATTGAATGAACGAATTCTTTCCGTATTCACACTCCGCTCCGTAGGCCGTAGTCCGTCCACGGTCTGGCGGCCAACATAGCATATCTCGGGTTTCTAATATCTTTGTATTATACAGATAACAGTAATAAAATCGGTTTAGGTAAATGTTGACCTTCATAATAAAATTAGACATCTATCCCTGTTTTAGCATAAAATATTAAGTTGGTAAGATACTGACCTTATTTTTGTATTCAGAAATTGCGTGGCTCATTTTTTTTTACCTAAGTTGACACTTATCTCATTCCGAGAGTTTCAATCAATCGGTCTAGTCTTTTCATTTTGTATAAAAATGTCGACATACAATGTTTTTCTTATTTTCTAGCAATTTAGCACGCATTTGTCCGAAAACTGCACGCAATCGCGAGAAAACGTCTTATCATCAATCTGAAATCTGGTAGACTCGGCCAAAAACACGCTGAATAATCTGATACTTCGAACATCGTCGCTACTTCGAACCTGTCTGGCCAATTCGGAGAAATGATGTCCGCTTATCTTGATTCAATTATTATTTATGCCCGCAAAGTAGATCTGTTTATTCGTATTTTATTAGGTTTGTCTTGGTGTTTGTGATGTGTGTCGGTGAGAAGTGTTGGTCGTTAGGAGTGCTGATATCTGATAAGTCCCCTCGGTTTTGATGGCGCAGGTGTCGAACCCGGGACTGTTTGATCACGCTATCGATGCACATACTAAAGAACTACTCCAAATTACTCTTGCTGAAACTGCCTTTGGACAAAGACATTTAAAATACACAGTATACAAATTATTCGATTCACTACTAGGTGCTTAAGTCAAATTGTTTCGGAGAAATTCAAATGTGACGTTGTCATCAAATAGCCATTCAACCATTTTGTTTTGTTTTTTGCATTTGAAACATCCCCATTAAGGCCCGACTTCCTGCATTTCTACTGATTTATTACATATTTTCCTTAAATACTGTAGATTTTAAAGCTTAAAGCTAAAATGTTATTTCTGAAGATAATATCAATACATTCTCCATGCCGAAACGGCAAAAATTATTGTAAACACGTTTTTTCAGTTATTTTACAAAATATATGTATGGAAAAATTCACAGTGTTTGTTATAAATGTTATTTTAGACATTCCCCGCGAGATTTTTGCTCTATTTTAAAAGAGTCGTTTTTTATTAAACATTTTCACAATTTTCGCTTAAATATTATCGTTTTTAGTGTTAGCGCGCTCTCTCTAACATTCGCATTTACATATCTCTCCATCTTCTTCTTTTTGAGCGGGTACACCGCGCCTTTAACGCCGATTGTAGATGAGTTTCAGCTCTCTATCCAATTGTAATAAGCTGACAAGCTTAAAAACGTGATATGTCAGTCCCAGCGAGAAATCGTACGTGACGTCATCATTCTAGTATCTTCTGTCTTTTTCCTTTTTCAACAAGACGCGCGAGAAGTAAAAGGACGAACGTAGATAACGTCTGCACGAGTTCTTGCTGGGACTAGTTTAGTTTCCTCTTCTGCTGATCACATTTGTTCAAAAGTTGAAACAGAATCGGCGATTAATTAACTGGGACCTTTCGAATGTCAAAGAAAAAACACACAATGGCGCTGAATGGTCAATTGATGATAATGTTACAATTGAATTTCTGTAAAACAACCCAACCTTAGACGAATAGAAACACGGACTAAATTTAAACATGAAATTGGATTGTTATAATAGGTCGTCCCATTATTGCAAACTAGGTACTGTAAAACCAATACAATAGGTATACACATTATAATTTTTACATACTATATTTATACACTATCTTAAACTTAACTTCCATTTCATTTTATCTATTTTATTTCATCTTTTCTTTTTTCATTTTTTTTAATGTAATTTAACTTCTGATTTCTTTCAAAAATCTTCTGTCAACCTCAAAAAAATAAATAATGTCACGTAATGTATTTAACCTTATTATACCCGCTATATATGTACCTCCTACACACAGAAATTTCCCAGTGAGACATGGCATTGAAAAATCACGTATAATTATAGTTTATTATTTTTAAAAATGATTGGACTATTAACAGTGAAGTTTAATTCGCGGTCGCGTCCAGGCCTGGACCTCTCTCTGGGACCACCATATTCAATTTCATTGGCGTTATTATATAAATTGGCAACATCAGTAGTTGTATTTCTAATCGGTACCTACTTTAGAATAAAGATCGCATTTCTAGAGATTCAGATTTATTCAGTGGTTATTAAGCAGTACCTACTTGTGGAGGTATAATCTACACAGGTAAGGTACGCACTAGCTGTAAGCCCTGCCTTTATTTGCGCATTTAGTCGAAATAGTTTTGTCATCATATCGAAGCGGAGTCAGGCTCCATGTAAACAACGAGAGCCTTATCTCGTTCTGATAGAGATAGATAGTCTGAAGATAGTGGATGCGGATACGGATATAGGAAGATTCATGTATTAATACACTTACGTCCAATTTACAAAATAATAACACAAATTAAAAAAAAAATGTTAATTATACGAGTAAAGGATGGTATATGAAAGCAAAGACAAAAATCAGAGTTGAAAAATCAGAAGTGAAAAGTCAAGTCAAGACTTAGCTAGAAGTCGAAATAGTTATAAAACATCTTCATTTGTTTAATGACCGACAAAAATCATTTAGACTTAAAAATACCAAAAAATTCAAGGTATGAGATAATTAGTCCAATGTTACTTGAGAAAGAGCAGTTCATTATTTCCGAGTCTACGGGAAGGTAAATTGAAAGGGATTAGTTGTAAGGGATTAATGTACGTGAATCAATAACAATTGATAATTTTTAAGAAACAAAAGAGTTCAATTTTTTCTAAGGGTATTATATTATATCTATGAGAAAGGTAGAGTTAGTTAAATTATTTATTTCAAAACGGGTAATTGCCTCATTCTAAGGGGCATACATTAATTACGTGAGCAGTTTTTCTTCCAATCTAGACCCCTCCCCACCCCCTTAGTGAGATAAATTTGGGCCACTTCGTATATTCTTTTCAAGTAACGGTGAGATTTTGCTGAACCCTACCCTCCCCCTTTTGAACTCACGCAATTAATGTATGCCCCCTAATCGCCTCCCAGCAATCCCGATGTTGAACGGATTTAACTTGACGAATATGGACAGCATAAAAAGGAGACCAAACAATACAAGCATTTTCAAGATGAGGGCAAACGAAGGTGCATTAAAGAATTTTTCGGATATTTAAGTTTATGAAGTCAGAATTGATTCTAGTGATGAAACCAAGTACTTTGAGAGATTTATTAACGAAAAATATATTATGTTCCGCCGCAGGGGATGTTGTGTTGTGCTTTATTGAACAATCTTGGTCTTTCAGGGACTCGGATTAGCGGTGGAGCGATTGAAAAATTAAAAAAGCTTAACAGAGACTCTAGATATGGATGGCACGTTCAAATCCCGGCACGTGCATATTTGATTTATTTATACTTAGTTAAAAAAAATCTTTCCTATACACACATAGTGTCCGGAAACTCGTGGTTCAAGCTAGAAACTGATGAATCTGCACCACATTTGGAGTCGATTTTCTGGAATGGCTTTTTGGATTTGAGCTTTCGTTTTTGAGTAAATCGAGTCCGAAGTTGGAATTTTTTTAGGTTTTTTTACTTTAGCTCCACACAGGAGACCCTGAGGTTTTTTTTTCTCGGGGCCTCCACTCAAGAAGTTCTGGGAAGAAAAAAGGTATAAGGGGTAGATAGGAAACTGGGGATCAATGTGTCCAGTAATGACGACGTGTGAATCCATTCCCCCCACTGCGGTATAAGGCGATGGGTCGAGCCCCTAGTCACCAAACATAGCGAACCACTCGAGGTTGCCTCGCAGCGACACCCACGCCACGCCTGATTCCTAAATTTATCGAAAAGACCGCACGTTTCTGCATAGTCAAGGGTTTTTCAAATATTTTGTGACAATTTCAATTCAATAGTGGGCGCAATTACGTCTTTTACAGGGTCGGCAGTTGTGAACTAGGTATTATTAATGTACCTATGTATGTATTGTTGCGGTTATGAACAAATATATAGACAATAATAATACGTAGGCTTGCAGCTAGCATACGCATCATATCCTGCTAATAACAAATCTTCTGCCGTCACTGGCGACACTGTTTTAATAAAATGTATTATCCTTTGAAGAGTTGCAGGCAATGGATTCGATCCGGCGGCATAGCGATAATGACCGTTGACTCACGCTTCTTAGGGAAAGAGGAGAAAGTCATCATTATTGCAAATGGGAATTTTATTTGGTTGGCCTACGTGCGGCGGCGACCAATGACAATGAGATATTAGGTGATATGCGATTTTATGTGCGTAATGTGACAACAGTGCGGTTAGAATTAAATCATTTTGTGATGAACCACGGAAGCTGGCACCATGAAAGCAAAAAACAAAAGCAGCTACTGAAATGTAAGATAGTAAATATGGTCCTAAAACAACAAAAAAAATGGAAGGGTGATGAGATTCTGTGAACATTTTTACTACACACAGGTCTTTTATAGTTCCTATCGAACAAGAGCTGCTCGGAGCCACGAGTTTAGGTACACAAGAGACAGAGTTAACTCAAAAAAAAAATAACAATCAATAAATACCAACGGTCGAATAATGATGTATACTAGTCCTAGCAAGAGCTAGTTCCGACGTCATCGACGTTCGTCCTATTCCTTTTCACGGTTCTTGTTTGAAAAGGAAAAAAATAAGAGACTAAAATGTGACATCGCATCACGTACGATATCTCGCTGGGGCTAGAATGCAACATTATAAGTGTAAGAATAAAACAATACGTATGTAAAACAACAAAAACAAAAAACCTTAAAAATTCGGTATCCGATTCCGTTCCGGAATCTTGCCATTTCAGTTTAGGTATATCATATTATTATAGTTTATAATCGACACAATCATTCAAACAAGATGTTAGAAACAGGTTTAGTTGGTTCTTTGAATGTTTCGCAGTCTTATGGCCATTATACACGACACCTTTTTTCAGGCCGATTCCAATTAGAGACAAAAGTCAACATTTTTCGATTTACGCGATCGCTATTTTCACCTCTATTTTCATATCTAGGATTTCAATTGTCATCACTGCAAACAACACATGAACCATACTGTTTGTTGTGATGCCTACTGAAATCGTAGATATGAAAATAGAGATGAAAACAGCGATCGCGTAAAGCGAAAAATGTTGACTTTTGTCTCTAATTGGAATCGGGCTGAAAAAAGGTGTCGTGTATAACGGCCATTAGACAGCGATTGATATTGATTTTGATTGTGGCTAAGAGGGAAGATTCTACATGTCTATTTATAATTAAAAAAAAAACTTTTTTATCGTTTTTGTCACTACGTTCATTAAACGTTTGTAATTAGAATATTCTAGGCATTTCTTATAGTTGACAAACATTGTGTACAATCTAAACTATGACATAGTCATCATTAGGTACATCCCAGGGTGTTATTTGGCCTCTTCAACAAATGCTCTCCACAGGCTGCGCCAGTTCATCGGTGCAGTTCTCAATTCTTCATCCTTTTCCTCACACAGTGATTATTTTGTATGTCCTCTCATCTGGCATTCACTGTGTACAAAACCTTACGACGATATCGTATTTAATTAGATTCGATTTCATGGTTCATTGTCATCAATTTTTTAGCGTAAATCTAAAAAATTTTGAGTTGAAAGTCTTCTAATTTTGTGTCTTCATTTTGGGTAGCACCGTGTCTCATAACCGTCAGTAAATACTGCTATAATTATAAATTAGTTCATCTCCAACATACTGCCGGGTTACATCTTGTTTTGGATATTATTCATACAAAATTTACCTGACGGAGTTTCCGGTTAGGACGTGATTAAAATGTAATAAAATTGTATTTGTTAAAGAGTCGGATATGGAGGCAATTAGGAATATTTTTGGTCTTTTGTGCGGTTTGGGGTATGACTAATTTATTAATGGGTCATCCCTTCCAGAGAAACCTTATTTCTTTAATGTTCGGTACAAGGGTTAATGATCTTAATGCGTTTCTACTTGTATGTTATGACAAGTCGCAAGTATTGTGGTTTATTGTTTATCTATTGACACGATTACCTTCTTGGAATGGTTGCGATGTAAGGTGCATTTTTTCCTACGTTAGCCTTGTTTGGTGAGAAGGTCGGGAAGTAGGTACCTGGATGTCATTTCATTCTGCTTGAAATGGCGCAGCCATGTTTGGTGACCAGATCTAAATAACCAGGTACTTCTCAACCTTTCTCTTCCCCGGCTCTTCCCCCCTCCCCCTTCATCCTAACCACATATCCCGATTATGGATGCCATGGTTCCACTGGTTACGAACGATCGCTAGATCTATTTTATGATCTAGTATCTAATTTTTACATTAGCTCAGGACCTATGTCATCTTTGGGGATGCTATTTGTATGGTCTTTTTTATGAAAAGAAGGGGAGGAAGTTCTGGGAAGGAAAAGGGTATAAGGGGTGGGTAGGAATGGTAGAAGTGGTGGGGGTCAGTGTGTCTAAGAGTAATCGGATGGTAATGTCGGATGTGTGAATCCATCACTCCCACTGCGGTGCAAGGCAATGTTCCGAGAGAGTACGCCTGGAGAAGTCAAAGGGACTCCCTCAACCATTCTCTCCCGATCCGGTTGCATCCGCCACCAAGACCCTGACAAACCTCACTTCGTGAACCCGGGCACCCCTGCTAAGTCACCAAACGTAGCTAACCACTTGGGGTGACCTATGACAGAGGTGTTGGTTATCCAATAAATGGTTCCCGGGGCGGAGGCACTCATAACCGCCTCCCAAATTGAAAATCTAGTTCATAGATCGAACCGTTTGAAAATGGAAAGAAATTATTGCTCGTTCCTACTTGCGCTATTTTATTTTTTTTTTAACTTGCTCTATTCTATGGTCGATTCTATATAGATAGTTATTATTCTATATAGGTATTATTCTATATATAGAATAGAACGAAAGTTGAGGTTGATTTTATTTCAACACACCGAATACAACACAAATACACTGCTTTTATAAACCACCTCACTAAGCAGAATCTGTTTCAAAGGGGTAGAAATTTAATTGTATTTTAAAATCATCAATTATAATTATACCTAAGTTAATTATGAGAAAAGTAAAGAAGTGATAATGAATGGAACAAGTTATTAAAGTTAAATTAAATTATTTTTAAAAAGTAGAGAAACGAATTTAAAAGTAAAGAAATAATAAAAATATAAATAAAATAAAGAAATTGATACCAAATTGAACAATTAAAAAAATAATAAAAAAGAAATGAGAAAAATATAGGTTCGATGCAAGGTTCGTAGAAAATGGCTTTAACCTGGTTGCCCATATGGTCCTTTTTCGAAAAAAACTCACCTACGAAATTTCGAACTCTTGACGTAGATTAAAGTAAAACACTGCCTCCTGTGTTGCAGTTAATTCAAATCACCCAGTGGAACATGGACTGTAAACAACGTCACGATTTTTTAGCCCCTCGATGAGAAGCATTTTCTACGAACCTTGGGGGTGATGTTGGTTGTTATATTGTTAGGAGAATCTATCCGCAGTAGATAATAATGCCTTGCTATTGCTATGTATGTATTTTGTGTTTGAGATTTTCATGATTCGACATTGGGTTTATATTTGTTTCGGTAGTTCTACGGCATAGAAAGCCTGACATTCTCACTGATCTATTTAGATGACGTGGGAACGCCATTACCTTACCTATAAACATATCAAATTTATTTAGTTAGTGAATTCTGAACACGTTTGAAAGGCATCATCATCCTTCCTTTTTGATGTTTTGTTTATTATCCAGAGTCCCTCGTCCTACAAAAGAATATAATCTTACAATAAACATTCTGAATCTTAAAATATTCACAGCAATTTAATAGAAATTACATTATCGTTTCTAATTTTCTCAGAAACGCCCCATTATTTGCAAGATTAGATCATAAAGGATTGGTCTGAACGTATTGACTCTTTGAAGTAATTAGCATGAATTTGATAACAATTTAAGGATAAGAATCCTGATAGTGATAGTGTGGTGATTGTACTCGTATTAGATACTTTATCTGTAGTCGGCGACTCTATTTTTGCGGAAAAACCCTAGGATTTGACGAACAAAGTGATGGCCTCTTTCTGACGGTAATTGCAAGATTATCTACCAGAAATTATTCTCAGTTGACGAATAACCATTTCTGAAATAGTGATGACTTCATTAGCATAACGCTTTTTCGATTCAGGATAAATATATATTTTGTTAAATAATCATTTTTCAAACCACAGCAATCTATCTATTTATAGTACCTAAGTAAATAATTCATGCATTGTTACGCAGGTAGGAACTTAACGTACCTACTATAAAACCACGCAAATTGGAAAATCCTAGCATTTACTGCATTCACATTATACTGTATAATTTTTTCTATCTTTTTGTAATTAAATACCGATAGGATGCGTAAAGTCCGAAATCAGACGCATTTGTTGCTTACCTAATCTAAGCTTCCTAACCTCACCAAACCAAAACTAATCTATCGTAACCTAATCTAACCAAACCTGATCAACCTAATCTACGCTAAAAATGCTTTTACAGGCTTCCATTTCAAATTTTAATAACCGTTTCAGCAAATGCACAGGAAAGTGGATACCGGTAACAATAAGATTTACCATTTTTCGTACCGACTTTAACATTATCGTAATGGGGTATTTTCACAAACTGTGAATAAGTTTATTTTTCTGATTCTGATCACCACTATACAAATAAACAAAAAAATTAACAAAACAAAAAACGACTTAAACAAATGCACGAAAAAGTAGAAAAATAATTTCGTACGATTGTTATTTTTGGAGTCAGTGTCAGCCAAGGTAACTACATAGGTATAGGTGAGATGTGGAGATCTTGGCTGACACCGACTCCAAAAATAACAATCGTACGAAATTATTTTTTTACTTTTTAGTGCATTTTTTGAAGTCGTTTTTTGTTTTGTTAAAATTTTTGTTTATTTTTTGATTTTTAGTGACGAACATGCGTAAAGAAGTTTTACTTCAAAAAAATAATCATCGAAATCTGTTGGCGTAATATTGAGTTATTCATCCATTTGTCGCGCACATACTTATTACAAATTTAAAACATATATGGTCTTCTCATGGATCTCATTGTTAGAACTAAACCAAATTAAAATGGGACTACACGGGAAGCACCAGCTTTCTAATAAAAAAAGAATCATCAATATCGGTTCACCCAATCGAAAGTTCTGAGGTAACAAACATAAGAAAAAAAAGAAAAAAAACGTCGAATTGATAACCTCCTCCTTTTCGAAGTCGTTTAAAAATAGGTAACAACAGGTCATATAGGTTATTGATTTGAAAAACCGCACATTCGGAAACGGTTCCAACTGGCTACAACGTCATTATGAAGTAGAAAACGCAGCAGGCTGTGAGGAAGGCTGTCACCAACGTTGCCCGGGGTGACGTCAACGCCGCTAAATTTACGAATAAAAATGAATATAGTATATCTCTATGCGTTTTGGCAGCAAATAGAAAATGACATTTTTATTTTTAACTTTATGATTAAAATCTCAAATTATAATATTTAATTAAATGAAGACTATATTAGCGAAACTCAATCAAAAATCTGGAGACAGAAAAATATATTGGCACCTCTCGGACTCGAACCCAGGAAATTATTCTCTATATTATAACCCAGGATACTCGCGTATTAAAAATAAAATGGATAAAAAATTATCATCCAGACACTATCCAGATAACATCTAGTTCGAGTTGAATCTTGCAATCATACATAAAGATAGCAGCCAATAATATGTGCGTTAAGGAAATGAAGATAATGTTAAGGTAGTTCTTAGTCGAAGTATGATACAGTTAAAAGTGACCGAATTGGATATAAACACCTTAGCTCAGTTGGTAGACTACTTGCCATGTAAGCAAAGGGTCCTGGGTTCGAGTCCCAGAGGTTCCAATATCTTGATCTGATTTTTCTGTCTCCAGATGTTCGATTGAGTTACGCTAATATTGTCTTCGTTTAATTTTAAAAAATGACATACTTATTTGAAATCATGCATAAAATAAAAACAAATAGCTTATTATTGTAATTTTTCCAGAATAAAAATACAGCTAATATATATACCTACCTATTAACTATTACAGATTTGAAATCATCATACGGATACGGTGTGATGGAATGCCATTGCGGTTTTGTAATCTCGACACCAGAGGCGGGTCAATGAGTATTTAATGCACATTGATTTATGTCTTAAATAAAGATTTCATTTTCTCAACCATTACCGTTTATAAAATTCCACGAAAAGCCTGTATAAAACGATCAGGAGATAATAATGACTCTATTACCTACTCTCAAAATACTTTTTTCATGGAATTTTTTGCGGATTTACTGTACCGATTTATGACTTTCGAGAATTGAACGTATTACTCATAAACGTCTTTCTCAGTCGGACAAGATTGTCATAATTATATATTTTAGAGTTAATACCTATTTTATGTTAAACATTTCATTTAATTCCAACGACTTGATTAGCAACTAGACGAGTAGTTTTATGTAATCGAACCTACCAGGAGTAAATAAGTTGGAGGAGGTATGTGTTCTATAGAGATTCCCAGTAACGCCGCCACTTGTGTCAACTGACTGAGATGAGAACTAACAATATCTCTTGCAGTGAATTATTATATCTGGTGATGATATCTGAAACAGGGGCGCAACCAGCGCATTAACCGTCCCTAAATTATTATTATTTTTTTAAATTCTGGTAAGAGTCGCTATGAAATACTTTTGTTTTTTTTTTTATTTATTTTTATTATCAGATTCAGGCCACGCTGATACCATAGAATGAAGACTAACACAAGAAACATGCCTTGTGGGCGTATTTCGTGATCCAAATATTTGCCTAATCGAGGCTTAAATTTCCAATGCCAATCTGTGTTTACGAAATTAAGAAGAAGCGAAAGTTAACGAATGGTAACTGTCATAGATAATTTTAGCCATAAACTTATAGTTTTTAATAGTTGTTTCTTTTAGGCTTTCATAAATTTCTCACGAAAAAATCACTTTTTAGTAGGTAGTTTATGCTTATATTTTTTTTTAAAGTAATTAACAATTTTATTTTAATTCTACTCAATGAAAACGGTACCTACTGCTTAAATTTATCTAAAGCATATTTTTGAAGTGAAAACTTATTTAGCACCTTTGTGATTTGAAACTAGATGAAACGAAAAATAGCGACACTAAATAGACAAAAAAAAATTTTTTTTTTTTTTTTTTTTTTTTTTTTTTTTTATTAGCAATTTTTTTTGGTACATTAAACAAGTAAATACACAATAACAAAAAAAATATATATATATAAGTAACAAAAAAAATCCCACGAAGGCGAAGCCTGTGTGTGGGTATTATATTATGTGGATAACAGTGGTAGTTAAAATAAAATTTAAAATATATATATATATATATATATGTATAGAGGCTATAGAGATCAATCAACATGATTGATTTTACTGGAGTTTATTTTTTTTTTTTTTTAATTTGGATATATACATATTTCAATAATAAAATATTTAAAAATTTATTTCGCATATTTACACCCTTACAAAAATACATTTACATTTCCTTTTTTTATTCTAAATATTCAGAACGACATGGAATATGAATTACAGAAAAAAATTACTCAGTTCCAAATTATTTTTTATCCAGATTTTAACATTTTTTTTATATTTTTTTTATATTTTTTAGAAATATAAAAAAAATAAGCAAGCTAAATCCTACATACATCTGTAGGATTTAGCTTGCGAGAGAATGAGATGGTAATGTTTTTCTCTATATGCAGGGCTTCGTAGCCTCTCCACTCTTGTCTATTTTTGTTTTCTGAAGGTTTCACTTCCACCGCGTGTGAATTGCGTACTCTGTTTTTTTGTATTTATAATATAAACCGTTTCGTATTAAATATATTAATCTAAAATAGTGATTTAGCAATAAGCTTCGCCTTAATGCAATCGGAATGGAGATGTAAGATGTCAGGCGATTAAGTGAGACGGAGCGCTGGCGAAATGGAACATTTGTTTCCATTTAAATATGTATGGAAGGAACTTCTATAGTTTTCTTTATTTTATGGCTGATACCGAACCTCTCGTAAATAGAATAATTTCTCCTAATACATTTTGTCCTTCAGCGAAAATCACTAAAAAAAATTCAATTCTAGTATGTTTTTTCAAGTTCTTTCGGCCTATACAACCAGGGATATTTTCGTTATTTCTTTTTGGGGTGTTAAGCCTTGTTGCGCTACCTCCTTCTTTAGCCAACGTTTTGGACAGCGTTACAGTGTCCATCATTAGGGTAGAACCAGGTATATGTATTACAACAAATATTAGCTAAAAATATTTAAATAAATAAAATCGTCCGGTTATCCCTGGGAGCCCCAAAATGGACAAGGGTTTCCCAATTACTTCGAGATTCATAAACTTCCTCTAGAAATATGTATAGAATATTCATGAAAACACGTCGATAAATTTAATCGCCTTGTCCGGTATGACTAACGTGTCCAAACAAGTCATCAGGAAGGATGAACCCATTACAACACTGCTGCCGTTCCCACAATTTATTGCCTATAATGTTTTCCCATAGAAAAGGGGTTATACTCTAATTTCAACATCCCATAATAATTCACGAAAGAGAAAGTGGACTAAATGGCCTGGAACTCTGTAGGTATGCGCCAGTCTATCAGAAGGTCCAAAAGTAGAACTGTTAGGTTAGGGTTGACGAGTATTGTGCTTTTCTGCTGAACACAATCTGTTTCTTTCTTTCTCTTTGATGAAGATGTTTAGATTTTATGAATTAGTTTTGTGAAACACACTCAGATGAGTCCTTTACCCAAACTTACACTCAAATGAGTCCTTTTCACGATCGTTTTTTCACACCGACCCCCATATGGAAAAAAACATTGAAACTCATACGAAAAATCTTTTGGTTTTTGATTATCATTTTTATACAAATAGTTTTTGAAATAATGTTTTGGGCTGTGATCAATTTAAAAAAAAACGGCAACATCTTCTACATTACTATGATCACATGAAAGTATCTATCATTTTGCCTTTGCGGTTGCCGTCAACAAAATAAATCATGAAAAATATACTCGAAAAACACAATACCGAGCAGTACACGATGACAAATCAGTAATAATCACATTTTATAGGCTTTTTATCAAAATTTTAAAAATAAATATGCAACTGAAAGTTTGTATGGATGTATGTCTCTTTCACGCAAAAACTACTGTTATTTTTTTTTTTTACATGAATACCTTTCAAGAGTCCCAAGTGCTCCCGTCTGAAGCCAGTGAGACTATGGCATCCCCAATTGGGGTATGTTGTGAGGCTGAGTGTATTGGGGAGGGGAAGGAGATAGGGAAGATAGGTCACCAAACACGGCTAATGCCGTTTCAAGCAACGTTTCAATTCTGAATGGTGGTCTTACACCGGGGCGATACAGAGAGTATCTTCCACTCTGGAACGTGCCGCAAATATACTATTTATTATTTTAAATGAATTAATTGTGAAATAACACAAATTAATCAAATAAAATTTATTTGCCACGCCGGGATTCGGTCCCGCGACCTTCGGTGCGCGAGTCAAGCGTCTTACCGCTGCGCTACGCCGGCCGTCAAATGATGATTTTTAATGAAACTGTACAATCAGATATCATACATCAGAATAACATATAGGCTATAATTTATTAAGCTAGATAGGAAGGGGAACGGGGACGCACGGGAAAGGTGATTTAGAGAAAAACAATGTATTTCTTTGAATATGGCATTGCAACGCATGCCGGAAACCAGCTAGTAGTTACATAAAACAGTGTACGAAAAACGCCATTTTAAACTGTACGAAAATCCTGACCAAAATAAAACACGACCTTTTTTCATCCCGAATCCATGGGAATTGTAAAAAACATGACGTAAAACGTCCATAATGAAGGGGGTCTGACGAACTCTCGCAAAGTCAATGATCCGAATGCCTTCTGTCGATCCATCTCGGTATTATTTGATCAGCAGGATGACATTGTGTGTGACTCTACAGCTACGCCACAGCCTCAGAAACACACAATCTAAATATCTGATTCCAACTTCCAACACACCCATCAGATTCTGTTTGCTTTATCTGAATTTCGTAAGGTGTTTACAAATTCCTTGGCGTCTTTTCAAGACGTGTTTACCAACTGGTCGATCCACGATTATCTATCTGTGCATTTTAATACGGGATAAAAAGATTGTTGATACCTAAAATCAATTAACTGATACAAAGAGTAGGTATAAATATCCACATTTTTTTTAAATTTGTAAACATCTTGAGCCGAACTTATCTAATATGAGTAAGACACTATATGTAATGTTAAACTGAAACTTATCAATGAACAAATAACAGAGATTCTTATCGATGTCTGAGGATTACAGAATTCTGGATTATTATTAGGTGTTATTAGAGACGTTGAAGATCTAGTGGTGATTGTGTAGCCTTGTGAAATCACGTAGCTAGCTAAAAATAGTTGGGTTCATACATTTTTTTAAAGAAAGACAAACATTCCCGGGTTAAGAATAGCTTGACAACATTTGAAAATCTCCTACTACCACCATAGTAAGCGGAAAATGTTGCCTTTGTTGTGATAGGGGGACTTAGCCAGCCGAGGAATTGAATACACGACACTTGGGTGGGACCGAAACGCGACGCCAACTGCCACTGACCGGTACATAAAAGCTGTGCTATTTCACGACGCCATGATTTTAGTGTGACATGCAAATTGATTGTTTTACCTTCCCATTCACAAAATTTAGAGTCTTCGTGTTGCAGATTTTTTTACCTATATTTGGTAGCTTTTCTAACTAACTTATCATCACGCCGTTTCGCCGCAGGGGTAGGCAGAGGTCTTAGCACTCATTTTTTGCCTCTCTCACATTCATACATATCTACTCTTTTATTATTCTGACTTTTGACATGGCCCGACTCAAGCAGTTGGTAGCTTTTCAAATGTCCAGAACTTCTTGTCCAAAAAACTTGGCTTGATTTGTCCAATTTTATCATTCAAAAGCCATTTATTTAGGTCACATTTAGATTATCACGTGTAGATTTCTTATTTTTCTAATTCATCTAATTTATTGTTCATTCTCAAATTGAAAGCACCGTCACCGCATTTAAAATATAAAATTTATTTACCCCGATTAGCTTTATCTTTGATCAATATTGTTTCTCAGTTCCTTTATGGCATCTCTTTGTATCCTAAATCTTTACGACATCTCTTTGTCTCTATGATGTAGGTCCATATTGTTTGATCTCATTTGTAAATGTGCTATGTCCAATAAAGTATATTCTTTTTGTTTGTTTGGTGTGACTAACTTGGTTGAGAATTTGAAATTTGTCATTATTTGTCGACGCTCTGTAATGTGATCTTGCCGCCTGGGATTTGAGACAAATAGGAGACGATGCATGTTGCATTTTATATCGTAAGATGCTGAGCCGAATGCGGGAGCGATCAAAATCATCATTAATTCGTTGCAATAACATTTTTTATTTATTTATTCGTCTTTATTAATTAGATTGCATTAGTGATATGCTGTGCCTGCCTCACTAGGAACTCTAATATATAATTAATAATCTAAAGAAGTGAAGCTAGCGGTTAACAACAGAGTGCTGATACCAATCTTGAGGCGCATTTTTTTATCTGAATACCTCACAAGAGTCCCAATTGCTCCCAACCGCCTGAAGCCGGTGAGAATATGGCATCCCTAATTGGGGTACGCTACGAGGCTAAAGTTAAGCGAGGATAGGAAGGAGATGGGGAAGAGAAAGGTGGGGACGTATCAGTGGTGATCCGTGAGTTTCAGTAAGTTAGAGTGCTAAGATTGAAAAATACGATATATAGTTGAAAATGTATTATTATTTTTTCCATAAATTCAATTTTTTGTATAATGACTTTCAGGAATCTTTCAGTTTGTAGAAGCGCACTGAAAATTCACGTAACCCCCTTGAGAATTATCTGGCAATTTATATCTAGTCACCAAACTTTGCTAAAGTCATTTAAATTTATTCAATTCAAGGTATATTTGCGGCACGTTCCAGAGTACATTGTCGCCCTGGTATAAGACCACCATTTAAATGTTAATTGAAATATCTTCAGCAGTGTTTGATGACTAGATATGAATAGCTAGGTACTTCCCCACTTTCCTCGTACCCATCTCCCTCCATGCACCACTTATCTGCAGCCTCACAACATACTTCAATAATTGGAGATGCCATAGTCCCACTTGCCTCATTTGTTGGGAGCAGTTGTAACTCATGTGCGGTACTCGCATTTAAAAAAAAGTTAAAATTCATTAATTTTCACTGCAGATAGTTATGGTTGATAAAATAAATAATAACGTGGAATCGTTAATATCGTTATTCTAAGGAAAACCGTTAAACGATCACAAGATATTATGAATCCTTACGGTTTTCCTCGTAAGACAAACACAATAAATACACTACGTCTTATCAGTAAACTTGTGTTGTACTTGAAGTTTCCCTTTCGTGATCTCATTCGCCATACAAATATCCGGCCCGGGCAGGTAGGTACCTAATACCTATATCCTACCTACTTATTATCTAAATACTGGCGGTTTCCTAAATAATACGATATTATGACGATTTTGACACCGACGCACTTTCAGTTTTATCTTGGGATTAAAATAGATTAATGAGTAATTTTTAGGCATCCGTGGTTGAGTGGTTGCGATCCTCGGCTACGAATCCGGAGGACGTGATTTCAAATCCCAGCGCACAGTAAATTTTATTTAATTTTTTGATTTTTTTTTTAAAAAGAAAAACTATATTTTTATACTTTTTTGAAGGTTATTCCCATCAGTGAAATATATCATATTAGAATAAGTTAACAATAATAATCTAAACTAAAAAATGAAAGAGAACAAGACACAGAAAAACAGAAAAAGACAATGGTCGCAACTGGGACTCGAACCCAGACCTCTCCGTCTAACCGGGACGAGTGCGTTAACCAATTTCGATATTGCCACTTTCTGTCAAAGCCGTCATATTTGTCAATCAGTTGCGACCATTGTCTTTTTCTGTGTCTTGTTCTATTTCATATTTTCGTTTAGATTATTATTGTTAACTTATTCTAATCTGATAAATTTTATTTGTTTTATTTAACAATTTAAGATAATATAAATAGCAATCCTAGAGAGAGGTTGTACGCATGTCATCGACGATAGTCTTCTTCATTCTCACGTGTCTTCTAAAACGAGAAAGAGCATATTATAACAATGACGTCACGCACGAAAGTAAACTATATTTACGGCACGTTCAAGAGAGAGAGAGAGGTTAGATACTTTCAGTATTACCCTGAGCCAAATAGCCAGGACGTCCCTACCTTCCTCTTTCCCATCTCCTTCTCTCTAATTCCTTCAACCTCTCATAACATACCGCAACCGTCAGAATTTGGTCAAACAAACAGTTCCAATTTTGAAAACGCCATTTTAAAGTTCATCGAACTCGAGTTACAGACACACAACCAAAGGTAGTATTTTTTAATAATAAATAAGTCTGAAAGAGTGAAATTTCTATGAAAATTTTATTATTTTCTAGGTTTGTTGGATTGACCGGGCTTCGTCCGAGTTTAAATATTTCTTTCTGAATGATTCAGACAATATGGCGTCTCGGGACGCCCGCAGACGAGAGGTTTTAGTTGCGGAGACAGTTATAACTATTACTATAACTATAACTATTCCAAATAAAAAAATTAAAAAAACAAAAAGTCTCCCTAACTAAAAAGTCTCTATGTGCGCACCTCCACATATTATACCAATTGTTTTTATGTCCGCAACTGGTGCAACAAACCACTGTCTCCGCAACTAAAGTCTCTAGTCTGTGAAGGAGGCGTCTACTGATATCTGCAGGAATTCCAAAAACTGAACAAAACGGACTAATATCTTTGAGAACCAAAGTGAGGACGATCAAACTGCTCACTAATATCTATGAGAACCAAAGTGAGGACGAATATCTACACTACAGCACTGGCAGAGGTTGGATTTGCATATTATGTTTAGCATATTAGAATAACGTAATATTGCGTATGCAGTTTGAAAAACTTAATTTATGTATGTATGAATGTAAAAATACCTAATATCGGAATATTGGACACATTTAGCTGATTATTAAGCTGCCCTCTGTAGATATTAGTCCCACCTACGCTCCATAGATATTAGTCACCACTGGGACCGTCATAGATCCGATAAGTCCGATCTTAGCTCTGTAGATATTAGTCCTCACTCTGAAGTTCATAGATATTCGTCCAACATATGAGCTGTAGATATTCGTCCGACATACAGGCTGTAGATATTAGTAACTGGAGTCGTCTGTGAGCGCCCTTATTATCTGTCTTATGTAGAGAGAATTTATATATTGGAAAATATTTGATCAAGATACGATTTGAGATGTTCACTGACAAAAATATTATCGTGATTTATTTTTGGGGTATTATGCCGTATAGGCACCTCCTTCTTTAGATAGCCAACGTTTCCGACAGCGTTACACTGTCCATCATCAGGGCATATGTGTAATCACTAATCGATAATTACACAACACAATCAATAATTACGCATCTGCCCTGACGATAGACACTATAATGCTGTCCGAAATGTTGGCTAAAGAAGGAGGCGGGGTAACACGGCATTATACCCCAAAAATAAAACGTGATAATATTTTTGATCAAGTTCACCAGATGTAAGGAAAATAATTTGGGCACACAGACACTCCCACAACACATTTCTATTGATTTATCCCCTCAGTGGTTAAATGTGATAAAATTTTCAAAAACAGCTTCTTCCAAAAAATACTACGACTAAAGATGAGTGTCCCGGTGTTAGAGAGTTTGTGGGTTTGTTCTTTAAACAAATCGACCTACAGTTTTATTCCGAGATTAATGAAAAATTTCACACTTGAACCTTTAAGACAAGAAGAAGGTCACCATCTAAATGAGATTTCGAAAAATCACCCCGTCCCTTCAGCAAAATTTTGACATTCAAAATAAGAGGAAAATTACTCTCTACATCTGATTTTGAAAAACTCCATGTAAAGCCCGGGCAACGCCGGGGACTTCACCTAGAAAGTAAATATATTAAAGATACCAAAATCTACTGCAAATCACGATTAATGTTTTATTATTATTAGATAATTATCAATTGATTGATGGATTATCATTGTCATTACAATATTGCAAGCCTATCTGATTTTCTGGAAAGTAAATAAATTTTAAATCAACCCTTCACCAAATATAATAATAGGCCACTTGCATGGATTTCATAACGACTTGGAAAAAATTGTGTGGATAGATTTTTTACCAAGATTACGAAAATGTTAGTAAAATTTTTTAGAAATGTATAGTTTTTTATTTTTTAAGTGAATAAATCCATTATTTGAGCTCGTGACGTCACTACATGAAAATGTCCCGTCTCCGATTATGCTCCCTTAATTTTGTAAAATTCCACACTGATTAATTTTTTTTTATGGCAACACTTTGATTTTGGGCGAATTTTTGAATTTGCGTTTAACGTTCACTAGATTTATTGTTTGTTCTATGCGAACTTATCCTTTGGTTTGATTTTTTGATAAAGATGGCGGTGCCTTTACAGATGTTACGAAGAGAACCCCATACAATTTATTGCTATTCGTGTGAAAAACATTATTTTTTGAAATGATTTTCGACTATGTAATTATCGTTTTTTCGCACACATAAAGTTAAGTCCCGTCTTTCCGGTTTATAAAAAATGGTCTGATTTTTCGGATTGAAATTTTCAAAAAATCGCCAGGGTTTCAAAAATACGTTTTAAAAAACACAATGTTTCGCATATATTTGTCTAAACCGGAAATTTAAAAAAAAAAATGTTATGCAAGTGGCCTATTAGTTATTAATTATTGCTTTTTCCATGAAATCAGAATTAAATAAAGTGGATAGGTACCGGTACCAACATAAATCTTACGCAAATCACGGCGCATAGATTAATCAGTGATCGCAATATCGCGTAGGTATGTCTTTATTTTTTTCTCTTAATTATCATCATCTTTCGACTTCTATTATCTGTACATGTGGAAATATATTATTTAAAATAAGCTCCCGTCTTTTCACAGAAAATAATAATTAATTTTCATCCTTACCTAAGAAAAAAAAAAAAAAATAAGTGCCCTATCCGACTACATCTTCCGCAAATCACTGCACAAATCAGTGATCACTGTATCGCATACCTTTCTTTCACTCCTTGATTGATTCCAACATCGCATATATTATGTCTCTCTTTCTCTCTTATCGTCTCTCTACTCCCGATCATCCGCACGAGGGGCGGATAATCCGCACGCCCGCCGGAGAGTATCGTCCGACGAGAAGAAAGAGAGGGAGAGAAGAAGAGCGGCCCACACCTGCCTGAGGTGGGCTCGGAGCGCCTCGGATACGCTTCGGATCCGCTCGGATTTCATCTTCCCAGAGTCAATAGCCGCCAGGACGTGGTCGGCGACGGACCTCTCCCGTACACTCACACAGAGAGAGCTCGCTCACTAAACATAACGAACGTTTCACATTAGCCGATTAACCCCTAGCACGCACGGTTTGTCAAAGTGCGTCGAGATATTCAAATAAAAGTACCTGCATAAACAAAGTGATTTAAAAATGGTTCAAACTGATTTTTACACCATAAAAAAGTGACAATAAAATTAATTGATTGTGTTTATAGACTAGAAATAAATTAAATTAAAAGTGCGTTCATTAATGAACTTATTGAAACGATTTAGTGTTGTGTAATTTTTTTGTTTTTAAATAATTTCATCTTTTTCAAGTGTTGTTGAATTGTTAGTTAATTAATTAGTATTATTATTAATGTGAATTGGTTTGGTTTTGTCGTGCCCATTTGCCGGTGGTATGAATGCTGCCGTTATCACAAGGAGTTTGAGAGAAAATCATGTATCCAATCTGATACCGCGGACCACATCCCGTTTTTAACGATTCAGGTAAACATTTTTTAATGTTATTATTATTTTATGTTTTTAACAGTAATATATAAATGCGCTATAATTATTTAAAATGTTTTGTAATTCATTTCCGTGAAGATAAAACTCCCTACCTGTTTGAAATACTTTTAGTAGAGTTTTTTTTTTCATATTATTATAATTATATTTATCTATATTTAAATAATTTACATAGCTTCAGAATAGCATCTAATATTTTTAATGCTAAACCTCACAGAGATGGTGCCTTTTTATAGTTCTATTTAAAATGGCAAAATTGTAATAGATAGAAATGGTTTAGGTAAATTGCTTTTACATTTTTTTATATTATTGTTTTAAATATTATACTATACTAAATCAATTTACCTACCCTTGAAAAATCTCCTCCTCCACAACAAAGGTGAACTCATAGCTTGATTGACAATTAATATACATTTTTCTGTAATAAAAAAACATGTGTTGTAGAAAATATCTATGATTTTTAGTTGATTGTAAAAATTGTATTTTTGTGCTTTTCCAATTTCTTGGTTAGATTTTTTTTAGAAGCTTTTAATGTTTTTCAACAAGAAACCAAGAGCTTTTTTAAACCAGGGGTCGGGAAACTACAGTAAATTAGTCCAATTCGGTTAGAAATAAACATTTTGAGGGAAATTAATATATTTTGTGTTATTTAAAATACTAAGATAAGCGTTATCAAAGGTAAATTATATTTATGCAAAACTATGTTTTTTTATGTATATAATTTATGTTAATAATTTTAATCTTGTACGAATGTGTTTACAAATGGTTTAAAGAATCTGATTAGAATCCAAATAATTTAACCATAGAAACCTTCTCGCAAATTTCGTTACAGCATAGGTGACACGTATTCTTACACCTGCTAATTCGGCATTGGAAATATTGGCTTATTATTACTAGTTTTATGTAGCAATTATACCTACATACCGAATCAAAAGTTATAAAAATTAAAAATATTATTTCTATCTATATGTTTCCATGGATTATTGACAAAAATAGAATTAACGCGCCTACAGGGTTAAGAATTATGTTTATATATGGAATAATATAATTAAATGTGCTGCAATAATTCTTCTACAAATGTTAAAAATAAATCGATTATTCTGACATTTTTACACATTGCGGTATATCCTGAGATATCTTACTAAGATAAATACCCACCTACCTACTGTTATACCTGTAACTGATTTATTGTTACCTTTTATTACACTGACGTGTTTAATCGTTACTCTCCTCTCAACATATATCATTATCAAATCATTACTTGCAAGTTGCAACTGCTATTGCTAATTCTCTGTAGGTAATATCAAAAAAGGTTATACGCCGGAGTGATTTCGTCAGTAGGTATTAGATACTAGCTGACGCGGTCACGCGTTGCTGTGGCTAACGAATCACAACGCCATCTACTGAATAATTACCCAACCTTTCAACTCACACCGCCATCTGTTAATTTGCATACAAATCATATCTATCTACACCCCCCTTGCCAGCCCGCTTGTCCACCACATACATTCTCCTTTAATTATATATTTTAACCAATTTACACAAAACCTTGTAAATGACATAGGTACCTAAAACTTCCTCATAAATCACTCTATATATTGGTGAAAACCGCATGAAAATCCGTTCAGTAGGTTTTGAGTTTAATAGACAGGCGCGGCGGAAGACTTTAATTTATAATATATAGAGATTAGTAACAAGATTTACTTAGGTACCCACCTTAATGGATTACCGCAGTTTGAATCCTATGACGTTATATCCTGCTCTCTTCTCAGAAGAAGCGTTAATTTAACCTCTCTCTCTTTCTCATATACGGCAAATGTAACGGAAAGAAATTACAACGGAGCTTTCGGTGGCAGGACCATATTAGCATTCACCCATAAAAATATAGAACCTACCTATATCTCAGGGGCGTGCACAGAAATTTTAGTGAGCTAGAGGGCTAAGACTGGAAAATTCGACGTAAATGATGTTGTTGTAGGTGAAAAAGATGTTTATTTTTTTTCGAAATTTCAATTTTTTGTATGAAATTTTTTATCTGAATAAAAAATCTTCACACAAAATATTGAAATTTCGAAAAAAAATAAAAATCGTTTTCAGCTACAACAATATCATTTACGTCGAATTTTTCAATCTTAGCATCTAGCTCACTAAAAACTCTGTGCACGCCACTGCTATATCCTAAATATGCATAACACATAATAATAACTATATAAGAACTACTCTTTTCTGATAAGGTGTACATGACCAACGATGATCTTAAATATAATATTTTGCAAAGTATATGTATAAATGTATCTTTATATTACAAAAAAAAATGTATATTGGTAGGTACCTACCTAACCTAAGTGTTTAGTTTCGATCTAACGGTTTATACGAGTAAATCACATATTGGGAAGATATCTCACTGTCACAATTTTTTATAAATAATTTTATTACTTTAATACGGGTATTCCCTCAATTTGCTTGCTTCCTGATAAGAACTTGGTAGGTCCTAATGTACTCGAAGAAAGTTAAAGATATAGTAAGAGATACAGTAAAAAATAAGTTAATATTATTTAGTATAAGTTAACCCCTCAGGCCTCGGACCTATTTTGTCTTAAGGTCAAGATATTTCCGCTTTTCCATAAAATCCAAATAAATGGAACATTTCTAAACGCATCCGAAAACTAAAAACTGTTTTTGAAAGTTGAAGAAATACACTTTCAAAATTTGTAATTCGAAATAAATTTATGATTTTTTAAATGCAAGCATAAAAAAGTTTAAAAAATGGCTCACCCTACGTATTTTTCTAGACTAAAATTACTTGACAAAATTTAAAATAAACACAAACACATATTTTTTTAGACAAATATATTATAAACGTTACCGTCGACGCACTTTTTTGTCGTTTAATTAAAAAATATGTAATAAAAAAATATATATTTTATGTATTTTTCAAATTGCGAACGGAAATGTTGGATTCATAATTTTAGATTTTAATATAAAGCGTGGTGTTTTCTCTTTCTAACACATTACAACGACCTCCGTAGTCCAGTGGCTAAGACTCTTAACTCACAATCCGGAGGTCGCGGGTTCGAACCCGGCGTGCGCAAATAAATTTTATTTGATTAATTTGTGTTATTTCACAATTAATTCATTTAAAATTATAAATAGTATATTTGCGGCACGTTCCAGAATGGAAGATACTATCAGTATCGCCCTGGTGTAAGACCACCATTCAGAATTGAAACGTTGCTTGAAAATGGCTTTAGCCGTGTTTGGTAACCAGATCTGAATAGCCAGGTACTTCCCAACCTTCATCTTCCCCACCTCCTTCCCCTCCCCACTACCTTCAGCCTCACAACATACCCCAATAGGGGATGCCATAGTCTCACTGGCTCCATACGGGAGCAGTTAAGATTCTTGTGCGGTATTCACTATAAAATTTTTTTTTTTTAATTTAGATACAAGTATTTAAAGTAATTAGCCTGAGGGGTTAACATGTTTAACCCGCTCTTTTTAAGAAATATCAAATTAACCCGCCTCGTGGTTAAGCGGTCAAGATCGTCGGCTACGAATCTTGACTTCAAATCCCAGCGAGCGCAAATAAATTTTATTTGATTAATTCGTTTTAAAAATAATACTATATATACCTAGTAACTATATTTGCGATTTGCGAAACATTCCAGAGTGGAAGATACCTTCAGTATCGCCCTGGTGAAAGACCAAGATTAAAAATCGGAATGTTGCTTGAAATGGCTTTAGCTGTGATTGGTGACCAGATCTGAGAAATTAAGTACTACCCGATCTCCCTCTGCCTCATATCTTTCCCTTCCGTACTACCTTCAGCCTCATAACATACCTATCTTAATTGGGATACCATAGTCTTGCTGGAAAAATTCAAATTGCTCAGTAAATGGGCAAAAAATAACATTGTAGACGGTCGGTATTTATCTTCTTCGTGTGCCCTATCAGGTCCCCCCATCATTTACGATCACTCTGGTAAATGTATCTCTATCTTGCGCTGCGCGGAAAGCTCCTCCACACTTCTAATATCGGTTCACTCTCGCAGTACATTTCGCAGGCAAGACTCTCTGGCGACTCTCGGCGACCCTCCATCTTGCCTTTTCATATTAATTGGTATACCTTCCTACTTTCTCCTGAAGTAATTGTTATATTCTAGGAACAATAATAAGCAATACCTGCATTACCAATTATCGCGCATATTTTAACCCTATTTTCTGCAGGAGTTGAATCATTACCTGAACCCTTTTTGTGACCTGAAACGCTTTCTCAATAATACATAATATGTTATTCTGACTTCCATTTCCTCGAACTTGAAAAAGCAATTACTCAAATCCGGGAATTTGCTATAACGTCCTCCCTAAAGACCTATTTATTTAACTCTATGTGTTACCTGGATTGATGACTCACTGGCAGTTGAGCTAATTACATGCTACCTGACATTGCCTGCATTTTTGTTCACTATAGTAGAGCTGGTGAAAAATCACGGGATGTTTTAACTGTAGGATTTGTGAAGCTTTTTTTTTACATTATTTATGGGACCTCCACACAGGAGGTCCCGAGGAAAATAATTCCCCTCAGGGCCTATGTCATCTTTTGGGATGCTGTGTGGAGGGTCTTTTTAGAAACGGAAGGAGAGGAAGTTTTGTAAAGGAAAAAGGTTTGAGGGGTGGGTAGGTGGGTGGACGGACGTATGAATCCATCCCTCCCACTGCGGTGCAAGGCGATATTCCGCTGGAGAAGTCAAAGAGACTCCCTCAACCATTCTCTCTCGATCCGGCCTGCCATGCAGCTGGTGGGCACACGCATCCGCTGCCAAGAACCGAACAAACCATCAACCTGGGCACTCCAGCTAAGTCACCAAATATAACGAACTACTTTAGCTGAAAGTATTGAACAAGTATATGCCTTGGAATATATTATTGTCTACCAAAAACTAGCTTTTTTATAGCAAAACCTTTCGAATGAGCACCGTCAGTAGATAAACTTTACAAAAAAAAGGTTGTTGTTAAAATAAAATATTTTTTTTACCTACTTTATCGCTTAAGTCTGAATTGATCAGTTCCAATTTTGAAATACATTACGCAGGAGTATTTTATTCATCATTCGCTTGAATAAAAATTTATTGGTTCGTTAAAAAAAAAAATCAATAGGTATGGGTTAGGAACGTCACATTTTTAATTCTTCTTATCTAAATTATCTTATTGTGTATTCGAGATTCTTGGAAAGGCTTCAACTCAATACGGCCATCTTATTTTCCGAAAGATGTGTATATCAATTGCGTTCCGACTGATTTTTTCCATCTTATTTTCCGAATTATTATTTTTTTTATATATTAACCCCACACAACAGGCCCTGAGGAAAATGATTTCCCTCGTGGCATATGTCATTTGTGGAGGGTCTCTTTGAAGAAAGGAAGGAGTAAAAATGGGCCTTGAAGAGAGCCGAGCTGTTAAACTCAAGAACTAGTCGCAGTAACGACCCGTTCTCATGTGACAAATAATGTTAAATGTGTGTACATTATATGTTGGAAGCATGTTTGGCCTGTTTCCTGTTTAAATTATTGTATTTTATTATATTTCCTGGTTAGTTTAATAATTTTCCCTTGTGTGAATAGATAAATTTCACTGAAATACGTTGGATAAATTAAAAAAAAATCACATTTTATTTTAATGATAGATACTTGAAATATTTCAGTATTTTTATCTTTGGAATTTATAAATTATCTTGTCTTATGAAGCAAACAAAATGACACCTTGTCTTAATTTTGAACACCCATGTTTATATTTTAAGGCTCTTAAACTCACGATGGAAATTATAACGATATTAAAATAGATACGGTTTTAGATTTTCACGGCCAAAATTATTTTCGTTATTTGTTTTTGGGGTGTTATGCCGTGTTGCGCTACGTCCTTCTTAGCCAACGTTTCGGACAGCGTTTTCTAAAGAAGTAGGTAGCGCAACACGGCATAACACCCCAAAAACAAATAACGAAGATATTAAAATAGTTTGATGTTGACTTAGAATTTGTAGATAGCAATTAAAAGTTCGAGAGTTTTTTCTGTCTTTAGTTTCTTAGTAGGTATTTTCCTATTATGCGTAGCATAAATACCTACCTACTGCATGCATCAATTATAATGAATTTAAAAATGCATTTTTGACAGATAAAGATCGAATGCGTATTATATTTGGAGCGGTTCGTCATTAATTATATATATTTTGAGTGATGAGTTGATACCGTGGATTTAACTATAAGATTGGCAAGAATCTAGTCAATTTTGGACACAGTAGGTAAACACTGTAAACATGCTTGTGTTGAATTTATTTTGAACAGATTTCAAAGATCGTACATATTTTTATTCAATTTTTTTCATATGCATATTTGAATAATTTTCAGATCTAAGTATATATTTAAATTTGTTTTTTTTTTTAAAGCTAAATAAGAATAAATATATAATACCTATGCATCGTATATTCTCCTTACTTCCCTTTTTTCGATCACACGCACGCCTCATTTTATCAAATATATCTAAGTTTTATTTGATTTTTTTTTACATTGGCTCCACACAGTAGGCCCTGAAGAAAAAAATTTCCCTCGAGGGATTGTGGATTCTGTGCGGGGGGTCTTTTTAGGGAAAAGAGGATATAAGGGGTAGAGGAAGGAAAATTTATGAGGGGTGGGTAGGAATCTGGGGGTCAGAATCCAATTCCAAGTCCTCCAATTGGGATGATTCACCACTTTATGGGAAATAAGAATCTAGTAGGTACCTAATTAAATTAGTGATAATGATCCGGTAGTAAACGTTCAAAAATAAGAAGAAAGGGAGATAGGTAAATACGATTGTAAGAGGGAGCGCGCTATAAAAAAAAGATTATAATTGAGCGAAAATACTGAACATATTTAATAAAACACGACTCGTTTAAAATAGAGCAAAAATCTCTTGGGAAATGTCTAGAGCAGCATTTAAAGAACACTGTGAATTTTTTCATAAACATAATCTGTAAAATGATATCATACGTCAATGGTAAAATAACAGAAAAAACGCATTTTTAATACTTTTCGGAGCACACTTAACGATTTTGTTATGTGGAAGGAATTTTAATTACCATTTCGGCTCTACAAATGTATAGATATTATCCTAAAAAATAATATATATTTTTAAGGAACCTAAAAACTGATAGTGTGCAACGGAAAAATATGTTATAAATCAGTAGACATTCGGAATGCGGAGGCTTACTTCTGAGTTAACAATAACTCACATACGGACCACAACCGAAACTAGTAGGTACCTATCTAACTATATATATTTAATAATACATAATATTATACTGTGACGATTCGTCTCAACTCTAAGATATTGCCCATCTCCCCGGTAATATGATATGTGAAATTTTACAACGACAACACCGCCTTCTTTGGAAATTAATTACTGTAGCAAGTTTAAACATATTGACTTTCTAAAATGAAAATGACAAAGTTGAGCTGGCTTTAATAATGAGCGATTCTCGGACCGTGGTCACTTGAATTTCGGTTTTATGTTGGGAGAGTTTCTCGTTTTATTGCCCGCAAATCCGTACGCGTGACTTACGAACAAATTATTACGTCTAATTGTGATTTAATTAGGTAGGTTATTAATGTGATTAGTATCTCGATTATTGTGGTGAAACCATATTCTTCTGGGCGGCAATTGCTAGCATAATATCTACTAATATGTAATTGGATAATTCTTACAGCACCTCAAGGGCGCTTAACATGGACAAAAACGCATTTATAATTTTTTTATGGTTTATTAAATTACTTAAATTCTTGGTTTCATGGTGTTATAAAATCATATTTGATGATTATTATCATTAAAGCGATGATCTGCAACATTTTTATTTTTCGCTAAGCGGCCCTCATTAAAAGCTGATTCTCGGTCCATTGCAGTTTTTGACCAAACTGTGATCAACTGACAAACATAACAACATTGATTTTTCAGCGACGACCGCGACCATTGGAATATCAACTAGAGAATTATAATGAAGTACAGTGGGTGGCCAAATTATTATACTCAAACAAAAAAATCGTCGCTATCTGCGAAAGTGGTGGCCATATTGGAAATTTTTTATTGTTTTTTAATTTACTGATTAACCACTATATCTGGCAACACATAAATGTTTCTTTTATCAAAATGGCGGCCGCTAGTATTAGTACATGTTAAAAATGTTACTGTGCTGGCTTGTGAGAAGTCTTCGAAAAAAATCTTGGCTTCAGTGTTATCGACTTATTATTCAGTAAGTGTTCGATTTTTTTTACATTTAGAATTATTCTAGTACTCGATAACACTGAAGCCAAGATTTTTTTCCAAGACTTCTCACAAGCCAGCACAGTAACATTTTTGACATGTACTGATACTAGCGGCCGCCATTTTGATAATAAAAAAAAACATTTATGTCTTCACACACTAATGAAAGTGTTGCCAGATATAGTGGCTTATCAGTAAATTAAAAAACAATAACATTTTTCCAATAATATATTAATTATAGCCACCACTTTCACAGATAGCGACGATTTTTTGTTTGAGTATAATAATTTGGCCACCCACGATGCAGTCCCCAGCGATGCCCGGGCTTTAAACAGTTTTTACAGAGTTTTCAAAAACAAATGTAGACAGTGACCTTCCTTTGCATGCAAATCAAATACACTCCGCCTGCTTGCCAGCCCGCTCGTCCACCACATACAGACATTCTCCTTTATATATATATAATATATTTAAACCTTCCTTATGAATCACTCTATCTTTTTGTGAAAACCGCATGAAAATCCGTTCAGTAGTTTTTGAGTCATCGCGAACAAACAGGCAGACAGACACTTGGAGACACTTAGTTATATTTTATGTAAGTAGGTATAGGTATCTACCGTATTTTCATTAAACCGACTGCATATTTTATGTAAGTTTGATGCAATTTGAGAGGCGGCTATGTGTACCGTCGCCAGGGGAACCATCCCTGCCATAGATCACCCCAAGTTGTTCGCTACGTTTGGTGACTTAGCAGGGGTGCCCGGGTTCATGCGGGGTGAGGTTTGTCTAGATTCTAGATGATCGGGAGATTGGTTGAGGGAGACCTACCCTAGATCTCCCCAGCCGGACTCCCTCGACCATCGCATTGCACCGCAGTGGGAGGGATGAATTCATGCGTCCGTCACTCCTTGACACATTGTTCACCCAGATTCTTACCCACCCCTCATAACTTTTTCCTTTCCAGAACTTCCTTTCCTTCCTTCCTAAAAAGACCCTCCAAACAGCATCCCTTAAAGATGATATAAGTCCTGAGGGAATTTTTTTTCTCAGGGCCTCCTACGTGGAGCTAATGTAAAAAAAAGTATGCCGGGAGGCCAACTGTCGATGAATCGCCTTTTTATACCCTCCGCTTGCGTTGTACATCCATTAGAGACAAACGTTCACTAATATTCCATCATCTTCGACCTGCGTTCATTACAAGTATGACGAAATATTTTAACAAATTTTTGACAGATATAATATCTTGTTGAGTTGTGGTGTAGATCTTTACCTTGGTACATTATCGCCTAGGGGCGTTAGCAGCGATGATTGACTTTCGGCATCCGCTTCTTCTATTCGACCTCTCCGAATCTCGTTGTTACTCAACCCTTACTGAACAACCTTGTGTGTTCTCTGCAGTTGTTCTCCAAATAACTCTAGAACCAGTTATTCCGTTCAATTAAGACGACACATGCCTAAATACCAAAGATTTTTAATTTGAACAACATCTTAATAACGTACACATAACATTTCATTAATTCTGCACCGCCCTAAGCCTTTAGGTTTCTTATCAGCTTTCATTATTTTCCTAGAGCTTTCAAATAAGAATTGCTCCTTTATAGTTGTTAGGTCACGGTGGTGGTTTTCTCTAAGGTGCTTTAGGCCCTGAATTTCCCTTAAAAAAATAAGATAATTCTTTGTTATAATTATTTAACAGTGCACCATTAAAATTATGTGATAAAAATCCTCCGTCTGAATTATGCTGCTCGAAAGCCAATCCGAAATGAACCCCATTTGTGCATTACGAATGTCAGCGACTATGGGATGTTCTGTTCTAAGAGATAGTTTATACAAAACGTATTAGTGGTGCAAGAATATTAACCTCGGGTTTTTACTAGGCGACCGTGTTCGCAGCGTTTATGAGATTTATCACCAAATTTGTGCTGGATAGTATTTTGCAAAAATCAACAGATTTTCGATGTTTATGTAGTTATTAAAATTCCCGTATTTCAAACTTTTTGTTATCTACTATGTATTATTTTGCCACAGGCGTTTTAAAGAATCGACGAATTGTATTTTATTACTAGGTCGCTTATCTCTGGTGCATTGATGTAATGAGAATCCTTTAAATCTAAGGCAAATATATGTAAGATCAAAGAGACCAACATGCGATTTTTTCGTATATCTTTCGGGATTTTTTCTCCCTTTTTTAATATCTCCGATTGAACTCCCATTGAGAAAGGCCACAAAACCTCCACTGGATGTTACCTATATATTTTTCCCACTTGTAATAAGAATCAAGTCAACACAATATTCCAGTTAGATTACTATCTCATTGGAATGTACCTATTACGTAAGGATCTTGAGCTTGGATTTTTGTCGTAGAACAGTGTATGGTTTTCTATTTGCAATTGAAATCTAACCAGTAAACTATGTATCTTGAAATTGTAATGTTGGACAGGACCACGTTTAGGATGTTCGCCGTTTCAGTCGATATTATAGGCCAACATTAAATACGGATATTAGTCACATCATCATTGCTTCATAGGTATTTGATTCAACATTTCCAAATAGCTCCGAATTATCGCTATTCCGATTCAGTTTAATCACCACGACATTCGTCAGTAATATTAATTTTCATTCATACAAAGTTTGCTTTGCAATCGAAGATAACCGTAAATCTTCAAATAACATTAATTTAATATCCAGCTAACGGAATTTAAAGCAGATAAGATATCTTTTCTGCCTTTTCTGAGAATAATATTACCTACCTGTGCTGAGATAAATCATGTCTAGATAAACTTTATCTTCGATTTTATATGTTGTTTGTTTGCTATGCACTCCTGGGAGAATACGTTTTATTTCTTGGAGATTTCACGCGATGACAGGATGGATTTGTTTGATCTGATGTTATGGCAAGTGTTTTTAACATGGATGTCGTGATGTTCGACAGTTTGAAAATGCTATAATCTATAAATCTTTTCGAACATTCCCTACAATTGCAGTTAAACCAAGCGACGCGACATATGGTACATATGAATCAATAAAGGTGATGTAATTAATGGATTCCAGCTAGAATACAAATATTCATTAACTATGTGGACTTAGTTGAATTATAGTAACATAATAATACTAACTTTTATACCAGGGTTGATATCAAAACTCCACTCTGGACTCCTTGCATACTTGAATTACCTTCATATCAATATCTTTATCAACCCTCCTGTAAAATTATAATAATTAGATAATTTGTACAGCGCCGTTTGTGTGAAAAATCACTCTTAAAGAGTGCTGTACAATTATGAGTTCCTCAGGCTCTTTTTAATTTTATTATTTACGTCAAACAGACAGAGAAAATGTACTTACTTACCTGGCAGGTCACTTCAGGTAAACACACTTTTATTAGAAAGTTTAAGCTTGGAGAAGATACGACTTTGCACGCAGAGGACATTAAATTAAAAACACTGGATATTGCAAGATAGATATTTAGAAGATTAGTGGGAAAAGAATACTTGATATTTATTTTAAGGGACTAGAGAATTTTTTATGGAATGATTAAATGAATTTAAAGCTTAGAAATTCTTAGTTCTCGACATTTTTTACACACGAATATCGCGGACTTTGAAGGTGAAAGCTTTATGACTTTGTGGATACGACTGTCTGAATCTGAAAAGGGTTGCATCCGAAACTGTGTTCGATTACAGCCTCAAATGCAACTGGCAAAATGGACTGTAATTATGCGAAACGAAGTGAGTTTGTTTGAAGTTGGATAATTATAATGTATTTAGAAAGTAGGAAAACCAAACACTTACCAAATTAGAAGCCGAACACATAACTAATGAAACCAACCAGATCCTTCCAAATGTCACAAGTCATCTCATACAATGCACTGGTTGTTATTGTTCCCTGCTTTCTTCAGCAAGGTGACATGGTTAGGTAGGATAAATGACATTCCGGTAGGAACTATGCACATTATCATTTCAAAACCAAACAGGTGAGATCTCTAAGTTTTGCCGAATCTGTGGTCATTCTTAAATCATGTGGCCGTCCATTCCAGGACTTAGGTACTGACACTTCTAAAGCACGCTCACAAAACTTAGTATCTCGTGTGCGCTTTGGTTCCTTCAACCTTCCGATAGCTAATGAAGTTTAGCTCTAAATTCGCCGAGTATCTCGCAAACATACAAAATCCCATCCACTTGTCCTAAGGAAAGCTCGCTTTTACTTTAATATCTTGAAAACCTAATTTTCTTAAAATCCAAAAATAATTACCTATCAGCTATATTATAAGCAGGGTTAAAAGATCAGGGTTGCGTAAACCGAGTGGTCAATACCTACTGCCCATTAGGTTTTAGTTCTCATAACATCTCATTCCCATTGTTCACGCTCATTGTTGATGCGCACATTCTAGCATAATATAATGAGCGAATACGCAAATTGCCGCATTTTGCTCTAGTCGTACGCAGGCTCTAGCAGCCTAGCGCATAATACAATCTAGAAGATCAAGCACCGTAAAGACACGAGGGGAAACACTCTCACTGTCTTCTGAAGTCAGTGATGCTAGTAGTGCCCTGTTGTGTTCTGTAGCCGTAGAGAATAAACATCCGAGATAATAGATAATGTAGTGATTTCGCGTGTTGGTCTGCGATGCTAAACTAACCGTGACAAGACAGCGGCGTATTGACAAATGCCTCTGTGATGATTGCTTGCTCTCTTATGGTGAGGGTTATCACATTTTCTCCATGCAAAAATGGAAACATCTCTCACCAAACAAGCAATACTTTTTTTTTATTTACCGCAATCAATTCTTGGTTTTTGACCAGTAAAACGAACCGCGTGACGATTTCTTGGCTCTTTTTTTTAAATATTAGCTTTGCAAAACCTGACAGGTGTAGGTAAACTTATTTTTGTAGCTAGAGAGTTTTTTTAATATATTTTTTGTTTTCATTGCACTGTCGTTTGTGGAATGTATTGAATTTCACTACTCCTGCATACCTTATAGATTTTTATTTTATTATTTGTAGTAGCTACTTGTACAAGATTAAATCATTATTTGTATGTAGGTACTGCATGACTGTAAGTACATTTAATTCTGTTTTTTCAGACGTATACGTTTCAAAGAGTACTAAGTAAAATAACGTTAAAATAAAAATAGCATTATATGCCTACAATACACGACATCTTTTTTCAGCCCGATTCCAATTAGAGACCAAAGTCAACATTTTTCGCTTTACACGATCGCTATTTTCATATCTACAATATCAATTATCGTCACTGCAAACAACGCATGAACCATGCTGTTTGCTGTGATGCCAACCGAAATCGTAGATATTAAAATAGATGCTATCTAATTGGAATCGGGCTTAAAAAAAAGTCATGTATTGTATGTAGGCTCTAGTCAATATTAGTGTTTTTAATTTCTCTCATTGTTCATCCATACTGCTGTCGTCGTACACAAAAAGGCAACTAGAAAATTTCAATGGTTACATTTTGATATAAGATGCCTTTCATGTTCAACCTATTACAATAAAGGTATATATAAGAATACATCAGAATGTGATCTTTGAATATTATCAGCTGCCTTTTTGCTTATGACTGCGGCAAAATATTGCCATTATTGAACTTTTCACATAATCACTCATGAGATGTGGGATTATTCGTATTGTTCGGATCAGTTGATCATATTCCAGGTTTGTCCCGGTTGACCCGGAACGGTTGGCAGCGGTGGCAGTGTCAGCCCTGCTCCTAATCCATTACCTGCTCATAATCACTCTGTAGCTCGAGTTTGAGTCCATTTATCGCTCGCCATTGTTTCGCCGCTCGATTGTTTAGCACGGTTTGGCGCCCTTTTCTGTTCTCCATCCACCACGCCATCTTGACTATTATATCTGTTATTGTCACCGTGTTTGTTTATTGTGCGTGACCATAGAGAAGATGCGTGGAATTTCATAATGCGCTAAACGTACTATACACTATTCAGATCGACAAACCTAACTCTCGCAGTCAGATTTTAGGATAAATACATAATTTTTAAAAATCAATTTTTATTGGAATAACTTTTTAAGGTTATTTTAGGTAATAATCGTTGATGTAGAAGATAATACTATTAAATCTTAATGAAACGCAAAACAGAACAAAACACAGAAATAAAAAGGCAACAGTCGCAAATGGGTTTCGAACCCAGGATCTCTTGTCTTTCTGGGACACAGCGCCTTAAGACCCGGTAAAAAGCTCTCAAAAAGAAAAAGAAGGGGAGATATGTAAATACGAATGTTAGAGGGAGCGCGCTAATATTAAAAAACTATAATAATTAAGCGAAAATTTTGAAAATGTTTAATAAAACATGACTCGTTTAAAATATACCAAAAATCTCGTTTGAAATGTTTTAAATAGCAATTAATGAAACACTGTGAATTTTTTCATACATAAAACTTGTAAAATAACAGAAAAACGTGTTTATTATAATTTTCGCAGCATGCTTTGCTATTTTTTCTATCTAGGAAATTTCATATAATTATTGTTTCAGCGTGGTGAATTATCTTCTAAAATAACATATTTTTTTTGAAACTTAAAAACGTTGTGTTCAAAAGAAATATGTTATAAAACGATAGAAATTCTGAATACGGCGAATTTATTTTCAGTTGCGATTGTTATCTTTTTATTTTTATGTGTCTTGTTCTATTTCATGGTTCTTTTAGATTCATTAGCGTTATCTTCTTCTTCAATGATATAAAAAAAATGATATTTCGTTGTTCCTCTTTTAGCCGCCATCAATTTTGATATTTGCTAAACCTATTGATTTAAAAAATAATGTTTCAGTTTGGTTAAGTATTTTGGTCTCAAATCCAAAAAAGGGCTGTACCTACAGACGTTCCCCTTAAGCATAAAATCGTGATTGTTCAGTGATGGAGGACTTCACTAGCAAATTATTGAAGCAGCGACGCCTAAATTTCATTAAACTCAAAGAAAATGTGATTTTCTTTCTCAATGCGTATAAGAAAGGAGTTAATGTGTTTTTCAACGCCTTTACAAAATCAACCTGTAAAAAACAACTTTCAAATAACTTCTCCAACTTTTCCAAAAAAAGTCTTCTCAAGTATTTTTAAATCCATCCCAAAAAGAGGCGGGTATTCCGATTTCGAATTTTTCAAGGACTAGTGGATCACCGTAAGATCAATGAACGTTTCTTTTTTTTATGAACTGTGTTCGCGCTCTCTTCCACATCGTTGGTTCAATGATCAAGTATTGGAACAGTTGATCGCTATCGCATCCATAAATCACGTTTGCAACATATAATTAAAATATGTATTTAAATCCACGATGACGAATAGAATAAAAGTTCAGACCACCTAAGAGAGGGCATCGGTCGTTGGTAGTGGCAGAGTTGCAACGATTGCATTTTTACATTATTTATCGTCAGCTAAACAAACTCACTATGGCAAGATTCTTTACACAGATATTTTTCTATATATAATTTCGCATTCTTAAATCACAGCAGTTTTTTTAAATATTTTCGAATAGGCTTTTTTTACTCCATTCAGGAGGGAAATAATTTCCTTCAAGGCCTACGTCATCTTTGGGGATGCTGTAACAAGGGTCTTTCTGAAGAAAGCAAGGAAAGGAAGTTATAAGAAAGGAAAAATGTGTGAGGGGTGTGTAAGAATCTGGGGGTCAGTGTGTCCAGGAGTGATGGACGTATGAATCAATCCCTTCAACCTTGCCTTGTCAAAAGGCCTCCCTCAACCAGTCACTCTCGATCCGGCCCACCACGCAGAAGGTGGGCCGATGCAACCACCACCAAGACCTTGACAAACCTGATCCCATGTTCCCGGGGACTACTGCTAAGTCACCACATGGTAGAAGTGTTGCTATTCCAATTAATGCTTCCCGGGGCGGCGGTATTCACAACCGCCTTACAAAATTGAGACTGGAATGCACTGAAGAGATAAATCGATAGACTTGTGTTGTGGGAGTGTCCGTGTGCCAGAAGTGAGCTACAGTGTTCCTGATTTCTGATGAAATTTATGGAACATTTTCAACTATCCAATTTTTTCTTGAACAAGTAATCGATTTCATTGGTCTGTCTGGGGCCTAGAAGTAAATACGATTAATGTGTTGGCGACATCGGATTTCTTTCAAGGGTGAGTGACTTTTATATGGCTTGAAGCAGATACTCTTTAGAAGTGTGATCTGTGGGAACGTATCGATTTGAAATAAAACAATTGATGAGATTTTTCCAAGAGTTCAAAATTAGAAATAGATAATATTATTAAAATCTATGGAAATCAGGTTTCTGAAATTCCTTTACCAGGCCTGCTCTCGAGACTTGAAATCTCAGTGGAGCAGACTAGATACCTACGTCCACATCTTTGTCTCTCAACTCATTACACTTGCGCATTGCATACTATAGGCACTGAATAGTCTGTGTACTGTCAACATCGACTGGGTGTCTTCGCCGTACCACCACGATTGTGATTGTCCCAGCTCCACTATTCTTCTCGGAAGAGAACAAAGAGACATGCGGCAGGTGGCCGATGTATGGATATCGGCGCAAACACCTGAGATCAAATATTTGAAGAATCATCGATCTAGAGTTCTGTGCTCCTGTCGTTGATCGAGGAAAACGGACTCAAGTTACCTAGTCGAGCATGAAATCGTGTGTAAGATTCTGCAAGTCCCAAAGATTGGGACAGGCTGCGGAAGATACCGAAAATCAAGACCGAGGGGAACCAACCAAGAGATGAACTGACTGCGTGGAAGAATAATATAATTGATTGAAACTGAGTGAAGAAAGCTACTTAGCTAATTAGGCGACTTGAGGCATTCGAGATGTGGATCTACAGAAGAATACTTAAAATAAGCTAGATCTCCGTGTTACGAATGAAGATGTTATGGTTCGCAAAAATAAAGAAAAATAAGTTATTAAAACTATAAAAAATCGAAAACCTAGATATCTTTGACATGTGATGAGACATCTAGAGAAGTACAAGATCTTACATCTCATAATGCAGGGAAAGATTGCCGGAAGACGTGGCCCTGGAAGAAGGAGAACCTCATGGCTGAAAAACCTGAGACAGTGGTTTGGCCAATCTACTGTAGAGCTGTTCCGGGCCGCAGTATACAAAGTCCGCATACCCGACATGATAGCCAATGTCCGTTGAGCGGACAGAGCACAAGAAGAAGAAGAAAGCTCAAAACTTATATTATAGACCAATTTTCTGGTGTCGATGGTCAAAATACGACAATTATTATTCCAAATGTTTGATTAAATGATCAGTGACGCATTGCGAAATTTAGAAAAAAATGCAAATATGGAAGAATGGACTAGAAATTGCCCGTTGGCAAACATCAATCTATGGAACCCGAATTTGCATTCTCAACGGAAAGCAAACAGTAGAAACTGTACACTTCCTGTCATGTGCAAGTACCGAAGTCACAAAAAAGAGCAAACACCAAATCTAGACTGTCTCATTATTGCATACTGCATCACGCTTTCGAAAAAGATGTGACATCTCCTCACAATGGACGACAAGAGGCCGTGCATTACGTAACACCTTTAATCAGTCATGTTTCGTGGTAGCTGTAACAATACCTACACTCGGTATAGAATGCATAGGTGGTTTGTTGGTCGGTTGGGTGGCGAGTGTCGAAAACACGCGGCATCTCTCGGCCAAGACAAAAGCGCCAGTGTTTGATTTCAGCTCAGAGTAAACAATGACATTTTTCTCAGACAATAGATGCCGTACCGCAGTTTGTCTGCTCTCATTTCCTGCGATCGCATTCGAGAACAAAAGTGTCCCCGACCAATGTCACAATGTGCCACGCTCAAATATTGATGAACCGAACCTGTACGAGGCTGTGAGACGTGGCTTAGAATACATCATTACCTATCTGTTAGATGAGATGGTTAAATAAACCAGTGTACAGAAACCTTTATGCAAAGCGCAAAGTTGGCTTTGCTAAAGCTTTTTTAAGGAGAGAAAGGTTAATCTGAATATGAACACGCAAAAGTATTAGCTGCTGATGAAGTAATTGCCATCAACCGTGACCGAATGACTGAATCATTAAGATCGGCGGATCTGCAAGTAGATTCGTGGAAACGCAAATAAACTAATATTAGTTTGTGTGTGTTATATCACATGTTAGAGTTTTGTTAATTTAGATAGGCACCTTTTTTACATCAGCCCCATACAGAAGGCCCTGAAATAAATACTTCTCTAACGGCATATACCATCTTTGGGATGCTGTAAGAAAAAATATATAAGGGGTTGCTAGGAATCTGGGAATATAAAATGTCTAGGAGTGACATACGTATGAATCCACCCTTCCCACTGCGATGTAAGGCGACGGATCGTCAGTCTTATTGGAGAGGTTGAAAGGTCTCCCTTAACCAGTCTCTCCCGCTCACACCTGCAACGCAGTACGTGGGCAGACGCAATCGCTACCAAGACCTGAACAATTAGATAAACCTTATCCCATGATCCCGGGCACCGCTTTTAAGTAACCAAACGTAGCGAGCCATTTGGGGTGACCTATGGCAAAGGTGTTGGTTATCCAATAATTGTAACGTGAATCTCAAAATAAACCTATAGTTTCATTGCGATATATTTCGGATTCGTAAGTAATAATTCTCAACATCGCCCTTATAAAATTTCATTATGAATATTTATTCACTGTGTGTGCAAATATGATCAATGAGTTATGAAATGTGATCTTGTCAAGATGTTGGACCACATGCGATGAATTGTACTGTGAATAAACCGCAGAAGATGATGCGCTCGACATTTTCGGTAAAACACGTGCAATAATTAGAATCCAATCGCTTTTCAGCTGAATTAGACCACTTTTCCGTCCGCCCCAACGGTGTGTGGGATCACCGACCACCAGAGGTGTGTACTAGTGACGAGACTGGAGCGGCGACATCGATAATGTGTCGATTGGCAAAAATATTGAAATCTTACGATCAGCGATCAGAGCGGATGTCGATTCAGCACAACTTAAAGTTCAATTATTATTTTAAATTGTAAATCAGCGGATGCGTCTGTAGACGACATACTTGGAAGAATTTAAAATGTTTAATTTTATTTGACTCATGGAGAATCAGGAAGCGTTTTATGACTCAGTTCCTTTTTTATTGCAGATATTTGAGGCTATACAAGATTAAAGTCAATTGCAACTAATAAATACATGCGTAGTAATCTTTTTTTTAATTTTATCAAAGAGATTACACATTTTTATAATATAACTACTGTTTCGTTGCCGAGCATTAATGATAGTCGGGTTAATTGGTCAACCTGTCCAAAGTGTCGGGTTTCCACCCAAGATTCGCGAGTTCAATTCCTCTACTAGTTAAGTCTTCCATCATTGCGCAAACAACATTTTCCGCTTATATTGATGGTAGTAGGAGAAATTCAAATAGTTTCAGGTTAGTCGTACATTTGTCTTTCTTTTATAATAAACTTTTGTGTCTTACTCTCGAACTGCAAGTTCTGACGAATTAAAATTTGCACAGCTTTGTCTATTCGATTGTATATATCAAATTCTGTCTGGAATTTTTTAGCCCAGGCAACTATTTTCAGCTCTCAATGTCTTTTTTGACTTTATCAAATAATGGCATATAGAGCTCCGAGCCAAAAAGGCCCCTTTCTCTTTTATCATGAATTTATTATATATAATTTATTTATTATATAATGGTTTTTGAAAAATGGTTTATTTGGTTGTTTGTTCAAAATTATTTGCAAGGGGACTGCAATATGTGGAGGTTTATCTTTACAGAGGATTTGTTTAGGTTTTTTATTTGTGGGCGAGGCAGTTAATGGACGCGTTTTCATATGGGAAGGAATTCCCCCATAAAATGTTTCTGCGAGACTTAATACGTGTTTTTTTTAATAAACGGACTTCAGAATCTTTGTGGAGTTGGGTTACCCTTATCCATTTGGGGGCATTCAGGGCTATGAGTATAGCTCTCAATCATGAACTATATACATCTCCATCGTGAACTATACTAATAACTTTTGTCTTTTTCGTTTTCAAACAAGACGCGTGAACATGAAAAGGTAGAACGTCGATGACCTCCGTACGAGCTCTCCCTGAGACTAATTAAAAAAAAAGGTCAAGACGCTACGTTTATTCCATATTTTTAACAATATCTGAGCGTTGGTCAATGTTGCCATGTAATATTTCTGTGATTTGATCTCATGGTATTTTACATCACTCTTTCTCAGTACCTACGCCATTAGGTCTCACTCGCATCACTGGAAACCATTTAGAAGTTGTCTAAACGAGAAATCGATATTAATAATTCAAATGCCGATCGATCGTCACTTGTCCGGTGTCGCCTTGCGTCTGCTGGAATCTGACCACCGCTGTTCTCGGTATTTATAATAATGATGTTTTAATATCGATATTGCGATTCCAATGTCGGTCGTTAGTCGGCTGATCGCCTCTCGCAGATCGATGAAATGCTCCCAATGGAGTTTTGCTTGCACGTGTCGGAACTTATCAATTTGATAATCTTCAATCCAATAATCCAATATCAGATACAGGAAACTGTCTTATATGACCACTGACTGCATAATATTATATATATTTATTTGTGCGCCTGGCGCCGATGTGGTCACTTTTTTTTCCAAAATGTCGCCATGTCATTGATTTTTTAATACTTAATCTGATAACGCGCTTATTGCTGTTTGTGTACCTATCTGCAGGCGACGTAGTTTTTTTATTTGATTAAAATTTAATTCATTACGTGGTAAGGTTGTAAAATATCGATTTAGACTTTTTATTTTATTTATGTTATATCTACCATAAGAATTCCAACTTTTAAAGACAGTAGAAGTGAACCCGTATCTATTATTTAAGGTAGGTAACATACTGTTTTAAAAAAATCCAACTAATATTACTATTGCGAAAATATGTTTGTTTGTGTGTCCTTCTTTTACATCACAACGGAGCTATCGATCGACGTGATTTTTTGCATAGTTGGACTGGAAAGTAACATAAGATACCTTTCATTCCGGAAAAACATTTTATTCACGCTTTTTATTGCTTACTAACGTTTTTCTTCTTTTTTTAATACTTGTATATATTAGTAAGCAATAAAAAGCGTTATATCTTTCTTTAAATGTGATCATAATTATTTTATGTTATTTCACAATTAATTTACTTAAAATGATACATAATATAGAGTGGAAGATACTCTCAGTATCGCCCTGGTGTAAGACCACCATTCAGAATTGAAACGTTGCTTGAAATGGTTTTAGCAATGTTTGGTGACTAGATCTGTACCTGTATCTGTACCTCCCCACCTTCCTTTTCATCGTCTCCTTCCCCTCCCCACTACCTTCAGCCTCACAACATACCCCAATTGGAGATGTCATAGTCTCACTGGCTCCAGACTTGAGCAGCTGGGACTCTTCTGATGTATTCATATAAAAAATAGTGGGTACGTAGGTGTCGTAGGTAATGAATAAATACAGTGTAATAAAAATAAAAGGCCATAGTGAGCGACGTTTTTTCCGTACAAACATATTCCCCAATCTCTTCTCTGGATTTTGAAACTAGTTCAAATGTTTTTTTAATATAATATAGATATCGACCATTAGCGTGTCGGTACGTTTTGCTTCTTTTGGTAGGTTACTTCTTGTAGAATTTAGGATCCTCCAAAAATCGTTAAAATTGCCTGATTTAGATGCAATCAAAATCAAAACTGGACAGCGTATTGTTTAAAAATGCAAAATTTACAGACGTAGAATATTTTCTTCTAAAAAACAATTGGTAAAAAAACGTAAAAATTGGTCCGGTTTTGAGGGAGAAAAATGTGGAATACAATAAAATACCTATTATTCAAATTTCTGGGCAACCGCGTTTCCTCTTAAGTGAACACGGCAATAGAACAAATTAACCAATTTATCATTTTCTTCAAATGAGATATTTTTTAAAAATAATTAAATAAAAAGTAACAGTGGTTTACAAATCGTTCCCCGCCTGAAGACCGCCGCCTCCCAGTTTTTCCTTGGCAAGATAACAGCAGCTGCAGATCGTTTGCTAAATCAATAAAACATTATTTATTATCTACGTATCGATAAAGATTATCATTTGATCCTCTTGTTTTTGTCAATGGCGTGTTGCTAATTTTATTTTCATTTCAAAATACCTCCGTGGCGGGCAACGTGCTTTCGCATGAATCAATAGTAATCTAATATTGGGTTTATTAATTTATTGTTATCGCGATCTGTCGACATATCAATGGCATTTCTTTTTATCAAAAATATAGTTTGTATATTACACTAAAGCAGACACGTTAAAAATCATGGGATATTATAATTGTAGTATTTGTGAATCTCATTCTGTAACTTTTCAAAATTAAATATTGTCAATTTTATGTACCTTCTTAATGATAGTAACGAAAAATTTAAAATCGAAAAAATGTATTTTTGGTTTCTCCGTTGAGTACGTTAGTACTTTTGTTTCTGGAAATCGTCTACAGGTAATTAAATATTATATTTTAATCGATAATTTTTTTATTTGTTTTTGTTTTGAAAAGAATCATCGGACAGCAAAAATACGTTTACATATTTTACTCTGAATATGCCCAGGAATTGCTTGTTAAAATCCTGTGCGTTTTCACTCTGTATATAGATATAATGTTATGTACGATAGAGTAATCATCCATTTACAGTACCTACTGGATTTCTTATTTTAACATTACTCAAGAGTTCACAAAAATTAGGTTATTTATTAAGGAGTAATTAAATATATCAACTGTTTTACAAAATTAATTCAATATCACTATTCCTCTTGTTATGTGATGCTGTGCTAGACATCTGTTCTGCCGTGTGGTATCTTGGAATAAATTGTGGCAACGATCACTTCTGAAAATTTATGCGAGTATGCGCTGTAGCCTTAAAAGAGGAATGGGTTCATTTTGGAGGGTTACTTACGGCCCGTTCACACATGTCTCCGTTCACACATGTCTCCGTTTTACTGTTCCGTTTTATTGTGTACGTTTTTTTTCGTCGATGGCGTATGTAGTTGTATGAGCGACTTCACACATGGCACAGTATTCTGTATACAGTAAAAAATATCGTTCCGTAAAAATATGACATTCCGTTTTGTCATCGAATACTGGACGACGGAACAGTAAAAATATACGGATACGTAGAATTTTAACGGATAGATACTGTGTGCGTGGCGGGAGGTGTGTGCGGGGTGTAGGAGGGGGAGTGATGCGACAGCTGTACAACTGTAAGCACCCTCTCTAGATCTTTGGGCCATAAGTGGATGCTGCCAATAACGTTGAATCTTCCTTCTTCGACGATAGTACCAATACAACACGACAGCGTCCATCCTTGTAGAGTAGCGGCGGTATACTGTTCACACATCGCTTCCAGTAAAGACGGATCCGTTGAACGTTATACGGTGCCTATGTGTGAACAGAGCATAAATTTATGACGTATCCGTCAAAAACGTACCAGTAAAACGGACTCCCATGTGTGAACGGGCCCTTAGAGGTGGAGGGGTCACCAAGTCACAGTTTAACAGAGGGACACCAATAGTGTTTGAAATATTGGTTCTAAAGGTGAGTTGTTCTTATTACACGAAATATATATATGGTTAGTAAGCAATAAGTAGGTAAATAAGCGACGTTGATTAAAACGCGTGTTGCGAAACGTATCGCCTTAATTTATAATAATATTTGAAGGATGAAAATGTGATAAGATAAACCCATTCAATATACCTAATCATTATTATTTATTTACGTTTGTTTATCGGCTGAGACCGCCTACTTTATATTATGAACCTATAAGGCAGCGTTTTAACTCCGGAGAGATCGCCAACCTAACCTCACATGTTTACCTTATGCCTTATCTACTTAATTTAACTTATTGTAGTTATGAAGCAAAGCGACCAATGATACATTTGCAAAAAACAATTTCAAAGTTATATATGTGCATCACTTACCCAAAGGATTTTAACTAGCGATTCCTGAGCACATTTGAAGTCATTTTGCTGTCCTATGATATATTTTTGCATTATCTTTCGCAACTGAATAGTTAGGTGCAGCCAGCACGGGTCACGAGATGCGCACTCCGTCTCGTTCTAGCATCACGGTAACAAAGGAGAGAGAGCACATATCACGTGTTCCTGTGCTTAAGCCCGCATTGTACAATTTTAATAAAATTCAACAAAAAGATAATATTAAATAATAAATTGCAATAAAATAAAGTATAATAATTATATATAAGTATATATAACATGTTTTAAATAATGTATTGTAGTGGTAGATACTGTGTATTATTTATATATCGACTGTCCAGTTGATTAGTCAGACATCTCCAAATACTAATTTGTGAGATAATGATGAAAGCTATCTTCGTACGCTCGCCATAAATCAAATATTATATACACGTATCTGTGATTTACATATTAAATATGCTATAAAATAACACCGGGAGACATAACGGTCTGGTACATTAGTATGACATTTTGAAATATCGTACTAGTGACCCAGAAAATATAAACATTTTATTTAATTCGCTACAAGTTTTTGTGCATTATAATCGATTTGGTGGTGTTTATGATTAATGCGAGTATTGTACCAGATAGAGGGCACATTTTTACATATAGGTACATAAATGCATACACATCTCAAATTTTGATTTTTCGGAGGTACTCGATATGTTTAACGTTTTACTTACTTAATATTTTTTTTATAATCTTGTCTTTTTGTTATTAATTCATCTTTTAATTTAATATATGAAATTTTATTTACATCACATTGATAACCGAGATGATGAAAACAATATTGTTTTATACTGAATAAACCAGGATTTTATTTAATTTTTAAATAACCCCTTCATTCAGAAAACATCACAAAATCGAGAGCTTCAGAGCTGTGTTTTTCTACCTTTACATTTGTTTTTTCGAAGGCACGATCGTATTGAGTCGTGCTGAAAGGGTTAGGTACAATCAGATGGAGTTTCTAACCAAATGTTTGTTGTGTTTTCCTTAGGTGAATGCGGGTGAAGTTGCGAGGAGTGAGGAGTGTGAAGGAACAGATAGCGACCAGGAGACATGCAGGATATGTCGGGAGTGATCACGGAACCGGCCAGCTCACCGCCCAGGACCTTCACCACAGGTCAGCAAAAATCCATTACTCATTATTGAAATTACGTTTTGCTATCTCAAAATAGTTGCGTTTGTTAAGAAGCGACTTTCCGCAGAAAAAAAATCGTTTTGATGGAGGTAGGGGGTGTTTAGTGTCAAAAGGTAACAACAGGAGACGTATTTGAAGCACGCGGAAAGAAATTTGATTATCTGTTTAGTAGTAGTTTAGATGTGTCGCCTCTCTGCGTGCCGTTACCAATATTAAATTAGTAGATATTGTCATATTTCAACACTAATAATATTTTTAATAATTTAACGATAGCGTCCCGGAGACGCGCCTCAGACTTTCAAAGTCTGTGTGGTAAAATTTCACGTTCAATATTCTACGCAGCTACTTACCTACATATCAATAACAATAAGATATTGTTCGATAACAATATAATAAATAAGAATCCACAAAGTATGCATGTAGATATTAGAATGAAGTATTTAGGTAGATACTGTAGATATTTATAAATCTCTCTCTTTCTGTACATTCCATGATATAGACTGCTCCAAGGAATTCGTGTCAAATTGGACAAAACACTAAAGCAGAAAATTCTCCAATCAGAGAACAAAATCAACTTTTCTCAGCCCGATTCCAATCGGGCTGAAAAAAGATGTCGTGTATTGTAGGCTTTAATATGTGATATTCATTTTTTAAGGCACCAGACCACAGTAAAAAAAGCATTTTTATTTCATTTTCTGAAAGATGTATTTGTTAAGAATGCTCTCACCAGATGTTTTAAAGAAATTCGTAAAATTGACGAAGATACAGCATTTTATGTGAAACCTTTTGAAACAGTTTGTATGTTGAATTACCCTTCAGCAAAACTTTGAATGCGTTTTTCTTGAAACTACGTTTTCAACATATTAAAAAAAAACTATACATCCGATTTGCATGCACTAAGTCTTACACTGTTCCAGTCTCTAGGGCACACCACGTAGGGGAATTTAACATCTAAAAAAAAGTCATCGTTCATAAAGTAAACAAAAACATAGAATGAGGCCCTTTATAAAAAAAATCCCTACGTAGTGCCATGGAGACTAGATTTTCGAACAGTTTAAGACTTAATGACAAGTACTAAAAACTATTACCAAGGGTATTTTTGAAGTCGAATTTACGTTTGAAATTGGTAAATAGTGCTCAAAAAATTATATTCCTATAGTTAATATCATTCCGGGGAACCAATTATCTTTCTAATCTTCAACCTTCTTAATATTACTTTTTACGCTTACATCAGCCTTGCATTCTTTCGAATCTCCAAATTTCTCACAGGAACACACATGGCTCTACCGCCTCAGGAATCCCATTTCTTCAGCATTCAGTCATGAGGTGTCACATCAAAAATAAAGTTCGTAGGAGGCAATGTATCTAGGCACTGCTTGCGATATATTCCAACTATGTATTGATTCGATTGCGAGAGCAAATGCGACAGTGCTATCAGATTCTTATGAGAAAGAGAGATGTCCACATTTCCACATTCCTCAATGTCCGACTTTCTCCCAGCGACCATTCGACTCCCATTAATTTGGGCGGAGCGGAGACTGGCCGAGAATATCTAATGTGGTGACATTAATATAGATATATTATAATAAACCTACCTAGATAAATTCTTCCGTATTCTAATAAGATGTATTTAATATTAACGACGCATGGATGACAGCACGCGGTGACATCTTGCTGACATTAAATCAAAATAATCTACCTAAATACCTACATATTAAATTTATACGGTCAGAAAAAAACACGTGTTACTTTTATTTCATTCTAACAGATTAATCATCCATTATACTTGGAAGAATTGAATAGAAATATAACATTGGAACTATAATAACGTTACACTGGAGCGATTATGGTCGAAAAATGGACCACTTTAATTTTTCTGCGATTGATAACGGTCCAAAATTGGACCACATTTTCCTACCATTCGTAAAACATTTATTGTAATTATTTAAAACATTTTCATGGCCAGCCATTTATTTTAAAACGAAGCTATTTAAATGCTTTATCTACCTATTATGTCTGTAGATGTCGCAATTCCGAACTTCGTAGACTATTTTAGAACGATGTTAAAAATAAATTTAAAAAAAAAAATTTCGCGCCGATTTTTTGATCAGCTGTTAACGGTTAAAATTAAGCCATTTTTCCGTAGATGTGCACCTAACAAGTATACCGCAGACAACACATAAATCGAAAATATTCAATGTTGATTCTAATAAATAGATACTCTTCACAGCTGTTTCAAAGTAAAAAACACGCAGGATTCGCGCGGTTATAAACATTACGATTTTTTTATTTTTTATAAATCCTAAAAATATGAAATAAAAGGTAAAATACAGGTTAATTCATTGGCTATATAGCACTATAATAAGTTTTTTATGTTTCCATGTTGAAATTCGAGGGTATGATTTTTTTAAAGTTCGCGAAAAAAATTTAAAATGTTCTTCTGGGAAATCGAGGCAAATTTATTTATTTCGCGTGATCGCTCCATTGATTGCACGGGCGCAAACAATTTATACATCTTACTCTCTAAAAAATACTACGTACCAATTATTTGAGATGAAAAATTCTAAACCCATATAATAATTTATCAGCGAATGTCTACAGAACAAAAGATGAAATATTTATATTCCGGCACCGGTCATCGGACGTCGGACGATCGGGCTCTCTCGTCACATTCCAAGCGCTCCGATTATTAATTAACGGTTCGGGAGATACGTGAGAGCATGCCCCGGCGTACTCGGTACGTAGATTTGGTCGATCAGGATGTGATGCGACGAAATCCCAATACATTGGCTGAATTAGTGCCTAAGTGGTACGACGTACTCAAACACAACTCAAAATTCGTTAGATTAAACTAGACCAAATTAAAGTTTAAATTAGATATATACTTATGGTGCCACGTACTTAAACACAAGTCAAAATACGTTAGAATGGTTTAGACTAGACTAAATTAAAGTTTATAGTAATTATACTTATGGTACGACGTACTCAAACACAAATCAAAATATGTTAGAAAGGTTTAGACTAGACAAAATTAAATTTTAAAGTAATTATAGATACCTACTTATGGTACGACGTACTTAAATACAATGAGAAAAAAATAATAAACACAAATTAGAATAGTTCATACCAGACTAAATTAAAGTTTAAAAAATCGTTTTTTTTTTTTGATTTTTATGAAAAAAGTTTTTAAATAAAGCATTTCTAATTACAAAATAATCTAAGTATTAAAAACTGTATATAGTAGGTACTTTTGCGACTAATGCACTTGTTCAGATAATAAAATGCACAAACCCTCACATTTCAAATCAGATATAGCATCCCCAAAGATTACAGCCCTGAGGAAAATAATTTCCCTAGTGTAGAGTTTTTTTCCTAGAGGAGTTCCCTAGCGTGGAGTTTTTTTTTTTTTTTTAATAATAATTACAAATGTGTGAAATACGAAGGCTATGTAAAAATTAAAATAAGAAACTTATCATAACGTTTTATTTGGGCACCAAATAAGAAAATGACTACATTTTTTCCAAAGTTTTTTATGAAAACCACCTTCGAAAAAAGCTTCGCGGTTTGTGCGTTGCATTCGGTCTATATTATAAGGTACACACTTTGGTTTTTAACTTTTTAAAATACCTACCGTAAAAACACCTATGTCTTAACAAAGTTTACATTATTTAGTTTTTTTTAGACTTCCTTAGAAAATCATCACTTCCTTTTGTATTTTCCGAATTTTCTCAGAAGTTACTTATAATAACGGATATCCTACGAGTCTAGGTTTATGCAAAATAAACATTAGTTGGGTAGGTAGGTACTTTATTTACGTGCAGTACGTGTTGCTAATCGGTCACATAAATTATATTTGGATTCCAACAATACTGCTATCTTTTTTTAGATTTATCTGTGGACAATTAATAACTTCATCATAACTTTTGGTGCTCAGATATCCATTTTTGGATATGAATAAAAATATTTGTCACAAAATACAAAATTCATCACTATTATTTGTCATTGACTTATATTACTAGCTTTTACCCGCGGCTTCAGTGGGAAATTACTGGCATAATTATTGGCACAATTGTTATTATTCTTGCTTTTTTGTCTAATAAAAAATAATTATTGTTTAATAGAAAATTTTAAAATTTAAGAATGACATTTCACAAATAAAAATTCTATTTTAGAAAATATTTAAATTATAGAAATTTATTTTAAGTACCTACTCCCCTAATTTATTCTGATGGTTTCGCCTCAAGTAGGGATCAGTATTTTATTCATATTTGAATCCAGAGTAACCTAAAGAAATAACAAAATGACAGCCCACGTCAAATAATTACATGGCAACGCTATGCTTTTCGTCCGGACAATAAACATTTTTAGAGATAGGTAGATATTAACTATGACGCCAACAAGCACTATTTTTAGGGGGAATTACCTAATTTAAAAAAAACATTGTTTCCAAGTTAACAATAATAATAATGTTTTGTACAATAACAACTCGATTTTGTTAGGGACAGAAAACGTAAGAAAAATAATTGCATAACGCTACAGCTTATTCATAATGCCAGAGCTTACCAATATATATAGCCTATGTTACTCGCAAATAATGTAGCCTTCGATTAGTGAAAGAATTTTTAAATTCTCTCTCTCTCTGGTTTCAATCCTGGGATTGGTTTGCAGCAATTTCCTTTAATTTTCTTTTCCATTCTTCCCTGTCTTGTGCGGCTCTTTTGAATTCTGCATATGATGAGCAGCGCACGTCCACCAGCAGGTCATCCAGGTACTCTCGGCGTGGGCGTCCCCTAGAGTTCTAGTCCCCTTAAATTCTATTCGGTGTTTATTGCGTGAAAGAATAACACTCATCCATACAAACTTTCGCCTTTATAATATCTATAAGATACTCATCATCGGCTAAATGAAGTTAACACAATGAACCATTGAATACCTAATAATATCAGAAATGCTCGCTATCTATGTATATTTCATCACAGCCGAGGTATGTCAAATATGAAGTGAGATTTTATAGATGTTTGCGTCATAAACCGTTCTGTTGAAATATTGAAGGATTTGTTATCAGGTCATTTCCTCTCAGATGTGTCACTATTGCTTACTAAATCACTTGCTCGTACATACTACATAGACAATTTTATGCTGACTACCAAAAATATTAACAACTTTTTAATGAATTAATTACTATTGATTTTTTAGTACTTACTTGTTTTTTTTTTAAATTTCATTTGAATGGGATGCGTGGTAAAAATAATCTATTTTCATTCAATCGACGGCTGACATCTAGCGTTTGGTAGCAGAAGCTCTTGAAACATTCCTTATTTTTCAGCTGATTTTATTGCGTTTATTGATATTATTTATTAGTTTTTACTTATTTTAATATTTTTTAAACATGGCGCCATTACGTGAACCAAGCGGGCAATGTAAAGGGTGAGAATAACAGAATGGTATGTATCACATGATCTATGTGTGTGAATGAAGCAAGGAGTATGTGCCAAGCAGTGGCGGTCCGTGGGTTTTCAGTGAGCTAGAGCGTTAATGGTTGAAAAATATGACGTTATTGACGTTTTTGTAGCTGAAAATGATTTTTGGAAGTAAAACTTCTTTACGCACGCTCGACACTTGGGGGTAAAATGATGAATACGTTACGAAAAAATATGAAACGCTAATCAATGTGAAACGCTAATCGATATGAAACGCTAATCGATGCGAACGCTAATGTAAGTGAAACGCTAATCGATGTGAAACTCTATAATGAAAGTGAAACGCTAATCGATTTGAGTTGAGTTGAGGTGAGTTGAAAAAATCATTTTCAGTTGCAACTTCAGTAATGTCGTATTTTTCCATCTTAGCTCACTGAAAACTCACAGACCGCCATTAGTGCCAAGATCGAGTTTCTTGGCGGTCCCCTACGTAGAAACGGCGTGACGGTTATATAGTCAAATAATATGTTTTTTTGTTTATTTTTGTTTTTGTTAAATTAATATTTGATTGAAGGTAGCGTCATGAAATTTGAACTGCAATTTCTATGTCAAAAAGTTTCAAGATGACCCGATCTGAATGGCCAGGTACTTCCAAACCTTCTACCTCATCTTCCTTCCCTCTCCACTCCCCTTAGCCTCGCAGTTGACACAATCCTCACAGCTCACAGCGGGACATAATGTGCACATCTTTAAATCGCCTTTGTTGTAATCCGACATGATTAGGTATTATTCGGCTTAGTTCAAGAACGAGCATGCACAGAATAAGGAGAATCGAGCAGGATGCAGTGAAAATGACGTACTTTGGCAACAGGGATATGATAGCGTATAGTCCGACTGACTGACTGACTGAATGAATGAATGAACTGACCGATTCCCACAAAGAGCTGTGTTATTCCGGGAAGACCCTACTACGTCATATGCCCCAGACCGGGTGGGCGGGTATCTCTGTTCTCAACTCCCGCCCATCGTGCGTCAGACACAAGGCGGGGGCGGGGAGGCCCGTACTGCTGTATATACTAAAACGTTGTGTATTATATATTATAAAATAATATTATTATTGTTAAGTCTTGTAGATGTCACACAGTTCAGGATCGCGCCATTTATTGCGGTCATTTTCCTGCGTCATTATTCATGTTCGTCTCATAAGAAATCTGCTCATTTCTCTACCGAGAATGACGAATCGTCCGTCCATTAAACGAGGTCAAATTTATTTTTTATTAATATAAATATTACAGTATAAAAAATACTTCTGGCTAATTTCGAATCCCCTTGAAAATGTTAACATTTTCTCTCTGTTTGCATTTGGACGTTTATCTCTACATATTATAAATTAAAGTCCTCCGCCGCGTCTATCTGTCTGTTCGCGATAAACTCAAAAACTACTGAACGGATTTTCATGCGTTTTTCACCAATAGAGTGATTCACGAGGAAGATTTAGGTAGGTATGTATACATAAAGGAGAATATATGTCGAGCGGGCTGGCAAGCGGGCGGTTTGGATTTGATTTGTATGCAAATCTACAGTTTTATGCCGAGGTTGATGATAATTTGCACATGTGACCTTCAAAACAAGAGGAATGTCACTGAGTACAGTTGATTTCGAAAACTCTGTGTAAAACCCGGGCATCGCCGGGGACTTCAGCTAGTATATATCTACTATAACCTAGCCTTTATTTTTATCATTCGTATTTTAACTTTTGCTTTCTTTAATAATAATAATGTTTTATATAGCGCAGTTTTTCAATAGGAATATGTTATAATAAAATTTATATTGCAACTAAGATATTCCCTTATTATTCTTTATATCTTTATTGATAATCACACTATAGTTAGTATAGCATTAGTGTCATTCTTAAATGCTCGCTTTTCGTGTTGAGTTTTTGGTAAATTTTCTAGTTGCTGGATTCTCTAAGAAAGTTTCATTCAGTGGATTTTTTTAGTGCAGAAATTCTGGGACTAGGGGGGCATACATTAATTACGTGAACAGTTTTTCTTCCAATCTAGACCCCCCCCCCCCTTGGTGAGATAAATTTGGGCCACTTCGTGTATTCTTTTCAAGTAACGTGAGATTTTGCTGGACCCCCCTCCCCCCCCCTTTTTGAACTCACGTAATTAATGTATGCCCCCTAACTATAATTTTCCTCTTTGAATTTCTCTTTGCCCAGAAAACTAATCGAAGGAAATAATTATAAGTCAGTGGACATCTTCAATTTATCGCTAAACAAATACGAAATGTTGTTACTGCGGCAGTTTAGTTATGTATAATAATACATACTGTATATTTTTTACTGCCAAAGCAAAAATTAAGAAAAAAAAATGTAAAAGCTCCTAAAAAGGGAGGTTAATAAATAATTTCATTTAGCCATCAGTGACTCTATCGTACGATAGATTCCCATATCTTAACAAACGGACTGTAATATTGCGTCACGTGCGTCGGGTGGGAATACTGGTTTTGCTGGTATTTCAATGGAAGGTGCTCCTAGGAACTAGCGTCATTGATCCCTTCGGCACCAGTGAATACCTAATAGGACAAAACGCCAAGTACATGGTTGACACATTATATCACGTGAGAACGGGTCGTATCGACGACTCGGCTCTGTATTTCCTCCCTTCTACAACTTGGAACTCTTCAATGTTAAAAATATCAAATCAACGAAAAACACGTAGGCTGGCGGTTTTAACTTGACTAAATATCGAGTCCACTTTTAATCTCTAATTCCGATAATGCCCGCCACCAATCTGACCAGAATAATCCGATACTCACCACCAGCTGACCAGTTGGGCAATGAGATTTCCTGTGGGAACTGTTGCAGTGGGTACAGGGTACAGCTGTGTAGGTGTGGTGTTCACTCTGGTCCACCTCAACGTCCTTCTCCGGCAGGATGTTGCGGCATGGACCAAACAACAATACGGTGGTTTCACCTTACACCGGACTGGACTGGAGGAAGTACCTGTTACTGTTACCAATCAACCAGCTTACAAACTCACCGAGATTGTCCTGCCGTTGTTAACTTGTAATGTAATGTAACCGATCTTCTACCTAACTCTTTCCCATAAACTTCGCTTGTAAAATCGTCGCAATAGGTGAGTTTCAGCTCCACTAATCCGAATTTCTACCGTTTTATAACATATTTCCCTTGAACACTTTAAGCTTTTAATTTTCTAAAAAAAATATATGTTATATTTGAAGATAGTATCTATTCATTCGCCACGCTTAAATTGTAATTATATGAAATTCCCTCGATAGAAAGAAATCGCAAAGTATGCTCCGAAAATTGTTATAAACACGTTTTTTCTGTTATTTTACAAGTTACATATATATTATATATGTACGAAAAAATTCGTGCTATTTAAGACATTTCCCACGAGAGTTTTGCTCTATTTTAAACGAGTCGTGTTTTTAACCCCCCACGCAAGGAGCGATGTTATACATTTGGCTTTCTGTGTGTCTGTGTGTATGTCTGTGGCATCGTAGCTCCAAAACGAATGGATCGATTATGATGCGTTTTTTTGTTTTGTTTGAAAGCTGATGTGATCGAGATGATTCTTAGCTACAATTCACGAAAATCTGTTCAGGCGCTTCAAAGTCGTCGGCTCTTTTGTGTCGGGGGTTACATAAAGTTTTGAAAATTTGACTTATATTAAACATTTTCACTATTTTCGCTTAATTATTATCGTTTTCAATGGTGACCAAACAACTCAGAATGAAATCAACTCAGCACATTCTTTGAAAAGTCATTAGAAGTGATAAAAAAAATATAAAAAATTGGTTAAATAGGTTACGTTAGGTTAGAGTTATAAGCTATTTAAATTTTTTTTATATCTTTTGGTGATTTTTTAAAGACGTGTTGAGTATACTTGATTCTGAGTTGGCATGGAACCGTTTTTAGTATTGCCTTGCTCTGTCGCACGTACGTTTTACACATGAGAATTTAATGTACCATCCATCACAGAATTGTATAAGAGAAACGCCTTATATCAAATTTATAAAGAGTATTTTATTAAAAAAATTCACCCCTCTGATAGCATAAGCAATAGATTTAAAACGAATGGCTTAATAGCCATCCCTATGCTTAGAACTACCACGGCTCAGCACCACTATCTGTATCTAGGTGTAAGATGGTACAATATATTATTATCTAAAAACAAAATTAGTGTAACTGAAACATTGAAATATGAACAATTCAAAAAACAAATAAAGTCACTGAAATTGGATAATGATATATTGTACCCTTAATTTAATTAAATTTAATTTAATTTACCCTTACTTTAAATGTAATATTTAATATTTAAAAAAAAAAGTATTGACCTTGTATAACAATTTTTCTCCTAAATTACGAACCTATGTCAATTAATATTTGTATTTACCTCATAAGTTCTTTGAATATTATTTAAACATTTAATTAGAACATTATTATTATTTTATTTTTTGCGTGTGAATAAATACTCCTCCCATAAACACGAGCTCCCAGAGCTCAACTTATGGAGTAGTAGAATTAAAAAAAAAATGTTGTTTAACCTTGCAAATGTTATCATTTTTTAATGTAAAAACAAGTCTTGAAATAAATAAATAAATAAAATAAATAAATAAATATTTCTCATTCATTCATCATTGAAAAGTCAGTAAAGTGACTGTACCTGTATGAGAATGGATCGTATCAAGTTTAGGTCGGCTTTTGAGTTTGGCGCGTGCTGTAACAAACGCTTTACAGCGAAACTATCAACCAATCTTTTCTCTGGATTCTTTCTTGGAATTTGTGGTCAGTGACACCCTGAAAAGCTCTAGGGAAAGAAGGAAAAAGGATGTTTAATCAATGCCGGATTTTCCAACCACACATATTTGTGTCTATTATTCACTCGATCGATCCAAGAAGCCCCAACTTTTCCACTGATTTCATCATCACGTATTGGTGGATTGTTTCACGTTATTTGTCGATCTAATGACACTATTTATTCAGTTTGTTCTCTATAATCATGTCGGTACAGGTAGGTTGATAGCTTGCTTTTTTGTACCTACTTCACAAAAAAATCGTCGTGTTGCTTTGTTTGAAATCGTCCAATTAATTTTTAGTTAATTTGGTGGACTGATTTATCTGTTCGTTTAATTCAGTTTGCGCAATGCGCATGTCTCCTCGTATTTCACTTGCACTTTCTGATTTTCGACAAGATTCCGTGATTTGGGAGACAAGATAACCGACAGATTTCTACGGATGCACGATACACCCGAATCAGATGCTGCTTGAATACTAATTAAACCAAAGCCGCTCGATTCCAATTGCCAAGAAAAATGCCTGCTTTGGCAGAATCATGCGGATTACCCAAACTTCTAGTTGTACAAGCCTACAATAATTTCAATCGTAAAGACGCTAGGGTATTAATACTATCAGCGGATCTGCGAAACTCGGTGATTCACCTGCGAGTTCCGTGCTTTTGAAGAAAACCCATGAACATTTTAAAGCTTAGTTCTTGGTGAAGGTATCATCGACGCATTTCCAAAAGGATGTCCCGCTAATTAAAGTTTATTTTAGAAGTTCTGTGTGTGTGGGTTGGTTGTCTATATGAGTTTAAAATAGGATGTTTGACATTATTCATTCATTGGTTTTGTTTAAAAGTGTTTGGCTATTTAGATTACGGATTACGTTAGCCGCAGAACGGTGGTTTGGGTGTTGTGTTGTGTTTCTCGTGACGTTTTTCAAGATGGATCTCGGCGCTGGCAGGATGTTGAGGTCTAACCGAATACTTGTGATAAGATGTCGGCTGTCGGCTACACGGGGCACTGAGAACTATGCTGACTCCCTTATCGCAAGATTCTTCGAATGTTCCTCACAGATTGAAAACACGTCAACAATGCCGGATGTCAATCACTTCCTTTCTCATTGCGTATTGGTCTTATTGTCACACTAATTTGTTTAGCTCTGTTTGCGTCCGTTCACTCGATAAATAATCCTTGCGGTGAAGCTAGTGCGGCGGTTTTCCTCTCGGCCGTTTTTATTTCGTGTTGTTTTCGTATTATTAATTTTGTTCTCTCGATTGTTACAGATGTTGCAGTGGAAAAATCCGTAACAGACGCCAAAGAAACCAAAACCAAAGCCACCCCAAAGATACACAAAAATGAACCAGTAGAAGAAAACGATAAGAAGTCCGCCATCAACCTTACCAGAGGATCAAGCAACGAAAACCAAAAAGACTTAGCCTGTAAATTTTGCGATAAGGTTCTGGGATCCAGTTCCAGTTTGGAGAGACACTTGCTGGTCCACAGCGGTGAGAGGCCTTTTCGGTGCAAGATGTGCGATCTCACCTTTAACACCAACGGCAATATGCACCGCCACATGAGGAGTCACAAACAGAACCACGACTCGGACAGCGAGGACTCTGAGGCCTCCGGCTCCGGTACCAAAACCACCAGTCCTTCCAGAATGCCCAACACCAGAAAGAGACGTTTGGAATACAATAACAACGGCACCGGCGGACACAGCGCTGATGACGAACAGACGGCTGGCTCTAAGAGAAAACCTAAAAATATCAACAACAACAACTTTATCAATGATGTCATGACTGCACAGAGTTTGGTTTGTCCCGTTTGCGACAATAAGGAATTCGCTTCTCTGAATGTTTTCGAAATTCACATGGAGAAAGTGCATCCCGATTACCAAGTTAAATGTGTATCCTGCAACCTCAGTTTCAAAACCCAGCGCGTCCTCAATTTGCACCGTTATATGGTGCACCACACGGAGCGCAAGGATTCCCCAAATAAGAAGGGAGCTGCCAACTCGGTTTCGGGTTTTAAAGACTGCACTTTCATCGATTTCTCCAGTCAAAAATTCCCTCAAATTGCAAAGACCGTTTGCGAGCAAAGTGTTCACAAGTCCATCACCGAGCAGAAGTTCAGATGTGACCAGTGTTCGCGGGACTTCCCTTGCGAGAGCGCACTGGATATTCACAGGAAGGCATGCTTCGCCACTTCTTCGGGAGAATCGGAAGATTATGCCAAGAAGAGGCGTGAGTCGAGTAGCACTGATGAAGAAATCCGAAGGGATGACTTTTTCGCGAACTTGGACCTGCAAAACAAGTCTCCGAACTACGCAATCACGCCCCGACCCACTGTTGAAGTCAGGAAACCGAGCGATTACTACCCCTTCAACAAAGAAATCATCCGCCCGCTAGTGGACAATTCTAAAGATTTGGCAGATATCCAATCCATCTTATCCGTTACTTCAGCTGGAGGACTGCTCGAACAATTAACTCAAAAGTCTCACGAAACATCGCCCATGACGCCTGACCACAACAACAGAGGAGCTGACGATCACGAGGAAGTTCAGGACATCTTTGCTGCGGAATTCCGTAAAATGAAACTTCGCGGCGAATTCCCTTGCCGGCTGTGCTCAGCGATATTTCCCAACCTTAGGGCGCTGAAAGGTCACAACAGAGTTCACCTCAGTGGAAATGGCCCAGGCCCTTATAGGTGCAACATGTGCCCGCACTCCTCTTTGGACAAGGCAGCTCTAGTGCGTCACATGAGGACCCACAACGGCGATCGTCCTTACGAATGCGCCGTGTGCAACTACGCTTTCACCACAAAGGCCAACTGTGAGAGACATCTCAGAAACAGGCACTCCAAGGTGACTCGAGAGGATGTAAAACGATCCATCATCTACCACCCTTCCGAAGACCCAAATAATGATGAAGTCAACTCCAAGCTCAATATCTCGAGGGAAGAAATCAAACGCTCAATAATATTTACGACTCCCGAGAACGAACACCGAGAGGAACCCGAACGCTTACCGAATGATAGATCAACCCCAGTTACTCATTTCGTGAGGGAACCCGCCATCGCCTTTAAGGATCGTAATCTCACTATCCCTCCCCTTCCCAGGGACCTTTCCATCGTCATTCCACAGCCACGGGATATCCTGCGCGCTCATTGCTCTGTCGAACCTGTTTGCCATAACTTCCCACTTGTGCAGGAAGAATTAATTAAGCCGAGAATAATATGCAGGGGTTTGGGTCAATTGACACAGATTCCCGAATTCCATGAATCTGATGCCGAGAGGGAACCCGATAGCGAAGAAGAAATTGAAGCGCCTGAAGAATCATACCCGATTAAGCCAATAAATTATTCTTCTGAAGTTCCAATGGACCTCAGTACTGGCGAGTGCCAAGAAGATGTTTTAGATCTCAGTAAGAAAAAAACAGAAAAAGTTGAAGAAGTCCCCGTTTCGGACGCTGAAACGGAGAACTTTATTCCGAAAACCATTGAATTCAATAATAACCATACTGCAGCTATGTTTGAGAAGACCCAACTGTTTCTTGCTCAACAGCAACTATTGAAGGAAGCACATCTTCAAAAGATAGATCCTGCTGCCAGCTTCTACGCTAATCAGTTATCCCAGCTCTACCGAACTGGAGCTGCGTTCCCTGGTTTGGGACTGCCCCCCACCTTTCCATTGAACCATTTCCATTTCTTACAACATAATCCCTTCTTCTCACCTCCCACCAATCCTAAGGAGTTGGCGGAAATTAAAGAAAAGATACAGAAGGAAATCATTAGGGGTCTGCAGCTCTCTGGAGGCGCTATCGTCGGGATGGAACAACATAACATCGTTAACAACATGGCGCTGGCAACAGAACGATTACAGGCATTCCACCAGCAGGCTCTGAATAACACGGCAAGTCCAGATATCAAACCACATACACCTGCTCCGATGATCAAAGTTGAAGAAGACGTGAAGCCACCCCTGCATATAAATACAGACCCACCGAGTACAGTTCCGTACTCTAATCCAGTTATGTCGTCTCCGAAAATCCACAAAAAAGAAGCTGTTGCCAATCACAGTCCCAACTCGGTGAAGATGGTCATTAAAAATGGTGTTCTGATGCCCAAGCAGAAACAAAGGAGATACAGAACTGAAAGGCCGTTTTCTTGCGAACATTGTTCTGCCAGATTCACTTTGAGATCCAATATGGAAAGGCATATTAAGCAACAGCACCCGCAATACTGGTCCCAGAGGCAAAGGTCCAACATCGGCCTGCCCAGGAAGAATCCCATATCTCTTGTGCCCCAGAATATAACAGTGCCTTCCCTCAATTATGAGAGCCGCCTTAATTATATTAAGAACCTCCACCCGAACAGTGATTTACCAAATAACAATTCAAACAGCGGGGAAGACAGAGACAACTCCTCCAACCATTCCAGTGGAATTCCCAATAAAGCCTACAGCATGATATCGGATCAGGTCAAGTACGCCATCCTGGCTCAACAACTCAAGTCCCATAACAACTACTCGCAGCCCAAGAATTCACACAGTCATACTGAAATTTCGGTAGCCGAAAACGAAGAAGATGACGAAGATGATACTTTGGTCATCGACGAAGAAGAATCTATCGATGATAAAACTCAGGTGGTCAAAGATCTGCAAGTCAAAAGCAATCCAGAGAATACGCAAACACTGACTGATGCAAATTTACTAGCCAAAAAAGTGGCTCAAGAAATATTGATCGGTGTCTCCGCTAAAACCCAACATCCTGATATTTCGAAAGATTTTGACTGGAAAATAGCTGGCAATTTGATCAGTAAGAATCCTCAACACCACACCGCTCCAGCTGTCATCCCCACGTTTGTCAGTCAGATTGGCCAAAGTGAGGATATGGAAGTCGATATATCTGAATCTGACAACAAAGAGAGCAAGCAAGAGGAGGGAGATTTGGTTTCTGTCTCTCGACTTTTGGACAATGCCAGTGCCCAGATTCCTTTTGGAAAATACTTTAAAAACGATTTTTCTGCCAATGCTGAAATGCAGCCACGCCATGATTCGGGCATTCAGCACCAGGGAGAGGGGTCCGAGGAAGATGAAGAAGGTCTGGTGGCTTCTTCCGGATCCACAAGCGAGGGGAACAACTCAGGAAGTGATGAAAATCGGTGAGTAGTCAAAATAATTCGTTACAATAACCTGTATTTTTAATTGCACATTATATCAAACCTTGATTGATAATATTACCATTTTGTAACCAATCCTTTGTTTTGTAGATCTGAATCGGAGAACACCACCCAGGTCCCGCAGAAGAAGAAGTCTGCCTACAGCCTGGCTCCCAACAGGGTGTCCTGTCCCTATTGTCATCGCAAGTTCCCGTGGTCTTCCTCTCTGCGGCGCCACGTCCTGACGCACACAGGCCAGAAGCCCTACAAGTGTCCCCACTGCCCCCTGCTGTTCACCACCAAGTCCAACTGCGATCGCCATCTCCTACGCAAGCATGGAAGTCAAACTCAACAGACACAAGTAAATGCCACCACAGTCCCAGCAAACAGCGCAGAGCTTCCACCAAACAGCGTTTCAATTCCCGGACTCGGCAACCAAGGTTTCATGATGAGGAACGTACCAGAGAGACCGTACAAGTGCGCAAGCTGCCCCAGCAGCACCTTCTCTACCTTGAGCAACCTGAAAAAGCACATGTCTTCGAAGCACGGAATTCACATTGCTGACTCTCGTCCCGGAAGTCCAAAAATGGATGACGGAAATCATGAAAGCGGCGATGAACCGCATCTTACTTCAGACGACGAAAAGAAATACAATGAAGTTGAATTTAGTGGAAAGGAGGCGGAAAAGAACTCGCCCGATTCCAGTGAAGTCAGGAGCGAATGGGAGAGCCAAATATCAACATCCAAATACAGTCCTTCTTACTTGCAAGATGTACCTTCCAACATGCAGAATTCAGACTTGCCTTTCAAGTGCCACCTTTGCGACCACTCTTACGCTGAGAGGCAGGATGCCCTGGATCACATCAAGGATGTTCACGGGCCGGAGTATGAGCTTCTCATGTCTAAGGGAGCTCTGGAGACCAGCACTTCATTTGGCGAGGAGATGGGATCCTCCACTCCAGACAGGACGGGACACCGGAGTGAAGGCGGAGACGAACAAGGAGAGGAAACCGGAGAGCAGCTGAGGGGCAAGTTCCCAGATTACGCCAACAGAAAGGTAAATAACTTTTTTACAATCATTGCCTTATAGCTTGTATGTGTATTGAAATAGTTCAATAAAAGCAATTTTTTTTTTACTATAATACATCTATTTTTATTAGATATTTTTGCCTTTCCGCCACAGTTCTATGCATTGAACAGCACCGCCTAGCTGCACCATCATGTTACCAAATTTCCGAGAAGTGCGTGAGTGTCACCAAAAGTTGATAAAATGCATTGTCATCGACAATGAGTCTGTCTGTCGGCAAGTGGATTAATTTCCACTTCCAAAATTTGCATTCAATCATTCGAGAAAACAAATGCTAAATTCAAAAGGATGTATTTAAAAAGTTTTTTTTTTGGAACTCACCATATTGTTATCACTTAGATGTTTGTATACTAATTATGTATTGTATTGTTTTGTCCAGGTGGTTTGCGCATTCTGCATGCGGCGCTTCTGGTCAGCCGAGGATCTGCGCCGCCACATGCGCACACACACGGGCGAGCGCCCCTTCTCCTGTGACGTATGCCGGCGCCGCTTCACCCTCAAACATTCCATGCTGCGTCACCGCAAGAAGCACGCGCACGACTCCCGCAGCTGCGAGGACCTCTCCACCGCCAGCGGGGACGAAGAATCCCCATCCAACTACTCCAAATCCACAAACAGCACTCTCAATTCAAGCTACGCCTCGTCCAACCTCAGCACGTCAACTCCAAAGAATGCGTTAACGCTCAATGGATACCAAACGGCCATCAACAAAAACCTTTCTCCAGACATCCCGAACAATGTCAATAACAACAACTCTCCTCCAGCGCAAAACTACCAAGGTAAACTCAAACTACAAAACATAAAAAACAATGATGTCAAGAGTATCCGGTATTCCACGGATGATAACGAAGGCCAGGAGAACGAGATGGAAACTGGTAATGATCTGATCGGTAATCTTTTGGGCATCAGCGATAAGCGGATGATCAATAAATTGCTGTCTTCGGCCGACGAAGCCGCAAAACTCTTGGGTGTGAATAAGTGACCAAATATCGCCGGATTGACTCTCTACAAGTGCGAAAACACTACGTACGTGGTGTTCGGAATTCAGTGAAATACTATGGACATTTTTATGGTAGGAGAATCACACAAATTAAATGTTTGTGGAGTTTTTTGTGTCTATTTTGTTTTTTATTAAGAACACTTTTGTGAAATGTGTATGTACCAAAAAGTTTTGTCAAAGATATGTAATGTTATTTAGCTTGAGTGTGTTTAGAGCGAGCTATCACGTTTTTATGCAATAATGAAACGAGGAGTTTGGGGTAATTGTAGGTTTGTTTTTCTGCTTGGTGCTTGTCAATGAAGTGTGTTTGTAAATTTAGATTTGGGGAGTTCGTATTTGGTAGTTGACAGCGTTGTAGGGTTTTATTTAAATATATTCTGAGCCATCTAAGATGGTAGTAATAATTATTGTGACAAATGCATGACATTTTAATTTGGATGGAAGCCTCGTTTGCCATGTTTTTCTAAGATTTTAAACCAAATATATTAAAAAGCGGCCATTATTTATTGTCTATAAACATAAATTTATATAATATATAATTATTATTATGTTTCGTTTCATAGTGGCAGCGAATTTTGGTAGATTTTATTAATAATTTAAAATATAAAAAATAAATGTTTCGAAAGCATATTTTAAAATTTAAGGACATCTAGTCACAAAAAGTAAAGTTAGTAGTGTTTTTTTAAATTATTATATTTCTTAATTTTCGGCTAAAGTTTCTATAAAGAGCACCGTTTTGAATCTAAAAAGCATTTATTTATTCCTACATTTAAAAAGATTCCTGATATGTTAAATTAAAATACTTAAACATTCAAATGCGTATTTCATCGTGAACCATTAATTTGTACGCTTTGATTTTAATTCCTAAATAATTCCATTTCTTTTTCCACCACTTGGGTACTAATTAGCGAATAACTATGTTTATTATTTAATTATTAATTTTAGGCCTAGGGTGGACTGAAGTTTACCAATATGTTTGTTAAAACCACATTGATTGGAAATTGAGCAAATTGCAGCAATAATCATACTTAAGTACTTCAATTATGCTTAATAATTAAATACATAAACAATATTTTAGCATTCCTTAAAAATTAAATCAAATTTTATGATATTGACTGTAAAAAAATAACTTTGCGACATTTTAGTTTGGTTGATCTTATATATTATCAAAATTTCCGTTGAATATTGTTGTTTTTGGATTTGCTTAAAATCAATGCCTGACTGATATCTCACTCTAATGTATTTATATTTTTCTTAGTTGTTAGTTGTAAGTTTGCTAGAGTTAGTGTGCAAACAAATCATACGCTAGATATACCAACAAAAATGTTAGATTCTTACAATTCGGCACTTGGCTGATGCGGAAAGAATATAGTACTTATCGTTAATTATTTAGTTTAATTTAGTATCTACTTCATTTAATTTATTTCTCATTGTTTTTGGCACTTTTAATAGTTTATGCGTAGTTAGTTTGCACTTCTACTATTTATAACATTGAAATATGTTTTAATTTTTTGAATTTGTGTCTTGTTCTGTTTGTTAATTTGCTAGATTAGGTAAATGTATATAATAATGTAACGATGTTTATCTCTGGCAATACCAATGAGCCTTGTAGGTTATAAAGTAGCCTAAAAGTGGGAAAAATCCTTATAATGATCATGTAAAATATATAAGTGGATGCTTTCATTAGAAGGAAATCTTTAGTTAGTAACTATTTATATTTATATCTCCAATAATTAATATTTTAAGGTAGGTTTAGAAGATTTATCGATTAAAGCATTCGTTTCGCAGTCATCGAATATACTTAGAATTAAAGTTAATAGTTGATATTAATATCAACAATTATATCTTATTTCAAATATCCAAATTATCTACTTATTCATAGATTTCTCGAAGACTTTTATTATTTCATTACAATTTTATTGTTTATAAATATGCCTTTTTGAATAGTGTATAACATATCGTGGTTTATAAATAAATTATAATAATATATTATCGTGTATCACTTGGTTAAAAGTTTAAAAGACATTTTCCAAATAAATATTACGTAAATACGAAGAAAATTATTTAAAGTTAAATAAAATATTGGTAAGTACTAAAATGAAAAATGCATTCCTTAAGTGACTTAACAGTTTAGATTAAACAATATAATGTCAGTTTTTTGGCAATTCTTGTTTCAGACTTAATTAGTTCAATTAGAAATTTTAAGAATGAAGCCATATAAATATTAAATTTTGTAGATAACTTTTATTAATTTTTTGTTACTTAAAATCAAAATAAGCCTTTTTTATGTGCGATAATGTTTTCATTTAGATAATATACTCGTACATACATATGTGTATGTTTTATTTTTGCCTTTGTTTAACTATAAAATGATTGAGCTATAAAATACATAATATATTATTAATAATTTTTAAAATTCACTTTTATCGTTTGTTTAATTGTTTATCATTTTGAGAAATAGCCTGCATAGACGTGGCTTAAAATGTGATTTTAGTTTTTAGAAATGATGTTGAAACAAGTGTAAAATAATATTTTCTCATAACTTGTTTGGGTTTAATTAAACCATGAAACAAAGTATGTACTTAAATCTAATTGCACCAAAGGTTTGTATGTAATTTAACTGCACCATTTCACAAGTTGACTTTGATATTTAATTGTTTCATTTTGTCAAGTAAAATAATAAATAGATTGAAGCATTCTTTGCACTAAAATCTTACGAGTTTGTTTAGCTGGGATATTAAATTAAATGAAATCTGTGTATTGCTCTTTTACGTGTATTGCAAATGTTGTTTTAAGGCTGGTTAATACTGAATTGATTATGTACTTAACTCTAAATCCTCGATGCAGTCAGAGTAACATACATATTATATCAAACAAGCAATACATAATATAACGAATTGATGCTTTCCAGCCATTATGTAATATCGTAGTATTATTGTGTTTAGGGCAACGGTAATGTCTGCGCTTGCTTATTACAATAACCAATGTTTGAAATGCGGCGCCGTCGTGTAGTTATAGTTAAAAGAGTTAGTTATAGTTAGAAGAGTTGCAATCATTGCATTACAGCTTCATACCAAAGCTATAATATACTACTATATTTCATATATTATACTTCATACTATATTTACACTATGAAACTACTTTGAAATGTACTAACTTATTAATATTACATGGTATAGTCTACGTTAAGTAATATCCACACAAATGATTTGAGTCACATAATACAGTCATATTTTAGGATATTGCGGACGAAAGCGATTTGGTGCAGGATTACGATGTATATTTGACTAGATCATCAGTTAGTTGAATAAACTAGTTTTCCCCTGTAATGTCCGACTTATGTCTAGGAAGTATTAATTATCTCTAATAAACTGTGTATCTCTTTATTTCTTAAGCCTACGCTTATACCTGGCAGTTTGTACTTTAAATCTTGTATTTGTTTCATGTGCATCCTCTCTCTCACTCTCTCCTTAATTAATTTAACTTCAAATCTTCAACATACATATAACTGGATGAAAACATATCGAGCTTAATTATTGCCTTTTATAAAAAAACTGTAGAGTAATATAAAATTATACAAAATGAAATCAACTAAAAATGAGTTAAATGTTTGGAATATCTTTAAAAACATATTTGGAAACAGGAATGCCTTACGTGAACGCCTTTTAACTACTTAACTTATGTGCCTTTTGAAATGAATTTTTACAACGAATACATAGTCATATCTTTCAGATTTCTCGTTCCCGCGTTGTAATTAGTAGATGAGGTTTGTCTGTTTAGAGGAAGGAGTTTTGCCTGCACGCGTGTTGAACCTTGTACGATATTATGTGATGTGTGTCTTACTTGTGAAACGCGTCACTTGGTCTGTTTTACATTATTTGTAATTTGTCAACGAAACGTTTTGACTTAATTATTATATTATAATATATTGTTCACTGAATTTATGAATATCCAATTTATGTAAATACACGTTATGGAATTGAAATAAAGATTTAAAAAATATATCACCATGTTTCTTCTTCTGCAAAGTTCTCTCATTTCCTCACACTGACTCCAAAACAAGGAACTCTTTTGAGTTCTCTCATTTCCTCACACTCACCCAAAACAAGAACCTCAATTGAGTTTTCTCATTTTCCCACACCTACAAAAAACTTTATTCGAGTTTTCTCATTTCCCCACACTGACTCAAAACAAAAAAATATTTGACTTCTGTCATTTCCCCACATTCAACCAAAACAAGAACCTCATTTGAGTTCTCTCATTTCCCCACACTCAACCAAAACAAGAACCTCATTTGAGTTCTGTAATTTCCCCACACTCAACCAAAACAAGAACCTCATTTGAGTTCTGTAATTTACCCACAATCAACCAAAACAAGAACCTCATTTGAGTTCTGTAATTTCCCCACACTCAACCAAAACAAGAACCTCATTTGAGTTCTGTCATTTCCCCACACTCAACCAAAACAAGAACCTCAATTGAGTTATCTCATTTCCCCACATTGACTCTAAACAAAAAAAACTAATTTTATATAGACACAAAACTGGAATTGTTGTCTAAATCACATTTTCACAAAATTACTTCATGAACAGATGCGACTGACTCCAGAGACATATTCTGAACTTATTTTGGAAAATATTAAGATATTCCAAGTTCCTTTAAAGTTTTATTTGCTGGTAACACATTCAATTTGCACCTCTTATGGGGTACAGCTGAGCAGCCCGTTTCATACAAATCTTTATTTTGAATTCGAGGCCAAAATATCCAACCATTTTTTTTTGTAATCAAAAGGTATATCTAGTATGGGTATATTTATTTAATTGTCTTTTAAATTACATAATGTAGGTCATAAAAGATTTCAATATTTCATGATTTTAGAGGCAAGTTGGGCGATTATTTCAGTGATTCAATCCAATATTGTATTTGTTAGCCTTTCTTGAAAGTTTTTTTATTGACAAAACTATTTATTCATATTCATATTGCGTATGTACGGGCGCAAACAATTAATTATTCTTAATATTTTAAAGCATAACTTGTAAAAAGGGTTTTTCCGTAAAATAATTATACGCACGCCATCTATAAAAGAGTAGAATATGAATTCTTTTGACAATCACCTTAAGGTTAAACGTCACGTACGTTATAATCTACGCATTCACAGATGGCGCCAATCAAATTATTTTAGGTTTTTAATGCTTTTAGCACGTTACGTTTTAAAACATTAAGATAAATTAATTGTTCGCGATCGAATATATTTAATTAGAATATAAATAAATAGTTTTGTCCCTAAAAAATCCCAAATCTTTCAAGAAAGGCTGAAAAATTCAATTTTGTATCGGTGACTCAATCCAAAATTGTATTTTTCAGCCTTTCTTAAAAGATATGGGTTTGTTTGGGGACAAAACTATTTATTTATATTCTAATTAAATATGTACGATCGCGAACAATTAATTTACCTTAATGATTTAAAGCGTAACGTGCAAAAAGCATTAAAAACCTAAAATAATTTGATTGGCGCCATCTATGAATGCGTAGATTATAACGTACATGACGTTTAACCTTAAGGTACGTCATGTACGTTGTAATCTACGCATTCACAGATGGCGCCAATCAAATTATTTAAGGTTTTTAATGCTTTTTGCACGTAAGTTTTAAAATATTAAGGTAAATTAATTGTTCGCGATAGTACATATTTAATTAGAATATAAATAAATATTTTTGTCCATAAACAAACCCAAATCTTTCAAGAAAGGCTGAAAAATTCAATTTTCTATCAGTGACTCAATCCAATATTGTATTTTTCAGCCTTTCTTGAAAGATTTGGATTTGTTTATGGACAAAAATATTTCTTTATAATTCATATTGCGTATGTACGGGCGCAAACAATTAATTATTCTTAATATTTTAAAGCATAACTTGTAAAAAGGGTTTTTCCGTAAAATAATTATACGCACGCCATCTATAAAATAGTAGAATATGAATTCTTTTGACAATAACCTTAAGGTTAAACGTCATGTACTTTGTAATCTACGCATTCACAGATGGCGCCAATCAAATTATTTTAGGTTTTTAATGCTTTTTGCACGTAAAGCTTTAAAATATTAAGGTAAATTAATTGTTCGCGATAGTACATATTTAATTAGAATATAAATAAATATTTGTGTCCATAAACAAACCCAAATCTTTCAAGAAATGGTGAAAAATATAATATTGGATTAAGTCACCGATACAAAATTGAATATTTCAGCCTTTCTTGAAAGCTTTGGGTTTGTTTATGGACAAAACCATTTATTTATATTCTAATTAATTATGTACGGGCGCAAACAATTAATTTACCTTAATATTTTAAAGCGTAATGTGCAAAAAACATTAAAAAACCAAAATAATGTGTAGATTATGATGCGTAGATTATGACGTACGTGACGTTTAACCTTAAGGTTAAACGTCAAGTACGTTATAATCTACGCATTCACAGATGGCGCCAATCAAATTATTTTAGGTTTTTAATACTTTTTGCACGATATACTTAATAATATTAAGGTAAATTAATTGTTCGCGCCCGCCATCTGTGAATGCGTAGATTATAACGTACGCGACGTTTAACCTTAAGATTAAATGTAACGTACATTAATCTACGCATTCACAGATGGCGCCAATTTAATTACTTTAAAGTAAAACTTTAGGTTTTTGCAAGTTGTTATGCTTTTAAATATTAAGGTGAATAATAAGTTTGCACCCATAGTAAATACACAATATGAACACATATGAATTAATAGTTTTATCCATAAACCGACCCAAATCTTTCAAGAAAGGCTAACAAATACAAAGTTATATTGGTGATTCAAACCAATTTTGTATTTTTTTTAAAGCAGGTTTCCCAAAAACAATTACGCTCGCGCTATCTATGAAAGAGTAGGTTATGAATTCTCACCGATATTATTTAGGTTTGTGGTGCAAAATGATGGTAACTCCTTTACAAATCTACAAAAATGTATTTATGAAAAACCCATAGATGTCTCTTTGAGCTATCGAAGTGACCACAATAAAAATTAATACATTTTATTTCTTCAGTGTAAAAACTGGTAAAAACAAACGAACCATACAGTTGCAGCTTGAAGCTTGACATATTATTTATCTCTGCAGGCAGCCGAAAGAGAAGCTAATTAAAACTTTTTTCAATCTATAGTTTTTTATTATAAAAAATAAGTAGTGGCAGGTCACCAACTGAATAATGCATGTACATACGAGTAGTTTATATGTGGATTTATATATTTTTTCTTATAATACTCATTAATTTTTCGAAGAAAACTTCTTCGGAAAGGTTTTCACTTTGTAATGGCATTATTTATTTTTATAAAAAGACAAATAACTTTGTTTACATCACTTTAATTAATAGTATAATACTCCTGTAACAAAGCAATTTTAGATTTTTTTAAATATAGGTGCTAGATACTCTCAGTATCTCCAGGAGAAACACCACCGTTTAGAATAAAATCATTGCTTAAAATGGCTTTAGCTGTAATTAGTGACCAGATCTGAATAGCTAGGTACCTACCAACGTTCCTCCGATTAAAATATATATAAAAAAATTGGTTCAGTTTGGTTATGGTTATCGGCTAATTTAAAATTATTTCTTTTCATAGCCTTTAATGACTTTTCAAGGAGGTGTTGAGTTGACTTTATTCTCAGTTGGCATGGCACCCTTAAAATTAACTATGTAAACTCAACAACTCTTTGAAATATCATTAAAAGCTATGAAAAAAATAATTTAAAATAGTTCAAAACCCCACCTAGTTATGCTAGTCATTCACTCACGATAGAAAGAATTCAAAATAAATTCTTAAGATATATTAAATTTCAGAATGGGTATTACAAGGGAATGTATCAACTATGATTATCTACTATGTCAACTTAATTTATTAAAATTATCCGAACGTAGAATAGTATATGACCTAACATGTTTACATAAAATCATAAATTCAATAATTGACAGCCCAGAACTATTATACTTGATTTCTTTCCATATACCTCGCAATTCAACATCGAGGCACTATCTACCATTCTATTGTGACAACTCCAACACAGAATCACAATTGTATACCCCTGTTCGCCGTATACAAAATTTGGCTAATGACTATAAAGATGTTGTTGACATATTTAACACATCATTCACTAAATATAAACAAGTCATAGTAAAATTTATATCAGAAAGAAGAACCACAAATTTAATAATTCCAACTGCATAGCTCTGCTTCGAATTATTTCACATGTATTGCACTTTTCCCAGTCTACAGTTTTTCCATCTTGCATGGTGGAGTATTTTGTTTTTATTTCAATTTGTTTTTTTTACTCTATTTTTGTTTTTGATTTGGTTATGATTTTGATTTTGATTCTGATTTTTATTTTGATTTTGATTTTGATTTGGATTTCGATTTCGATATTGATTTCGATTTCGATTTTGATTTTGTTTTTGTTTTGTTTATGATTTTGTTTTTTATTTTGTTATGCACATTTAGATTTAGATGTTCTTTGTTTTAAAAATAATGTATGTAAAAGCCCAGCCGGGCGTGAAATTCCAAATAAATAAATAAATAAATAAATAACCTATTTGGCCAATTTTTTACATCACTTATGACTTTTCAAAGGAGTTTGACCGTACGCAAACTTGAAAAAAATCACCCATCGGTTTTGCTTTCCACTCACAACAGTTGGTAGCGTGTCTTCTGAGGTGACAGTAACCTTTAACTCTCATTGTGCTAATGAAAATTTTTTGCAGTCCGCCAGCTTCTTTTTTCGTATGGTGGGGGGGTCAGAGGGGGACATCTGGTCTGCGAACCAGTCTAGGGCATCAGTCGTCGCCCTGTGGACCTCATCAATCCCGCTGGGGAATGAATGGAGCGAACATTAATTAACCACATATTCGGTACCACATTCACACATGGCCGAATTGTTAAGGCCCCATCTATGCATTGTATGGACACAACAACTAGGGAGCTATCCTATAATGGTGGACCAGAGTTTAAGAGGCAATGACAAACCCAAACTGTCTCTCAGTGGGTCCTTGACTGAGATGGCCTTTTTCCACGTTGGCCGACTGCCACTCAAGTTTCCACCGGTCTTCCGGGGTGAGAGGTAATCGGAGGAGCCTCTCACCTTCCATCCAGAAGGATTTACGAGACTTCAAGCGGCATGCCGGGTGAGAAACGACATCATCTCATCGTGCAAAGGAATTGCACTTTTTTGCAGCGCCTTCTTGTATACCCTCAATGTTGCAATATCTCACCTGATATTTGGCGGGGTTATGTTTGCAAGTGCGGGGAGCCAAGGGAGAGGAGTAGATTTTAAAGTCCCGCGGATGGGTCGCATTGTGGCATTAAGATGAACGTCAACCATGGAAGTGTGGGCACTTCTAGCCCATACTGGCGCACTCAACCGGTCAGTGGTTGAGTGGGCATCGCGTTTGGGTCCCACCCAGGCGTTACGTGTTCGATTTCTCGGCTGGCTATGTCCTCCATTACGACACAAGCAACATTTTGGGCTTACTGTGGTGGTAGTAGGAGATTTTCAATTATTGTCAGGTTATTCGTAACCCGGGAATGTTTGGACTTTCTTTTTAAAAAAAAAAGTATTCAGCTGTTCTTGTTGAGAAAACCAGGGCAATGGATGCGAGAGCGGGTTGTCGTCCACCAGCTAATTCTATTTTCGTAATAACTTTGTAACTATTTTTTGCAAAAAAATTATGTTTTAGTAAATTGTACTGCCTTTAGATATTGTGTTTATGTATATACAGTGGAATCCGTTTATTATGAGTCCTCCTATATGTTTGAGTATGTATAAATATATGTGTACATATATGTATGCATGTACATATGTATGTATATGTGTATAAATGTATATGTGTGTAAGTGTATGCATCTGTAAATATATGTACATGTACCCGTCTCAGAACAGACATAGTCTAGTGAGGCGGGTTACTTACTTATTTGTAAACGATAATTTAAAACAATAAACGCTCGGGTTGCCGGCATTGAAATAAAAAAAAAAATAAAATTGACCAACCGCTTAATATGAAGTAATTACACAGCGAAGTTTGGTTTTCATATAAAATTCTTTATAACAAAGTCGGATATAATGACTTCGCTTATAGTGACATGTCGCTTATTGTGACCCATTTTTAATAAATTATGTCCTAATTCCATGAAAAATTATGTCAGTTATAGTGACCGATATGATTCCTAACACCTTCGGCAGTGTTCGGGGGGGTCACATGACGCCCAACGATATTCGGCGCGTGCGTGGCACGTCACGAGTCTTAACATGTTGTGTTTATCTCTATTAAAATAAATACTTACATATATACCTACCAAAAACAGGAGGTTGTTTATTTTCTACAAAATGCTTAGTATGACGTGTTTGTCATTTCCCTTCGATGTCATTATAAACGGATTCCATTGTACATATAATTTTTATTTTAAAAGAAAGACAAACATTCCCGGGTTACGAATAACCTAACAATGTTTAAAAATATCCTACTACCACCACAGTAAGCGGAAAATGATGCTTGTGTCGTGATGGAGGACTTAGCCAGCCAAGGAATTGAACACACGATGCCTGGGTGGAACACAAACGCGATGCCCACTCAGCCACTGACCGGTCATTTTATTGATAAAAATAGGATAATTTTTTGATTGATACGGTGGCACTCCCTCAGTATGTTTCTATCCAGATAAAGTAAATACTTTGCTCGCTTAGGGGTTTGAACTGACTATAAGCACTTTAAATTGTGTCATTCTGAATGCTTTCTCTCATTCCTTCCAGTGCTGGGATTTGACCACAATTTTCCTTAGGTTTTTAGTGTGGCACAATGATAGAATTAATCCAAAGAGGAATCAAATCCTAAACTACAGTTTGTCAAATAAGAGTAGAAAATAAATGAGGTCGCCACCGTTGCCCAAATGGCAATACTAAAAATATAACCATGGTGTTAATCTAAAGCTGTGTAACCTACATTTTTATTAAAAATTAAAAAGGCAAGTGAAAAAAATATTTTTTCATTGCTATATAGATTCTACCACTAATCTCAAAATTAGAATTGCATTTAGGTATATTATTATTATATATTTGCAATTTTGTGTTAACATAATGAAAAATAACATTTTGCAATTTTGTGTTAAAATAATGAAATATAAAGCACACTTTAGAAATTGCTCACATTTATTTAATACTAGCTTAAGTATCTAGCATTGACTAGAATTCTTATAAACTGGAATTTTGAAAAATATAGGCTATCAAACTTTGAATCAATTGAACTTTAAAAAGAAGAAAAGAATTCTCCATCAAATTTCGGAATTACTCTTCAAATCTAAGTTAAATTAAATGAAAGCCAATCACTTTGTAAAACACAATTTAATCAAATTTATGTCATTTAGTAGGTACCTTCACAATAGTGCTTATTCGATAAATTTTGTTTTTAAGAACAATTTTTTTTTTTTAAATGTGTGTACAGTGTTTTGAATTTTCTGTGTCATTGCAATTTTAAAGAATATTTGACAGATAAATTGGTGTTGCCAGCCTAAAAATTTCTTAGTTCCATTTTATTTATTTTCTACTCTTATTTGACAGACTCTACCAGATATTAACCGGCTTTTAACCATAGAAAGACTTGAGTAGAGAGAAAAAGCCAAATAACAATTTTAAAATAAATTCTTTTATTTCACACTAATACTGTACATAAATAATAATTTGTGCTCAAATCGACCAAAGTATTGTTCCTCATCTGTGCAATAGGAAATATTCTTGCTTGGCATTACTTTTCGAACAAAAAGAAAATATGTAGTAGCTCTCACAACAACCGGTGTAAATCAAACGATAGCAATAAACAATCATGAATTTAATTTCAAAATACATACATTCGGCCAATGAGTAACAAGGAATATACGTGGAATGATAAATACATACATCAAAATCTATATTAAAAAGAAAATAAACTAACTTACGATGGTAGGAATCCCAAACTCGGAAATTAACAGCTTTTTCATGATGCTTTAAAATTACGTGTATATCACGCAAGAATCCCATTGACTTTTAACCAGGGTTCTATTGCAACCCGAAATAACCTCAATTATGTATTATAATGTCAAGCTGTAAATTTAGAGTATGGAAATCGATTTCGACACGCTTACAAAATTGCAGCATGCATTTAAAACAAAAGTTATAACGATATTCTACCCACTTTTATAACATTATTCTAGTTGAACGTTCTACCTTTAAATTTGAACACGGATGAAATTCATAAATATTTTATTTATTAATAATATGTATGTAGAACATTTTTATTTGTGAACAGCTTACTTTAACAAACAGGTTATAATATACTTTAACAATACAAAGGCATTTAAGTTAATAGTTAAAACAAATAACTCAGCAAATGTTATTAGGCTTAAAATAATAGTTGATGAACTCTGATCAGAAACCAGATTTTAATACTAACGACCTAGAGAGAAGATTACTATTATTTTATATTTTCAATAAGCTAATAGCAAAATTTTATGTTATTTCTTTCTGTGCCTATTACGATTCCACCAGAGTTCAAAATCTTGTACATCAGCGTTTATATACGGATTTTCAAAACTAAATAAGTGACGATAAGAAATAATAAAAACACACCTAATTTGAATCGATCATCTAATATTGTCAGCGTCTTCTAGATGGTAAACAATAGCAGGGATAATTTGGAATAATATTTACATGTGTATCGGGATTTTATATTTACACACAGATAAACAACCGTCACGACAATATGACCCATGTGATGTATCACAACGCAGACTGATCAGCGAGCCAACGTTATGTAGATGTAATATTAACATTATGTAGACAACATGTCAACAAGATGAGAAAGTTGTATCATTATGCAAACATGACGTAGATATGATGTAAACGTTATGTAAGCATGATGTGTTATGTTTGGGGGGTCATTTAGTAGCCTGATGGTTGGAGCGGGGCCCCTTGATGCGAGTGTACCGGGGACAGGAGTACAGGAGCGGCCAGGAGGTGTTGGTTGGTTGGTAAAGACCTGTGATAGGCCGCCGAGTGGGTTGGAGTGGGGTGGAGATTATCCGACGCGGAAGTTGATGTGGAGCTCTGGCTTGATCTCGTACACCAGTGCCAAAATCTCCATCACCACCTGGAATTGAAGAATTTTATTTGTAAATATATGCATTAGCCCACCAGCGGAGAAACAGCATTATCGCAATAAAGCTGTTTTTGTTCAAATCATTTAAAATACATATGTCTATGTTCACAACAAAAGTCGTTATTAAAATATCAACTACAGAAAGTTATACAAGGCATAAAGTGTCAGCCGGGTAGTGTGTGTGTGCACTCCTTTTCCGTACAACAGTCAAGATAAGTCAATTATCAAAACTAATAGTAAACCTAGTTTAACTTATTATTTGAAATTAATCTTATCCAAAAATGTACTTATTGTTCAAATAAAATATTTGTAGACTCAACACATGTTATACGTAGTGAGATAGGCACAATAGAAAATGGTTCCATGCCAACTCAGAACCACCTCAGAAAGGTCATTAAAAGCTATGAAAAAATAATTTTAAAATAGCCGGTAACCGTAACCTCACTTAACCTATTTAACCAATTTTTTAAATATTTTTTTATCATCACTCTTAGTAACCTTTCTGAGGTGCTTCTGAGTTGACCTGTCACCGTAGAAAATATGTGTAAACTTTAACAACACAAATAAATGTGTTGAATAAATTAAATAAATAAATTTGAAACTGACCGCAGTCGACGCTTGGAATTAAAAAAAAAACATATTTACAAAACATGGGGATGACTTAACCCTCAGAATGCCAGGGGTAAAATGCCAACCACCCGCCGTATGCCGGCTGACACTATTTTCATAACCTGTTTTTTTTTGCAAAATTAATTTTTTAATAAATTGTATCATTTTACCGAATAATGTGTTCATATATTATTAAATGTTTGTGTTCATATCTATACTATGTAGTTTCCCCAGGATAACTAGTTAATTGTGGTCAGAGAATTGCTTTATTTCTCTGTAAAATTATTAAATTAGGACATATGAAAATAGTCTTTACTTTTATTATACTTTTCAGCTAAATACACTTCAATCAATACAATGCTATGAATTTTGAAAATCAGAATTATGACATTTCACACGGAATTTTGCAACATGCTTTTTCACAGATAAAATAATATTGAGTTAGATTATTTCCTTGTCAAGACAATAAAATATATTTTATTATGTTAGGAGCATTTTTTAATGTTCAAAATACAATAAAATAGAGACAAGTGCGTTGAGTTACTAGCTAACATTTCTTGGTACACCAGAGGTTCAATGTTGAGCGTCATTTATTTGTTATAGTGTGTTCAATATTACTTCTTTTACAGGCAACTATGGTTAATTTATGCATCAAAAGAAGAAATAAAATTGGGTTCATTTAGTTTTCGTGACAAAGGGCTAAAGAAGTTGTCATAAATATATATATGTATAATATACCGATCATCCAGTTTATTAGTCAGAAATCTCCAAATACTAAGTTTTGAGACAATAAGGAAAGCAAATTTGAAAGCTCACCATAAATGGAATATTATTTACTATGTTTATGTTACGTTATGTTTATGTCTATGTTTTACATATTAAATATGCTGTAAAATAACAGCGGGAGGCGTAATGATCCGGTATATTTTTGAAACATCCTACTATTTTACCCAGAAAACATCAAAAAGTTTGTTTAATTCACTACAAGTTTTTCTGCATTATAATTGATTTGGTGGTGTTTATGAGTAATCTGAGTACCATACCAGATGAAGGATACATTTTTACATATAACTGCATACTCAACTCAAATTTCGATTTTCCCTAGATGTTTGACTAATGCGTCGATGACACAGGGCGAGTTTACAAGCTACTATCTCGGAAATTCACTATCTGTTGGTAAACTCGCTCAGTGTCATCGTGTTACTTGCTAACTAGCAGATTGTTGACAATCCACGGAAAAAAGTTGAAAGGTCCTCAACTTTACACGCTACAAGCCGACTCGTGATTGGTTTATTTGTGTTTCCAATATGGCTGCCAAAAACCAGCTGATTTCGACTGTCAACTGTCTGAAGGATTAGTTCACGTTATTTCCGCTATTGGCGCTAGCAGCTACGTGCGAGTCCAGTTTCCTACAAAAATGTCGCGAGCTACTGAGCGAGTGGACAGTTTTGTGTGTCATCATGACAATCTCACTCGCCGATTCACCCGCTTTTAAATTTAGTAGATAGTAGCTTGTAAACTCGCCCTGTGTCATCGAGCCTTAATCAACTGGATATACACATAAATTTATTCTTTTTAAAGAAAGCAAACATTCCCAGGATAGGAATAACCTGGCAAATATTTTAAAAACCCTTGGAACTATCATCACCAAGCAGCACTTTCCGCGCATTGCTGCTCGTGCAATGACGGGGGCCTTAGTTAACAGAGGAATTGAACGCACATTTGATTTAACAGCGCTCGCCGTTAAAACTCGAGTTGGCGCGTTGCCAAAATGGCAACGTCTTTTTTCTCGTTTGTGGATTTCATGAGCATACCTTATCCTTGTGCACAGCCACGGCCTTGTTCATCTCCTCGATCTTCACCTTGGTCTCTTGCTCAATGCGGGCAGCTACATCCTCGCGGGATCCCATGTGCTGGAGAGATAATTATATTACATATTTTATTTATTTGTTTATTAATACATACACAGAACATTATGATACAAGTTATAGGCATATTAAATTAAATTATTACATGGTTATAGTATCTGTTATGTAAGTCCATGGAATATAAGTAGGTAATTTCACCTGAGATGTGAACGGTTCTTAAAACTTAACTAATGAATGTTAAGTACTTAATAGAAATTAATAAAAAGGAAGGAAGTACGTAGAGAGATAAAGAAAAAATTTGAAATGGTGCCCCAGGAACCATTTATTGGATAACCAACACCTCTGCCACAAGTCACCCCAAGTGATTTAATACATTCATGGGGTGAGGTTTGTACGGGTCTTGACGGCAGATGCGCCTCCCCACCAACTGCAGGCAGGCCTTGCCGGGAGACTGACTCCAGCAGGACTCTCTCGGAACATCGCCTTGCATCCCAGTGGGAGAGTTGGATCCACACACTGGCCCCCAGATTCCTGCCACCCCTCATATCATTTCCCTTCCCAGAACTTCATATCCTTCATTTTCTAAAAAAGACCCTCCACACAGCATCCTTAAAGAATACATAGGCCCTGAGAGGAATTATTTTCCTCGGGGCCTCCTGTATGGAGCTAATGTAAAGAAAAAAATACATATATGCTCACGAATTATAATTGACAGTTAATAAAAGTTTAAAGAAAAATGAAGTGTAAATAGTTATAAAATAATTTATATCACGCTAAAAAAATTAATAAATTAGTTTTGTATGTTAGCAAGGAATCATGAATAATGTCTTAAGTGTAGTAATTTTTCATAGTGGATATAAGTTGTGATTGCGCGAGTAATTGGCGAGTTATTTACTACATTAGTTTGTTGGCTTCTATATGAAAAAGCGAAGTGTGCCTGGTATGCCTCATTGGAACATTTTAACCAATGACGGATAGCAATTCTTAACTACAGTATCATACAGGGTTAACACCAAAGAGAGAAAGTGGAAAAGGTGGAAAATATAAAACGTAGGGAATAAATGAGTGAAAAAGGGGAGGGTCCAGCAAAATCTCACGTTACCTGAAAGAAATATACGAATCGTCCCAAATTTATCTCACCGAGGGGGGGGAGGGGTCTAGATTGGAAGAAAAACTGCTCACGTAATTAATGGATGCCACCAAAAGAACAAAAGAGCTAGCTCTCTCTCATAATGGATTCCAGCATTGATGGAAACAAAATGCGAATTTTATTGGTAGGTAAAATTATCTTACAGCATCAAAGCTAAGATAAAAGTAATACACAAAATAAGAAATAAATAATAACTTATTTTGGTATAAGAAAACCTCCTTTGATGGTACTTCCTTATAATGTGATTCATGTGCGTTATTAAAACTGGAGCTGTTTACATTTGGCGTGAGATTTTTAATGCAGTTTCACTTTTGCGATTGTGAAGTGGTTATTAACTAGACGAATCACATGGAATTTTTAAAGAGAATGCGTGTGGACAAGGCATAAGTTTACATGCGTACAAGGATGCACTACTACATAAATTAAATATTATCATAATAATAGTGTAAATGCTTCAAAACCACATATTAGCAGCAATTACACGCAGACTTTGGAGAGACAGAACCAAGCTCCGCTCAAGGCCACTGTGCAGAAAAGTCTCACAATACACTGCGCTATAAACCGTTAGCTTACTTTTGGATTTTACTTTTCCTGGAGTGGTGCGCAGAAAAGGAAGTAATTTGAAAAACATTTACTTTTTGTGTTTACCTAATTACACGTCATTTAATGTAAACGCATGAAGTCGGCTACTATCTAGCATGTAGTCCTTCGTATAGTATCAGGAATACTAACATAACAAAATGACAGAAATTATTGTAAATGGCCGCGATCTCAAACGACGAAAGCAAATTTTCATTTTATCCATTTGAAATTTTGAATGCAGTATTTTCCATCGCCCTGAATGCAAAAAGTTATCTTTCACAGTAATTATGGTGAATCAAAAGGTTTTTTCTAAAAAATATTCGTATTAAGCGTGTCCAGTGATTACCGTGAGTAATTTTACAAATTCTTAATCTTACCTTGGCCTCGAATTCTGTGAACTGCTTCACCCTTTCTTTCCTGTACTTCTCAATCTCCTCCTGAGCCTCTTCCTTGGCTTCCTTCAACCTGCGGGCCTTGCCTACAAATCAAATAACACACATTGAGAACTAAATACAATTAAATCACACCCAAACATACTGAAAAATGCTTTCCTATGACTTGGACTTCCAACAAGGATTAATAATAAAGTCTCTGGGTGATGTAAAAGATTTTGGAAATAAATTCTCTAGGCTACGTTAAATTCAGTCACAAGATTGGGTTTTAGATAACAGTACGTCGAAGGTTAGTATGAAAAAATGTAAATGTCAAAAGACAGCTTGAGAAAGTGTGTACTTGCCTATTACATGAAATTAAAAATGCTCTCAAACTATATTGAATAAATCGATTCGAGATACCATTTTACTCAGATTCCGCAGTTAGGCATGCAATTAACTATAACGCAACTGGATTTATAATATATTGTTGATTGGGATAAACTTCAAAGAACGTCAAGGGTCATAGGATTTTACAAGAAAAATTACAAAATATTGATGTCCTCATCAAAAACTGTGTAATAAACGTTGCTTAGACATATTTTAAAGAGTGTTATCAATAAATTTGGAGCTGGTAAGGGTTGAAATACACCAAATTATGAAAATGAAAGGGGTTACACCCAAAAAGTTTCAGAGTCAAGTAAAAAAATGTTATTTGTGTAAAAATGTTGGTACTTACGCTTTCTTGCCTCGGATACTTTTTCGGCAGCTCGCTTTTCAGCGGCCAGGAGCTGCTGGATTCCCTGAGTTTGGCTAGCCATTTCGGAAAATTGGACAAGAACAACCCGCAATGAGCAAAATTCTAATCAATAGATTTTTAGACAAGTGACCAAGTCATATGACCGGGAAGTTGTGATTTCTACCGCCACAGCGCTGCTGTCCAATCAGGCGCTCATTGGAAAGTTAGGCTACTTAGTAAGAATGTATCTTATTCACAGTCCGATTTATTTTGCGGTTCCAATAACAAATGTTCTTTTTTACTCAGTTTCTATTTTAAAAACAAACCATATCGTGTAAATATTGTCACTGGCTGCGTGGAATACTTAGTAGATAGGTACTCCAAATATTATTTTTTTAAATGTCATTTTAATGTTGTGGATAGAAAAATAGGGGTTTAAAGTTATTATAACATGTATATTTTCTGAAATAAAGCGGCACGCTGGGGGTGCTGTGCGTAGTGCGAAGAAATTTTTTTAGAATGTAAAAAAAATTGTAGCGAACCTATATAAACCTTACCGATAAAGAATCACAAGAGTTGATAGATCACTCCAAAACTGAGCAATAATACGTAGTTTACAAAATATTGCGCTTTCTCCTATCAATGGTTGGTAAAATCATTCAATTCACAGGAGTTAAAACTGCTCGGGGGTGTTTGGTTTCTTTTTGTTGTCTCAGATCAGAAAAAAATTGTGACCTTTTGGTAGATGTCTTTATTCTGAAAGAAACTGAAGAACCATGAGCGAATTGGATTACCATTAAAATAATTTATATTTGTTCTCCTTGTCTAAATCTTCCACAATATACTTACCTATGTATTCTTCATTGGACAGAAACGTGGGATTCGAGTCTAACCATCTCATTATACAAGTCAAACGTGATGAGTGGTAGGTATATCAAACATTAATTTTCTAATACTTATTAAGTATTATTTTTCCATTATTCTTACTGAAGAACACAGAACGGAGCTATTCTCTGTTGTTCGTAAATCGGATCAAGTATAAAACTGTTTGTTCTCTTAATGTAGGTGTAAGCAGTGGCGTAGCGAGGGGGGGCGGACCACCCCGGGTGCCACCCGACGGGGGGGTGACACTCGGTCGGATGGCACCTCCCCAATCGCAAATCTCTAGCCACCCCCCCAGGACAGACCAATTTTTTATGAGTCGAAATTAGTGTTTGTCAACTTTAATGGGAGGATGGGGGGGGGGGGGGGGTGCCACCCGTGCTAGCTACGCCACTGGGTGTAAGTACCTAATAAAATAAATATTTTTTTAAAATTTTAAATATCTATGGAATTATAAAATTTGCCCAAAGAAACATCTCAATGACAATTCTTTTAACTTTATTCAAGCAGGTAGGTACCACAATATTGAAAAAAAAACACAAAGGAGTAAGTCCAACTAAACACGACAATTCCACATTTGAAAAAAGAATCTCTACTGAACCATTAAAACGGCCACCATATTGAAACGGAACATACAAACAAATTTACAGATGAAAAGCAAAACGGTCAAGTTAAGACTGGGCTTCTCTACGCTCGGTCATTAATACAATACAAAATGATCTAAGCACGTACAGTCTTACGTCCAGGTGCGAATAAACCACACCGGTCGGTGCATTACTGAGGTGCCGTACGTTTCAATTGTATCTGCTTGCCAACTAGAATGTCTCGATCATACAACGATCCTATATCTAGAATGTCTCCATAAATATACCAAACCACCCATCTCGATCATACAACGATCTTGTTAAAATACACACTATCATAGATATTTTTTGTAAATAATATAACTAGCTTCAAAAAATATCTCCACAACCTGTGCATCTAAAAAAAAAAACAAATTTATGTTGTTTCATTCTTTTTCTTCTTCGATGGCGCTACAGCCCATATCGAGCCTTGGCCTCCTGCAACAGTCGCCTCCAACTCCTCCTGTCCTCAGCGGCTGACTTCCAGTTTGGTACCTGGAGAAGCTGTGCTGCATCCCCTCTTACCTCATCTTCCCACCTCAATCTGGGTCTTCCCACCTTTCTCTTTCCACCTGGGTGTCTTACTTCATAAATATTTTATATTTATTATGTATTTCAAATTTTTTTATTTTAGTTTTAAAGTTATGTATAAATAATACTTACATTGTTTTTCATGTGTTTGCCTCTGTGAATATGCAAATGTGATTACTGCAGACACATTAGTCTAGGGATATTTATATTTTAATTTGTTTTATATTACCTACAAAAATGTTTTATAAATATCCTGTTTGTGTCTCAAATAAATAAATTAAACCATCCGTTCACAAGCACCAGCGTGTATACATAAAATTATTATCAAAATTAATTTCGATATAATTTTTTTTCCTGTGCGGGAATTGAACCCGCAACCTTCAGACTAAAAACAAAATGCGTAAACCACTATGAAGACAAAGATAATTTAGAATGACTAAATTTAATCTTCATCAGTTAGTTGGTCAGGGAGTGTAGAAACCTTGTCCACCATGGAAATTGGAGTAGGGGTCACAATCCTCAGCAATGAGGAATCGACGAATCGACTTGAGAAGAAGTTGGTCAAGCAGTCGAAAATATCAGGTTTCCACCAGGTGTCTGGGTCCAGTTCAATCCTCTGCTAGATATATAGAACAAACAAGACCACAAGAAATGAGATGTGGGCGTGTTTCGCGATCCAAACATCTGGCCATTTATTTTTACATAAGCTCCACACAGGAGGCCCCGAGGAAAGTAATTTCCCTTAGGGCCTATGTCATCTTAGGAGATGCTTAGGAAAGGAGTTCTGAGAAGGAAATAGATATGAGGGGTGGGTAGGTATCTGGGGGTCAGCGTGTCCAGGAGTGACGGACATATGAATCCATCCCTCCAACTGCTGTGCAAGGCGATGCACTGCGGTGCAAGGCAACCAGTCTCTCTCGATCCGGCCCATCACGCATCGGCCACCAAGACCTGGATAAACCTCACCCCATATTTTTTGCCATCCTCTTATGTATATTTTGTTACTATGACTGTTTATGTTCCTTAAAGAAATAAATAAACCTGGGAACCCCTGCTAGGTCACCAAACGTAGCAAACCACTTGGGGTAACCTATGGCAGAGGTTTTGATTATCCAATAAATGGTTCCCAGTGCGGCGGTATCCATACCCGCCTCCTATAATGAAGGCCTTATATTTCCAATGCAAAACTGTGTTTCATCATCATGAAATTCAAATGAGATGGCAATATACAATATCAGGCAAGAGACGGAGCGGTTGCTAAATGTGCTAGAACCAAAATGTACAAGTCCCTGGCGACATTGGTTTCCACTGGAAGGCATTTCTACCATGTATTATCAAATCAATGAGCACCATTTTTCACATATAACTGACCGGTCATTGACTGCGTTAGCATCGCGTTTGGTTCCCACCCAGGTGTCGTGAGTTCAATTCCTCAGCTGGCAAGTATTCCATCACGACGCAAGCGTGAAACTTTTTCCGCTTACTGTGATGGTAGTAGGAGATTTTCAAATATTGTCAGGTAGAGCCAGAATTTTGACTGGACACCCAGGTGGAAAGAGAAAAGTGGGAAGACCCAGACTGAGGTGGGAAGACGAGGTAAGAGGGGATGCAGCGCAGCTTCTCCAGGTACCAAACTGGAAGTCAGCCGCTGAGGACAGGAGGAGTTGGAGGCGACTGTTTGCAGGAGGCCAAGGCTCAATATGGGCTGTAGCGCCATCGAAGAGCCGGCCCTGAGCCAAGCGACACCTGGCGCCAATAAAACCTCAAGGGTACTGTAATTGGTGTTAGGTATTATCAACGCCTTGAACCGACTGATGCAGTTTCACGTACGCAGGGGCTGACCCTGTTATCAGGTTATTCGTAACCCGGGAATGTATGTCTTTCTTAAAAATGAAATAAAGTTTTTTTATTCCGAGTAACATGCATGGGTTGTGCAGTGCATGCAATTCATATTGGTATAGCATACAATAAAAAAATTAAAAGATATATCAACATTATAGAGCAAATAAAATGAAAATAAAAGAGAAAGTTTAGGTAGGTACCTACTTACAAAAATTCAAAAATATTGTTCGGTTATTCGTAACTTGGAAATGTTCATTAAAAAAGTTTTTAAAAGTTAAAAGAATTGACTATTTGATTATTATTACATGATCATATCAGGTTATTCTTGTTATAAATTATTATAAAGTATTGATGCCCTTGACATCTCACAAAAATTTGAGAAATGGAGGAAAATGTAATATCCTTACCAACCTTCAAGGTAGAAACTCAGAAGCAGAGGTCAAAACAATTATTTAGATGAGATATCTCCAAGCTACTCTGTTATTGATCTTCCACAAAGAGGTGGGTGAATTCTCAAATATAATATTATACAGTTGTATTAACAACTGGGTACCTACCTAGTCAATAAGCTGAATAACAGCAGAGGATGGGTGTAGGCTACTAAATATTATGCAATCTAAATCAATATAACAAATTTTATGAATGTTAAAGGGATCATTAAATTATTGTAAAAATATGCACCAGTGGACAAATGGCAAACCATTATGTCCAAGATTCAAAAAATATGTTAGGCTTTTTAAAATTAAACTCTTTGAATTTAGAAGTTATTCATAAAGTGGCCAAAAGTTATTGCAAAATTGAACTAGATAAAAAAAATAATTAGAAAACTCTAATATCTTGGGTGACAAATGCACTGATAACCCATGGGAAGATTGATAAAAGATTTTGCACCTCATCGCTTTGAAGCCTTTGGGAACTTGAGACACAAGCGTAATTCTGGGCAGCAATCTGGATATTGCCCTGATGATAGCCAACCTCCAATAGGAGAGGGTATCAAAAGAAAATTGAAAACGAAAGCTATTTTTTGCAACTGGCAAGATTAAATTGAAAATAGCATGACATTTTGTTCATGACCTTGACGCTGAAGATTCTAAATAAATTCATAAAAGCTTGGAAAATGTTGTGCTGAAAATTTAAATTAAATTGCATCAGAAGGTGAATTAATTTACTGATAGAATTGTGGTACTTACTTACCTACTGCTCTTATTTATTAATTATTATTTGTGTAAATAATGTAAGAACGAAATATAAAAAAATTAAAGAATATTCCAGGTAAATGAAAATGAGTATATTTAAATAAAAAGAGCGTACACTTTTATTGACAGTAAAAGAAGATATTTACATGTAAAGTGCAAAAGAAGTTGTTGTAAAACACAGTTATGTAGTTTAGATTTTATTTCTTTTTCAATTATCCAGTGCGTGAACATAAACAACCACGCACCGAATAAAGGAAGTATAACTCATGATTGATTCCCAATAATTAACAATGTAATAATTGAAATAAATTAATGATAATTTGGCATTGAAATTAGAGAATACAAAGTAGCAAACAGTTGTTGTTGAATCCTAAACAGTATTACTTTAATATACATACATATATTTTATACTGGATTGTAGTAAATAATGAGTTTACGAGCCAAATTTAAAGGTTGTCGGGACAGAGGGTGGCACTACGAAGGAATACCCTCCACTCTGTTCAATACGTTTACTCTCTTGCTGAGCGCACCTCTGGTCTGCCAGGGTGAAGATGTCTTGCAGGGCCTTGTTCTGGTCTCCCGTCAGGCCAACAGTCAAAGCCGAGTAGAAAGCTGGCTCGGAGGCCGACAGCTTAGTTATCACCTCTTTAAAAACAATGTATTCATCGACGGGGCAGTCCGCCTCGTCTAGGGGAGTCGTGTAGCTTTCTAGCGGCGTCTCATCAAGGGCGTCGTAATCTTCGTCCCCTTCATAATCGCTGTCTTCCGAGTTCTCGTCATTATTCACGTCGCTGATTGTCAGACCCGCCTTGGCGCCTTCTTTCTTTACCTTGCGTGCGAGACTCTCCAAGTAGTCTTGCGCTTGGTCGTCGATCTCGTCATCGTCGGTAGACAAGACTTCTTCACCGTCATCTGTGTCCTCCTCTTCTTCAGACTCTTCTTCAGCTTCCTCGGCGGCTCTCGCCATGTAGGCGCGCTTCAGTCCGTCGAAGAGTATTATACACGCCGGCATTATCTTCTGGATGCTCTCGTTCAATAGAGGTGGTCGGATAGGGCCGAGACTCAGCAAAGTGCAGAGACCCAGAACGCACATCTTGCGGTCGTGCAAACTGAAGAAGCAATCTGTGTCGTGGATCCATTGCTTGATAAAGTGAGACGTGATGGATTCTGTGGGAACGATGGTGGAAGGCTTGTCGAGTATGCTCAAAAGTAACTGAGGGTTGTAGTATAAAGCTGCAATGACAACCTGCAGGCACATGGTGCGCAGCTCCGAGGTCTTGACTTCTCTCGTCAGCCTGCCTAGCACCAGCTCTACGATGACGGGGATGCATCTGTCGATCTGACCTTTGCACTGTAAGATAATAACCTCGAGAAGCTTGGCTGCGTAACACTCGGGATCCTCTCCTGAATCTCCGGTGAGGACGGCCTTGCACATGTTGAAAACAGCTAGGATGTGGTTCTCGTTGGACAAGAATGCAGGAGAGTCGATTGTTACATAGTTGTGCAGGGCGGGCATCATATCGGTGAAATAATCGAACCCATCCTTCTGGAAAACTGTATAAACTAATTCTAGCACCTTCCACATGTCCGGAGAGATTGTTTTCGACGTCAGATCATAGACCAGTGAAAAGGCCTCTTCGTAGAATTCTATAACTCCCGTCTGGAATATATGGCCGACCACTTGTAAGACGCACGGTTCCAGACGCCTCATAACTTCTTCATTTTCAGACATGACGTTGACCAATGTTTCGATTGTGTTAAGCAGTCCCATGGAAGTGATTGCTTTTTCGTCCGATCCCGCATCGGCTTCGAGGACTTGGTTAAAAGTGGTGGCCAGGTTAGAACAGATCTCCACGGCTATGGGCATCAGTTGCTCGGTGTAGGAGCAGACTAACTTCTGCATTACCGTAGTGATATCGTCGTTCTCTGTTTCTCGGATTAAATTTAACAATTCTAAAGTGATTACGTTAACTTGGGGTTCTAAATATTTCTCGGCCTTCTCGTGCGAGCTGAGCAGCATCTGCAGGGCGATGGCGGCCTCCACTTTGACGGGCAAGTCTGTGTCAGTCAAGAGAGCATTTACTATTAATCTTAAAGCTTCTACAAGCACCTCCTCGTTTTTCACCTTCATCTCGGCAAAGTGGTGGATCACCCAACAGGCACGGGCGCGCATGTAGCCCAGGGTGCTGGCAAACTCGGGGAATACGTATTGCACTAGCATTGTGTCTATTTCATCCTTGTAGAGCTTCTTCTTGAGGAGAACTTCGGCCAGGGCGCCGATCATATGAAGCGCTCCGTCCTTCTGCCGGGGATTGTTGAAACCGATCTGGCCAGTGAGGACTTGCATGCAGAGCTGCATGGTGCGCTGGAGCATGTCCTTGCGCTTCTTGCAACTGTGGAGGAGCAGAGCCTGAGCAGCCGTCACGGGAGATACGAAATCTTCAAAAATGTCAAATCTTACTCTCACATACTCGTGAGGATCACTATCCCAAAGCTCTTCGTCGGCATCGGAATATGACATGATTGGGAATAAAACATCTTGGATGATGGCGAACATGTGTGGCTTCAGAAAATTCCACGAGTGCGCGTGACTGACGCACTGGGTGATGTAGTTGAGGGTCTGCTGCAGCACGCGAGGCGAGACGTACACTTTGTTGCGATACTGGTCTAGAATCTTCAGGAGCACTTCGAGAATGCCGCCTGAGAATGTTTTAAGGTACCAATCGGCGAATTCTCTATATTCTTTACTGACCACGCCGGGACTTCCGTACCTCTCAAATATTCTATGAAGCGTGTGCAGCGCCCACTTCTTGCATTTCCACGACGGGTGCTCTACGCGCTCGTCTTCGTCGATGGCCAGAGTAGACTCAGGGATGGGTTTGTCAGCTTCCATCCTCATGACATCCATCCACTGGGAGAAGGTCTCCTTGGTGATGAGGTCGAGAGGGAGAGAGTACTGAATTAATGCGAAGAAAATCTTCATTATCTGCTTCTGCAACAAGAGGGATTGGTCCGACGGGTCGGGGAAGAGGGTGATGACCAAGCGGTGTACGATGGGCAGCAGCAACTGCATGGCCCCGATAAGATGGACCCGCTCCTCCGCCTTGGAGTACTCGTAGTTCTTGACGAGCTGGTAGAGCGCCAGCAGGGCACCGGACCAGGTGGAGGCGTCGGCACTACCGAGGTAGAAGCCGATCTTGTCGACAATCTGCGTCCAGCAGCCGGGGAAGTCATTTTTGATTATGGTGCGGGCGCACAGGGCGAGCTGCAGCTTCACGATGTCGGGAGATTGGACTATGGCGTCTATGATTGATTCCCGTACTATGGCACGATCCTGCTCGTGGATACGGAAGCGCAACGGCTCCTCGCTGTCATCTTGGTCAAGCCAGTTCTGCGTGATCATGTTCTTCAGGTAAATGACCCCGGCTTGCCTTACCGGCATCTCCACCTCGGCAGACATGACGACCTGCAGCAGGGAAGGCGCGAAGCCGATGATCTTGTGTATTTGCGCAAGCTGTTCTTCAGCCTGCTGACGCTGGTCAGGGTTGATGGACGCCCGCAGCACCTCGGTCAACTTGCCGATATCCATATTGCTATTTGTACTTATAACTGTCTTTAAAATAAATTGTTTAGCGTTGAAACGTTATTCGCGTCAAAAGAGCCCGCAAGGCCCGGAGTGTAATTTTCATACAACACCAATCACGTGGCCGAAACTACCGAAAGTCATCTTTATACACTACGAACGTAAAACTTTTCACCGATCGATGGCGGGCGAATTGGCAGGAACGTTATCAACGTATATCCGATGTCACAAGCGCGATCTTACCGCAACAGACAAAATGAAATGAAATTAATAAGATCTTTTTAACCTGCAAAGCTCGCGAGATCGCTTCGCCCAGGCTTAACAATATGAAAATAAATGAAAAATGAACTGTCAGCCTGCTCACTCATGGCGGGTGATTAGGTCGGGTAAGTTGGTAGCTCTTATCTGCGAACCGCCATTATTTCGTCAAGCCAAATACCTACTACAGATTTCTACCAAGAAACTCTTCGATTCTTGTATGCTAACTTGGTTTACTATTTGTAGTAATGACATCTAGCGAAGAAAACTATAATATCCATATACCCCGGTCAAATAACACTCCTTGCAATTTCCCGGGAGTTATCACTGGAGTTGCCGTTCAAGCCGCAAGTATTTGGATGTTTCTTTTTGACTTCAGAGTTTCGCCGCCAGTGTAGGGAGAGAATGTTTTGTTTCGTCCGCCATGGCAGTCACAGCAGCTGTTCATAAGTAGTTTGGTCGAGAGGCGACATTAAACTAAAATCATTTCTGTCAGAAACTTTGCGGAGTATGGCCGTAGCCACGAAACGATCTCAGTTTTTCTTCCACAAAGAGTACGCGATAAATGTGAAAACAACGAGAGGACTCGTTCAAAGAACTTATTTCAAATACTTTGAAGGTGCGAGGTGATTACAGTTTTTGTGAAAAGTGTATAATAATAAAAATCATTCAAAATGTGGTGCTTAGTGAGCCAGGCGAATTCGATGGTTTTGGAAATTAAAGTTGACCCAAAGGCCATTGGACAGGAGTGCTTGGAAAAGGTATTGTTTTAACATAATTATACAAATTAACCCATTATCAATCTAATTTAATCGAATAAGTGTGATCGGCCATAAGCCAATTCCCTCGTTCTCTTATGGCCCACATCGCGCGCGACGGTAACGGTATACTTCTTTTTAACCCTACTAACTTGAAAAGTTTATCAAATATAAATTTAATACTGTCTCTCAATTACTAAACCATTATTTTGTGAAAAATTCAATTCAAAATCATCCACATTAAGCCGGGGATAACGCTTTAAATAGATCGGTTACCTACGCGGACATTTTGCTGTGCAATATTTATTTACAAAGAAAATTTAATAATAAGTCTAGTTAACTACCAAAATAATTTCATTGTTGCTTTATCAATGTCAGACAATTCAAAAAGTTACGCTAGTAGTCATTTTTTTATCTAATGAAATTCTTATTAAAATTTGACTGATTCGTAGTGATGTAAAAACAGTATTTTTTTTTCCTCTGAAACTTCAAAAATATTTTATGCAGCAGGTAGGTATACAGGTAGGTATGTCATTATTATTATTTTTGTATTTCTTTTTTATTGTTGGGTATTCACGAAATTATTATATGTCCGATTTAAACAATGTACCTATGACTAGGTAGATAACTTCGTAATACTGTGGTTTTTATAAATATTTTATAATGTTGCTATCATAAAAAGTTCATTCATATTTTGCTGCCCTACTATTTATTTGGGTATTTCCTTTATTTAAAATTATATCAAATACTTGCCTCTTTAATAATATGTTCAATGGTTATGTAATAACATTTAATTATTTATAAGTATAACCATTTCTTCCACTATCAATAAATAAAAAAACAATCTTGTAAACAGAAAAAAATGGCACCTACGTAATATAATTTTTCTCACACGCCAAATGCACTAATTCAAAGGTGCCTACTTACTTTTATTGTAACGAGCCTCCTACGATACGTATTATTGGTATTGGACTTTGCACCAAGCAAGCGGTGACCTCCCCGATGCAAATCTTCAGTAGGTACCTACATAGGTAAAACAATGTTTTTCATATTATAATTATTGTAGGTGTTTTATCTAGAAACTACCTACCTGCCACCTAAAGAAAAACACTGTATAAATTTCATATAGGTATTTTACCCGGTACTTACCTGCTTGATCAGATTCACCTAGATTCGCCGCCATTTTTTTTTTAATTTGCTTCATTTTTGTTACAGTTTTTTTTAAATACTTAAATATAATCATAGTTATTTTTGCATCATCCTCATTTCTTATGGTTATTTTTTAATCTATTTTATATAGGTTTTATAAAAAGTGTTTTTTAGTCTCATTGATGTCATTTAATTTTTTGTGTATTAAAATATTAATAATCTAAGTTATTTTTGCCATCATCCTCATTTTTATGGTTATTTTTGTCTATTTTTTTTGTATATGTTTATTAAAAAAGTTATTTTGCATCATTTACAGAAAATATGTTACAATGCAGGTAGGTACCTACATGATAACATGATAATGATTTCACATAGTGTAAATATACATATTATAAGATGGATCACCACAATAAAGCTAGACTTGTGTGTGTGCGTAGGTATTTATATTTTTGTATTTTATGTAAATATCTCGTTAATCCTATGGATATTTTGGACATTGGGTAGTACCTACCTACGTAAGTTAACGTTTTTTTCTTGCAATTGATTATTTATATTATGTTAATCCTAGCCGTAAAGCAAAAATAGCATTTTCTTGTCTTATTTTTACCTTTGCCCCGCTTCGATATATGCTTAGTATTTTTTGAGAACAGCATAAAAACAATACCAACTTTTTAGTAACGTGTTAAAAAGTTTATGAACCCCTGACAACATGTAAGTAGGCATATTTTGGTATTAAAAATAAATCTATGCGTGGGATAACCTGTCCTATACAGCCGCAATACTTTAAAAAATATATATTTTAATCATTAGTTTCTAGGTAGGTACTGTGCCCACGCAATTTCCCCCCATTATCTTTTTTTTTCAAAATAAGAATTCTTTATGCGTAGACACGAAGACACCGTGATAATAATCTTGAACCGCGTTGATGCTTTGGCTAAGGGGTTTTCTCTGTCGACTACGGATCTCCCTAACCTTTAAATAAATAAAAATTAAACCTGTTTTTTTTTTAATCTAAAGAAAAAAGTATGAGGGTGGGTGAGTAGGAATATGGCGGTCAGTGTGTCCAGGATGACAGACGTATAAATCTATCCCGCCAACTGCGGTGCAAGGTGCAAGACCCGAGGTCGAGAGAGTCCGGCCCGCCACGCAGTAAGTGGGCAGACTCATCCGCCGTCAAGACCTAGACAAACGTCACCCCGAAAAACCCGGGCACCCCCGCTAAGTCACCAAACGGCGACCTACGGCAGAGGTGTTAGTTTTCCAAAAAAATGGTTCCCGGGGCGGCGGTATCCACACCCGTCTCCCAAATTGCTAACGGAACAGTGAAGAGTAATTAAGCCTGCATCACAAATTCATACTTGTTTTTATTCTTAGTGACATGAAATGTTATTTTACCATCTCGACTACGGATATAGCTAGCTTCTGTCTCCCCCTTTCAAATCATCGCATCCCTCGGGTCGTTGACATTCTTTACAGTTTACATTGGAAACCTCACGTTCAGAAACATACACATATTGTATAATAATAATATTATAAACCCTCAGAACGGCCATCTTTCAAATAATTTAAACATAAAACAAGTTATTGCTGTACCCCCACAACGCAGGTAAGACCTAAGCGTAAAAAGACAAAAATATTATTTCCAATAAATTGTTCGGATTTTTACGAACTCTAACTTTACCTACTTCACATTTTTATTATAAGATTCTTCACGGATTCAGAGTAGGTACCTTCTTAAATTTTTAAATTCCGTAAAATAAGTTAGTAGGTACTAGCAGTTTTGTTTTCATCGATAATAGGTACATGTAATTATAACGAATATGCCGCCAAAGTCACCAAACTTATCAAATCAGTTTTTCATCAGTCAGGGATTTTGGTTATGCAAAAAAATATTCCTGGGGCGGCGGTACCCATATCCGCCTCCCAAATTGAAAGTATGTGATATATATGTACCACACATTTAATTTTGTTAAAAAAGATAAATGATAATGATAAATCAATATTTCCCTTTCGGGACTTAAAAAATCAGCAATTGATGTTTATCAGAGATTTATCAGGCGTGATTGAAAATATGGTCAAAGTCCAATATTGTGCACCTACATATTTTTAACATTGTTATTTGTCAATATGTTATCGATAATTTCGAAATAATTTTATGTTTCCCGGAACAAGTACTATTACTCGAAGAATTTCCTGTCTAGCGCGAAAGCTCAGACATGCAACACTACTCATAATACGCGTGTGCCTTCGTGTGCACATCGCGCAGTAGTTCATTTTTGTTTATTAAAGTACTAGCTGTTTCCCGGCATGCGTTGCAATGCCATATTTAAATAAATAAAATGTTACTCCCGTGCGTACATTCCCGTGCGTTAACCTCCAGCGTTCCACTTCCACCTTCCCCGCCACCACTCTCCCGCTCCCCCGTCCCGCCAACCCCCCTTGCACTTCATTTCTTGACTCCTCTCCCTAATACTAACATTTTTAAACTCGTGATATCTTTCTAATTAAATATCCGAATTGAAAAATTCAAAAAGTTAAATAAAGGTATTGAAGCTGTCTTGAATTTGAAGTAATTTATTTTGATAAGGATTAACACCAAGATACAAATAAAAAGCCTTTTCAAACGGCGACATATTAATTATATTTTTTAAATAAAAGAATACTTATTGTGGCATAACCATAATAGTTAGACATATGCTGTCGCGACCTTTTTTGTAAATAATGATGTGTTCTACAAAGTCGTAGTACATTATTTTATTCTATCATCAATAGTTTTCGCAGCGCACGTGATGTAAAGAATATTTTAGGTAATTTTTTTACTCCTTGGGTTGCATTATTGGAGTTTTAGTAATGATCCCTAATTATTTTGAAAATATTATATAGCCTATGTCACTCAGGGATAGTGTAGCTTCCCAACAGCGAAAGAATTTTTCAAATCGGTTCAGTAGTTTCAGAGCCTATTCGATGCAAACAAACAAACAAACAAACAAACCTTACCTCTTTATATAGTGTAGTAGATTAGTAATAATTTTTATTAATAATAGTAATAATTGGATAATTTGTGGAGCGCCGTTTTCGTGAAAAATCACCTCAAGAGAGCTGTGCAATTTATTTTTAGGCCCTATCTAATTTAATTATTCACAGATATAGAAAAAAAACACTTAAGTAACTCACAAAATCACTTTTTATTAGAGAGTTTATGCTTGGAGAAGATATATGTTCCGGATATGAAAAGTGTATGAATCTGGGGATCGATGTGTCCAGGAGTGTATGACGTATGAATCCATTCCGCCCAATGCGGTGCAAGGCGATAGGTCGAGATAGGCCTAGGTTAGGTCTCCCTCAACCAGTCTCACGATCCGGCCCGCAATTCAGTAAGTAGGCAAACGCATTTTAGACCTAGACAAACCTCTCCCCATGAACCCGGGCACCCCCAAACCTAATGGTGATCTGTGCCAGGGGTGTTGGTTATCCAATAAATGGTTCCCTGGGCTTCATTTCTCATACCCACCTCCCAAATTGAAGGTGGATATTTTTCGGGGGGTCCGTCTTTTCTAAAAACCTGTATTATTTTACCAAATATTGGTACAATCGAGCTGGGAGTGGTCTCATTCGATTCAGATCGAATGAAAACATAGTAAACGATACCGAACTCGACCAATTTTGTGAACATGTATTTTTCAATAATTCCTCCTTTACACCCCCTATAGGTACTATATATGTATAACCTGAGGAGGGACGAGTTCTCGAAGTAGACCCATTCGCCTCACTGTTCCTCTCGTCGGCGTTCCGTCCCCTGTCGATTTTTAGTCAGAGGACGAGAATTAAGAGATGGATAGTTTCGCCGGAGGGGTCAGCCAGCGCACCTACATAATGTGTATCTATATTATACAAACGGCTATTAGAGTTGCATGTTTGAAGTATCACTTAGTTATTTTTTCCAGAGTCGTAACGATCAGACTGTTGCCAAGCGATAGGTGAGTGGGACGGTGAAAACGAAAACCACAGTGCAAAGTCCGTTTCGCTAGACACTCATTCTACTAGTCATAATAAGTGATTCTCTAGGACTAAGAGACGTTCTCACACAATCTTATACAATATATGTATAAATATGTACCCGACTGTGTTAAATGAATATCAGTTATGAATTAATGTTTCTTTTTTGTTTTATATTTTATTAGTTTAATTTGGGCATAGTTAAGGACTATAATCATTTTTTCAACAACCATTTGATATAAACTCACGATGAAAGAGAAAGGGGCCTTTTTGGCCCGGAGCTCTGTTTGCCATTATATCAAAAGCCAAAAAGCTAAGGACTAAGTTTATTCAAAATATCTTATGTTTACCTTCGTTCCATCAATTAAAACAGTTTATTTTAACATCTTGTAATTTTTTACATAATTAATTGGTTTTATGATTTTTTCCACTGGGAACTACTTCTTTTGACCGAAACTTGTAAATTATAGTTAATGTTAAAATAATCAAACTAATAAAATCATCTAAATCACAAAATCTTGGTACTTGGTACTTAGAACATGGTACTTAGAACTTGGTACTTAGAACTTGGTACTTAGAACTTGGTACTTGGTACTTAGTACCTACTTGATATTCCGGGCTGCATTATGCAGGATGATGATAGCCGACCTCCGATATGAAAAATTACCAGAAGGATAACAATACATAATGGATACTGGAGTATCCTTAGAGATATAATGTATAGAAAATACGAATCTATTGATTCCAATGTCTACGATTTTTTAATAAGTATTGATTTTAAAGTCCACTGTATTTTTTTCTACTATTGATTTTGCAATCTGAATACTTCGTTCAAACTCCACATTGAGTCATCTCGTTTCTATCAAGTACGTTTTCAAGTACAATATATTTTTGCACGCAAAGGTAATCCATCATTTTAAATCCGTATTTCACACAATATCTCAATGTCTGATCATTGGATGTTTTTTTTTTACTTGATAGATTTCTTATCTTTGACCGTTGATTGTGAACTGCGGGATAAAAATACGCGTAGGAGCCAACGGACACAACACTTCAATTAATTGTGAAATTGGGGTACCAGAGGATGCAATTTTCAATTATTAGAATTTGGATGTAAGGACCAATCGTGGAACTAATATTCCATACTCTTAGGGACCAATATATAAAGTGCTCCAGTCCAGTGAGCATTTGTGGATTTGTTTTTTTTAAACAATTCTACAGGTTTATTCTAAGATTGATGAAATTTTGCACACATAACCTTCAAATCACCAGGAAGATCACGGTCTGTATTAGATTTCATCCCTTAAAGCGGAATTTATACAGGTAATTGATGAAATTTTGTAAACTTGACTTTGAAATAAGAGGAAAATTACTGGCTTCTGATTTCGAAAACTCTGTAAAGCCCGGAACTTCAGCTGATTTGATATAGGTACATTTTGCCCTTGATATAAAATTTGCCAAATTTATTAATCTTATCAATTCAGTAGATTTGGCCTATCGTGATAGATCTTTATATGTTTTGCATGGTTCCACGCCAACTCAGAATGAAACCTCAGAAAGGTCATTAAAAGCTATGAATTTTTTAAAAATAACCGGTAACTAACCTAATTTAACCTTTTTTTATATCAACACTCTTAATGACCGTTTGATGTGGTTCTGAGTTGGTTTCATTCTGAGTTGGTCGGTCACCGTTTTGCATCCTGTTTTAGGCTTATTCGCAAATAGGTACGATTGACGCACGTAACCTTAGTAAGTAAAAAGTAATAATAATACTTGATATTAATATTTTTTATATTAAACTAAAAAACTACAACTTGTTGCGATTGATTTCTTAGATCGTCATTAATAATCGCCTCTTGAATTTTCGCGGTGTGATGAAAACTGAAAACCCATTAAAATGACTGAAATTTGATCATTTTGAAAGCCATTCGTGAATTGATTTCATAATTTATTTTTATCACGTTTCATCAAATTAGATGTCTATTGTAATAGATTATTTTCCATTCCAGCGCAGAGCTTATCATTGTGTACTCTGTTGTTTATGTCAACAATCATTACATTAATTATTAGATATGTGTGATATTATTGGTTTTGAATGTGAACTTTGAAACATGTCGGTACCGAAATGTCTCATCATAACGCAATGGAGGCGAAGGGACGAGGCGTGACACTCAAAGTCTGATCTGAGATAATTCAAACATTACTAATAAAAAGGACAACGACGCGCTACGGGACTCCACTGACGTCACAATTCACAATGGGTTCAAGTAAACGTCACAGTAGCCTACCTATCACTTGCATCAAATTCAATTTGGCAAATATTTTAATATTAAAACTATCAACTATTAATTTCTCAATTTTGCTTTTGGCAAATGTGTTTTTTTTCTTCTTAATTATTGTTGCATACAAGTCGCTGTGCTTTTAAATATTAGATTGATAATAAATAATATGTAATTTTTTGTGGAATTCAATATGTTTTAATATACATATAAAACGTGTTTTTTTGCACTGCTTACTGTACGTATTATTACAAAGGCGTGCGCTGCTTTAGTAACGGATTCCTACGTGCATATTGACGTGACTTAATTGATCGATGTGCGTGGATGATTCGTGTTGACAAAAAATGACAATATTTAATTTTGAAATGTTAAAGCATATAAGAAATCATAAATCACAACATCCGGGTATATAATTCCCTACTTATTATATTGGCTTGGCTTTGGAAACTAGCTGAGATTTTATACTTTTTTACATCTCAGAAATGATATGCCATGTCAGGAAGAAGTACGCTTATTTTAAACCGTTACTTTTATTTATTTAAATACTATATCTTAATTTTTTTCATTTAGGTAGTTAGGTATAGAAGATACACGTAAATAAACATATAAAATAGAAGCAGATTATTTTCGTAGTCCTCCTCATTAGGAGATCCTGTGCTGGGTGGACTTCGTTTTGGTTAAGTTTTCGGTGACTTCTAAGGTCACTTTATTATTTGGGTAAAGTTTGGGAAAGTTCTATGACGATGTTTTTAATAATATATACTAACAAGTAAGTTCTTTTTCCGATAGTTCCTAAGATGTCTTTTATATTTTTTTAAACTTTTTTATGCTTTGTGGGAGTTAATTAAGTATGTAACTTTCCTGCTAAAAATTCAGAGCTTCTTTGTCCAAAGGTGGAATTCCACTTAGGTATAATTAATGTCTATTTGCTTGGCTCTGGTTTTATGATTATGTGATGTGTTTGTCTCTGTGTTTTTTTGAGATGATGATCTTGAATATTTTTTTTTGTATACTTGGAACATCAAACTGGGGCATTTTATACTTGGAACATTTCAATATGACTTTTCGGATTAAAACATCTTTATAACTTAAACGTAGGTATAAAGTAAAGTAGTGGAAAAAATTACTTACTAAAGGTGTTTTATTAAAAAAAAAATCATTATATTTGCGACACTGATACGTTTATTTCTTATATATTTAAATGAAAAAATATTTTCATTTGCGAGATATCGGTTTGGAGCTCGGAGGGGTAAGGTAAAGGTCACTAAGACAGGTTTACGTAATAATTGTTATTTTATGTATTTTAATGTTATTGAAGCCATGTACCAGATTTGCATGATCAGAACTCACCTTGTTGAAAAGGACACACCTCCAGATTTTTGTGATAATTTTGTTTTTCGACCGTTTTGCTAATATTTGCCTTTTTATAAGTGATTAGGTATTGTACCTAATTACTCGCAGGTATGCGTCTTTTTAATCACCTTTATCTCGTTATCTTCAGGAGACTGTGGATTGAGCTCACTGATAAAAACCATTTACGATACCTTAATGGTTGTTTATCAGTTGTGTAAATTTAAAACACTTTTATTAGTAAGGCCTATACCTACGCAATAAAATTACTTGTCCAGTAGAAAACGCAGGTGTGAGTTTGGCAACCACCTCTATTCTGGAGCACATCAGTCACACTTATTCAATTAGTCTAAGAATTATTTCGGAGAATCTGAGTGATTTTGAATTATCAAATGACACCAGTGCTCAAGGTAATTTGTACATATTACATAAATCATAAATGATTTTTAATTGTATTCCTGGGTAAAGCAATTTAATTACAATTAGTTACTTGGAATGCTTTGCGAAATAATCACACACTGGCTCAATGGATTTTACTGTTATTACAAAACTTAACTAACTAACCATCACGCCGTTTCCCCGCAGGGGTAGGCAGAGAGGACGGACCGCCAAACAACTCGATCTTGGCACACACTCCTTGCCTCGTTCTCATTCATATATCGTCTCATTTATTTAAAATTTAACTAGAGTTATTATAATTCTTTTATTTTACTTGAAAGTGTTATGGTAATTTTTCAATTTCACCGAAAAATAAACAATAATTTGAAATCAACTTTCACCGTTAGAATAAATAAGAATATATTTTTGTAAAAAGCATACTTAAGTATATGGTGCCAAACGTCCATTTTACGTGTTACTGCATTATTGCACAATATTGTTGACTGATGTAGCACCGACTTGCCTATCTTATTGCAAACATAATAATTATTATTGTGTAAATATTATAATATATTATTCAATCTGCTTTCAAACCCGGTTTCGCATGTGTTTTAATGTTTTATTCCCAGTCACAATTAATTACCTGCCAGTACAAAACAACAACCGTAAAAATTGCGTTTATGCCTGATGTTGTAATTTGGTTTATTTTAGGAATTATTAGATAATTAAACTATAAATAACAATTTTGTTAATTGTGATAAATATTTAATCAACCATGACATCAGATTATCAATAATAATTAGTGCTATATCATCAGTCTACTAAATCAACGTTATTTTATCCATCACCCTTAGGTAGGTACAATAAAAAATAATCAAACTTGATAATACACCTGGGTAATAAAACGTAATTAAATTTTAATTATAGCAAAACTTTAAAAAAGAAGCTGAAGTATTTGGGTAGGTACCTACCTAACCTGAGTAGTAAAAATGGAATAATTTTAAGTCCTGGCAACTTTTCAAAGAATACTCCTAATATACGTACCGTGTACTGATTAGGTACCTCCTTACAGCAGTTTTTATTTTTATTTCGGATTTTTTTGACGAACTAGTAAGTACTGAAAACTCTCCCATATTTATTATGGTTATCTATCCCGCGTAGACATCGTGGCGGCCGAAGGCCACTGAAGGAAGGCTCGGGGCTACGAATAATCGACAAGTACCTAGATTAATCGATATGGTTTTTAATCCATAATGGTTATGTGAGTAGGTGATATTTTGTTTAAGAAATCAATAATAATAGTTGATGAATAATTTTAGGTTACGTAGGTACTACTAGGTCTAGGAAAATAGTAAATCGAAACCAACGTCATAGTCGTAAAATGCTACTCGTTCTTTATAAAAAAAAGCCGCAAACTTTCCACTCTGATAAATATTATTACTGTCGTGGGTACCTAGGTAGGTACCCAAGTACTCATAATATGTATTTCACTTTTTTTTTAACAAGCAACATGGCGTTTTGTTTTAGATTTGGGCGGTAAAATTAATAGTTGTTCAAAGTGTCGTATTAAATGGTAAATAGTTGAATTAACATGGAAATTCCCGATACATAATTTGGGCAGGTTTCATGACGCCAGAGCTCACCGTCCAATAGTGTTTGTTACTTTTCAGATGTTTATGAATAGGTAGGTACATAAGATGAAAGCGAATACCTTTAATTTGTGTGTCGATTGAATGAAATGAAATGTTTAGATAAATGTATTTGGCCCTCATTAAATTTATTGACCGGAAGCATTTAGTGTGGCAATTCCCGCGTATTTTTAGTTCCGGGAAGCGTTCTGTTCCAAGTTATAATTAAATATTTTTCGACATTCGAAATTTAAGCAAGAGCTCACCTTCAAACCTTCACTGCACTTGCAATGTTGTTCGTACTTGAAAAAAATGACGCCAATTTATCAAAATGGCAACCCTAAAGAATTCACGACTTTATTTTTCATCGATACAAAAGAAACTCCCTTTTTAAGAACATTCGGCCGTTCGTTATCAGAACATTACCAAACGTAAATATTGGCAAAAAACGTGTTTTTCCATCTCAGTTTTTTTTACCAAATTTAAATTGATTATCGTTATTCTCTTTCAGGCCTATGCATAACCCACCTCTCACCTGTGTATTGCTGTTCCGCTCTCGCACATGTAAAACGCGCTGGGACTATCTGATACTATACCTTTTTCAGTTCAATTGGGAGGCTATTCTGTCATTTAGTTGCCTATCGATTGCTATGGATTTTTTTTCTAGATTGTCGATGTTCGAGCGAAGTTTTGTATAAGGCTCAGATCGTGATTGTGATAAGTGAATTGGCCCCCTGCCCACTTTCATGACTGGTACAAAGTCCAAAGTCCATTTTCTGTTCACGTGATCGTTGTATTGTAGAATCCCATACATATCTGTGTCTCGCTCTATCGCTCGCATCGCTGTATAGCCCCGTCTCTCTCGAGCACGTGTTCACCGTGTGAATTCTACGGGGTCACCAACCTTTTTTTAATATTTATTTTTTAACAATTATTTTTTTGAATTCTTGTTTTATTTATAGAATCCTTTGAAATTTTAGAGCACCTGCTGTATAATGGAGCACATGTTGATTTTTTGTTATCTCTCGCGTTATATCAGACCAAAGATTACCCCAAAAGTTTGGCAAAATAATTATCTATGTATTCCGTAATACATATTGTGTATCCATGTGTTGGATAAGATTTCAGAAGATGCCTGAATAATTCTGATAGTTTGTAAATGATTTTTATTCAATTCCAAATCCGGCTGGATTTGTCATTGTTGTAAAATTATTAGGTATTGTTTTAGCCTTGTACGAGGATACGGGGCGGCGTTTTTTTCATACAAACGTATTCCCCAATTTTCTATCCGAATTTCGACACTAGTTCGAATGTTTTTTTTATTATAATATGGATATCTACCACTAGCGTGTCAGTACGTTTTGCTTGAGGGGCCTCCATCGTAATATTGCATAGTTTGAACGCCATCAAAAGACGTTCAGTGTACAAACTAGATAAAGGTTTTTTTAAAGTAGCAAAACGTATAGACAATATTAGTGCGGTTAGTAAAAAAACATCTTCAAAACAGGTTTCAGTTTTGGGGGAGAAAAATGGGGAATAAAAACCTCGATTTTGATGATTTTATTTAGGTATTATCAGCCTGAGGTGCAGTTGTCCATTTAGCTCAGTATTCGGGGTGTAAATACAATACGATAGTGACGGCAACAGTTATTATTCAAATTTTCGGCAAGTTGAGCCTTTGTGGCAATATTTCTCAAAAATGGCTCTATATAATTATTTTTTTTTAAATCGTCTCGTACCTTACCTAGGTAGGTACATGCTCTTTTATTTTTCTTGACTCTTGACATGACCTGACTCCCAAGTATCTGATTAACTAGGTTGTACCATGTCTTCCTTCTGCGACCCCGACTTCTTTTACCATATTTATCTTATAACTTTAAGATTATTTAAAATATTTTGTATTGTTTAACATTCTATAAAACTATTTTATTACAACCATTTTTTATTGCTCACGCCTTATCAATTCGCATATCCAAAATTTATTTCCACGGCGAGAAAGTTCCACTAGTAAAGTAAGTTATAGCTACCTAGGCCGACGGCATAAAATATCTAATTATAAATAATATGTAACTTACCTACTAAATTTTCATTGTTGCATCGCTCGAGAACCGATGGCGGGTCCAAAGTCCAAACGGACTCAGTCATCGGATCGAATGTGGCGCAAGAACCTGACACCAAGCAAGCCAATATAGGCCTTAACGTCGTCCCAACACGAATACAATACGTTCCATTTAACTTTGAAATTAAGTTCTGTTTACTGTGACGGAACCAAAACGTCGTAAATCAGTACTGTCACGCACGCTAATACATGTGTTATTCTCGTAGGCCTACGACTAATTTTTGTTTGAAGTTCAGTTCCGTTCGAAATCTTGGGTGCAAAGTCCAATCCGTCGCTCCGGGTCTTGATTGTAATATGTGAATCAACGATGCAAGCAGTTTTAATCGCTATTGCGTTTGCCGTAGTTGTTATTTAGGTTCAATTTTGATTGCGCACAGCATGCGGGCCGTGGTATTGTGATAATCACGTATTTGTATTTGTACAGGTGGGAGTAAAAATATGCACATTTTATTTTTTATTTTTTGTAAATATGGTCAGGTTTTTCCGTACATTCTGTTACTACGAGAAATTAAGGAAGTTTTACGAATATAATTATTTTTGAAACATTTAATTGATCTCTTGGAATTTTCATGCGTTTCAGTCTCATCTCAGGTAAGGTACCTACCTACCTATTTGGTGATATTTTGAGGTTTACTTTTTAGGCTACTTTGCAAGACTTATAGGTGAAACCATTGTCTCGCTATGTAACAATAATTCCATTGTCATTTAGGCCTTTTATTGATTACCAACACGTTTGTCTTCTTATCGCATTGTGCTAAGAAAAGGAATGGTGCCAATGAACTTTTAAAACCACGCGAAAATAGACCGAACGTTCATTGATTTCCCATTCGATAATAATGCCTGTTGGCGGGAAACTAAAAATCTCTTCTCATCAACCGTAAATTGAAGTACCTACTGATTACCGCACATCTATGACAGAATATTCAAAGATAAATATAGTTATTTGATTGATAATAACAATAACTGTGCATTGCATTTATTGTACTATAAAACATTATCAAATCAAGTCATTAATCCTTGTATAAGCGCCATTTTAGCTTGCACTTTTCTGTACCAAAGGTGTCACAGCTGTACGATATTTTTGTACCGGGATCCAAAGTCCAACGGCAACACTACAAAATCATCCTCAGCAATTAACTGGGCGCTCTCCTGCCAATTGGCCAAGCGGATAGCGTGTAAGGTCATCGCGTATTTATCGAGCATGCTTTTGCAATTATTGGCACATTTTACTTTATAAAAGTGCGTACGGTCTGCCGCCGAGAGATCCGCTGCAACCTAAGCTTTTGATAAATAATTAATTATGCATTCTTTGAGAAAGAGTGACATAGAGCTATCAACGGAACGTCTACTAAATGAAATAATAATATAAAGTTGTAACTATTTAGTCTAAAATGACATCTGTGTGTAAAATAAATAAGTTTTACAATCAGTACCTATTCAATTGAAGCCAGTTGTTTTTTTTTATTGTCACTTGAATTTTCTCTGTGGTTCTAAATTTCAAATGTCAAAGTAATTTATTTTTTAAGTGATGCAACTCAGAAAGGACCGTTATTACGAGATGCTTGTGAAGAAAAAAAATTGTGGATGAGAACTATCTTGACCCTACCCACGTCAAAAGTTATTGAATTGAAGTGTGAAGTGAATGACGGTGACGGGATGACATTAATGGATGAGTGATTTGACAGACATCTTTTTTTATCATCAGTTATCATTAAAAAAAATCTATATCTTTTAAATTATTAAATGCGAAAGTCACGGCGTTTAAAATTTTACCGTAGTAAATTGTTGAACAATTTATATGTACGTATTGTATCGATTTCAGAGATTTTAAAATTATAGCTGGGGGGAGCAGTTGAAACTCTTTTGCGGTTTTTACATTTAAAAAAAATGTAGGTAGGTACCTATCCAATCTAAAAAATCGACGTGTGCAATTCACACGTGGTAGAAGTGAAACCTTCAGAAAAGTAGACAAGAGTGGGAAGGCTGCAAACACCGCACAAAGAGGAGACCGTTTATATCATCTCATTCTCTCGCAGGCTAAAACCTGTAGATGCATGTGTTTGTCTCTTTTTAATGTCGCTATTTTTCGTTTCATTGAGTTTCAAATCACAACGGTGCTAAAAAGTTTTAACTTCAAAATAATAATAAAAGTATTACACCACCTAAACCTAACGTAGGTACCTGCTCGGGTATTTGCCGTAAAATATAAAAGTATGTTTCATGTCCTTTGTCTCCAGAGGCGCCAGTTGTACCAACAACAACTGGCAACTTCTTGTTAAAACTTGTTTGTTTTGACAAATCCACTTCTATTCTTTGGGGATTTCTATGATTTATGATTTTTCCTCTTTGTACCATATTCTGTGTGAAAAATTATGGTCATTAAGTGGCCATCTTTTTTTATGGTCACCTACCTGTATTTTTATGTTTGTTACTTTGGTAAAAACCCGTCTTTGATAATTTTATGATAATAATATTGGGCAGGTATCCTGAGACAGGTTTTTTAAGAAGCGTCTTAGTCTAATCACGAGGTGTAAATTTATGATCTATACTCTTATTTTATTTTTGTTATCTAGCAAGAAGTATTTTTTTAAAGCTGTTAGCTTGAGTCTTGTTTTTAACGGGTTTAAAACGATCTGTCACAAGGTTCTGTTAATATCGTAATACCTACCTTATTTGAACACCATTTTTCGTAATTATTAACTGCTTATTCGACAAGGGGCATCCATTTTTTTTGATCGGATTTTCAGGTTAACGATTTCGGGAGATTTTTTTTATTGTGTGAAAAATTCGATAATGATACAAGATTTTTATTTGTACTTTGCCTAGTTCAAGGTCGATTCAAAACAAAAAATGTATACCCGTACTTTGATCCCGCTTTTCCATTCGGGTCAAATTTGGCAATATAGGAAACGTCTATAAAAACTAAAAACCTACTTACAATATGCCTCTAAACACCTCTGCCATAGGTCACTCCTAGTGGTGCGCTACTTTTGGTGACTTAGCAGGGGTGCCCGGGTTCGTGATGTGAGGTTTGTCTAGGTCTTAGTGGCGAATGATCTGGAAACACTGAATCCCAGATTACTACCCACCCCGCATCCCTTTTTCCTTCCCATCAGGCCCTGAGGGAAATTAGTAAAAAATGCTCTCCCATTCCAGACCCCGCGCAGAAAAGTAAAGTTTGGAAGATCAGGAAATTTGGAAGGTTTACAGCGCAATCCATTGTGGGACTTTTCTGCGTAGAGATTGGAGCGGCGCGGCGCGAGGAACGCTCGTTCCGAAGCGTACGTAAAGCTATTGGTTATTGACAGCTCCTCTAGTAACAGATTCATAAGTGCATCTTGTTAGAATTCATACATTAGTTTGTGTTTTTTTTATTGAATTATGTTTGAACATGTTGGCGGCCATCTTGTACGGCAGTGTCTATGCATTTATGTAGGAAGGTCTCTAATCTCTATTACCTGCTCTAAGTACATAGTAATTGCTAGTGATGTCTGATGTCATTATGGAGTTTCTGTGGAATGATTGATTTGCGCCGTGTGTCTATGGCTTTCTTCTTTCTTTTGACCCGGGGCTGGTTGTGTCAAAATTAAACATCTGTCTTCCTCTTGCGGAGAAAGAAAGTTCTTTACACCAATCAGACACGGTTGCGAAAACAAGTTGGCAAACCTCCGAATCACACAAGTGGAACTTTTTAAAGAAAGCCTCTTCTCCTCGTAATTGTTTCCTAGATTTTATAATTCGACTAGTAGACGACATATTTTTCTTATTGAACATTCTTTCGTCTTGATAATATTTGAAATAGAATTCCATTAAGAAAGACGCCCGAACTTGGAATTATTTATTGGATAACCATTCCACCTAGATACCCACCCCTCATACCTTTTTCCTTCCCAGAACTTCCTTTCCTTCCTTTCTCTAAAATTATTTAAAAGAGCTAACGAAAAAAAAATCGAGAGTAGTTGTTTTTGTCTGCAGCTCGGATTTGCAGCTTTATAGAGGTCTAGACGTGTTTTCATTGTCTTATTTTCCTGCTTCAACCTACGCGTGACTCACACAGACCGCTCACAAACGTTTTTTTCTATATTTGGTCTTTATAATATATATATACAATATAGTATTGTTATACTTCTCTCAAATCACTAGTTTAAGAGTAACAACTAAGAGGTAAAAGGTACTCGCTTGGTAAGCACCTAAGAGTACAGTTCCATGGTAAGCACGCAATCCATGATTCTAACAATGTAATGAAAATGGAGTAATAACGAAACTTCGGAACCTATTTGAACATGGAATTAAAATAATAATGGTGGATTATCCCAACATGTTTCTGTTGCATTTTGTATGATTTAATTGATTTTTCCCTCCATGCTAGTGATCACGTAGCCACAATGCCCTCGGTACGTAGCCATGCCGGGCCGCCGAGCACGCAAGCGAGGTGCAAAATGTAAGAATGAAAAGGACCTAGTATCTTTAGGAGTAGGTAGGTACTTTCCGCAAGCAACTACCGTTGATTTTCTTTCTTTTGTATCGTGTTGTTGGCGCCCTTGCCTACCATCGAACGCTTTTCAAATTCGAAACAAACTATATTATTATGGCTGTTCTGTTTCCTTCATTTCCTTGATATTGGTAGGTACCTAATACCTACTCGGATGGGTTGGACAAAGAAAAGTGAATGCTTCTCAGTTGCTTTTCTGTTTAGCAGAATTGATATTATTATGTTGTACGTCTGAGAAAAACGTCAAAGTGTGATTTAAAATTTGAGGAAAATTAGAGAAATGGACATACCACTTATACAGAGTCTACAACTATTTAAAAATACTAATTTCTAATTAAAAATACTAATTTCTGTTGTGTCTGTGTAATTGTAATGAACTCCAGAGCTCGGATTTTCTTTGAATTTGTGTCAATTGGAAACGTGTGTTTGGACATTTCAGACAAGCAAAGCCCCTACCATTGCATATTTTTAACAGAAAATCATGTTATTATCAGTGGCTGAGTGGGCATCGCGTTTGGGTCCCACCCGGGCGTTGCGTGTTCGATTCCTCGACTGGCTAAGTCCTTCATCACGACACAAGCAACAATTTCCGCTTACTGTGATGGTAGTAAGAAATTTTCAAACATTGTTGGGTTATTCGTAACCCGGAAATATTTATTTTTCTTTTAAGAAAAAAAAAATAAAAACAAATTGCCATTTTCAAAATTCGAATTGATTTGACGGGAATTCAGACTATCTATTATGCATATTATGTTGTATGTAACTGAAAGTGGAGTTACATCGGAGCTCTCATTGACAGGACTGTGGGTAAAAGTATATACGTATAGCTGCTTTTTAGACACTTGTATTTTGAAATTATGACTTACGACCGTTGTTCCCAACTTCCCGAGTCTCCGATCAGCTAAGTGGTTTGTTTAGTAACGTTCGATTCGTCTGTTGGTCGGAGAGTTACGTTGGGAAGAGCGTATTTGTGCATTTGAGGAGTGTTGAGCCAAAACTTCGGCTCTACAGTAGATCAGTAGGATTGGGAACGGCCCTTGTTGTTTAGTTTGATACTTACCGCAATTTCTACCGAATTATTATTCACCATTTTTACCACGTGTCAAAATATCCAAAACCGATCAATTATAATCTATAATTAATTGACAACTTTATCCTTTTGTTTTTATGTGTTAACATCCTTGATGGCTATCAGATATTAATTATTAATCACTTATGAGTGTGTAGTTAATATTTATGTCTTCAGTTGATTAGTAGAAACTTGCATTCATATTATAAATTAAACTGTGATCTCTTGTTCTAAAGGTATTACACTTATCACACACACAGTAATTTATCAATGTAAGATTAGATAAAATACATAAAAAACAATTCATTATTGATGAATAATGAGAAATTTTCCGACAGCAATGCGAATTTTACAAAAATATTTGAAACATCTCGATTTTCGACCTTCTTCTTTTAATAGTTTTCCGCGCTTCTCAATTTATGAAGTCAATAACATTTTTAATTAATCAATATGACAGCTCGTGTATAAATGCAAATTAAACATTGTAAATAAATTGCAATAATTAGCATAATCATTATACGTATTATTTGTGAGTGGCAACACAAACACGCATGTCTGATTGACGTCATAAACGGCGTTTCAATAAAATTCTTCTCCACTTCTGCCGGTCCCCTCTGCTCTTCTCCCAATCCCTTATGTCCAAACATGGAATAAGAATTGATTACCGAACAGTTAAACCGAAAGAATTGTGATTCTGCCTGATGTAAGCTCAAACTTTCCTTAAGTCAGGTGAAGTCGATCAGATATTTAAAAATATAGATATCATTCTTGAACACATAATCAGTTTCATTGGTATTTATTTTTGCCTAGGGGTCGAAAGGTGTTAGGTAAATTAACAACATCACTTTACTTTAAAATGTTCAAGGTAGGTATCTTAGTTCGATGGAACTCCCAATTGGCATTTTTTGAAACGGAAATTAAAGAGAAAATAATATAGTTCCTGGCCATCCAGATCTGATTTCGATTCTGTCTGTTATCATGGCAATATTGAGAGTATTTTCCACACTGAAACATTTCAACGAAATCGATAGTCTCGTGAGGGGAACTGTTTGATTCATCCAAACTAGAATAATGATTATAATTAATTATTATTATGAACAACATTGTTGCAGATTTCCACGTTTATTATGACTAAGTAATCAATCATGTTCTCAAATGACCCGTGCCAATATTCCGATCAACTTATAATAAATAAACAGTGTGTCCTGCATTTCTTCCCGGCGCGTGTACTTATAATTTACATGGTCATTTGCTAATAATATTGCTGTCGCTTTCCTGACCTTTCTTTTGTCTGTTATTTTGTATTACGTTTTAGCGGCGTTCCACGTGTTTCATATTTAGGGGCAATCCTATTTTATTTGTTAAATGTGTTCTTAATATGACGAGATGTACTTTACCAATATGATCTGAGCGTGTTTACCAGTAATCATAGTGGAATTGTTACGGTTGTTACGAATATTTAGTTTAGATCACTTTAACCGCACTTAGATAATGAATTTTCTGCGATTTGCAGTAATGCTCATTTCTCATGAAGATTGTTTATTATCCTTATACATATTGAACTTAGGATTTCCTATCTTTTTCTTCGCTTAGCTATTTGGCTTTTTTTTCTAATTATTGTCACTGAATTAGAAATTTATTGTGACAAAAATTAAATCGTATAAGCGCGGTTCTTTAGGCGAAAATCCTATGTAAATATTCAGACCTCGAATGTATGGAGAAAATTCAGCCTCCTAGAATTACACCTTTGTCTAGCGATAATCGGCCCCTAACATAGTATTTCGGAAGACTTTAAGGTTCACTTTGCCTCGACAGATCTCGCACGAGCTTTTGTTTTTTTACAAGATCGGGTATTAATTTTTTGTCGTTTTCCCGGTGGCCTGCCCGCAAACGCAATAGCTTCGAAAGTATTCATTAAGGTGGTAAAAATTTCGTTAAATATCTTCAACAGGAGATTAATCAACCGCCGTACCTACTTATCACTTTTAGTGAAAAAAACGTCTGTAATTTTTATTATGAGTTCTAATGCATTTATTTATCTTTGTTTCAGGTATGTGTCTTCTCTGTCTATCACGTGAACATCTTATTTACTGTAACAGAAAAAAGTAAGAATTTTAAAATGATCATAATATTTTTTATCTTTCATCTATCTTAAGTTGATACCGGACATTTCCAAATATGACTAAGTGCCGATATTTATTTTCTGATCTGATATCAATACCAATAATTGTTTGTTTAACCCACTTCATTTTTTTAATCCGTTTATTATGGAATGAAATAGCTGCGTTTTTAGTGTCACGTAGGTGAAATATTTTAGTGTTTGTTTGTCAAAATATAGCTGTAGTGTGTGTGGTGTCGTTTACAACGCATAGTTGGGTTGGTACTCGGTAAAATATATACATAAAGCAATAACAAGCGTATTTGGTAGGCTGCAATTTATTACCGCTTGAGGGTAGAGGTGTTTCGTGGAAATTATAATAATAGGTTTGGTTCAAGACTGTTCAGAATTATGTACTTAGAATTGATTTAAATCCTTGGTTTTAAAAAGTTTTACCAGGCATAATAAATGTCTTGCGAAAATTTTACCAGGTAAAATGAATGAGTGAGTTGTTTTACATAATTAAATTAACAAAAAAACATGGCGAATACCTCAATTTTTCCTTTTTTTATGTGAATACCTCACTAGAGTCCCAGCTGTTCCCGTCTGGAGCCAGTGAGACTATGGCATCCCCAATTGGGGTATGTTGTGAGGCTGTATGTGGTGGGGATTGGGAGGAGATGGGGAAGAGGAAGGTGGGGAAGTACCTGTCTATCCGGATCTAGTCATCAAACACAGCCAAAGCCATTTTAAGCAACTTTTCAATTCTGAATAGTGTTCTTACACCAGGGCGATACTTAGAGTGTCTTCCACTCTAGAACGTGCCGTAAATATACTACAATATGTATATTATTTTAAACGAATTAATGGTGAAATAAAACAAATTAATCTAATAAAATTTATTTGCCCACGCCGGTATTCGATCCCGCGACCATCGGATTGCAAGTTAAGAGCCTTGCCCCTAGAAATCGCCAGCCGTTTCCTTGCTTCTATTACATAGTAAAATTAATCAAATATTTTCAAGTACATATTTAATTTTTTTAAGACACGTATTACCTTCATACTAATCGAACAAAAAACGTAGCACTGCTTATGAAAAGGATGGTCATTCAAAGAATACTGTAAATGAACCGGCCGCTAATATATCCACTGAACCTAGTTCAGTTGAACTACACGCTTTGTCTCAGTAACGTATCTTCACTCTGTTAATTCATCTAAGATTAAAATATTAGTAGCAACTGGTATTAATCTGCAATTATTACAGTTGATTTATGATCTTTAGTACGTTAGTAGATCAAGTTGCAAAACTACTCGTAGATTCAATTACAAACAAACTTGACACGATTATAATATTATTATTTCTTAAGTAAACATCCACAATGGGTAATGACATCAATAATAAATTATTCCAAAGTGCAATGCGGCGGGGATGTAATACTGCAATAATTCGTTTTTATTATAATTTTAACTTTATAAATGCATTCTTAAACCGGATCTATTAGCGTTAAACTGTTAATTATGATAGTTTTTTTTTTTTTTTTTTTTTTAATTATTTTTAATTATTTATTGACCAAGATATTGGAATACATATATACAAAATACAATGTACATTTTTTTTTTTTTTTTGGTATAAACCACCTCACTAGGCTGAGCCTGTTCCGAGGTGGCAGGAATTTAAACTAATTTTGATATCTTAATCTTGGAAGAAAAATAAGATTGAGTATATTAACTATTGTAATTTATTTATTATCTTAATAGTATTTAGTAATCTTTCGACTATATCCGAGTTTCAACACTACAGTAATTGAATAACATCGAAAAAGCAATACATCTGATGTCTTGTCTTATTTCAAAGATTCATAAGCTCATGAAGGTAATGAAAATAATTGCGTTGGACTTAAAATTCAACCCTGAAAAAGCTGTGCAAATTTCATGATGCCAGGACGCATCGTTCGAGAGTTTCTGCTTTACATAAACTGATATATATATATATATAAACAGAGTTACGACACATTTTGATTGGCGATTGTGAAAACCAAAAATCATAATCTTTTTCTATAAATTTGAACTCAACAGATGAAACAGATAATCAATTTCATGAGCATGTCTAAGGCCTGAGAATAGTTAATTCAATTTTATTTAAAATTAATCAAACTTCTCGGAAATAAGTATATATTCGGTGATCAATATTTGAACATCATTTTATTATTTTCTCTCTGATTCTGATGCCGTAAAAATGCACAAACTGCAATCAGTATGAAGGTCATCATAATTATGTTGTCATCAACTGTCACATAAATAATGGCTAAAAGTACACATTTACGCGTAAATACAATTAGCAATACAATGAAATCATGTTTATTTGTCGCCTTGTGGCCTCTGTTCTCTCAATTTCGTATTGTAATTTGATAAAACATTAATGTCATTTAATTATTTATTATTAATTAAAGTGTCAATTAACAATAATTGCAAATAAATTAATAATAATTTATTAGTGAAATGTTTTGGTTTCAAATTACTGATAGACGGTGTGACGCCATGCCCGCTTTCAAAGTCGGAGAAATTGAACTAATATCACTTTAATATAAGTACACAATTATAATGTCAATCAAATAATGCATTTTGCATCATGAAGTTGAGAAAAAAGAAACTGATGTTAATCTTCTTATTTCGTATGGTGGTTGAGGATAAAGGTGACCACCAAGGTTTCTTAGCCAGTCTATAAAAGTAACTGCATTTCTCACTTTGGAAATCTCAATATCATTGATCCCGGAGTGCCACAAGGTTCCCCTCTTGACCCTATGTTATTGATTAATTTTTTGTCTCGGTCTACGCCTCAACCGCTCCAATGAAATACAAGGAAGTACACTGTTCTCGGCTCAACCATATTCCCAAATTGAAAGCCAACACCAAAACAAAACCTAGCCTAACCTAACCCAACAACATTAATTTTTTTCCTCTTTAACCAATCATTAGATTTGATTAGGGAGGGTGCATGCGTATTGCACAATGCTTTCGTGAACATGTCGAACAGCCACTTTATATTCTTGCAGCTTTATATTCGACTGTACTTTGCACATAATAATTTTCGGCTTTATTTTGCTTCTATACAGTAGTGAAATATAATTTTTAGTTTATTTACTGTTGTGTAGCAATATAAGCAATGTAGCCTCGGTAAAGTATCAACCAGTGCAACATGGAATAGGCCATTCGGAAGTAAAATGACTACAGGCACAATGACCGACCGGTCACGTTATCAGTCGAAGAGTTGTTATCCGCGATGTCGAAACCTTCGGGATAAACAAACGAATGAACCAGTGTGAACACTTCATTTATCGAACCAGAACCTACGGCGCTCTTATAAAATGGAAGTCTACTATTATTCTATATTTTTATTTTGCGTTTGTATGCTTTATATCCAAAACATATTAGAATGCATAAAAAAAACCTTGACATTTGCTCTAAATGAGTTAAATTGTGCAGTTAAAACAGCAGTACGCTTGAAACCTGTTGAAAATTAACTTTATTAATACATGACAATTTCTGCAAAACTTGCTATTTTGATTTGATGCAAAATTTACTCTTATCGTGGAACCACTTCCAAGAAAATAATTTTAATTTAACGATTTGTTAAAATCGTAAAATTCGAATCCTATTGGTATATTGACATTTACAAGGAATACGTTTTGCTGGTATATTAATGCGTGATATTTTTCGCTTTCCCAAGGCACTATATCTGCTAACACATATTCACATAAACACAGCAACGTTATGTGGAAAACACGTTTTTTGCATTTGAAAAGCGTTTTAAGTTTTAAGCATGCATAACACAATCCTGTTTCTTGGATGTTCAAGTTTTCACTGCTTTAAATTAGGCGAATTAACAGTATTTACAATGTATTAAAGCTGTGTCTCTATTAATAATTAAAACTATAACTGATTATGTTCTTTAGATCTTATAGTACCTACTTAGTCCTTTAGATAATAATATCAACGCGAACATTAAGTTCTGTATAACTCGTTTTGCATTGTTTTCAAGTTAACGTGACGTTTGCCGTTATTTCTGTCCAACACTGGTTTATCTTCGTGTGTTTCCATTTAAGATAGGAGTAGGATTAGCCATACAGGTTCTGCGATATATATGCCATCAAGAGCGAATCTAGAAGTATAGAATACTAGGAAATTACTAAAGACTGTGTCCGTCGTCCGGAGAGCAAACTTCAACTGACAACTAGGAACATGCAATACAGAGGCAATGTTGCAGACAATAGAAGGTAAAGTAAGGTAAAAAGAACGACAGAATTTGCGTTTATTGAAGGACCTACCTACAATCAAGAGTAACATAATTAATCTTCTTGTTGCATAAGGTGGCCCATACAAATCTCCATCTCTCAGTTCCACTTTTGGCCGGGATTTGTTTTCCTTATTTTAAGAACATGACAAGTAGATTACTAGGAAAAACAGGCTAATTGGCTTTGAATTAAAATCCCAACATTTCCTTGCATTCTGAAAGTCAATCTTGCATCTTTTATACGAAGATGACCTCCTCACGGAAAGGTAAATCCCACATAATCACAATCACCATTCCGGTGCGTGATTTCGGTTGTGAAATATCAAAGTTGATTTTGCTTGCCGGCATGTAGTTCCGTTCGTACATAGGTCGAAAAGACTCCATGTGCTTTAACACGTACCTAAACGGTAATCAATTTCGATTTTTTTAATCTTAAATGTGGCCAATGCCTAGTTACTAGCCAGCTTCGCCCGAGATTATCACTATTATTTGTTTTAATCAGTGACAATTGAAAAAAAATACAAATGATGTAAAAATATTTCAAATGTTTCATAGAAAAGTGTCCTTACTAGCTGAAAAGATTTGCGTTAACCTAGAAATTATAGTCACAAAAAGCTCACCGTTTCAGCGACCAGAAATTCGCCTTTGTTGAAACCTGTTTGTAATAATAGTCCAAACCTCTTTGTACAAAGTGTATGAAATTGTGTGTCATCAAAATTCGCTTTCTAAAGCGATCGATCTAATTATATACAATAATGCTTGATGGTAATAATAATTAGAATTATTATCTAATGAAATGTGGCAATCAGAACAAGTTGACTGATTTTATATATTTTAATTTCTCTTGTCAGCTTTTTTGTTATCTCATAATAGAGCATCCGTCTTGCCTACTACATACCCAATTACTAATTAGCTACCAACAGAACGTTAAAAATTGAATGGTAACTTGTTTATTTAGCATTTATGAGTTTGTAAATATTTAATTTATTAACGGTTAGTTTATAATAAATTAACAAACACACAACATTGAAGCATGTGGGGTCCATTTGGTAGGATCCTAATAGGAGTTACTATGAGAATTTATCTCAAGTCATTGAATGTAACGTGTTTATTTTATATAGTGATTGAGTTATTAGTTTCTATACATTAATTAACAATTTGTTTATTATAAATAAGTTAATAAACACCATTGAAGTGCGTGGTACAATTGGTAAGATCCTGTTTTGTTACTAGGGGCACTTAATGTTACTTGTTTATGCATGTTCAGTTTGAAAACTAGCGCATTGTTTATTTATTATAAACAAGTAAATACGCAACATTTAAGCACGAGGTTAACCTCACTTTTCGCGCGCTTTTATTTTATTTATTATTTGTTATTTTTTGTATTCTTTTTTAAATCTATGGGCGTTGTCCTTGGCAATTAATTCACGCAAAGTCGCAGATAAAACCAGTTATAAGACTTCCTGGTTTTCACTTTGTGAATATAAAATAAGCAATAATGCAAAAGTTGTTAATAAACAATGTTGGATGCCATCAATTTATTTCTGCCCCCCAATTTAAACCACTCCTCATGAAATATGAATATGTATACTATAATGGATAGGGACTATTGTCATAGAAAAAAATATAAAAAAGTTCTCTTATTCAGAGCAAACTATGGGTACCCAATTCCTTAGATAATAAAAAATAACTTTTCAAGAACAGTACCTACGTTGGGCGCCATATTAACACATATCACTAAAAAAAATCGCACGGTGAGCCTGCACAGCTTTTTAAAATGATTATTAAAGACCAGCTTACTCTAAGGTCAGCAGATCTGGATGTTACTAATCGTTTAATCGAACTTTCTCGGTCAAATCGAGCCGTTTACTATGATCGCTCTTTTCGTGTAACTGGCCCTCTCAGTTGGAATAAACTTCCCTCAGCTCTTACTAATATCCAGAATTTGGCAGAATTTAAACGGGCTTAAAAACAAAATTATTTAAAAAATCGTACCATTCATGAATCCTAACATCTTTTCAATACAAGTAATAAGTCATGTTCTCAAGTATCCGGTAATCGTTTGGTTTCGGTTTCCTCCTAATTGTACTTTTATGTTTAATATCTGAATTTTTTGTAAGAAGTTAGTGTATTATATTTTAGTTTAAAAGTTCTTGTTTTGTCCTGTGCTACAATAACACTGTTTTTGTATATTATTATTTTCCTCTGTGCTATAACAGCACTGTTTTGTTAATATTTGTTCTCTTGTCATTGTTTTGTAAATACTGTATATTCTTTATTTCATAGGTATTATTTTATAAATATTTTGTAATGATCTCGTAAGGAACACTGTAGGATTATTTTTAAATTTATTATAGTTAAGCGCACTTGAAGTGAAATGACACAAAACTGCGCTATATAAATATTACGTTTTTATTATTATAAATATTCCTGGGTTAGACTATCACGCTAGCGGAAAGTATTGCTAGTGTCATGATGAAGGATCTAGCCAGCCGAGGAATTGAACTCACGACGCCTGTGTGGGAACGGGCGAGTTTTCACCGCTATTTTTTTATCTCTAAATCATTTCCATTTCGAGACACGGAGCTTTGCTATATCTGGTTATCTGCCAAAAAATTTTACAAGAATCTAGTTATATAATTTGTAACAAATTTCCAAATATTGTTGAAATTAGACCGTAGCCGGATAGTAATTACCACCTAATTGTCTTTAGAAAGAAGCTCCCACCTTTTTGATCAATACGAATTATACAACAATTCAAATCTCCGCCCTCTTCGCTATTTCTCTTCGGAGACTATAAAGTCCCGATGTACACAAGAGATTGCTATAAGTACCACCCACTGCTTGCTGTACGATGTACGACGTTGTGCAAATCATGGATGGAGGGCAGTGCTGTGCACGCGGTCACAGCACGCGGTGCACGCGGCCGCAGCACGCGGTACACGCCGGGCACGCATGCTGCCGGGAAGGTGATGGCACGCGGCCAGGTGAACCTATTCTGACAAACTATGCGACACAGAACCGGTGGAGCCATTAACGAAATATGCGATCTGCTGCCATCATTGCAGATGATTGAGATGATCAATTATTAATAAATAGAAATTATGTATTTTCATTTTATAGTTGGATATCCTATCTTTTACGCAATATTTTCCATTGTTAACACAGGCGTAGATAATGACACCAAATCAGGTAATTAAGCATTATTGAGCTTTGATTTGTGTTCTATCCACTACTTTATTCAGTGGCTTGGTGTTTTAGATCTTTCACTAGACTGCTTTGGTAGGTCCAATCCATTTCTAGTTACACTGCATTTCCTTTTCGAAATCTGAAAATCATAATAGTGGAGTTCCACAAGGTTCACTTATTGACCCTAATATTGATTAATATATCGATGAAATAAGACTTTTTCCATTTATCTTTTTAATTTTTTAAAGCCAACAGCAAAACAAAATAATGGTAATTTAACGGCTGGATTGGCCCAACAGAAATACGTGTGTTATTATATTATGTTAAAGTGAGTTTTTTTTACTGTGGCACGTGGCACGGACCCGTGTTGTCAATCAATCGAAATATACTTTGGTTTTCAACCATTTTCCACAAATAGCTATCGTCGGTTGGACATTTTAAGATCTTAAGTGTTTTATTTTATTTTAATTATTATAACACATTTTTTTTTACCCAGTTTCAACACAGCTAGTTAAGCTCATGTGTATTGACTTGTCATTTTATGTTTCCTAGTGTTGCCTCTTTCCGAGATATAGAATGCCAAAGTTTAACAACGCCATTGTTGGGAGTGACCTCGTTCGCTCAGCAAATGGCACATTTAATAAATATCCTGCTTAGAATTTCCGTCAGGCCCGGCTCATTCAGTATGCGAAAATCGTTGTGGCACCGCTAAATTATCAAATAATGCCTTCTAAAGAGAGTTATGTTTTGTTGTTGAATTGAAATGTTAAAGGCCGTTATACACGAGCCCGATTTTCAGCCCGTTTCCAATTGGAGACAAAAGTCAACATTTTTCGCTTTACGCGACCGCTGTTTTCATCTCTATTTTCATATCTACGATTTCAGTAGGCATCACAACAAACAGTATGGTTCGTGTGTTGTTTGCAGTGATGACAATTGAAATCCTAGATATGAAAATACAGGTGAAAATAGCGATCGCGCAAATCGAAAAATGTTGACTTTTGTCTCCAATTGGAAACGGGCTGAAAATCGGGCTCGTGTATAACGGCCTTAAGACCTCGAGAGAATTGCCATCGATAGATAGATCTTTTGATATAAGGAGTTGATCTTTGTTTATTATTTAATATTAGTAAACTTACTATTCCGGTCGTTGGCCTCACCTTGTTGATTTTGTTATCAGCCTGCCTCTCTTATCTTCCTGTCTACCTTTCCTTCTAGGACATTGATGATAAGAATATGCTTTACGCAAATCACATAGCTAATGCGGAATTGGTTGCGGAAAGTGGAAAAGCACTAATCCGAGTATCAAATACTGTTCAGGAATCTGCTTGGATAGAATCAGTAATTTACCACGAGCCTGTTTACTAATACGGCAATATTGTCCACTCAGTTGACGTTGATGGTCGTTTTCGGCATACAAATAATCCTTGCCTGCAACAGCAAATATTGCAAATAAAGTAAATTTTCATATTTACAATTCTCTCCAATTGCACCAGTGGCTAATATTAACACATTTTGTTTAGCTATGTTTTACTTTTCATATCAATAAAACGGTATGCCTAGCTTTACAAGTTAAGTCCTACTAAATTCCTTGTTTCAAAATTACCTTGTGCATTGCGAAAATGTTGAAATGTCGTGTTTTAAAGTGTGTCGCCAACGTGTTTCTCAGGATCGCTGGCACTGGTCCAAAAACAGACTGCTTTGGTAACAGTTCTAATATTTACACACATTCGCCCGGTGTTCCTTTGTTGATTATAATTAACTTGCTTTTTTGTCTGTTATAGATTGTGTAGGATAAAAAAACTGTGTTGACCCGTTTAGCATTTAGGCCTCGGAGATTTCCACGCGATTCTTAGCATCTTGACATGTATAACGTAAGAGACGACGAGTCGCGGAGTCTGCAGATTTTTGTCGAAATTTGGCACATGTGTTTTCAAAATTATTGCTCGTCTTTTCATGCCTGCTTCACATTGTGTCATGGAGTTTTCTTCGCGGTCATTAGCTGCTTGTGATGCTGTCATCTGCCACATACAACGTAATAGCCGAATAGTCTACAGTTTTTTGGCAAAATGTTGGCGTGTGCTTTTTTCATAATTTGCAATCAATTACTACTGGATTTTATGTTTAGTATCAAAGTGTATTTATTGGTATTAACATGAATTATTAACGAATATTTATCAACCTATCAATATTTACTTCATTTGCAATGCAAACGTGACCTTTTACGGATCCCGTGATCCCGGGGTGAATTTGTTTAACCTTTGGATTTAAAAAATATAAATAATTTTTGGTATCATTCGTTGGTTTAAAACAACACACCTACTTTTTAAATTCGAACCTTGTAGCTTTGAAAATGAGAGGGATAGAGATGTCAGTAGTCGGAATTTATATTGTTGTAATATAAATAGTGGTAACATAATATTGAAGATTAATAATTAGTTTCTGTATAAAACTGGTAAGAGATAATTTTGACGAATTGTATCAATATTATTTTCGAATAAATTTTTTGGGATAACGAAAACATTTTTACTGTGAATTATTACATCTCTTTCAATCGATTTTTCCTGCCCATCTTTTTAATGAAAGTATTGGTCATGAGTCATGAGCATTCAATTTACCTTTAAAACTATTGTTTAATTCATCTTGTTTTATAATATTTGATTCGTTTTATCGCACTTTGATAAAAATATGATGAATTCTGATTGAATCTGATTTCTTTATAAATGTTTTTCGGAATTTTTCCACGATCTTTTCAATATCGATAATCAATTATTCTGTGTCAACCTTTTTCAAAGTAAATGCTAATTTCCATTGTATTTATGCAAAGAATATCTAATAATAATAAGACTCACATGGCTGATATCAGAAATTCAAATAATGTTGATAAAAAAAAGCCCTCTGTTATCACGTACCCATAATTAAAATCATCGGCGCTACTACCCTTGATAAGTCATGTCCGGAAACGCCTCATTGTGCGAGCCTTCCATTGCATAACTCTACTGATAGTCTATCTTTCTCCATAGCCTTATTCCCAAAGATGCGGTGTTGTCTTCCACATTGTTGATCTCTAAGCACTACTCCATCGTGCAGGTTTATATCCCATTAGCTTCTTCGCTTCAGTTTTAAAAATCTTCCAGTTATGGGATATATTAAATCTATCCGACCTATTTCGCAGTTCGCCAGATCGTTGGTTTCAATGCTAAGTTCATAGTTCCAGCGACAAGTTGACTTAAACTTTCCAAAAATTCCGATTTGGGACCTTCCTTGAATCGTCAAAGGCCATCTTCGGTATAAATTAGAATCACTTGGTCAATTTTCATCAGTGAAGTTAAGTTATTCTAAATGTAAAGCGACAGCACGACGGTGACTCAGAGGTGATGAGAGCTGACCCCAGCTGAACCAAGGCGCAACGGTTGACCGATAAGGAGCCAATCGCAGAACAGAGTCAACATTCAACAATGTGTTATGTCATGGAATTATTGAGACGATCGCCTTGGCACCAATACACCATTTTCTAATTGATTTTGGCTGGAAAATGTTATTATTGTGATTTGCCTCTTTTTTACCAGTGTTGCTAAACGAGCTTAGGGTTTTCTGTTTAATTTTTTTTTGGTTTGCTCTATTACTTGTGATTTTTGATTCAACTTAGTCTGTAAGGGCTCCTCATGCACCTTTTTTATCTTTTCAAGGGTTTCCTGTATCATTTTGTTGTTTTTTAGGTTCTCGTGTAATATTTTCACAGTTTTATTAAACTAAGCATTTTTGTTCGCTTTAATGTTATTTTGTTTGTGCTTTAGCAATTATCTATATATATATTATTTTGATTTAGAAATAAGTATCTTCATTATGCCTGCCTGTGCTCGTGGGGTGTAAAAATAACCCTTTCAATAATTGTGCCTCAATCAGGGTATCGATGTCTTCTACCTATTTTTAATACCTGTGACCGCATCATTTTGATTGCATATCTTGAAAACTGACCTCGTGTGATATCAATATTAATAAAGTCCTTGTTTTGATATCTCCGTTATTGTCATTCATGGCCATTAGTTGAATGAACCTGCATTCAACGATCAATAACAAAAGATTTAAAATCAGGTGCATCTCAACGTAGGTTTTTAGGTTCATAACAACCGTTCTTCTTTTCTTATACCTGCCTCTACGTGGCTTTATTTGATGGGTTAAACCAGATGGATCAACATCATAATTGTCTTCATTTGTGTCGGTGCCAGATTCATAATTATAATTGTTTATTTAGACTTCTGCATTTTAGACGCGTGTCTGTTTTCTTTAAAAAAATTGTGTTGCCCAACAATGGCATCATTATAAATATACAAGACACTGTATTCATATACTAATAAAATGTGGCACCGCTAATCAAAAGGAAAGCCATTCAAAGAATATGTGTGTAGAATGAAATAGCTATATGAATGACCGGCTAATAAAGTATGTCCACTGAATTTTTTGGACTGTTGTCTCGGTAACCTATCTTTCTCTATTAATTAATCTAAGATTGCAAACAACATTTTCGGCTTGTCCCAACATGTTTTACATTTTCTGTCCAAATTCAAAATTTTTGTTTAATTTATTAATTGGAATTATTATGAGACATACAAAAACAAAAAAATGTAACCGGTTTTAACTAATTTAAAGCATTTCTCTGTCTTGTTTTTCCTGCTTTAAAATGCCATCAATATAATAAAAATGAAGGTTAGAACAGAATAATGGATCACTTAATAATGTTATTTATCACACCTCTGATAATTATTTTTGTATGGCTTTAGACCGTCCAAGTACAAAACAACAATGCACTCAATGTCCAAGGTTTTGTGATAAATTATGAATGCCTGTCAATAACATATTTCTGCAAAAAACAATAAATTTGCCAATAGTCACGTCAATAACATTTTATAGTAAATACGGTGACTGTACGTTTACAACATAAACGGAAATGAATGATATAAAAGATTTTTCCACATTTTCTAACGATTGACAGTTATCTCTGATTTTCGGAGATGACTGCTTCATGTATGTATGTCCTTACGGATTGTATCGGACGTGTGTTTTCCATCACAAAATCTCAAAATACTCCTTAACGAGGTTCCCGAAAGAGAAATACGGTACCTACATTTTTTACAGCTTTAGGCTCCGCAGCCTTAAGGTTGAAAAAGAAAAGGAAGATAGTTTGAAAGGAAGATTTTTAAACGTGAAAATAATTGATAAAACATGACTTATTTAAAATGGAGCAAAAATCTCTCAACAAATGTCTTTTAGAAATATTGTGAATTTTTCATATCCATAAAACCAGATGTGTTTTTTATAATTTTTTTTATATCGAGGGGATTTCACGTAATTTATTTTTCAACTCAGCAGATGTAGAGAGATTATCTTAAAATATAACGTAAATTTTTTAAAAGCTTAAAATCAAGTGTTCAAGGAAATGTTATATTTCGGTAGAATTTCGGAATCCAAGATTTTAATGTGCTGGACGCAAGCATCATTCCGTGCGTTCCGTACGAAGAAATTTATTAGTAGAAAACCGAAGATAAAACATTTTCTGGTATTTATGTTTGAATTTCTTTTTTTAACATTTCCTTTTATATCACGGATGTCCGGACGCTTGTGAATTCGATATTTATTAATCTCTTATTTACCGATTCGCTTCGGCAGGTGTAACCGATAATTTTGTTTGTATAACTTCTAATCGCAAATGCGGGAGCCATTTTACTATTATTTGTGTAATGTAGGCTATTGCGCACTGCTTTTGGTTTTCATACTAGATAAAAATGTATTAAAAAAAAATTACAAATGGTTCAATAACAATGGAGCAAAAACTAGCGAAACTGATTTAATCCTTATTATTTGTGTAATTTATTAATACTCTGGATGTGATGCCAAATTATTATCTCCCCATAAGATTTTATGTACGTAATTTCATTAATTTGGTCATAATAGGTAATTTACAGTTGAATAGTTTGTACATTCTTATTTTCAATTATGTAAACCATTCGTTGTGATTCGTCTAAGATTTGGATAAAAAAAATTGGACCAAACAATATTATTGTCCTCTCTCTGCCTTATTCAAAATAAACTGAAAATTCGATTAAAATAAATTACTATTATTCAAAATAATTCATTTATTTATTGGAGGTTTCACAACTCTAAATCTCAAGAGAGAAATGAAGTTTGGGAGTTTTAAGTAGAGATAAATACATACACAATGTCCCTGCTACTCTGTGGTGCATCAAAGCAGCAAACCCACACACTCTTCTCTCTGCGAACTTTTGCGATGCGCTGCATTGCCAAGGGAGGCCGAACAGCGCCTTGTATGCGTAAACAAACAGATTTTCTGCTTATAGTTAAAATCATTTTAGATAAGCTTTACTGCGAAAAAATAATGAATGTGTCAATGAGGAAAACAAGTAGTACCTACCTAATAAATTATTAAACTTTGTACTCGGACATTTATTCATAATATTATCGATTACGGATGTGTCTGTTTAAGCCTTTTGTTTGTGAGAAAAAACAAGAACGGCTTTATCGGAGATTTGTTGAAATGTGTATCTCAGTCTTAATCAGATTGCGAGGAGTCGTGATTAATTTCATTGTTTTTTCTTCGTACAAATGGGGTCCAAATAACTTACTCACAGGGCCGCATATCTATAAGGTCATAAGAACTTACGAAGTTATTATTCACGAGTTCAACGAAAGTTTCAATGATTGCCAATGTTGAAAGAATTCCAGATGAGAGGACACCAAAAAAATGACCGAGTGGGTGCCGTAAGAAAATTTATAAAAGGGATACAATCAATTTGCAAGTATGACACGGTTCAATAATAGCAAGACAGTATAATAATCTTAAACAATATCTTTATGGAAACTTAATTGTTTCCTTTTGCTTTTTACCAAAAGGGTTTCAACGAGTATATTCACTCTGGGTTAGCTAAAAGTATTCCAGTCCTGCCAGAGATTTGCCGAAGATGCGCGGTAAGAACCGGCAGGCAACTTAATTTTCGATAATGAACGCATAACGACATAACATTACATCGGTCATTCCAGGGATCACAATTAATAACCCTCGCTCTAATTAATAAGAGACGAAGCGATGCGATAGTTGGAAAGTATACGAGATCAAAGAACTAATCAATAATATACGCTCGGAAACAATTAGATGTTTTTTTTTTACAAATTGGTATAGATTGTTAAGCTCTGAGGACTGGATAAGAATGGCGATGGACGACTAAGAAGTCAACTACCGACATGAGATGTAGCGCCGTGATATATTATAAAATTTTCAAAATGGCTTTTTGGTTGGGAGATCGTGGCATGAATTCTAAGCACAAAAACAAATCAGTATACACATATACAATAAACATTTATTGTAATGTCTTTATTATTACCATATTACATTTCTACAAGCTGCCTATCTATATTCTCAGCTAAGCTATCGGCTTTAGAAACTAATTTGAATTTCAAAGCTGTAAAATATGGCATTATGTGTAGGCGTGAAGACGTTTGAATGTGATCGGGCTACTTGTAAATTCTATAGATGTTATCATAAACATTACGCCTTCTAGATTTTAATTCCTGGCTAACGTTATAGAGCCTAAACACATTTGTCAAATCAGTTTACTGCGCAATAATGTCTTGGAAATTATTTTATGCATATTGTTTTAGATGGTTATTATAGGTACCGCTCGTTTTCTTTCCGCGACAAAATATCCCCGACACAATATCCTCCGACAAAATATCCCTCGACATAATATCCCAAGGACAATATATCCTACAGACAAAACATCCTCCAACAAAATATCTACTTAAACCTAATCTAACTATTCATTTTACTACATTTGAACAATAATTTATTGTCTTTACAGGTATTTTGTCGGGGATATTTTGGTCGCAGGATGAAAAGTCGCGGAACCGGTCATATATGTATATGGCATTTAATTTTTAGTTAATAATTGCAGGTTTTTCTAATGTGAATACCACAAGAGTCCCAACTGCTTCCGTCTGAAGCCGGCGAGACTATCGCATCCCCAATTGGGGCATTTGTGAGTGTTATGAGGCTGAAGATAGTGTGGAGGGGAATTAGAAGTGGGGAAGTACCTGGCTATTTAAATCTGGTCACCAAACACGACTAAACTCACAATTCTGAATGGTGGTCACTCTGGAACGTGCCGCAAATATACCACATAATATGCAAATATACTATAATTGATAAATTGTGAATTTTACACAATTTAATCAATATTTGCGCTCGCCGGGTTTTGAACCCGCGATCTTCGGATTGCTGGTCGAGAGCTTTACCCCTCCATCACAGAGGCCGTTTTATGATGTTCTTAGGTTTGAGGAACTACATTTCGAAGAAGCTTCCATGGAATATACATAGATAGAGATCACAACGGGCAAATATATTATAAAGATCGTTAGTATCGTTTTTCAATTTCAACCGATGTTAATTTAAAGTTGAATTATCGTCTTGTTTTATTTTATGTTTTGGACCTTCCCTGTTATTGAAGTCTGTTAGTAGTTGGTGTTTGCAATAAAGATCGTATTCTGGAAGTTGACCTCGTCTCTGTGTGTTTAAATGTGTATTTTAGTCCTCAAGAGTAATATAGTGTGTGTAGGACACAGAGTAAAGCGTGTATAGGTACATTTATACAAGCTGCTAACTCTGTCTGTTACTTGTATCCCCAATACAGATACATTTTGCAGTCAACGAACCCTCATTCTGTCCTCGCTTTGTTTTATAAAGCGCCAGGATAATTTTAACTGCTGATGCCAGGGTAAATACTATAAGATTCTTACGATCTGGTGGGGTCTGATAAAACACACAAGACTGTTGAAAAATGTTCAATTTATAAAAAAAGGTCTTGCACGGTTAAGATCCGTTCGATAATTTAAACAAATTGAGAACTTATAACTCTACTGATTGGCATGTAAATTGTGAAATATTCATATTTTTAGTTAAAAAAATTGAGGACGCTTTCAAAATTTAAATAAATTAATGAAAATTATTATTTTTAATAAATTATGAAAATGTTGAAAGTCACGGCGCGCTTCGCATTTCAGGTTTGTAACAACTCGCCCCATAAAATATTTCACGGGTTATAATATTTTTAATAATTCGTTAACTTTCATTCAGGATGTCATCTACGTACAATATGCTATGTATTTATTTTTAATTGCGTTGCTTAATAATTTGTGATTATTATCTTTGACATACAAAAAAATTCGTACCGACTATATACGGAAATTATTTTAACTTGTTATCTGAAATCTTTTATTGGTAGAGCAGCAATGTATTAATGATAATGTTAACTAGATAGGCACCCCTTTTTAACCTTGCTGAGAATCTTAAAATCGCAGGTAAATACTACTATAATATTATACTACTTATCAGTTGTTATTTAACCCTTTGCTCCCCGACGGTACAAATTTGTACTCGCCTATAAAACTCATCGTATCTTCTATCCCAGAAACATTTTTTTTTATTATTATTCTTGGCAATTATTATTGGACATTCTTTTACAAGTCAGCCATTTTTTAAAGCTTAGTTTCGAAAACTGACACCAGGGGATCAGTTTTGCATTGAGCTGTCACATGGTTGGTTGAGTTATTTTATTGCTTGTTTTAAAACATAATTATTGTGATAATGGATTCAGGTATGTGTGATTTTATATATTATTAATATGCAATGAACATTTTTCTTCACACTAATGTTTATTTCGTGTATTAATATCCTTTCTCTTATAAAATATATGAATTTTTATAACCAGTACGATTTTGTACCGTCAGTGACTTGGCTATTTATTTTTGTAGGACTTTCGCAAGATGATATTGAGATGTTGCTGTTGGAAGATCTTCCAAATATTGATGTTCCGTCAGAAGTGGAGTCTGAAAATGATGAAGATGATGAATATGAACCCCGTGGGAATCAAACTACAGGTTGTGATGATATTTTTCTAAGAGAATCCGGTCAGAATACGTATTCTTATCATGAAAATATTTTGCCCGCGGATGCTCCTGGTCCTTCAAGTGTATCCGACTCTACTACTTCTCCATTTATTAGACTACCAGAACCGCAACGTAAGTGGAAAAAAAAGGATTTTGTTACCAATGTACCACCGTATCAATTTGAAGAAGGTGTCTCTGGTGATTTGTTTGAAAACTGTGAAACACCTACTGACATCTTCCTGAAAATGATTGATGATATTGTTGATCCAATTCTGTATCAATCAAATTTATATGCAACACAGAAAGGCAAAACATTGAATCTGAAGAAGGAAGAACTTTTGGCATTTATCGGGATGAATTTTCATATGGGTTATAACAAACGACCTGCATGGACCGATCATTACTCGTCAGCTATTGACTTGAACAATCCTGTAATGTGTTCCACAATGCCACGTAATAGATTTTCAGAAATTTTGGCTAACTTGCATTGCAATGATAACAAGAACATTCCGCCAGGATGTACTGACAAACTTTATAAGCTTAGACCAATGGTTGATAGTCTCAATAAATCTTTTGGACGATCGTATAATGGAACTAGAGAACTGAGTGTTGACGAATCAATGATCAAGTTTAAAGGTCGATCAGCCATGAAACAGTACATGCCCATGAAACCAGTAAAACGTGGTTATAAAATGTGGTGTATTGCTGACCAAAAGGGGTATATATTTAAACTTTCTGTATACCAAGGTAAGGATGAGCAACTCCAACAAGAATTTAAAGACCATACTTTAGGTGAGCGAGTTGTCTTAGGTCTGACCAAAGAGATGTGGGGTTCTGGGAGAATTGTCGTATTTGACAACTATTTTACGACTTTAAACTTGGTTGAAAGATTAAAAAGAGAAAATATTTTCGCCTGTGGTACAGTCAGGACAAATCGAAGGGGTTTGCCAATTAATATGATAGCGGATAAACTTATGAAACGTGGAGACTACGACTACCGATTCTCTGATATGGGTATTGGAGTTTTCAAATGGAAAGATAATAAAATGGTTCACTTGATATCTAACTACCATGGTAATGAGGAAACTGCAGTAAACAGAACCCAAAAGAATGGATCCAAGTTGGAGTTTACGTGCCCAACAATAGTTAAAAATTACAACCAGTTTATGGGAGGGGTCGACATGGCTGATCGTTTACGAGCACTGTATTGCGTTGACCGAAAATCAAAAAAATGGTGGCACAGACTGTTTTGGGGGCTGTTGGATGTCGCATTTGTTAACTCATATATTATTTATTGTAATTTACTTGAAAAAAAACCTCTAAAAGAGTTTCGAAGAAATGTCTCTATGGGACTTATATCGCAAAAGAAAATTGAAACAAACAAAAGAATCTCTATTGACGCTAAAAGTGCAGGCCCTTCAAAACGTAGAAAGGTTGAGTATTCAGTTGCCAAAGACGTTCGTTTGGGAAATAGAGGAATACATTGGCCAGTAATTGTAAATAAAAGAGGAAGATGTGAAGTTTGCAGTAAGAAAAAGATTCAGTCCAAGCCCAGTTCTACGTGCAGCCATTGTAAAATATTTTTATGTTTGAATGAAAAAAAAAATTGTTTTAATGAGTTTCATGATGTAAAAATATAATGTCCATTTTCTGTCAAAATTGTAACCTCTTAAAAAATAAATACTTAAAAAAGCATTAAAATTTTTTTATTACCTATTGCCTGACGGTACAAAAATGTACCGGATGAATTTTCCCTATAAGGAGTTTTCAGAAAATTCCAAAAAAAATCATAAATGTTTTTTAAGCTTTAAGTAACATATAATTACAAAAAAAATGTACAAAAGCCTGTGAAATCTATGTCTGGTAGGCAAAGGGTTAAGCACTCTGATGAAGGGCAGTCTTTTTCTATTTTAAAATACATCTCTGGCATAGGTATCTACTCAAGTATTTTGTAGACGACACATTATTTTATCATTACACTCATGATAATAGGTATCTTTGCAATGTCACATATCACGAAGGCACGTAGGCACAGATCTACAAATTAATAAATAAATGCCAAAAAATATTGTTTTTACACAGGTGACAAGTTAGTCACAGGTGGCCCCCAATATCTTCGTTAGTAGCGATTCCTTTGAAAAAATACATTGAAAAATCATCAAAAACCATAATAAAACCTCCCACGTTGTCTACCACAAAAAAATCAAGATCTAAACAGCCATAAAAAATATGACAGTCCACAGTATGCATAGAAACAAAATAAAGAATTAAAAGTATTTTAATTCGTATCATGGTGGCAACACAACATGGCGCCATGGAGGAGAGAGTGAGACAATGTCCCATTGTTTTCTCATTGTCCCTCTCACTCCCGTGGGCGCGTCCCTCTCGCACTCGTGTAACTCAATAAGCATGCTTAATACTACTATCATCAAAATACTATTTGGCGGGAATGCAAATTATTGTCGACGCAAGATGGCCGCCGTAGAAATCAGGATTGTAGGTAATAAATAAGCAGACAATTTGCTTCACATTGAAATAATACAAATGCGAAACAAATTAGACCCAATTTCCAGATTTTCTTGGAAAGCACAGTGTAGAACGAATGATTTCTTTTGGTCACTTTCTGTACATATTGTTTAGAAATACACAATCCATCCAGGTTTAAAAAAATTGTAATTTAAACTACGTACATAAAAAAATCAAATGTCCTGTTTACATTTTATTTATTGAAATATATTAGCCTTCGCTATAAACTAATTCAATCACAAGAGCATGTGATTATGTTCACGGTCGTGTTAATTATATTTAGCAATACCTTTCTTGATGATCATAACAATTCAATAACCGTAAATAAGCACATGTATAATAAAAATACTGACTTGTATTGTGACATCACATTCACGTGTTTTATTTTTTTGTATTTTTGGTATACAGTGGACGATTCGCATAGCCATAAGAAAGGTCCATGAAGATTTGTCATTTCTTGTGGAACAGGCCATCTGAGACCTAATATTCTTTCAAATGAACCTAGAAATAACTTTTAAACTACTGAAAAAACACACACCAACATTTTGCAAATATGTAAATCTATCAAGCATCAAATGCATCCTACCATTCCAGTTCTAATTCAGTTCGGAAAGGGTTAAGTAAATTAAGTTTAGTAAATATATATTATTTATATCCTGTTAACTTTACGTAGATGATTCCTCCGTTTTAGTCAATTTAGGCATTTTTTATTTTACTATTTGGCACCAATAAAATGGTTATCTTATTCACGCCTACATTTTATTATCACTCTCTCGTGTGAACGAATATTTTTTAATATCCGTTACGCCATTTGGTTGTCGAGTGATAAATTTCATTTCTAAATTTGCTAATATAAAATATCAAGTTCAATATCATTTGCAATAAAGAATCGTTCTTTTATTGATATTAAACGATATCAAATTTAATTATGCTCCGTGCGTTTAAACGTTGTCTGTACTCTTTCCTAGCTTTTTCAACACTTATCAAGAACTAAATTATCGTAAAATATTCGGTTTTATTATGGAAATATATTATTATGTCATTTTAAGACCTTTAGTTTGACATTCACAAGTTCTTGTTGGGAATGCGCCATTTTCCCTGGCGACGTTTTCTGAAACCATTTCTTGTTCCAAAATTAACCGAAAAGGCGGTCTGAAGTTTTCACGGTTGCAATTTCCCGCATTTTCCGAAAAAGCCTAGTCTTTGATACCCCGCCCTTTCTAAGCTCCGAGCAGTAAAGTACCCGCCTTATATCGTTAGCCCACTGGATAATGGTAACTTTTTTTAAATTGAGAAATATATAATATACCTATGTGGCATATCTTCTCTTGACACATAACATAGCAAGCTGAAAATAGTTGTGTTGAGTAATAACAAATACCCTAGAATCCAGGGTATTTGGTAATAATAATCGAGACTTCATAAAAATATATTTTGAAATTTTAGGTTGTACCTACACAAAATTTACACTAGCCGGTGAATGCAATTAGCTATGCAATAAGTACCTACCGCCGTTAAATAAAATGAGTCAACATTATTTTTCAACCTTTCGCACTCTTTATGGAATACAGGACGCCACACACGGCACTGCATGCTCGTGATCGTGATCGTATTGACTATAGATTTGTTTGACCAGTTTGCCAATCACGCTGCTGCCGCGTGTTCCGTGTAGGAGGCCACTTAGTATCCGTAGTTATACTTTATATTCACTATGATTATTGCATGCATTGCCGTCATTTTTATTAGCCCATTCGATGCAGCGGAGTGTAATACAACTTTGTGGGCCGCCTTCAATTGCCATTTGTGCAAATTTAATACCATTGAATATACATTATTATCTATTTTCCACAACTAGATTGTGATACATGCGAAGGTTGCGTGATTTGCGGTAGAACCTTTGCAAAGTAAGATTCTTTCAGGCGTTAGAACACGATGTAAATGTACCACAACGCTGTATTTATGTGAAAAATATCCACCTTATAGGAATATGGTTCCATTATTTTACTCTTGAATTGTCTTAGTGTTGCCATTTAAAGCAATGCAATTGCAGCGCCCGCCATTTGTTTCTGCATTATTTATTTGTCGTAACTGTGGTTTGGGTAGGTACCTACCCTACCAATCTTCAATTTTGAACAACGCGCTCTTTGTAATTTTTAAGTAGGTCGTTTATGAACTAATCGTTTTACGGTTGACATTTTAAACTTTCGTCGGAATCATCTACAAAAATACTTCTTTTATCAATATTACATCATTCCGTACATACAATTAACATTTATTCAAAGTCGAGTGAACAAAGACAATATTATATGTATAGTGGGTGTATAATCTAGTATGTATGGTAAAACAAATATGACACCTAAATTTTGTTTGTTTATTATTTTGCAAAGACGCCCCCCGGCTCGTTCCATATTTGAACATAAATTATTACAATGAGCACAGCTATGGCCGACTTGATAATAAAAGCACGTGATACGAAATGGCAAAGATGATAAACACGGGGCTAAAAGTGCTAAGTGATTCTTTGCGCAATTATTCGAGTAATCACCCATAAATCCGCCATTAGGGGGTCGTTGATGAACCAATCAACGTTGATCGGTTAATTAACGATTTTTTAGTACTAAGTACCTAGAGCGTTAGCGTGTTTTTATTTGTGATGTTTTCTTGACTGACTCCAGAAAATCCTAAATGTGTTTCAATTTTTTTTCTTCTAGTAGTTAGGTACCTACAATCCGGCTTCGCCCAAGTCGTTTTGAACATCGGTTTTTGAAGTTCCATAACTTGTGTTGAAAATAGTTATGCAATCCTATACATTTCGTAGAGGTGTGCAAATTACACGATGCCAGGTACGTCGTTACGAATTTTTCTCTTCGGCACAAAAAATACTTACCTATGTAGTTTTGGTAAAAGTTCTTTTTAAATTTTATTTAAATAGTCCCTACTGCCCGAATCCCGAATCGGGATATGTTGTTAAGTTGAAGAGAGTGAGGAGGCGGAGGAGGTGGGAAAGAGGAAAATCTGGTCCTCAAACCCGGCTAAAGCCATTTCAAGCAATTTTTCTATTCTGAATGGTGAATCTTTGACCAAAGCGATACCGAGTATCACTGTAAAAGTATTATTTGTGTCGTATATTATTATTGTCATCTCAGTTCGGCGGTCCCGTGGTAGCGTCGCTGTTTGCATTTTAATGTCTTCGGGTTCAAAGCCTTCCTCGCACGAGAAGGATGTCGGCACAATAGAGACACAAAATAAATATAGTCGAGTATCCGTTATGAATACTGATCAATTTTCCCCGTATCTCTCGATATGTCCGGGGGAATGCCACGGAACACCTGATTGATTATTGTTGTATAATTTTATTTTTCAAAGATATCTTAAAATCTCGGACAAAGGTCGCTGGAACCGATTTGGCTGGTTTTTTTTTATCATAAGATTTTTAATTCTTTTATTTTTTAATTAGTTATTATGCCAGGCTTTGACTTTGTTTTTTTTAGTGTATATAGAGTCTTAGTTAGTAAACACTGCAAGGGTTTCGGAAACGTGGGCTTGAAAGAAACAAACAAAAAAATAATCACGCACGACTCAATCCCCCAAAAGTCAGAATAGTCGTGAGAATGTAGAATCATAATATCAGCTATTCTTCTTTTTCTGGTGTCCTCTCTTATCGGAGGTCGGCTATCATCAGGGCAATCTTTATCCTGCAGGCTTAAGGCCGGAACTGCACTTAACCATTTACTTGTGGTGCAATATTTTAAATCAATCTTCCCCCTTTTTTTTAATCTGAATGTTGGAGTTTATTTATTACAAGCAACCCCCTTTTATCGCGCAGTGCCGCGTCGCGCAGTTACTTTATTTTATTTCGTTTTATTTTATTTTTATTGTATGGCAACCCTAAAGTTTACCGCTCTGTTTTGAACGAGGAACCTTGCGTCAAGATGGCCGGCACGTGCAACGCAGAACATTATTATTTGTTTTTTTCGCGGGTTGCTACGTCCTTGACTGTCGTGTTTAGTTAGAATTGGCAGTTAGAAAGTTAGATATGACGATCAAATAACATTGTTGGAGATAACTTCGGCGGTAAACAGATTTTCAGCTAATAACGGTAGGCACCTAGTTGGTACGATTCGCAACCGCTATAATGATTATGTATTGCTAACGATGTGATCGCGTGAAGATTATTTTCATTTTGTATTGACGTGAAAGCAAGTCATTTAAGTTATTGTTGGTAGTTATAGAATCAGATGAGAATTATATAGCCATTACATCTTTCTGATTTCTCTTAGTGTTGCAAATTGCAAACAACATGATTGCAAATAATTATATAAATGATTTTCCTTCTAACACAGAAAATATCTAATGCTAATTTTAGTCGACTTTTCTACCCTAGTTTTAATGCTCTTATTTCATATTTAACAATAGATTTAAATATGGCAATAAGGGATATTTAAAATCACCATAATTCACGATGGACATGATATTGCGAACTAAAATAAAATAAAATCTTTGATATAAAAATTACAGTTGTGCAAATTTTATGACGTCAGAATTCACACCTCGAGGATTTTTAAGCGATTTTTTACTATTATTTTTGACAAAGCCAAACCAAAGCTCTTCGTAGTTTTAATAGGTCGTAATTTTTAGAGTTGAAGTAATCGATTACCTATTTGTATTTCGATTATGCTTCATCCAGTTCTTCATGACGTATATCAATGTTGCCAGGCCTCGAAAGTTTGAGACAGCTGTCTAATACATAATACCTATAATAAACCGATAGCAGGATCCATAAAATATTTCGCACACTTTGTGCAAAATATTTGCGTAGCTTCATTTGACCCTGTAATGTTCAAACAACTAAAAAGAAGTTAAATATTTTTTTCACATCATTCATAATTATATTAAGTTTGATGAAAAATGCAAATTCACATTTTCTATTTGTATTTGCATAAATAATTATTACATGTTTTTTAATGAAGAATGTAATTAGATTTTCTCAAAGTAGATGTTCGTTCCAGAATGCGATTTTTTGTATTTAATTTTAAGTAAAATAATTATTCTTAATATTCATGTTATTTTAATTTCGCGTAGTTCCCGTTTTTCAAATATGCAAACAAAATATCATCCCACGGTTTCTTCAAGTAAGGTCCCAACCTTGAGAAATAATATGTATTCTGCCTGGTATCATATAAATGCATTGCTTTGCAAAGATTTGGAAGAAAGTGTTTAATATTTAAATTGTTTTATTTTTAAGTAGGTAATAATAATAATAATAATAACTTTATTTCACATAAAATTGAACAATAAAACATATGTGGAAACTTTGACTAGCCAACTAGGAATGGATCCTGTTTTAGGCCAGTCAAATTGACAAATTTAAATTCATATTACATTGTTTACTAACATAACATGTTATTTATAGCAGGAAAAGGTGTTAATTATGTATTCCTATGTATTAGTACGTTTCAAATAGGACCCTCAAATAGCACCTATAACTATTTATGGCAGCCCCAAGGGAAAGTGTTTGCTGTCGGCCTTTTATGGCCCAACCTAAGAGGAACTTTTATTATAGTAATATTTGCAATATTTGTCTGTCCTTAAGTGTTTTAGATTTAGTTTTATTGGTGGCCCTTTTCGGCGACTTTTGAGCAATTGTTTTATTGCTAGATTTTAAAATCCAGTTGTGGGAACCGCTGAAATATTCTGTTCCCACAGTTAATGTACCATATTAATTATTTGTATTTGTATGTTTTTCTTTAAATATGGTGACGTGTTAAAGAGAGAGTTAGTATTGTTATTACGGTGGAACTGGAAGGTACACGAGGTGTATCTTCAATTGAGCAAAGGGAAAATAGGCCCTTTGCGTCAGTATCGTTGTTAAGATTGAACTGGGAGGTACATGTTGTACCTACAGTTCAGTATTGTAAAAAACTGATAAAGATATCGAAGTAGAGACTTCGATATTTGTCAGTGTGGTGTGATCGTGGAGATCAACCGATCAAAGGGTAAATAGACCCTTTTGTAATAATTGTATTTTTATTGCATTTAATAAATCGTGTTAAAGAAGAAGAAGAAGTGTTTTCCTGCAAACTCCATTCTGTTGTGCTCTCGTACCAAGATAGAAAAGAAACAGTAGACTTAATGGAATTCTTTTTAAAATGTATATATTTTAATAAAATATTTATTGTACATTGGAATGCTATCAAATTAGTATTTTAAAAACCTCTGCGCAATAAAATAAAATACTTTAGCATGTTTATAAGTAATTCCTGAAGTCCCCGACATATTTCATGTAGACAGTGACTTCTTGTTTATAACGTTAAGTGTGTAAAATTTCATCAACCTCCGAATGAAACTAGATTTGTATAAAAATGAAAGCCACCAACATTCTTCTTTATACATATAAATAAAGTACGTATTCCTAATCTTTGTGATGCGCATTTATTAATTAAATATTTATCTCTTTAGTTGAATTATGTCAGAAACTCGGAAATAGTTGCGGTTTTCTTGTTTTAAATAAATCATAAATTATAGTTTATGTTGTACTAGAAGACCCGGCCACACGTTGCTGTGGATAACGAAACACAACATTCCCCAACCTTTATAAAATCCACACCACCCACTTGCCAGCGCCCGCTGCCTGAATTGAATATTTGATTTTCTCGGCTTTTCTCTACAGTAATAAGCACGTTTTATACATAATAAACCTTCCTCTTGAATCACTCTATCTATTGGTGAAAATCGCATGAAAATCCGTTGCGTAGTTTAGAAGATCTAAGCGCATATTCATTTTGAGCGACTTCATTTTATACTATGTAATGATTAACAATCTAATTTTTGGTAATTTAATCACTATGGACATCCAAAGGTGGGGTTCGGCCTCCTACACAAATGAACTCTGCTGGTTGCAATCCTTGATCTTCTGTAATCCTCTTCCGTGCAGTCTATCAATCTCTTCCTCGGTTTGCCTCTGGGTTGCTCCAGATACATTAATGTTAAATTCCAATTAGCCGGAATTAACCTTTTCATTCTCTTTCCCCTCAGGTGTGCGACTATCTGGGCATCGGTCCCGAAGCCGACTACTTCGGGCTGCGCATCCCGGCCGGTTCCGCCGAGGGTTCCACTGGCCCCGGAGGCGTAACGGCCCCTGAAGATGCGGCCCACGCCCTGGCGGTGGCAGACGGGCCTTGGGCCAACCTGCGCAACCCCCTGCATGCGGCCCACCGGAGAAGACTGGCCCTGAGGGTCAAGTTCTGGGTGCCCCCGCACCGATTGCTGCTGGAGAGCACCCGCCATCACTTCTACCTGCACGCGCGCCTGGATTTGGTGGAAGGCAGGATGGTGGTGGCCGATTGGAATGTGGCCAGCAGACTGGTGGCTCTGATTGCTCAGGTAAATACACCAACTTTGGTTGTGCTTCAAAATAATGGCATTTGGCTGATCATATTAATATTATTTGTGACAGTAGAATCCTTTCCTGTATAATTCCACCATACGGCTGTTGGTAGCCATTTATCCTTTCTAGCGTCGATATGATTCATTAGTTTTAAGACCTGAATCACAATCTTCTGTGAATCAAGCCTTTGTTGATCAGAATCCTGAAGGAATTGACACTATTTGTTCTACCAGTTTTCTCTCATTTTTACTGCGCAAATGGCAGCAAGCCTTTGTTGATCAGAATCCTGAAGGAATTGACACTATTTGTTCTACCAGTTTTCTCTAATTTTTACTACGCAAATGGCAGCAAGCCTTTGTTGATCAGAATCCTAAAGGAATTGACACTATTTGTTCTACCAGTTTTCTCTCATTTTTACTGCGCAAATGGCAGCAAGCCTTTGTTGATCAGAATCCTGAAGGAATTGCCACTATTTGTTCTACCAGTTTTCTCTCATTTTTACTACGCAAATGGCAGACGCAGACTTATTGCTACACATTTTAACATTTCCTACTTGAACTATTACATTTTGTTATCTTATCCGTACTGCACTAATCCTAAGATATGATAACATTAGTAGTTACATATTGTATATTCATTTTAATCTTGTGTCAAGCACTTATTATTTATCTTTGCTCTTATCTGTGCAAAGCTAAATTTACAAAAACAATATTTTATTTTCTTGTCTATGAAATATATAATTAGCTAAGTACATAAGTCACACCTATCTTCTTAAGCCTTTAATCGCTGGATATGTTTGTTTTCGTCTAATGGAAATGGAAGATAAATTAGACATGTAACATTTCAAAAACACTTTGTATTGTTTTTCCTTTGTGCAATCTTTATTTCTTTTTTATTACTCTGTAAACTGGAATTTTGCATTTTCTTGCGAATTCGTTTCACGCATTGTCATGACCACATAAAAAGATAATTCAATTGTCATTGTAACATCCTGCAACAAACCGCATAAGATACATAGTTATTGTGGTTACTATGTATTTAAATCCCTTTATCTTTTAAATTTACCATTTACTTGAAGGAAGTCGAGGAGTTCGCGGTATTGACACTTATTTTCAGTTCAATTATAAAGTTTCAGCATTTATATCAACAACAGACAATATGGCGTCTTTTCTTATCTTTTAACGGTTATAGGTATTTCCAAGTTACATAATGGAAACGTTGTTGTGTGCACAAAATGGTTTAAGCAATTCCAGACCTGTGTTGCCAACTCGGAATCTCCGTTCCCGCTAAATCGTGATGGATCGTCGGTCAGAATTCCGTCAGACAGCCATATTTTCGTCCATCCGGGATGGCTTGAGATTTTCAGGGAAAAAAATTTCTCCATGAATCCATAAATATAGGCTATTATCGCCTACAAAAGTATGTAATTTGTTACTTTATTCGATTCCGCAAGGAAATCTGTCATCCTGTAAATTACGTTAGACACAAAATTCTCCCGTTTCGGGACATTCCATCCAATCCGCCAGATATGATGGGAAATGCGTTAAGTTGGCAACACAGTTCCATACAGATGAAGCTATGCACATTTGATGAAGTCAAAGCTCAACTGTTGAGATCATAGACAATAGGAACGAAAGAGATGTTCCATGAACTATTATTCTTATGAAAGTAGTTAGGTCTTAGCTCTGTGGCGATTGGAAAGCTTCCATTTCACATCTCTTTGTTTGTATTATCTATGGTCTGACACCAACACTAGCTGATTTAAAATTCATCATCTTTACATACCCCTAGGGGCCGTACCCCTGCATCTGCAGTATTGAATAATCGTGCCCATGCACGGTTCGATGCACTGCAATTGCAGTGTCGACCTTGTAAATTAATTTTGTCTTCGGATATTACCTCTATTAATGAATATTGTGTTAATGGTAATGTCTTGTTTCAGGCTGAGGGGGGAGACTACGATCACCATGTCCCGCCGCAGACCCTGTACACGCAGTGCCACAACATCGGCCCCCAGAAGGAGAAACCCATCGACTATATGCAGCGCATCATCGACTACCACTGCGAAATCTCCGGCATGCGCTCCTCCACCGCCGAATACCAACTCCTCAAGGAGATCTCCGACCTGGAGTCCTTCGGAGAAGAGTTGTTCTTCTGCAAGCCCGGTCATTCCAACAACAACAACACCCATAACCTGTACAGCCACCTGCTGTATCACCAAGGGGGGGAGGAAGAGACGAGGCTGGGAAAGCATGGAGACATGTACATCAGTCAGACGGTCGGGTGTCTGACGGCGGTGGGGAGCCACGAGGAGCGAGTGGAGGGGTGCGGCTGCAAGCTGGGCATGTGCGTTGGAGTGGGACCGCAGGGCATCGTGGTGTACAGACCAGGGAATGGAACTGGGGAGCAAGAGAATGAAAAACAAAGGTGAGAAATTTTTTAACTCTAACAAAACACACTGAAGCCAAAGTGAAGAAAAAAAATGTATCTAACCTAACCATCAGAGTTGATATATCGATGAACTAATCTATAATGTTTATCGTGTTGTCTTATCCGGTTCAGTTACCTTCCCATTTTTTTTTTTGCATAGAAGCACAATTCATTAAATTTTATTGTACATGTAACACCCATTTGCAGCAAAAAAGGATTATTATTATAGTTTAATATTCTTCCATAGATTACGTAAAAGTGCACATAAAAATAAATCTATATTAATTAAAGTGACAGAATTCATATTATTATTGATTAGTGCTATTTTTCACAATATAAAATTTTGATGTATTAATAATAAAATCATCTTGAGAAAATCAAAGGAAATACATAAAATAATATGCCATCAATCAATCAAAATGTATAATATCTCATTTATTAAATCTAGCTTGTAAGCTAGTAAGTATGTGCCGCTCCAAAGCGGTTGTAATTCAAGCAATTCTTTTGATGTATCAATAAAATAAAATGTTATATGTTTGTTGTTCAGCATCCCGTACACGGCGATAATCCGCGCTGCCCCCATCCGCCGCACCTTCCAGCTGCAGTTCATGACGGGCACGGGCGCCGAGAAGGTGCTGAACATCAAGATGGCCACCAGCCGCCTGGCCGCCGCGCTATATCGCGCCGTCACTGAGAAACACGCTTTCTACTGCTGCGAAACTGTGCGCAGTGATGTCACCAAGCAGTTTATCAGGGACCTCAAGGTAAAAACACTTCCCGACACTCCAATCTTTTTATCTTTTTGGGAGATATTTAGCCTAGCCTGACGCGGACTCTTGCTATCCCATTTTGTATTATGTTGAAATATGTGATTTAAACTGTGTTAGAAAGAGAGAACACCGCGCTTTGTATTTGCGTTTAAAAGTTTTCCATAGACACTCCAGAAAAATTTTGAAATAATTCTATGAAATAACATTTAGTATTTGAAAAATATTTTGCAAAGTTTTTTGAAAATTTTTTAAAAATATAATAGATATTAACTTTTATAATACCTTTGTCTAATTAAATAAGTTTTTTTAGTTAGGTGTAAAGTGGTAATTTAAACAGTTTAACACAATAAAAAATATTGGTAAGGGAATCTAAAAACTTTATCTATGTTTGCTTTCAAAATATTAATATTTTAAATTTCATATGTCGATTTGTAATACTAAAATCTGAAAGAGTCCTTCATCTGCGTTCAAAAGCCATATTTTATTTTGAATTATGTTCAAAAACAATTTATCTATTAGAAATACATTGCAAAATATAATAGCTCTAAAAGTTAATGTCTTTGGGATGGTAGAATATTAGTCAAGAGACTCTATCAGTATTAAACATGTTATTTAATTTTATTTCTGTCTTCTTCCTCAGGGTACAATAGTGTCAATCTTCAACGAGGACTCCACCCTGGGCAAGAAGTACGTGTTTGACATCCGGCGCACCTACACGGAGGTATACGACAACGCGCGGCGCGCGCTGTTTGCCGCCTCGACTGCCAATGCCACGGCGGGTACCTGCGCAGGCGTCCCGCATCCCAGGAGTCCGCACTGTGGTCCTGATTGCAAGGTGAGACTTGAACTAATAAATATTTAAGTCGTTATTTAAGAACTTCACTGTAATCCATTCTATCAAAATCAATACCCTCCTGTATAAAGGCCCACACTAAAAATCAAGATGGCCACCATTCTTTTTTTAAACTATTTTCTTTACAATCAGTTGAGTAACAGTCGATTCTATGACTCGTTCTTGTGTTTAACAGCTCGGTTGTGGAATGACTTGCTGGCCTCTGTGTTTCCTCTCTCAGTTTAATACACATTTTGACATATTTGCCATTCCTAAATATCATATTTGAATTGTATTACTAATCAGATATTTATTTATTTGTAGGATACGCGAGAGCGCTCCAACTCCTTGCCGATGGAGTCCCTTGCCTGCCGAATTTGCATGGACCAAACCATGGACACGCTCTTCCTCCCCTGTCGCCACGTTCTCTGCTGCATAGAGTGCGCTGAAAGGTAATTAAACCATCTTATATGCACTATAAACACGTAGATTGCATGACCAACCTAACCTAAAATACCCTCACCTAGACTAACCTGACCAAACTTATTATTATTCTTTCATGTTCTGTTTTGACTAATTATCAAATACAAAATACTACAAGGCGTTTAAGAAGGAATCGACAATATTTTGTGGGTAGTAGTTAATGTTGCCAACTCGATTTTTAAAATAAAGCCAGATGTCACCAGAAAGGAGCTAAAAGAGATCAAAAATCTTGTATAGTCTAATTTGGGACTACAAATTCACCATTAAAGTTCTGAGAAACAAAGAAAAACTTTATAAAACAGCATTGAAAAATCCTCTAAATGAAAAAGCATACACTTTTTACAAAACATTTAAAAATAAATTAACAAACTGTATCAAAAAAAATAAAGAAGACTATTTCAAAAATAAAATACTTTCTACAGACAATAACAGTAAACAAATATGGAAAACAGTCAACTTAGCCATGGATAACACTAAAAAAACACAAAAAATAAAATACATTGAACATGAAAATAAAATCATAGATGCTAATATTCAACCTAAACAATGTGCAAACATTTTTAATTCTTTTTTTGCTAATGTAGGAAAAAATCTTGCGAAAAATATCAATAAATCTTTTAACCCGAAAACACAAACGATTGAAAATGTACAAAATCAAAATAATTTATCAACATTTGAAACAACCTCAGAAGGTGAAATTTTAAAAATAATAGAAGGCATGAAAGGAGGTTCGTCTCCCGGATTTGACCATATTACAGTACATTTTCTAAAATCCATGAAAATTTATTTGATAAAACCAATTACTCATTTGATAAACTTAAGTTTAACAGAGGGAATATTTCCGACAAACTATAAAAATACAATTATTTCACCTATTTATAAATCTGGAGATCCACAACAAGTAACTAACTACCGCCCAATTTGTCTAATTTCAAACATTGGAAAGATTTTTGAAAAAATTGTTAAAAACCAATTGATCAGTTTCCTAGAAAGTAATAAAATTCTTCATAAAAACCAGTTTGGTTTTATAAAGTCACTTAGCACACAAGATGCTATTGCTAATGTAACCTCATACATCAACGAATCATTGGATAAAGGTGAAAAATGTGCCGGTATATTTATCGATCTCAGAAAAGCTTTTGATAGTATATCCCATGAGATTCTCCTAAAAAAACTGAACAATATAGGTATAAAAGACAATGCGATTAAATGGATTTCGAACTACCTAAAAAATCGACCGCAAGTCGTAAAAATAAATCAGATTAATAGCGATAAAGAAATATCAGACTTTGGAATCCCGCAAGGTACAGTAATCGGACCAATCCTCTTTACCATATATGTTAATGACATTTTTTTTCAACCACTACATGGCCAAATAACTTCATATGCCGATGATACGGTACTAATAATTAGCGATAAAACTTGGGAAAAAGTAACATTTAAAGCCACCGAAGACATAAATATTTTAAAGAATTTCTTCGACGTAAATTTACTATCACTAAATGGTGATAAAACATTTGTAATTCCATTTGCAATACACAAAAATGATACCCCTAAAAACATTGATATCATCATCCATGATAATTCTACAACACATAGTAAAAATTATTGTATCCAAAACTGCACAATATTAAAAACAACAAACACAATAAAATATTTAGGAGTTATTATCGATAAAAATTTAAAATGGAAGGAACAAATTTGTCAAGTTGTAAAAAAAATTAGAAAATTGATTTACATATTTTTAAGAATCAGAAATTTTTTATCTGTAAAAAATTTATATCTAATATATTACGCTTTGGTTCAATCAACTTTACAATATGCTATCATTAGCTGGGGATCCGCATACAAAACTAATCTTTCCCCAATTGAAGTTGTGCAGAGGCTAATTATTAAAATCATATTAAAAAAACCATCTGACTACCCAACGGATAAATTATTTAAGGAATTCCAAGTACCTTCTTTCAAAGATCTGTACAATATAAATACATTGATTCAAATTATAAAAGAAAAAGAGAAGTATCAATTTATAACTGAAAATCGTACTAGACATAAATATATTTTTTCATGCCCAAAATTAAACACTTCCTTCGCACAAAATTATTATACTTATCAAGGAAGACTTATTTTCAACCGATTACCGGATGAAATTAGAAAAATTAATGATAAAATCCAATTAATAAACTCTGTTAAAAAATTTTTTAAAGATAATCTCAAAAAAAAAGTTTCCGACTAATCTAATCTCAAGAACAACTTATAACTCAGTTTCCAAGTGATACCCCGTTTTTCAAATAAGGTAAATTTTGTTTTGTTTTTAACAACTAATTACAATAACTCAAGATACTTTATTCTAATAGTAAAATTGTTTATTAGTAGAAAAATACTTTTAATTACATATCACCGAACTTACAACTTATTGTTTTTTACATTCACATAGTAATTTAAGAACTCATAACATAATATAGCATTAAAAAATGTACACTACTCTTCCAGACACAAGCTAATGCTTCTATGGAAGAGTGGTATTAACATTCGAACATGAACATGTATACTAATTATAACATTATCTAAATGTATACTATATTTTATATGCTAAATAAAAAGAAAAAAAAAAATAAAAAAAAATAACAAAGATTTCAATACAAAAATAACCGGTTCCTAAAAAAATAACTCTTAAATTGTCATTTTTGTATGGCAAATACAAATAGATTATCTAAAAAAAACGAGCCAAGAAGCTAATAATAATAATTATTATTATTGGATGATTTTTATAGCGCCATTTTCGTGAGAAAATCACCTCAAGGGCGCTTTATAAATTCATTTATACATTTAATCTATACCTATATACATACTACAAGCTACAAGTGGCTTATATTATAACTAAGATTGATAACTAATGACTTACAACTAAGACTTCTATGACTAGTGATTTAGAACTATACTTATTTTTATAACCGAGTTTTGTACATGTAATTGGAAGCCATAATACAATACGAAACGAACAGAGCAGTATTGTTACTGCTCTATTCATATTATGACCTGCAACTCTCTTAAAATTAGTTATTTACGACTAACATACTTATTTACATTTATAATCACATATTGTTATGATTACCACTTTTGTGGAGCTGATATCCTCGATTTGGAGCTGTTTCTAGTTCTAAAATGTTGACAACACTAGTTGTAGGACAATGATGTATTCAATCAACACCTCCCTGCATAAGGCCTGAAGCCTGGATACTTGACAACCAAGATGGCTGTCATTTATGATTTTATTTTGATATTTAATATGTATTTAATAGATACATATATATTTAAGGGAAGAGCTTGTAGTACAGTATGGTGGTCTGTCCTGCCTGCCTACTCCTACAAGGAGCGGCCACAACATCATGTACTTTAATGACATTCCCAAAATAAAACAATGTTTTTCTCGATTATTTAATTTTCACACATTTTTTGCATTGTCTAATAAAACAGCCAGACATTGTTTTTTATGTGTTCAGCTGCAGATCCTACTGTTTGAATAATCTTTTAAATGCAAAGTTTAAAGTCACCTTCACTGTTGTTTTGATGGTTTTATTTTTAAAACAAAGAGGTTGTGCTAAAAATTGTTTAAATGCGCATTATGAGTCAGTCAGTTTCTCTCGGAGCACTCACCTTTAGGAGATTTAGGGATTTATAGTGTAAAGCTTGTATTATCGCGTTATCATCGAAATATGTAGGTATAAATGTGTTGCATCTAACAATCACCTTTCAGAATTTTAAATATGTTTGCATAGAGAAGTTCAAAACATCTATTGAAGTTCTCATGAAATTTGGAATGCTTCCGATATACTTTAAGGCTCTGTTACTGGCACCCCAAAAAGAAGAAGATGGAGAGATACGAAATTACCAATGTTAGAGGAGAGCGCTAACATTTACAGCGCCGAAATCGATGCAAAAACTGCGAAAATCTTTAATAAAACACGACTCATTTAAAATAGAGCAAAAATCTCTTGGGGGCTGTCTAAAACAGTATTTAATGAAACACTGAATTTTTTCATACATATATCTTGTAAAATAACGGAAACAGACTTGAAAATAAAAAAATTTGGAGCATACTTTGCGATTTTTTTCAATCGAGGGAATTTCATATAATTTTCGTTTCGGCGTGGGGAATGTATAGATATTATCTTCAAAAATTACATATATTTTTTTAAGAGCTTAAAAACTTCTAATGTTTAAGGGAGGTTTGCAAGAAATCGGTAGAAATTCGGAGAGCGACCTCTTAAGTGTGCTAGATACATACTTTTTTATTTATTTATGAAGTTGCCATAAAACGAATACCATTTGAAACTAGTTTTTATTTGAAATAAATATTGATATTTCTAAATCTAAATAATGGAATTTTAATACTGAAGGTGAAAATGTTAACAAAAAAACATTTTGGCTCAAAACATTCTTTATTTTGAAAGAATTCGATATATATAAAACACTTTTCTTTTGTTAATAGAATTAGTAAGAAAACTGCCGCTTCGCTAAGCAGGTTATACAATAAAAAAAATTTTACTTTCGACTTGTCACTGGAAAAATCCTGACAATTTGTAATCATTCATTTTGAGAATTTTTAGGATATTATTTTTGGTGAATCCTGTCCACATATAAATATTTGAGATAGCTGAGCAGAATAATGAAAAATTATTATGTATCTCCGCATTATAAGAAAAACCAAAACAAAAAACTTTTATAATATATGGATGTCGGTGGTTAGATCTGTCTCTAGAAGGATCATAATATGGAATAACTTGCTCGTTATTAATAGTTGTTTCTTGTTTGTCCCCAGATGTACGCGCTGTCCTCTCTGCAGGGGAGAGATCACGGAATCGCTGCGGATATTCCTTCCCGTGGAATGTACTCAGAGGATATCCACTTGAGCGACCATCATGTACCCCGATTGCTACCTCAGCCATATCCTCTGAGGATTCACAAAAAAAAAAAATCATTTGAAAATTGATTTTAAACACGCCGATCACTAAGCCGTTTCGAATATTGCTTCAACGCCACTATTTGAAGGAATTTGCGACAATCGATGATGTGCAGACAAGTTTTCACGATATTGCGCAATATCACTTGCAAAAAGTCAGCAAATTCTAGAATGAATTTCATCAATTGAACGAATCGACTCACTTATTTTGTGTAAAATTTCTTCATTTGAAATCAAATGCTGGAACCTGTCTGCTTGACCCCGAGGAGACAGTGTGTGAACCGATACAATATAAAAACATTGGAGGCGAAACAGCTGTCGGTGCATAAAAAATCACCATCGAATAGACTTTTATATTTTTTTGAGTCGTTTCGTTTTAGAAACCTCATCTGTTTTAATGTTCAACCTTACTAATAAACTTATTTAAAATTTTACACAACTGATAAACGACCGTTTACCATACACAAATGGTTGTGTACAATTGAAAACACTTTTATTAGTAAGGCCTTTAGTCTTTAAGTTGCAAGTTTTTCCACTCTGACGACAACTATTGAGACTAAACATGAAAGAAGGTCCCTCCGATGTTAACATACAACTAAATAAGTTGAAGGACCTATGTTGTGTATTTCATTTCAATGCTGACCACCGTACTAACGTTTGTATGAAACATTTAGAAATGTTTGCAATCGATTACAGTCAGTCGCTAAACTTCAAAAAATGAATCATTCATTAAAAAAATAATTCAAACGAATTGACATACCATAAAATTAATTTTCTATTTTTTATTTCGTCTGTCCTTTTTGATATAAATTTTTATCGTTTTAATTTAATTTGTAGTTTTTCTTTATTCTTAGATTAATAAAGGGCAAAGCGTTAAACAGATTGATTATTTTCCTCTATAATTTCTTTCTGCCTTACTTCTTCAGTATTTGATTTTAAACCACTTTAAAATCTTTGAATATATCAATTGAATTGTAAACTTTTTTTGTTGAGAACCAACAAAATCTGATCTGTACAATATTAATTTCGATTCATTCATCGGAGATACATATATCTTTGATTAAAATAAGTGACTAATTTTTATATAGGTTGTGAAATAAATGTTTTTTTAATAGTTATATTCCGATTTTTCCTCATATGTATATTGTACGGGAAACTTAATTCTGCACAATACAATCAAATATATCTCATATATTGCATGGAATACTTAATTCTACACAATCAAGTCTATTTTAATAGGTTCTTTTCCTTATATATTGAACTGAAAATTTAATTCTACACAATACAATCAAGTATATTTTAAAAGTTTTGTCAAGTTCTTCCTCGTATTGTATATTGTATGGAAAATTTAATTCTTTACAGTACAATCAAGTATATTTTAAATTATGATTTAAAAAAGCGCATTTATATGAATCATTAATGATGTTTTGACCGAAAACTGACTGAAATGTGAGCATATTTGAGTTTTTTTGTTATTGTGGTTTTTACTGTCACTTGGGAGAAGCATACTTAAAATATGTGTTTTAACTGAAAACTGATAGGAATGAGAGTGTAATATGCGTATTTTGTCTTCACCATCGTAAATAAGCATGATTTATTTGCATTATTCATTGTTATTCAAAGAAATTAGGTTCGCTAAAACCGTTTCTCTTTTGTTAATTTGACCGCTTGACGTCAGTTGTATAATATTGCCAAAGCAATTGATATGGCGAAGGTAGTTTTGTTACCTAATCTTAAGGATCCCATAACAATGATGAATGTATGTAAATTGTGTTTTTTTTTCTAAGTTTCCATGTGTGTATTTATATAATTTCTTCAAAAATTCTATTCTTATTCTTAGAATATTTAAAGTACTAATTTTAAACACAGCAATAAGTTTACAAGCGCATTTTCAAGGACTGAAAAGAAAAACTTAAAGAGCCAATCCTCTCATAAACTCTGTTTCCTATTGTATCTATATCTATCACATGCAAATAATGTTATCGCTGCGACCGGATTTGAACTCGGCACCTTACTGTCTTCGTGCAACTACTTTAACCACCGAGCTATAACGTCAACTATCAGACTGGTCCCTTTTCTCCAGACTTTTCAGCCTAAATTTGTAAATTTTGTAAAAATGGTAGTGTTTATGTATTACAACGTAATGTACCTATATAGAGAAAATGGGAAACAGCTTTTAAAGGACGATTGGGTGATTTTGTTGGCAGAAAGGGTAATATGGTCCAATATTAAAAATTGGGACCAAAAATATTGTTTTATGTTGTTTTTCTTATTTGGAGAATGCGTCTTGTAAAACTTTTCGCCTATGAAAAAATAAAAAAAATATTTAATATAAAATTTTAAACTCATTTGATCTGAGATGTGGAAAGTCTCAGGAGAAAATATTTAAATCCTTTATAGTGGTCTAATTCTGAATTATAAGCTTGATCTTTTTTTTTGTATGGTTTTTCCTTTTGAAGTTTGAGAATAATAATATGAAGGGTGACATTTACAAGTGAATTTAATTTTAATGTTTGTGTATTATAAGCACGTATTGTGAACTCTTTAAAGGGTCTAATCTGTAAAAGAATAATGCAAAAGATATAATTATAATTAAAAGGAACTGTGTTATTTTTAAAACTATTTTATAGTCAACATTCAATGCAAAAATATGTGTAAAGAAAACTAGTTTTAAGTATTTAGATATATACAATTTCCTATGGTTACTTTTGACTATGGCATTATCAAGCAATTGTAAAAAAAAAAATATTAACCAAAATCTCAATTTTGTGTGAATTTTTAGTTAAAAAAAGAGCAATTTAATATGTAGATGTTAATGACAAATAATATTTTGCTTTATATATTCCAAGTCAAATTATTTTCCACGCCCTAGTCACTAAGTTTGAAAGCATTATAAATAATTATATAATTCTAAATTAATTTCTCATCATGTTACCTATTCAAAAAATATCATTGTATAATTTTTAAGCACAAAAAAATTCTAATTCCTATTTAAAATAGTTTTTTTCTGCTTGTTTTTTTTTTTCTACTCCTTGTTTGAGTTTATTTATAAACAGTATTAATTATAATTGTCCTTCGATAAAATATATTGTGATCGATTTGTCTTGAAAACCGTAACCAACCTGGTTTTTTTAGTTAAGATGTTTCAATTAAGAGTAACTTTGAAATATGAAAAAAAAAAGAAAATATAAAAAATTGAAAATACTAAATACACTGTTTTTTATTTTTATTCTCCTTCTGTTTATATATTCCTAAGGTTCTGTCCCCGGCTTTGTTTTTGTTGCACATCAATGTCATTTTGTCATGTGCACCAATTCATTGTTACGCGGATGACGGTACAGTCCATGATAGCTTTTTGTTTGACTAGCCCCAAAGGGTGCACAAACTCCAACAGCTCGGAGGGCTTTGAAGCAAAGAATGAACGGTTACCTCGAGAATGTTATGTCTTGGGGTAAAAATAATCTTGTTGAATTTTATGTTTCAAAGACCCAATCACGTCTAAAAGGGATTGAAATAAAAATCTAATCTCCTTCAACGGAAACAATCTTCTGAACAGGCCCTCCGTTGATATGCTTGGTATAACTATAAGTGACCAGCTAAGGTATGGGGCTCCATCGGAGCCAGAGTTAAATTAGCCTCTCAAAAACTGGGCATATTGTACAGTGCCCGCAGATACTTTGATAGTACACAACTGCTAACCCTGTAGCCCTGCGCCCAACGGTTGAATTAGGCAGCCACCTCTGGTCGGAGTACCAAATTACCTAAAAAAAAAATCTCGACTCTGCAAAACGGAGGTCCGTTTGATAGATTCTCCTATCTTATGGCCGTTATACACGACACCTTTTTTCAGCCCAATTCCAATTAGAGACAAAAGTCAACATTTTTCGATTTACGCGATCGCTATTTTCACCTCTATTTTCATATCTAGGATTTCAATTGTCATCACTGCAAACAACACACAAACCATACTGTTTGTTGTGATGCCTACTGAAATCGTAGATATGAAAATAGAGATGAAAACAGCGATCGCGTAAAGCGAAAAATGTTGACTTTTGTCTCCAATTGGAGGCGGGCATTAACAAACGGATTGCAATCTTTAGAACACAGACGTCGGGTGGGAATGCTATCGGTATTTCAATGGAAGATGCTTCGAGGAACTAGCGTCATTGATCCCCCCGGCACTGGTTCATAGTCGGGAAACACGCCAAATGTGCCCCCAACATTTGCACACGGATGATATTTGTCACAAATAACGGTTCGCTTCTTAGACTCATACTTGAGTTCAACAGCTCGGCTGTGGAACCATTTGCCGGCCACTTTGTTTCCATCTTCCTACAACATGGGTCTCTTCAAGACCAATGTTCATTCCTTCCTCTCCTCAAAAAGACCCTCCATACAGCATCTCAGATGACATAGGCCCTGAGGGGAGTTATTTTATAGCCTCCCGTGTGGAGTTAATGTTAAAAAAAAAAAAGATATTTTTTATAATATATCCATCGCAGTCTTTGATAGGGTCTTAAAATCTTACAATGGTTCACACGCCCAATGAGTTTCTCGAGTTCATGGTTCATTTTTTGTAAGTATTTTACATACAATGACGCTGCGTGTATGCTCCCTTGTGACTGGGAACGGGCAGGTTGAGGGATCGGAGTGTTGTGGAGCTCACGCCAGAACCACAAGATGACAAGTATGAATAGCTTCATAGAAACCTATAAAGAGTGAGTTCCGATACGATTTTTAATTGGACCGGCTGCGTGCGTTGATAGCCGACAAAACGTGCCGAATCCGACTTTTAATCTGTCGGACAAGTGTGAACAGCTCCGTATACCCAGTACCGGATCATCCCTTAGGCAGAGTAGGCAACTGCCTAGGGGCCCCGCATCGGCTAGGGGCCCCGCGCCCCAAGAAAAAATTACTTGCGTCAATGGTTCGAATCTCAATTAGTGAGCAACCCCCTCACCCATTTTGGAAGATATTTTAATTTATTTTTATTTTTATTACGAACATTTGCAGGTTAATAACATTACATGCAAGAAAATAACAAATTATAATAATTAGGTTATAACCATTGGCATTATACCTAGCTCTCTCATTCAAAATTTAAGCGTATTAGATTTGTCAAAAAATTTGTACATAAAAATGCAAAAGTCGGTCATTTTAAATACATGTAGGATTACGAAAGATTATTTAAATATTTATATTGAGGGATCAGTAGGATTTATCGGACCAGTTAGGATTTCATCAGAGCCGAACCCTCTGATAAGAAAAAAACTGGAGTCAATGAAATATTTTCCCATTATGTTTCTGGTGGATTGACGTATTGTTCTTGTATTGTTTTGTATTTATTATACTTATATAGTGCACTTACATTGCGTGAATTTACTAGATATTCATTTGTGGAAAAGTGTGTGGAAGGGTTTAGTCTTTCATTTGGGAAAGATTCAACCCGGATATAAAATCTGGAGCACCGTAAAACCCAATAACTAACGTTCTCACCATGCACAAATAATAAATAAAAAGTCAATAATTAAAACAAATATTTAAACATAGTTGTATTTTACTTTACTTTCCTTCTATTTGTTAAGCAGCATTTAGATTTCAGATTATAGGTGCCGTTTGTGGTTTATATTGACATTTGTTTTGTTTGAGTTTTTTTTGCTTATATTTCTAATTATACATGTTTAAAATGTAAATGTTGATTATAATAAACCTTTAGTAGGCACCACCTATCTGCTTGCTAAACTTTTCAACATGGTTCTATTTTATTTTTTGAATAATGAAAATAAAGACCCTAGATTTTCGAACAGTTTAAATCTGGGTGCACGCAAATCGGATATATGGAGGTTGAAAAATGTGTTAAAAAAGTTTAGAGAAAAACGCATTCAAAGTTTTGCTGAAGGATAATTCAAATCAGCGTCCTGGTACTTTAAAGCCTCGTTAAGGATATGATCAAGGGAACATGGAGGCGTTTGGAGACACTCGAGGACCGGACGGGCTGCCCCTTCCACCCCCCCCTGTTAGTCCATCATTGGTAAAGGAGTCCCGAGACGTGCATTGCCTAGGGGCCCCGACATGGTTAATCCGGCCCTGCGTATACCCTCTACAGCCATCTGATTTTTAACCGGAAGTGGGAAAGGGCCCTTCCGATATTATGCATAAAATCTATTTTACTTATTGCTTTTGTTCCAAACTGAAGATTTGCAGTCCACAGCAATTTGGACATTTAAACAAGTAAGCATAAGCATCGTGAGTATGTACGGGTAGAAAACCGGTGATTTTAAGTGTTTGTGCAGTCAATTCATCTGAAAATCTGGTTAAGTACTTGCTTCGTATAAGACTAGACTTAACTAGATATAGTTCAGTACAACCAATCTCCATCACTTTTCTACTTCATGCAGATGGAAATCTGTTTAGAAAAGTTGCCCAGAATAGGAATTATATGTAGTATTAATATTTATATCTAATTTATTAATAATATAATGGTAGAATGCCTTTCAAGTTTGGGTTTTTCGAAGTTTTTACTGTAAGTTAATCTCCGTTTGAAATTTTGGGATTGCATTTGGTATCTGTTCGACTATAACAAATGATTTTATTTTTTTTGTATACACATTATACGACACCACTGACTGCAAAGTTAAAGTACAACAAAACTGTAAAATTTCCAAACAACTATTTTTTAAGTCTTTTTTTTTTTAACCAACAACAATTTTGAAAGGATGTCAAAGTTTAAAGTGAAGAGTTTGAAAGAATAACAACCAGCTGCTGGGCCCTGCAGGTGACTTATTGATGGGCTTCGCCCAATTTGGTAAAGTTCCCTGATTGTAAAGTTTTGCCGCTTTGAGTGTACAACTGCAATTATTAGAATGTGTGCATAAATTAACACATTACGTACGTACCTATTCATTTTTCTATAAAAAAAAACATTTGTGAATGCCTATGTAATATGTGTATGCCGTATAACTTTTATTTAAAATTCACTGGACGAATGAACACTAATTTCTATAAACACATTTCAGGTAGGCGAAAACATGGAACTCTTTTAAACTGAAATTTTTTGAAAATAACATGAACATTTGAATGATTTTTTTATGTAGTTTTTTTTTGGTTGTTACATTAGCTCCACAAAGGAGGCCCTGAGGAAAATAATTCCCATCAGGGCCTATGTCATCTTTGAGGTTGCGGTGTGGAGGATTGGAAAGGAAGGAGAGGAAGTTCTGTCAAGAAAAAGGGTATTAGGGGTGGGTAGAACGGTATTGGCATATGGATGTGAGGCGCTGACACTGACGGTAAAGATGGCTGAAATGCTGGATACTTTTGAAAGAAAAGTGCAGAGAAGAATATGCGGACCCGTGAAAGAAGGCAAACAATGGCGCATCCGGAACAATACAGAATTGTATGACATATATAAGGCCCCTAGCATCTCAGCACATATGAGACTCCTCAGGCTGAGATGGGCTGGGCATGTACAGAGAGTGCCGGATACACGCATCCCAAAAAGAATTTTGACTGGACACCCAGGTGGAAAGAGAAAAGTGGGAAGACCCAGACTGAGGTGGGAAGACAAGGTAAGAGGGGATGCAGGACAGCTTCTCCAGGTACCAAACTGGAAGTCGGCCGCTGAGGACAGGAGGAGTTGGAGGCGACTGTTGCAGGAGGCCAAGGCTCGATATGGGCTGTAGCGCCATCGAAGAAGAAGAAGAAGATAGGAATCTGGGGGTCAGTGTGTCCAGGAGTGACAGACGTAAGAATCCATCCCTCACACTGAGAAGTCAAAAGGACTCCCTCAACCATTCTCTCCCGATCTAGCCGGGCAGACGCATCCGCCGTCAAGACCCGGACAAACCTCACCCCATAAACCTGGGCATCTCTGCTAAGTCACCAAACGTAGCGAACCACTTGGTATCTCCAGTGCCAAAGAGCCAAAGTGTTTCGTTTTGATAAAATATTATTTCACACAAAAGACAAGGACATAAGAGATGGTGAAGACCTGAATTACACCTACATATACACATACATTCATATTATTAATATAATATTTATATGTTTAAAACATATACGTATAGTTGGGACCCTGACAGAGAGATTAGTGTACAATACTCTTTGTGTGCCCTATCAGGTCCCCCCCCCCCGACGTTGGCGATCACTCTTGAAAATGTCTCTCTGTCTCGCGCTGCCCGGCAAGGGCGGATTTAGGTGGGGGGCACGGGGCACGTGCCCCCCCCCCCCCAGGATGGTATTTTTGTGTACTGTGGAGATTCCATCACAGCACATACTTAGAAGCAAATCCAATTATCAGAGTTGTTAAAATATATTAATAAAATAACAGAAAGAACATGAGTCAAACTTTTGTCTATTTCTGGCTGGAATTGAGAATTTTGTTCGTTGCATCCCATTCATGTACTTGCAAATGAAAGATGATGATCAGCGTTTGCGAGAGCGGTAGGTACGGTCGGGGAAAAGCGCGGTCGGAAATGCCCTTAAATTTCGACTTCATAAAAAATGGTCCATCCTGGGGGAAGGGGGGGGGGGGGTGGGGGAATTGTGCTCTTGAGGGGTACCATCCATCGGGGTGGCACCCGGGGGGGGGGGGGACGCCCCTCCTCCGCTCCTTGTGCCCCCCCCAGAAAAAAATCCTGGATCCGCCCTTGCTGCCCGGAATAGCTCCTCCACACTTCTTATGAAGGTCCACTCTCGTACATTTCGCAGCCAAGACTTTTGTCTCCTACCAGGCCCTCGGCGACCCTCTATCTTGCCTTTCAATATTAAATGGAGCAAGTGATACTTCTCCCCTCGAAGTATATGACCCAGATGAAAATGAAATTTTCTTGATCTTTATATTATAATTAATTTTAATATTCATATAAAAATATTAATTTAATATCTTTCCAGGCATTCAAGTAGGACCGGCGCAAAAGGTAGAACTAACCTTCCCGCTCAAAGTGTGTTAAATAACAAACTCCCATTTAAGAAGAAATTGACTGCCAATCGGAACTCAAAAAATTAAAGCACGCTGCCGAAATTGTTTTCTAAAAATTTTAGTTTCTTCCCCCTAACCTCCCCTATAGTAATTTTTAACCTAATCGGTTCGATAAGTTTAAAATTTCAGGTTTTTTTTTTACATCGCTCCACACAGGAGACCCTTCCATTTATAAATAATAATTATTTTAGACACATTTTGTTGTTCATAGGCATAGCTGAAATTTTCGAATTTTGTAAAAAGCAAGAAGTAACCGATTCCAAAAATACCTGGGAAATTATATTTTTCTGAAAAAAGGATTCCAGGATAATTGGAAAATTTCATCTCTGAAAATGGATCGGTTTTTTTTTTGTATGAACATTTATCTTTTTCATTAAGTTATGTGAAAAGTTTGGAAAATTTTCATGCTGGAGATTGTTTGATCCTGGAAAACATGTATTTTCTTTTTTTTTGATTTTTCTGATTTTGTTGGATTGTTGGATGGAATTTTTGACTCGTGGGTTTTTTTTTGGGAAAAAAATTATAGGTAAATGGTCGGAAAATTGTACCAAAAATTTTGAAACAGAAATTCCAAGTTTTATTAATTTTCTTTCTGACATTGTCTCATCATGGATGCTGTAAATTTTGAATTTAACAGTTATTTTAAAAAATTACAGAGGGCACCGCTTCCGTTCACAACAATCCATACAGTCAGGTCACAACATAAATATACCAAACCACCCACGGTCACAATAATAATACTAGAACACTATTTTGTTTGCAGTAATATGGGTGATGATTGGTTTATTTATGTATGGGTGGTTTGGTATATTTATGGCAGTAATAGAGATGGTTGCATGAGTATAGGATTACCATATCTCAGGATTTGTCCTGAGATTTCAGGATTTTTCGACTTTTCTCAGGATTGCGGTCGGATTTTGCAAATCTTATGATATCTCAGGATTTTCAATAAAACACAGCTTACATTTTAAAGATCTCTTTAATTAAAAGTTAAACAAACTAATAATCTTCCTTTGGTAATTATCCAAGTAGGTACTTAATCAGTTTTATCGTACTTAATATGTGAAGATACCTTGTTAAGTAATTTTTTTTTCTTTAATTATTGATTTTTAAAATGCCTCACATGTTAAACTATTCAAATTATATTGAACTAAAAGTATAGCTCGAACTGAAGACACCTTTAGTCGGTTTCTTTCTTTCGACCATTGAGCCCCCATGATAGAAAAAACTCTTTCTACGTTTGCATTCTGGGCAGTAATTGCAAATATATATTGACAAATACGCAGTATCTCTGGTAATCGTGAAATACCTATTGTCTTGAAAATGTTTGCCACACAACGCATGAAGCATTACGTCAAAAAATGCTTCTTCCTGTTTTGTTAAAAAAAACTATTCAGAGATGCAATTTCGTCAAATAATTTCACATCATCGATGTGTACTCCTTTTCCATTCATATAATGAATTGATAAAGCAATCTGATCAAAGTCGATCATTTCGCCCGAGAGAAAATTCTCAAACTGTATTAAATCTCAGGACTTTCCATGGAAATCAGGCCTTTCCTCCGGACTTTTGATTTTTTCATCTGGTAACCCTATGAGTGCTGGTTCTCAAAAGTGGTTTCAGTTAACGTGGGTGGTTTGGTATATTTAATATTTATGCAGTTAACCAACCTGTTCTCGGAAATATTATGATGAGTTGTAAAAATTTGACGCATTTTGACGGACCGGTGGGTTGTTTGGTATATTTATGACGGACCGGTTCTTTGCTATCACTGACGGGTTGTTTCGAAAATTTGACGGTTTCATAAAATATTTTAAGTTAATTTTCACGTTCTGTGATTATTTAAGTTTTATGAAGCAAGATATAATAACAGAACTTACACAGAATGTGAAAATTAACTTCAAATATTTGATGAAACCGTCAAATTTTCGAAACAACCCGTCCTAGTTGACTGACAGTTCTAGTGACAGCGAGTGACAGCAAGGGAACCGGTTCTTTGTAACCGGTACAGGATTACCAACGTTTTTTTCTAATGATACGGCCACACTGCGGCCAACTTCAAACGTTTGGCCGATTGTGTGGAGGGGGAGTTTATGCGTTGGAAGTTGGAAGGTGGAAGGTTGGAGTTCGTTCGAAGTTTGGGATCGCCTTCGAGGCGATCGGCGATACTGTTTCGTGCGAGTTGGCCCAACACATCAGTCTGCGTAATATTATGACGGCAAAGTAGTATAAAAATAGTTTGAAATAATTATTTTTTATCTCTACGAATCGGAATCAATATTATGGAAACCGAAGCATCGCCTACACAATTGTAGGCAACTGAATTCCGCCATTTTGGAGTTCGGAATTCGGAACCTTCCAACTCCGAACTTAGTTCGAAGGTTGGCTGTGGTGTGGAAGTAGCATAAAAGTGGGGTGCCACCCGATCGAGTGTCACCCCCGACCGAGTGTCACCACCTAAGAGTATGGATATTAGAGAGACGGCATGTAAAGTGTGCACACTGGCACAAAGCGTGCTTGTTCAAAAATTTTACCGAATGGTTTTTTAGGTGGCTGACATTGGCTTTTACACCTCGGTCGCGTATAGAGCTCCCAGTAAAACGTTCATAAAACATAGAAAAATGGTCCAATGCGCCGTAATATTGTGTAAAAGTAGTTCTATGAAGACCTTTAAGAAGAAAGATGGTCTTACCTTTCACATGTAAGTGTTTAAACATAGCTCAAATAAACATTTTATAATTTTCGACGAGTCCTTTCAACCGCCATCGCCATGGGCCCGATGTTACCGCGTGAATTCCGACTAGCATGGGCCGAATCAGTCAACTTAAATCATAATAATTGAAAATTACCAAATACTTTTATTTTTTTATTAATCATAACGCACAAATATAAAGTTGTGATTTACACATGTCATAAATACTTGTTTTTTTTATCATTTAGCTTATTCATTTTTAAACATTTTTGCTTCGTCTTTTTTGAACTGTTGTTTTTATTTCTTTTCGTACTAATTTAACACTCCTTTTGCATATGTTTACAATGTTAATTCAAAGTACGTAGGTATATAATCACTGTATTGTTATGTAAAAGTCACATTGACATGCCCCCGTGGTCAAGGGGTAAAGCTCTTGACTAGCAATCCGGAGGACGCGGGTTCAAATCCCGGTGCGCACAGATAAATTTTATTCGATTGATTTGTGCAGATGGAAGCAGTTGGGATTATTGTGATATATATATATATTTTATCACACACTATGTATACACACCATATACATCATATGCTGTTGATTTAAAAAGCCCGTTTTCTTGAAAAATCACCTCAAGCGCACAGTATGTACCTACAATATGCATACATAAAATTAAATAATACAATTTATTATTAATAAAGGTTTCCAAAAGACCCTGAGAGAAAAAGAAAGTGGGTTGATGCCTTAAATCGGAGAGATGACTGGTTTCCAATCAAATCAACCCGCGTTTGCTACTATCACTTTTCGAAGTTACGCAATGATGAATGGTGCTTTGAGTTACAGCAAGTTTATAACACTAGTTTTTTACCCATTTGCACTTGTCAAGTGAAAAGTGAGGCCGATGTATTTCGACGAGCGCAACACGAATCAATCATAATCTTGATTTCGCAAAAAAATGAGTAACGTCGAAGAAGATTAAGGTAAAATAACATGTAAAGGGATTAATAAAAAATAAACAATACATAAGTCTCTTGTTACTCCCCTTTCCTCATTTATTATTTTTCAATTGGGCTATTATATTTTATGTCCAAAATGTGAGAAAAAATTTAAAAAAATTTAAAATAAATAAATTAATAAATAAAATAATACGTTTTTAGATTTTTACGGCTAAAAGCATTTTCATTGTTTATTTTTGGGGTGTTATGCACATCGTTGGATCTCGGATCTGCCCTAATGATGGACACTGCAACGCTGTCCGAAACGTCTGTTAAAGACGGAGATAGCGCAACACGGCATAACACCCCAAAAACAAACCATGAAAATAATATTTCCGTTCACATTTCGGCCCTTATCTCCAGAGCCACACCCCCATACATGTATGATTGCAAGATTCAAACCCGAACTTAATGCTATCTAGAAAGTGTTTGGATATATTTTTATTTTTAATATACGACATTATTGACTTTTATGCAAGTCAATAGATGTCGTTTAGTTAAATTTATGAGTAAAACCTTCTATATATGCCCATATCTTTTTTTATTTTTTTTTGTTTTCAGATTTTTGGTTGAGTTTCGCTAAAATATTGTCTTCATTTTTTTTTTAATTAATTAAACCCTGAGGAAGTAGGCATTGCTCACGAAATATGTCGGTTTTTTATAAACAATAAACGTGGTTAAAACTAAGTAAACTATTAATTTTGATAAAGTAATTCGTTCAGAAAATAATGCGTAATGGGTTATTATATTTTGTGCCTAAAATATGAAGAAAAAAAAAACCAACAAAAGTTTTTTTTTTAAATTAAAAAATTAATTAAATAACGTTAAGCCCGTTACCAGTTCGGCCCTTCTCTATAGAGCGCTTACCCTCCCCCCGCTCGCTGAGCGGTAAACCCCGTCTCTATCCCCTCTTCCCGCCGGCCAAAAATGGAGCGAGCTACACTGGTTTTGGCGGTTTAACACGTTCCGACATGCTTATTCCGCTTCCATCTCATCATAGTTCCATGGTCACCACCCATGGCGGTCCGCCCCCCCCCCCCTCGCTACGCCACTGCGCCCGAGGAAGAGTTGGCGCGATTAAGTGAAACAAATACTGTATGGTAAAATTAATCTATGTTTTTTTTATTTTTTTTACAGTTAATACCGCACAAGAATCTCAACTGCTCCCGTCTGGAGCCAGTGAGACCAGCGTTGCCAACTCTACGTCTTTTTACGTAGATTTACGTATTTTAGGTCCTTCCTGAACATCTACTAACTTCAGTCCAGAATCTACGTATTTTTTGTCAAATTGTACAAATTTGCAAAATAACATAACTCATTAGGCTGAAGAAGCATATTTTCCGTTACTTTACGGTGGAGCCCCCGTCTGCGGGGCAAAGTATGTGGCTCGGACTCCAACAAACGTTCCGTTTCATATTAGAGTCCGTGCCGGAGTTGGAATGTCTAGGGAAATTACCCTAGATCTAGGGGAGAAAAATATTTTTTAGGCAAAAGGGAAATCAGCACAAATCTAGGAAAATTTCGATCTATTACCAAAAAAAACACGCTCATCACGTACTAATAAAGCAAAATAAACTTTAATATTGGTTAATTTTTGTTATTTTATGTATTGTAATCATTTTTATCACGTATGCAAAAATTCACATGTTTCGGTAGTTGAGGAAGTGGAAGAAAATTGAATCCATTAACCACCCCCCCCCCATAAGAAAAAAGGGGGTCTCTAAAAAAAAATCTCATAGTGGGCGGTGGGCAAAATTGAGAACCAAGAGTGAGAGGCAAGGTTGAGAACCTATGATAAATGCATTAAAAATAATAGATACATTTCAACTTAATTACTACAAGAAATAACTAATTACGTTCACCTACCCTAACTTCTATATTTCACTCAGAAAAAAAGTACGTAGATCTACTAACTTTTCATAATCCAAATTATACGATTCTACGTAATTTTCTAGTCCGATCTACGTCTTTTTCAAAAAACGGGTTGGCAACACTGAGTGAGACTATGGCATCCCCAATTGGGGTATGTTGTGAGGCTGAAAGGTAGTGGGGAGGGGAATGAGGTGGGGAAGAGGAGGGTTGGGAAGTACCTGGCTGTTCAGATCTGGTCACCAAACACGGCTAAAGCCATTTTCAAGCAACGTTTCAATTCTGAATGGTGGTCTTACACCAGGGCGATACTGATAGTAATGAATTTGTAATAGCCCGTTGATGAACTACCTTACATGGGTTAGAATGACCTTGCGGCCACTCTTTGCTATAAACGCTTATGGACCTCGATACAATCTGTGCCCAACCACCAAATAAGATCGGTAAACACAAAAAGCAATACTAACTGTGGTGTTTTCTGGCTTGTTGTTATTTGATGACAGTCACAGGTTGTCCATAAGCGTGCGATATTATTGTTCTAGTTTGAGTCAAATTAACGTAAGAAATTCACACAAAGCATACGATAAATAACGATAGGATGTATATTTTGTCACGATAAGACGAATAACACTTCAGCGATACTTTACGATAAGAGCGAAATGTCACGGTACGACACGTTACGATGGTTGTTAATAGACTGACGTATGGACTGACGATTCACGATAAGGTGGTACTTGACTTCTGTCTATGCCGTTGCTTAGGTACCCTTATTGTGCAGAATACCAAAATCTGGATTCCTTCCGATCCCAAAGGCGATCAGAACACAAATACGCACGAAACCCATCAGCGTTATGAAACATTCCGCCCACCAAAATACAGCAAATTGTATTTTAAAGAAAAGTTGAACCTTGAGCGAATCGCAGAATGCTATGAAACGTGACGTAGACGAAAATAAGACGAAGCAAAAGCTTGAACAAGATTTGAACGATAACTAGATATAGATAAACTAAACGATACGAAACTAAATGATGCGATTAACTTAAAAAAAGAATAAAACGAACTGCGAAACGATGATGATTAGTCATTGACTAGGCAATGGACAGGATTTGTTGAATGGTCTTGTAAGAGAAGATCCATTCAAAGTACGAAACGTAGCGATAAGCACAAGATTTTTAATTTTGATTCTAGTCACGTCATCCGTAGAGAGTAATGTGCAATATTTGGTTAAAGAAAGAACACGAATTTCGATACGATTGAGTGGAAAATCCGAACGACGAGAGGCTTTGTTATGAAAGTTGTATACGAATAGATAAAAGTAACCAATAAGACGTACGAGTTTCCGAATACGATATAATTATAATATAATAATATAATTTGTTTAATAAGAAGTCCAGCAGATTTTCATCGTGTTGGACTAATGACGATTGAACTCGTTCCTCAGAGTGGAGTTCAGTTTAAACATAGCCATCTAAGATAGGCCAAGGGTCGTTTGGCTGGACAAGCCTGGAAGGCTCCGCCCACCATAACACGTTACGGTTTAGATCGGCCGGAGAATGGCCACGTGAAGCGATATCCGATGGATTATCAACTGAAGATGCTTGAGGCCAATGGTTAGATGCGATAACTGTCAAAAGCGATAATTGGTCGGTGTAACGATTCCCGTGACGAATGTCATCGGGTGGAGTATCCGGTGGCCTCCACTTCCATCCCAATACCCTGAGAGTAAGAAAATTTTCAACATTCTTGAAAATTACATCAGTGAGATAGTAGTCCGGCAGTAGAAAGGCGCGAAATTTCGGTTTGTTATAATCCCACTTCTGCAGTTCAAGTTGACCTCGTTTGGTGTATTTGATGACTTCGGATTGCATTTATTGAGCTTGTTCCAGACTGGAACAACCAGTGACGATATTCGTATCCGAAGTGATCGCGTGGCATGTTAGTGATAATTCGTAACCTGCCTTTTCTGTCAACGGTCTGATAATACGATAGGACAGAATAAAGGCAGAGATATCAGTAGTCACAGGGTGTATTGGGTAATCCGGGTTAGATTCCGATAATTGATGACGCCAAAATATTCTTTGGAACGCGTGATTTGGCTCTTGAAGGAATATTTGGCGATACATTTGCCGTACCTCAGCAATGAACACCACAGATGGTGAACGAAAGTTTTGCAGAAGTTCAGCAATGTTCGTTTGAAGCTTGAGAGGAAATATAGGGAAGGCATCATTTGACGATGATTCATTCACCTCCGTCACCGAGGCATCGAAGACCATTTGCAACTTAGTGATAACGGTGCCCGGACGAAGAATGCAATGACGAAGTTTGTGATGCCTTTTCTTGAGTAAATCTTTCCCAGTAACACGTGTCATGTGACCACTGTGTAAGTAGTCAGTCATGAAAGCGAAGTACGGTTCACGTAAACTGAGCTTTACTGTATGTTTACGTTCGAGTGAAAGGATGATGCGCGAAGAGGCTTCGCGCGAACCTGGAGAAGCGATATCCTTGTCCTTTTTTCGAAAAGGTAAGGCTACGATGATTTGCCTCGAAGGGTCATGTGAGTGATCAGTGTGATGCACCTGTTCATCACGTTTTTCTTCAGGAAGACCGTACTGGTTGGTTTCGATAAATTGACAAGAAAAGTCACGTGAACGATCGATGCGATATACTTGGTCACGACGTTGTTTGGTGGGCTGTGAAGACTGAGGAAATGTGTCCAACTCCCTCAGTCTCTTGACTTCTTCGGGGAGACGATACTTGACTGTCTAAATCGGTCAACGCGTGGAACGTTTGAAATCTGCCGGATGGATTACGATTGCTAATATGAGCAATTGGCAAACGTACGATGGAGCTGTCACCGAAATTAGCGAGGTAAAGAACTGGAGGATCAGAAGTAGAAGCTCCTTGAATGGCAAACGTGGGGGGTAGTTGGTACTTCTCTTCAGCAGGAATGTTGTCTTCCGTATGAAGTAGAGTGTGATGTTTACGATTACATTTCTGACAATCAAATACCGATTTGCAATTCGTGAGACAATGAGAAGGAGTGAGACAATTCAGGCACCAACGGTGTGTCTTGGCGAATTGAGCGCGTTCCTGAACCGATTTGAGTGCAAATGCTTTACACTTAGCGATTGGATGGGCTTCCTTGCAAAACGAGCACTTTGAGTAAGTTGAAGTAGTCAAGGACCCTTTGATTTCAGGTTTTGCCTTATTCATGTCACAAGTAAGCGATGACGTTTGTTTTATGGCAGCTTGATCATGAAATGATGAAATGTTTTGGTTCGATACGATAATATTCGCGGGTTCCGATTCGAAAGATTGATTCGTTAATTCCTTGTGAATTACGACGATTTTGAAACGAACATCATCAAAAGCCTCGCGAACTTGATTCTCAATATTCTTGTTTGCCTCGTCTAAAGCTAAAATTTCAGCGTGAACGGTTTTAAAATCATTAACAATGTTTTGCAACCTCGTTAAATACGCTAGAAATAGTGGATAGTTGGTTTCATCTTGCAAAACGCTTTGAGCGACCTCATATATTTTGTTTATTCGGCTAATAGCTACGTTTCGTATGCGATACATGCCTTGTACTGTCCTAGCCAATGACGTTATATTATAAATAGACTCGCCATAGTCTCACATACTCACAATATAATGTGGAAAGCAAGTAACACTCTTTTGTTTTCAGCGGTTTTCAGTATAATTTCTAAATTCAAAAGTTAATTCCTATGTGATAAAGACAGACAATCAAAGAATGTACGTGAGAGAATGACATAGATTCATAGTAGGGCGGCTTATTAGTTTCTTCGCCGAATACTACTGTCACATCACGGGTGTGACCTATGGGTGCGACTGAGATAACAAGATACTCCTATTCAGTTACACAATATGACAGGGAAGGGTAAAGGCGGGTAAAACGTGACACACGGGCAAGTATATTTATTATATGAGTTTTCATTAGTAATGCAATATTGGTACTATTATAGTAGTATTGTTAAGTACATATTTTATTATACAGTACAGGTTATA